>JANHMN010000002.1:178959647-179080373 GCA_030674055.1 Rhabdomys pumilio | reverse complement strand
GTGTGTGTGTGTGTGTGTGTGTGTGTGTGTGTGTGTGTGTGTGTGTGCATTTGCGTGTACGTGTGTGTGGTGTGTTTGTGTGTGTTTCAGTTTAATCGATGACATTTCTTCCAAAGACATACCTTTGCATTATCTTGTATTGATTTATAGCTTATTTTTAACTCTGCCAAAACTTTTCACATATACAAGAGCTTGGCAATCCAAAGTAAGTTGTATCCTTTATTTGTGAGTGTTATAGTGTGATTATCTTAAGTGGACTTTGTGCTACTTGTCAATATTTATTGATGGGATCCACAGGCACTCAGAATGATGCCCTCCAGAGGAGTATTAGCCAATGGCAAGTTAAGCAGGGAAGGGAGTGGTCCTCCGGTAGACCAGAGCTAGCCAGGCAGCATTAGGGTGCTCGAGGGGCCATTGACAAAATGTCAAAAATTTCAAATTCCTGGCTAGCTCTCACCTCATGCCTAATACCATAGTAAGTAGAATGGTGACTATTCCCTCCAAAGGGCCAACAGACACAAAAACAAACACATAAACACAGAGAAAATAATTATAGAGTCTCCATCTTCTTCCTTTCTCCTTCAGTTGCATGCTTCTCTCTCCCTCTCTGTCTCTCACATGTGTGCTCACACACAGACACACAAATAGTCTACAGGGAAATTAAGCAGTGCCAACGAAACACTGTACTGAGAAAGTTCTTGGATAAATTAACAACACAATTACATTACATGACATGCCACAAGATGGATGAGGAAAACTTGGCTGGTATTATGTTCTGTTTTCAAATTGCAATTTATTTGAGGGTTTTAATGGATGCCTTATTAAAACATCTCAGCCCTGGTCAGGTTTCAGCATATGTCACAGTGGTCTGTGATTGATGACACCCTCTGCTGCTTCTCTTGCACATTTGCAGGGAATTTAAGCAAAGAGGGAATGAGCTGAGGCCTGGCTTGGTATTGATCGTGCCGAGGTGTGCTGCCTGGGAGCACAGTCTAATAACATTCTCTTAGCAGAACTGCTTCACATGAAGGCATTTATTACAAGAACCAAAGTGTTATATCGCTCAGAATAAAAGAATATTGTACAAACAAAAGAGTTAGCAGTGAGTAGGAAAGAAAAAAAGAGCTGCAGCATGCTAGGACCCATAACTTGTTATCTTTTAGATGCCACATTTCTGAGTGCTGATGGGAAAATCCTAAATAGAACTGAGCTCCAGAAATGAAAAAGAAAGAGCAAAGCGCTGTGAGCCTTGTCTTTGTTTACACAGAGCAGGAAGAGGTAAAGAACTGAGATACACAATGGGTGGCTTCTGGGTGGGACCTGAGAGGAGAGAGCCTTAAAGTCACTGGGTAAATAAGTAAAAACACAAAAACACACTATAAAAATCAATCAACCAACCTACCAACCAAACAAACAAAAAAAACCCAAACCAAAACAAAACAAAAATTGGATCACAGGGCTTTATTCCTTCAGATCATTGTGTGTCAAATAGTAGAATGTTTTCACATGCTCTCAGGCAAACAAAAAGATCTCTACATACCTAAGGGGTAGTTGCACACTTAACACTCTGTGACAATTTAATAAATATTTGTCACGATTTAGTTTTAAAATCACTCCACTGAAAATGTTATTACTAGAAATGTGATAAACCCTTATGTACATGGTTACATTTTCATGTTGTTCATTAGAAAAATTCATGATTCTAAATGTATAGATAACAAATATATTTGCATATTTAGCCATAGATAAAAGATAGAACAGTAACGGTAGGTATTTTCCCCCTAGGGTAAATAAATGGAAAATTTCAAATTTTCACATTTATATTTCTCAACATCTTCTGTAACTTTCTATAATAAATGTGCATTAACTTTAAAACACAAGATGGAAAAGACATATTAAAGAAATACAAGTCTATGAAGACTATTCAGAGAAGGAGCTAGAATAAGTATAATTTCAAGGACAAAGATTCATTTTGCAGTGGTGTACACAAGTCTCTTTTCTTAGTGAGCATGGTCTGTGCATTGAATATTTAAAAAAAAAACAACAACTCAGGAACAACAAAACAATGATAATATACCCAGGAAAGTCAGTTAAAAATCTGAAGAAAAAAAAAAAAAAACAGAGAAACCCATCTGCAATACCTTTAGATATGTCCATTCCAGCTCAGGGTTCTTGCTTTCCTTTTTCTTTTTTTCTTGCTTGACCTACTATGATTGTCATTATTTGAACTGCCACATTTATTATTTTGTTAGCCTGTGAGGGCCTATAAAAATCTCACCTAATTATATTGAATCACCTAACATCCCAGACCAAGCCAAACAGGATGAGAAAATGGCCAACAGCTTTCCTTGAAATGGAAGAGAAAAATAGTCGGGAAACGAATAAGCAGCAAAAACCAAGACTGCCCAAGGAAGCCAGCTTTATGGGTCTCCCAAGAAATGGATACCAAAAACATTTTTTAAATGTTGACAGAAATTGTTAAGTTGTAAAAATGGATTTCCTAGCATTGTCAGTTGAATGTACCTTCTAATGTACAAAATACCAAATTTACAGTCCTGGAATAGATTGTGATAGCTTTGGCGGAGTGATGCTGGGAAGGAAAAGGAAATACGACTTAACCTCCCCTGCTCTTTTTTTCCCTTGGATTTTAGATTTCATATCCCTCTTCTGTATCATCACAGGGCCCCCATCTTTGGTGATTGACTGCCTTTCTTTTTCTTTTACTGTGGAAGTGGCTATATACCATCAAAAACACTAGGTTTCTTTGTTCTAATGTGAAGAACTGATTTCCACTGACCATCTTTTAAAGGAGTTGCTTTATTTAATGCATAACTTACCAAGCATTCCTTGAGTGTCATCTCAGCCTAAAGCAACATTCCTCCTGGTGCATTATGATGTGAACATCTTTCAGAACCTCTGTAGCTCTCACATGCAGCCATTCAGCCACCCACTGAAAGTAGGCTAGACCCAAACGGAAGCCATTCAGTAAGAGTGAGGTGTGGGTTCTGTCATGATTAGACTAAAAATGTTTCCAAGATATTGTTGTCCAGGTCTGCACATGAAAAGAGTCATGGATGAACCCAGATGTCCTATGTTGTATTGGGATAATTCATGTACCATGTTACTATAGTGAGTTACTAACAAAGTTCCAGAGATTCCAGGACCAGATAGTTTGTTAAACTCTATGGTGTGTGTGTGTGTGTGTGTGTGTGTGTGTGTAGTGTATGGTGTGTGATAGAAACTAGAGCCTTGAGCCAATAAAAATTAGATAATGAATTCATCCAGTTCAGCACAGGACTGATGAGTCTGCATGGCCTCATTCCTATTGTTTGGTGTTTTTTTTCCAGGAGGCCATGGGATCAAGGTCTCTATCATGTCTCAGAGGCTGGTCCTTTCACCTAGTGCCTGCATTCTGAAAGCACCAAGTAAGTGAGGGCAACCTGGTGTATAAGCTTTTCCAGATCCTGTTTGCAATATGCTTGCTGATAGCCCATCAACTTAAATAAACCACAAAGTCAAACCCAGTCAGTTCATAAAGGAACCATGACAGCAAGGAGAAAAGAAAGTGGAATTCACTATAGCCCATTATTGGGTTCTATGCTCATTAAGATTCTGGCTACTGTAATGGGAAGGAAGTGTCTGAAATTTATGTTGAAAATTAAATAAATGTGAATAAAACTGTAATAATAATAATAATAATAATAATAATAATAATAATAGTAGTAGTAGTAATAATAATAGATAGTGAGTCATCAAGTATATGACAAACGGCCAACATGGAGCCATGATTAGATTTCCAAGTTGAATTAAGCAAACCTAGATAGAACCTATTTTATTCTGTGGGACATTCTGAACTGAGAACAGGTATCCATAAAGAATATCTTATGGTATCAATATACGGCTTCCGACAATGATCATGAGGAACTTATAAACTAGCCAGTGAGATTGTGGCTTATCATGTCAGTCTTTTATTTTCAACAGTCATAAAACTATCTCTTAAATGATTTTGATTACATATACCTAAATTTCAACTCTTATGTCCAAAAGAAAAATAATAGCCACATATAAAATGTGTGTTTAAAAATTGTATCGTTACCCTGAAAACGTGCTATGTTTCATAAGCAGATGCTTTCCGTTTGGTTGCTAACCCACAGTTACTGAACGAAATGACATGACTAAAAGTGCATAGAGCAAAGAATAAGTAGGTATTTTTCTGGCAGTTTGGAGCACAAATATAACCTCCCAACCCGGAACATCCAAAGGTTATATCGCAAAACCGAGTCCATTAACCTTTCTAAATGGTTGTGATATTAAAAACTGACTCTTAATAGCTAAGGGTCATCTTCTAATGCAATAACCATCAGCAATAAAGAATTATGGATTAAGAACATTATCTATCTATGAAATGGTCATTTATGACACTAGTGCGGGGACCATCTCTAAAATGCACATATACCCACAGTCAAGAGTTCAGATCTAATAATATACATTATGTTTTTATTAGTGCAGTTATGATATTAGTGAGATTTAAGAGAAAATCATAACATTTTTAAAGGTTCAGGGTGTTTACTTCAAACATGAAACTAACAAAGAGAAAGTCTTTAGATTTCCCTTTAATAGAGCTGTAACCCAGTCAGGTAAGACTGATTGATTCAGAGGGCCATGTAAGAAAAGAAACATGCTTTTAAATTGTCAAGGTCCCATGTCAACAAGAAAATTTGAATCCATATGTATAATTGTGAAAGAGCCATTCATATGGAAGCTTAGGTTTTTTTTTTTTTATCTAATGGACAATTCTTTATTTGAGTTGGGCTTTTGGCCATTTTTATCATAGTTTAAAAAATTTATTCAATATGTACTCATAAAATAATTAATATTGTCATCAATCAACACAGGTATGCTATGCTTGAATTCCACATATATGCAAAACAATTTCCTAATATGGATCCAATCTTAGCCAACATTCTGAAAAATTAGACATTGTCATAAAATAGTTTCCTTCTTCAAAAATAGAACTATCAAATATTCAAAATAAGGTATATTTTTAAAATAAAATGCACAGAATGTAACTTATGTTTTTCCTCATCCACACGAACAAAATGAAATGTACTCCTGGCTGTTTGACTTTATTTAAAAAAAAAAAATATATATATATATATATATATATATATATATATATATGTGTGTGTGTGTGTGTGTGTGTGTGTGTGTGTGTGAAAAACATGTCAGGAGTAGGTTTTAATTTGTAGTGCTATTCACCTTGGCAATCATTTTTAAAAAAATCTTTTGTTAAGAAAACTTCTGTGGTTTTCAACATTATTTGAAATCTATTTACTTACATTCCTACTTCTATACGTAATTAATGCATATCATTGCTAGAACAGTACATCTTCCATGGAGCATAAATGATGCTCCATATTCATATTACTTGAAATTCCCCACAAATACTAAATATTTAAGAAATGTCAGTGTAAAAAAAAATGAGATATGTAGGTGTGGCAGTACATGTGTATTATCTGAAGGCAGAGTTCCAAAGCTTGTCCTAGTGATGAGTTCAAGGCCAGCAAGTCTCGAATACCAAGTTGCTGACCTTCTAAAAATAGTAGTTCTCAATCTGTGACTTGTGACATCTCTGACAAACCTCTATGCCCCAAAACATTTACATTGTAACTCATAACAGTAGCAAAACTACAGTTATAAAGTAGCAACAAAAATAATTGTATGGTTGGAGTCACCGCAACATGAGAAATTTTATTAAAGTGTCTCAGCATTGGAAAGGCTGTGAACTACTGTGTTAGCACTATACTGTATGAACCAGAAGGGGATTCTTCTCCAAACACTGGCTTGGCTACTCTTTGGATCTTACAGTTTTTTTCTTGTGTTACTGTGGGAGATAAATTTATGTTTCTTGTGAACTAGTTTATTCATGGTATAATATTCTAAATAGACTTAGCCACCAAGTAGCAATATAGTTGAGAGTTTTATATTTCTTTGTTTGACATACTTCCTTAGGACAATCCTCATAAATCCTGTATTTCTCAGACTTGTTTCACTGGAATAATAATCTACCATGAAATAAGAAATACATCCTATGGTTAGCAAGTCAGATGTGCTTACAATGAAATTTCTTGTATTCTGTGGTAACTTTATAACATCTACAATAGCCCGTTGAGATGCATGAGATGGCATGTGCTTTCTCCATTGTCTTTCAACTTCTTTAGCTTGCTACTTCTTCTCTTATTGCCCATCTATCCTCTTCTTTTCATTTTCAGATGCTATAAATGATGCTGACACTGATTAGCTCTCTTTCTGTATCTTATTTCTCCAATTTTCTGAGCAGTGAACAAACTTTATTTCCATCTCCGTCAATTCATCATTGGTTCAGGCTCAATATGAAGGAAAGTCTATTCTATGAGTCCCAATGAAAGTCTATTCTATGAGTGACCACTCAGGAGTTTAGGTTAAGTCAGTCTCCTGGAAACAATTAAACAGATGTATTCAAAACAATCACCTTAGGATACAAACTACTTACTTCATAAATAGAATATTAATAAAATAAATGGAGTGCCTCCTCTAGAGTTGTTTTAGGGTACATGACACATTCTATAGAATATTTGTGTAGGTTATATAAATTTGGGTATGGGCTGCTTTTAAAACTAGGTCAGAGAATGGATTAAATAAACTATTTTGGGACCCCACTAGAAGTCAGATATTTATCATGCAGAAATATTTAAAGTTAAGCCCTTTTCAAAAAGAAATATGGTTCTGTTTAGATAATTTAGCAGAATTTGCCTGTCTTCAGTTAAAAGGCAAGATTTCCTTTGTCTCCAGGAGCCTGATGACTCACAATAACCACAGTTGCCTAAGAAAGAATAGGGGCAGCCACTGGAATCCTTGCAAAGTTTGAAAATATTTTAAAACTGGACAAGTTATAAAAAATGTTTGTGTCCAACCATTAAGCACTATGTGTAGCCCCTGGAACGTTAACAAAGACTATGAGCACTGTTCATGTATTTCCATTTAGATATGTTGAAAACTTCAGATGGACTGCTCCATTACAGGTCACTGACTTTGGCAAATACTGCCTGATTTATTCAAAATAATGGTCCAGGAGTTTGTCTAAACTCTTGTTCATATTTCTGCTTATTACTACTCTCTCTCCTTCTAGCAACTGACCCTGCCATGGCATATGCAGCATTTGAAAGCTATTTACTAAGTAGATAGATGTACCTTCGCTTACTATTCACTTACTTCCTAGATGAAGCAAAAAGGATACGTGACCCTCAGGGGAATTGTCCTGAACACATTGAAAGTCCTTGAGTCAACATTTCCTTCCCACTGTATCATTTCCTCCACGTTGTATAATTTCCTCCACACTGTATCATTTCTTCCACACTGTATCATTTCCTTCACATTGTATCGTTTCCTCCCCACTGTATCATTTCCTCCCTACTGTATCATTTCCTCCCCACTGTATCATTTCTTCCACACTGTATCATTTCCTCCATACTGTATCATTTTCTCTACACTGTATCATTTCTTCCACACTGTATCATTTCCTCCCCACAGTATCATTTCTTCTACAGTGTATTATTTCCTTCACACTGTACCATTTCCTCTTCATTTATCATTTCCTTCACACTGTATCATTTTCTCCACACTGTATGATTTCTTCCACACTGTATCATTTCCTCTACACAGTATCATTTCTTCCACACTGTAACATTTCCTTCACATTGTATCATTTCCTCCACACTGTATCATTTCCTCCACACTGTATCATTTCTTCCACACTGTATCATTTCTTGCCCACTGTATCATTTTCTCTCCACTGTATCATTTCCTCTCCAGTATATTTTGAGGCATTTAAGTTTTGGAGATTCACTGGCTTTTAAACATAGACATAAAACAACTCATTTTTAAAGCAAATTTAAATTTTCACTTTATTCTTTTTTTCTCATTTTCAAAGTACATATACATCACACATACATAGTTTTCTAAGTGTATTGAATGTAATAATGTAATGTTTCCATGAACTAAAAAAAAAAAAAAAAAAAAAACTATTGCTCTCAAGGCCTAGAACACAACTTGTCAAATCATCCAGCTAAATATTTTGCAGAAAATTCTTTTTCTTTATTTTAAAAAATACTTTCTTTTAAAATTTAATTTTAAAGTTATATATTTCTGTGTGGGGGCATGTATGCATGTAAACAAAGGTGCCTACGGTGTCCTGGGAGTATGCTGAACCCCTAGAGCTGGAGTAATAGGCAGTTGTGAGCTTCTTAACATGGGTGCTGAAAACCAAACTCAGGTCCTTGGTAAGAGCAGCAAGAGCTCTTAATAGCTGACCAGTCTCCAGCCCCTGAAATGTTTTCTTTTCTTACTACCAGCTGTGGGCTCTCATGTG
This sequence comes from Rhabdomys pumilio, assembly GCA_030674055.1. Classification (NCBI taxonomy): domain Eukaryota; kingdom Metazoa; phylum Chordata; class Mammalia; order Rodentia; family Muridae; genus Rhabdomys; species Rhabdomys pumilio. Next base: position 179,071,966 of record JANHMN010000002.1, on the reverse strand, counting down.
CTCAGACTCTTAGAAGTTTCTTAGCAAGGAGAAGGCAAGCCAAAAAATTCAGCAGACAAGCAAAAAAAAAAAAAAATGCTTGCTTGTCTGTTTGCTTTGATTTTTGTTCCTAATGATGCTCTTAGTGTCTGTCTTTCTAGACATGGATTCTGTCTTCCTTGCTGGCTGGAGGTCATTCTCTGTTAGTGCAGGGTGCTGAGGAAGCACTGGAAGAGGAAGCGACTTCTATCCTGACTCTCAGGTGGTTTTCTTCTTCTGTGGCTCTACTCAGCTTGCAGAGGAGCTCCTATCCCTGAGATCAAGTCCCATAACAGAGATTATATTTGAGCTCTGGGAATCACTTGGTATGGAAATTTTTTATTAAAACCTCTGTATTACCAGGGGTGCCTTGGGGGGTGTATGGTTAACTCATTCCCATGTTGTAAATGACCATGCATTTGTGAGAAATATTCTTGAGGCACTTACTCTATTACATGCCTATTTTGTTGCTGTCAAATGTGTATTCTACATTAGGCATATCACCTGACCGAGTATTTCCTGCTCACTCTTTTCTTACCCTTCTCTTTCTCATTAGATGGTGGTAGTATTTGTTGTTGTTGTTACAATCCACAAGACAAATACAATAGCAATTTATGTCCCTAGTGCTACTGAGTAGAAAAATGAACCTGGAGACCAAAAGCAATGATTGTACATTGAGAGTCACAGTGCTGAAAAAGGAATTGGTCCAGATTCAAGGGAAGCATTTGAACTGCCACTCCAATCTGAGCCACTTTCCCCTACAAACTTACAATACAGTACATAATTCCAAAATGCTTATGATGCTTTGGTTTTTCTGATGAATTCCAGCACAAAACATGCTAGAGTTTCTAAAAAGGCATTAGCAAACACTACATGCCCATAGCTATGAACCAACAATCTGGTTTGGTCTACTGTAAAAATTGGATCCTTGCCTTCTAACCTTAAAATATACTTCTCTATCTACCTGTCCAGAGGTTTAGAGAATAATCTGAAAACCACTTGCTGTTCTGAAAGGAGTCATAAATTTTGACTTTTAATACTTAAGAAAGAACTCCTTTCTTCATTTTACTTTTCTTTCTGCTTTCCATTTTACTAGTTTTAATTTTCTAAGGTGATTTCCTCTATATTTTGAACAAGGTAAATAAGTGCAAATTAGCTTAAAGCATGGGCTCAAACAAATAGAATTTTCTCAGTGAGGCAAATCACGTAAAACATAACTTAGACGGTCTCTATTTGCCATTTGAACTGAATATTATGGGAGCTGCCTCATTAAAGCACCCTATAGCATAGGGAAGACCTTTTGCAGTGAACTTACTTCATATACATAAAATCTTAAATTTTATCCTGAAAAACAAATGACTAAGACATAGACTATATGAACCATTAGGAAATGTATGCATTCAATTTTTTTCTCACTAAAAATGTTCAGTAGAAGTTTGAATCTTTTTAGGAATAGTGGACTTTTTTCTTTCAGGAAAAATAAGCTAGTCTTCTAAAAGCAATTAGTATCAGCCTTCTTCACCCAGTGAAGACATGGACATGGGTGATGAGCCAGAACAGCTAACAGAAAAGAGCCAGTTGAAACCCACCCAGCATCTCCAACAATAAGATCTGTGTTTCAACTCATGTCTGCAAAGAATGGATGTAGAACACTGTACGGACTCAGAGAAGCAACAACACCTATAGAAAGCCCTATTTTCTCATTAATTTCTCCACACATTTTTTTTTCTGGGTCAATTCCTGCAATGAAAATCTGGCAACAAGATAATGAAGATCGTTCTGACAAACAGCTAAGTACTTCATAAAGTGGCAGAGCTCACAAAAATTAAGTAAATAAATTACAAGTTTATTACTGGAACACACTTCTTGGTTTAATCAGGGCTAGAAACATTTGCAAGTGTTTGTCAGTAAATATGTGCCTTCCAAATTCCAATCCTATGCAATTTAAATTCTAAACATTATATAGTCAATACAGAGTTCACATGGTGACTCTGAGGGAAAAAAAATCTATGTTTATGGGGCCGCTACTTTACAAAGCATTGTTTTTAAGAATAACGTGGAAACCTTGAATTTACAAATTGTTTTTCTTCAGAATAATTGTCAGTTTTAGCACTGCAAATGGCTTGACAAGGCAATAAAGCTTTGTGATTCCATAGATCTGCCTTAGTTTAAATTGTTACACCATGACATTTGGTGACCATTAGGCACAGTTAATCTGACAGATTCCCCCCTACACATGCACTCTCTTGCTACACCCATCAGTAGTAAAAAGACTCAGAACATGGAGACAAGTCTTTGAAAATCTCCCATAGTTCCCTTAACCCTCATATCATCAATACATACTCATCTGTGAATTCCCTGAGAGAATCATAGGAAGAGAACATGCTTAAGGGCTAATTCTAAGGCTTCAGGATCACCATAGCTAGAGGGGCACTTAAGTAATGCAATAACCTTTGGAACTTTCCTACAGTAAGTGCTTCTGCTCTGTGTTTTTTCCATTAGTCTTTGGGAAACAAGATCATAGATATTAGTTTTTGCTTTTTTTTTTTTTTTTTTTAGAAAAAATATTAATTCTTTCACTTGGGAAGAGATGGTTACATGTTTAGAAATCTGCAAGTACTACAATGTAGCCTTTGAGGAGAGCTGTGTTTAGCACAATTCTGGAACAGGAGGATATGTATTTTCTGACCCAATGGGAATTTGATATTAGTGTAAGCATGGCATGCATGTGATCACTTTCATGCCCAGGACTCTTGAAGTAAGAAACTATTTTGGGAAGATTTTTTTTTAATTCCTCTGTCCTGGTTTTGTTTGGTTTTACATTAGTCTACATGTGAAGCAAAACTTGAACCACACGCTGAAGTCTCACTTAGAATAAAATTGTTAAAATGTAGTACTGCACAAACGCGGCAAAACAGTGCTTGACTGTCAGATTGTTTCCGGCGTGGGGCTACTAGTGCTGGCTGCTTCCTGCCTTAACACTTACAGTCCTATATGATTTGATTTGGATGTATGGAGGCTGTCTGGGGTTTTTATGTGTCCCTTTATTTTTCTTATCATCTCTAAACTGTGCCCTTAAAAATAATAGCCTTTTAGAATCACCAGAAAACGAAAATTTATCTTTCTCACCTTCTGTTCATTTTCCTCCAAACACACATATCTTGTGGGCTTCCTTTCATAAAATAAAACATAATCAGCCACTTACAAATACAAAATAAACCCAGTTTACCCTAATAGAGTTGTTATTACAAAGAGAAACGTGTATTGATGCACATAGGCAGCTAATAAAAGAATGCATCTATGTGATATTTTCCCTGTCCACAAATGCTAAGACCTTCAATTTTTTTTTTCTAAATTTTCTGTTAAACTAATTCCGTGTGATAGGCAAATATGTCCTCCACATGCTGGTGAATTAAAATTCAGCTTTCAGTGAATAAGATTAATTGCCTCTTCAGACAAAGCTGGATTTGCACTCCTATTAGAGAAAAGGGAGGGGGGGGAGAAGCAAGGGGAAAGGGTGCCAGCCAGACTGCAGTATTCAGTTACACGTGAAATGATTTGTAATTCTGAGTAATCACTTAGGACAAGCCCTTGCACCATTTTATCTATACATGACTCTAGGCCAAAGTCAATACTCATAGTAAAATAATGAGATGAAGCTAACTGAGCCCTTTTATTAATGCTCCTAGGAGCAAATCTGATGCTTGAGTTTCTCCCACTGAAAGTATCCACTTCTTCCTAAAAAATGAACAAGTGGGTCAGGACACCCAGTAGCAGCAATGGTACCTGTTTTAGCAAAATTATAAATAACAGAACCTTCCTTCCTCCCCTATTTCTGTTTGTGCACAAGGCTTCACCCAGCTGTAGGTGAAAGCACATGAATTTTGCATTACCTCTAGGCTCATTAAAGAGATCTGGCTCTCTCCTAATAGTTTCCCCTGACTTAAGGAAAACACACACACACACACACACACACACACCACATAATACCTCAAGGAAAACAATGCACAGTACTTTTTCTTTCTCTTCTGTCTTATGATGAAGAAAATCAACTGTTCTAGCAAATGTGAAGCTTTGTTTCGAATCAACACAGAGCTGTGAGAGAAATGAGTTGGGTAACCAGCTGTTGAAGTTCCCTGGGAGAAGAGCTTGGGAAGAAAGTGGGTGCTGGAATGGAGGGTGAAAGGAGGACCTTGCTTTTCAACCTCAGGTTTTGTTTTTCTGAGTTCTTATTGGTCAGGTTTCCAATCTGACAAATCCATTCCATCAGTAAATAGCTATCTCATTGCACGGCAGGAAATGCATTAATCTCTGTGTAGCTGCTGGCCTGAAATTCTAATAGGGGAATTAAAAAATAAAAATCCCTATGTCATTTTCTAAAACTTGAGAAGTGGGAAGAAGAAAGTAAGGCATATGGTGGGTAAATACTGCTTCTTAATGTAAAAACTTAACAGAATGTGTTCACAGGAGAAAGAATATGTATAGCCATTATTCTTTATTAAGACAAATATCACCAGATAATTTGTCTCCTAATCTGAGCCAAATAGGTATGATAGAGGAATGGCATAAATAATGACAGATATTTAAATTCCACATTTGGTGTCTACCAGCTGGATGTCTTGTGAAGTCTCTTGGGCCACCTTTGAGCAATTTTCTCAGATACCTGGTTATACGTTTTTACACAAAGTTGTTGTGAAAATCAACACTTATTTAATCATCTGAAATATACCATGATACATACAAACCTCTTTCCTTGCATTCATCAGATTTCTGAAGCTTTGAAATGTCCAAAGAAGAATAACACAGAAAAAATTCAAGCATCCAGTCATTCCTTTGAACATTTGTTACATTTGAGCTTTCAGTAAATAATGAAAATAGCTTTTTGGAACTCCTTTTCACTGGTGTGTTCATTAGGAGATGCCAGAAGATGTGAAATTTCATTTCAAGAACCTTATGTGAACACCTAACCAAACAATGCACCTCAGAGGTGGCAATGAGGGGATCCGAGTACTCTACTCAGAAAGTGTTTACTAATATCACAGCAAAGCTCAACTTTGAGAAACACTGTTGCTGGATATATGGAATCATTAAGGACTTATCAAAGGAAAAATGTGATCAGATATACAGTATTAGAGGATGTATTTTTTTCTAGGAAGTAACTGGAGAGCACCAATAGCAGAAAGTGATATAAACCCAGCACAAAATCTGTTTCAATGGCAACTCTGAAGAAGGGCACAGCCATGAGATGAGAGTCTGGAGGACGGACATGTTGGGTGTTGGTCCTGGAGGATGGTGGGATCAGGATACTTCAGGTTCTTAGGTTTGGTTTCTGCTGTAAATATTTGTGTGGGTTTTCCACCAGGTTACATAGGAAAACAAATAATTTGTAGAGTTTACATTATATTTGCATATGGAAAGTTTAGTAAAATGGTTGAGTTCTAGGATCAGATAAGATGAATTTAAAATCTTAGTTATTGAATCTTTGTGAGATATGGGACAGTTACTCTTTAACTTGAAAACAGAGAGACAAAGCAGAGATTTTGATAAGAGTAGTTAATAAAAAAAATGGGGAGACGACTCTGTGAACAAATCACTTAATGGCAACCCTAACAACCTGAATTGAAACTCACAGAATCCACTTAAAGAACTGAAAACGGCAACATCTGCAATCTCTACATGGATACAGGAGACAAGGCCAGGTGAAGAGCTGAACGCTTCTGACTTCCACTAACTTGCTTTGGCAGACACAGCCCATAACTTCCACAAATAAAATAAAAAAGAAAACATAAGAGGGCTTAGACAATGATCACAATATTAATGATCATTATTGATTTGAATGTCATTACCATATCCAGTGCAAACCAGACAATTCTGTGAATTGAAACTCACAGAACCCACCTAAAGAACTGAAAGCGACAGCATCAACGATCTCTACCTGGAGTGGAGATATATAGAAATTTACATAGAGAATATAGATATTTAGATAGAGATAATATTTTATGAATAACTGTTAAGCCATTTTTAGACACAATTATTTAGAAAGAGAGAAGCATGAGAAGAAACATAGCTTAATGACATTCTTATTACAAATACCTTATGGGACAGATGTGTTTAATGACACTAAGATGTGTTCCTAAGGATAGGAAGATAGGGCAGTTTCTGTTGCAGCTGGGTACGTTAGATGGATAGTCAACAGTAGCATGTGTTTTGGAAAGAATGAGTTGAATAAAATCAAAGAATGTCCACTATGTTTGACAAATCATGAGACAATGATGGCCTTCACATAAATGGATTCAGAGAAAGACACCTAAGGAGCTAAAGAACTAAAATCTTTATGAATAAAGGAAAACTATAGGGTGGATAAAAGAATCTTAGGATATGGCATGATATTTTAAAGAAGTTCAACTCAACTTTGGAGAGATGAGTCAGTACAGCAGGAGATAAAATGGTTCATGGAAGATAATTTGAAATTCACAAAAAAATTTAAAAATGATGGAATAATGAAAAGAATGCAAAAGAAAGGAAGGAAGCAAGACAGACAGACAAAAAGAAGGAAAGAAAGAAAGGAAAGAAGGAAGGAAGGAAGGAAGGAAGGAAGGAAGGAAGGAAGTGAGAAAGAAGAAAGGAAAGGGTGTAGCCCCTAGCAGCAGAGGCAATTCCTTCCTTCTCTGAAAGGAGGCATACAAAGAAATAGTCAATATGGCAAATATGATATCAGAGATGAAGGTGAGCACATTTTAGCCAAAGAACCTCATGTTTCCCTTTAAAGTGTAGTTAAATGTCTTGTGAACATGAGCTGGCTACCTGGGGAGGGAAGTTAGAGGGGATTGCTAAGAATTTACAATAATAAGGGACAAGGGAGTTGGCCAGTGTCTTGTAAAACCCAGCAGGCTATATTAAGGCTTGTAACAAATGCTATGCTTATTTGATTTTCTTTAGCTATTTCCAAAACTTGGGTGGTTGTGTGATCAAAGAAGATGGATTGTGGGTTTAATTTAAGTTAATGTTTATAGCACACAGGTGGCAGAAGGACTAAGCTATAAAAGAAGAGTGAGATGGCAGTGCAGAGCATGGAGTTAAAATAACAAACCAGGATTTAGTAAAGAAATGTGTGGAGGCAGAGTGAAGAGAAAACAGAGGACTTAAGTGGGAGGCTCAGTAAGACTGAAGAAGGGAGAAAGAAGAGTAAGAGAGAAAGAAAATGGAAGGACAGAATTTGAGGAAAGACAGTAAAAGCTAAGGTCACTAGTTTTAAGCATTGGTGAAATGGTGTGGTTGTAAACATGGCTGGCATATTTAATGTTTGGACTTGCATGGTTATGCAGTTGGCTGCTCCTTGTTATGGACTGTAGTCATGGGACTCAATATGCACAATATACACAAAAACAAGAATCAGTTTGTCAGTTGCTGAGCTCTGAGAACTTCTAGGGTATCTTAAAGGTAAAGAGGTTTACACAGAGGGAGAGAACACTCAGAAACTGAGTGCTATGTAACCAGCATGCTGATTTTGTCATCTTGGTGACTAGCATAGAGCAAGTCGTGCTAGTTGAACAATATTTTTTAGCTATGAGTCCATTGACTGAGGGAAGGAGGCTGAGGTCCATCTTGTCAGATGTTAAGCAAAAGTGCTTTATGTCATTCACAGGCACATGAAATTGTCTCGGATGTTAGTAGAACTGATAGAGAAGGTACTTGGAGAATGTTAAGTCCTCAATAAATACAAAGCTCAACTAAAGGAGAGGACTCAGTGAAAACTCCATGACTTGGTAGTCACGGGTGATCTACAATGCCAAGAAAGATGAAGAAAGCCAGTGATTTGAGAACAGGATGGTCATTAATCCACTGAAATACTATGCGACTGTTCTCTTCAATGTTCATTCCACATAACATATGACTTCTCGGCTCTGCCTACAGATAAATATTATCAGTACTCTTTGGTGTAAAACAGATTGTGAACATACTAATTTGAGACCTTCTTTTGGCTTCTGTTTAGAGGAGGTCATGAGAGTACAGGCTGTGTGGTGAGTTCTAGAGGTGATTGTTGAATTTCAATCTCAACGCTACAGCTCTCCCCTCTGTGTTACCCCTGCTTTCTAGCCTCTTTTGTCCTTTTTAACTTAGTTTTTTTCTCCTTTGATCTCTGTTTTCATCAATGGCCATTTGTAGATTTATAAAACTGTACAGAAGCCCTATTCTCTTAAATTCAAACCTAGAATATTTAAGGTCCGAATAAAATAAACACTGTGAATAATTATCACTGGAACTACACACTCAGATCTATATTATTAATTTTTTATTTACTTTCATCAATTTGCCTTTGTCTTTTCCTAGATACGACTTTTGTTATTTATATTCTATGGACTCTAATGAATCAAATTGTCTCTCTTGGTTTCTCTTTGTGGGAGTATATCCATCATTTACTCCGTCATTTCCTTAAATATATTTGCAGATTCAATAGTTTAAGCTACTACATTAAAATTAATATATATATATATGTATATATATATATACATATATATATATATATATAGTCAAAATAAAGTTGGTAGTGCTGTAGTATTGGCACTATTAAAAGCATCTATGCAAGTGTCTAAAATGCATTCTAACTAGGAGTACTTAAAAATGTTTTAAAATAAATGTTTGTTGCAAACTATAAATAAGAATGAATACACAAACATTTAAGTACTAGTTTAGTGTGAAAATTGTCTTAGTTGAAGAGCCTTCTCATTTAGAATTTTTTTCTTTTTCAACAATTTAAGGATAAAAAGAAATATCTCCGAATTCTTTCAGGGAGCACATAGAAATGGGCTCAATAAAAAAAATGAGCATTTTCTATATTAAATAAGACAAAGCAACTCTTGTTATTCCGCATAAATTGTATTAGGAAACCCTTTGTGCTTATTCCCTTCAATAATGTCTCTAGGAAAAAAAAAAAAAGAAACAAAGAAAGAAATAAAACCCTTAACATTTTATTTGGCTATTTAAGAGTTCCCTTTGGAATGGCAGTAGACAGATCTTGATATCACCATGTATAAATAAATAATATGAAGCTTCTATGTCCAGATACAATTCTGAAATCAGATAAGTGGCTTTCATTTATCTCTTATTATTTTAGTGGTGGGAGGCCAAGCTTTCCCTTCCCTCAATTGCCTGCAGTCCTCCCAAGATTGCTCCCCTGAGGCTCCTGATGGCCTGGGGGATGTATTTAGGATCTCATCAGCCCTTTTAATCTGATTGCCATTCTACATTTGAATTCTGCTCCTGGTCCTCTCATAAATTGGGAAGAGCTGCATACCCACCTCTGTCACTACACATGTTTTCTTTTTACCTCCTACACCATGTCAGTTCATAACAGCTCAGGAGTTCCACATCCCACGTGACAACTCTACATCAGTATGTAAATTTGTGTGCTGACACTATTCTCCAACAGTCAACAATGGAAGATGTATTACTCCCACTTTTAACTTCTAAAATGTTATTTAATCGCATCCTGGTTGCCAGTGAAGATTACATAATTTACAAAAAGATAAATGGGCTATATCAGTTAATGTTTCTATTGTTTGAAACATATACTTCCTTAACACTTTAAATATTCTAGGAATTGGACTAGACATTAAAACTTGAAGATCAATAAATGTGTGTCCTGCCTTCAAAACCTCACAGACAAGGAAAAATATATATATATATATATATATTTAAGCATACAGGATAAATATACTAGCAAATGTAAGGAGGTCAGGAATAGTCATGTTGAACACTACAAAGAAGCCAGATTTCACATAGTTTTTGAGAATAGTCTGACTTGCAGGGGTCAATGAGGTACATCCCTAAAAATTGAATGTTATATATTCAAGATTCCCTCAACATACTAGATGTCAGATATCTCATGGCAGTGCAGAAGATATGAATGACTCCTACGATCCTTGAGCACTACACTATGCCTTGTGGAATCAGGCAATGTGACAACCTGGGCTCACTAACAAAAGGTGCCTTTGAAAAATGAAAAAGGCACTTACCTAAAAAATAAATAAAATAAAATAAAGAACATGCTAGGCCTTGACAGATGGAACAACTATCAAGAACACTAGCTTCTCTTCCAGAGTACCCATGCTCTGTTTCCAAAATCCACATGGCAACTGACAAACTTCTATAGCTCTGTTTATAACTCCAGTTCTAGAGAATTGAATACCATCTTCTGGCTTTCTTGGTCAACAGGCTCACACATGCTGCACATAGATAAATGGAAGCAAGGCACTGATAAACATAAAGTGAAAATAGAAGAAGTATCTTCTACATAAACTATCATAGGTTAGAGAAGAATTTGTAGAAATTTAAAAACTACAAATCTTAATATAGTTAGCCCCTAAAGACATCGCAGTGTGACATTTCTGGGGATTTATGTGCATTTAATTGTGTATAGGAAGAGATATTTCTTCAGTGATGTAGTCATTGGTAAGGTACCCATGCTCCTGTAAATGAGTACTCTCCAGGGTCTGTAAACAGATCTACTGAATCTCATCAGGTCACACATGTACACACAAAATATTTGAAAACCGGAGAGGGAAAAATTGGGAAGAGCAAATACATTAGCTGAAGACTGAAATACATACAAAAATACAAATACATACAAAATACTGAATGGAGACAGTAGAGATTATTAATATAACTGAAACACATTATATACATATATGAAAATATAGTGAAGCTTACTGTTAAATATATAAAAATGCAACAAAACATTTTTTTAAATAACTAATAAGAGAAAAATCATTCTGTCCTAGATCCCATTTCTTTTGGTCCTTTGTATCTTTTGGGACACTCACTACAATAATCTTTTAGTCTCACAGAGAACTGTAATCTGTTATTCTTATCAATTTATTTTGATATACTAAGCCCCATAAGAACATACTCCCCTCCTTCAATAGCTCATGTTTCATAGCTCCTCTTCATGGAAACATGTACAGATTCAATTTTCTAATCTCTTTCTTCCCTTATCACATCCAGAGATGAATTCAATCATGTGCTTCATCTGGACCAGTATCCTAGTTTCATTTCTGTTGCTGTGATAAAATATTCTACTGAAAGCAACCTAGGGAGAAAGGATGCGTTAAGCTCACAATTCCAGGGACATCATGCTGCCAGCTTCACAGTGGCAGGGTCTTGAAACAGGTAGTCACGTCAACTACACAAGTAAGAGCAGAGAGATAGAAAACTATGCTGATTCACTCTTCCTGTGTCTACTCTTCTATAATCTGCAGCTCAAAGCCTTGGAACACTGACACCTACTTCCAGGCTGGCTCTTTCTGTATCAATTAAGGTAATCAAAGTAGCATACCACATACGTGCCAATAGTACAACTTGTCCTAGAAAATTCATCTTTGATGCTCTCCTTCCAGGTGATTCTAGGCTATGTTAAGTTGACATTTGAAGCTAACCATCTCAGCCAGCCTCCATCAAACTGAAAACTGCTGAACAAAAAAATCTCTAAAACAGAATGTTGTTTCAGGGCGAATTAATGGTCCCTGGCTTTACAGATTTCCCAGAGTCTTCAAGTATTCTACTCATTATAGCAACAGCCTATTACTCTAAGTGGACCTAGAACTGTCCACTCCATTTATTTTTTCTCAACAGATATTGATCTCAGTTCACTGAGGATATAAAAGACACACAATATCTATCATATCTTCTCATTACCAAATCTTCATCTACAGTCATGACAGTCATACAAGCATGTTTCCTCATATTGGAGAAAACAGCATCTCTTTTGAAATAATTATTAGTGTTTTGGGCATACCTACTTTCTAAATTATTTTCTCTTTTGTTTATTTTTGCCTTAAACAGCTTCAATCACCATTTCTGTATGCTCTGATATATCTCATATTTTAATGTTTGTAAACCAGAGCAAGATTCCCTTTGACTCCAAGTACCCCCTTCTACTTAAAATTTCTTAGCCTCCCTTCAATCCCAAGCACAGCTCCATCACTATCTGAGAAACTTGTTTGCAGTCCCATTATTTTAGTTCTTTCTTGGGTCACTAATGATTTCTATGACACCTAGACTCAGCAGCATTAATGAATATGATCCACTCTCTTCTTGATATAACTGGACCTTCATTCTTCTACTGTGTTGTAATACTTGTGTTTCTTTAATTCCTCTCTGTCTCCGAGCAGTCTTTGATGAATATCTGTGTACAAGTGGTGGATGAAAGAATTGCCTCCAGTGTGTCTGAAATGTGTTGAGGTTCTTAAGAAATGAACACACAACTTAAAGCATTGCACCGGAAAACCAGTTTTATTTCTGTGGAACAATGTGGAGAAGTGCTTAATTAAGAAAGGAAGCAAGCTCACACAGCCAGGGACACATGAGGTTATATTCCTAACACCGAAAGGTCTTGTGCCTCTATTTGAAGAGTCAGAATCCCAACTTACATCCATACACAACTGGCTATTGTAAAATGGTGCAGTTGATAAGCCAGATGCAACTTCAAGCAGATAGTTTGACTTTAGAAAAAAATCTGACTCAGGAGTGATCATTGGCAAATTGTGATTTTTATGATTTTCCTTAAAAAATGGTGTTTCTCTTGTCTCTTATTACCGTTGAATAGAACAGATAGTACATTTCTTTTACATTTCACAAAACATGAAAGGCTTAGGAAGGTTATTAAAGTACATTATACAGACCAATGTGTCAGATGAGATTGTCCCTGAGAAGTTGGTTTTTTAATGAATCCAAAGATGGCTACATCTTCACCTTTCATTTTATTTTGTGTTGCTGGCCAATCAGCCTACTTCATAATTTGGGTAATTTCATAACAATAATATTAAGACCTTCTCATGTCTTAAGTAGTATCATCCTCTCAGAGATTACAGCTCCCAACTTTGTTGGTTACATCAAAAATGATCTATTTTCCAAATAAAGCATCCATGTGGCTTCTCCTCTGGAAATTTGCCAATGGCCTCACACTTAGGAACCCAAAACTCATCTCTTGACTGCTCTTCAGTCCTGCCCCAAAGCTGTTGCTTCGGCTTTATGTATCTCAACAGGATCTTGACTCTTTCACTAACAAATAAAAACATTGGAATTTTTATAATATTTTATTTATCAAATTTATAATATAATTAATTTCTCCCTTTCTTATCCTCTCTTGATCCCTCACACACATACCCCTGCTCTCTTCCAAACTCCTGCTTTTTTAAAATTGTATATATATGTGTGTGTGTGTGTGCGCGCGTGTGTGTACGCACGTACATGCATGTGTGTATTCCTAAAATTATTAATGCAACCTCATCAGTCAACATAATATTATCTGTACATATATAATTTCAGTGTTGATCATTTGGTATTAGATAACCAATTGGGGAATTTCCCCCATAAAGGCCATTTATCTCACTCTTAGAAGTCCCCAGTTTCCTACAGTTCTTTGTTTATAATTAAGGCTCCACAGCTTTCCCTCTTTTAGGTTAGAATGTCCACGTGTTTCTCTTGTTCCTTTCATGTTTTGGTAGCCATGTTGCTGAGATTTGAAGAGTATAGCTTCAGTGATATTTATAGGAGACACAATCTCACAGAAAAGTTTTTTTTTCTGCCCCCTCTTCTCCAATGATCTCTGAGCCTTAGGTGCAGAAAAGGTGTTGTAGGTCAGGATTCTGAAATACACTATCTCTTGTTCTCTGAATTTTTATCAATTGTGGTTTTCTGTAATAGTCTCCATTTGTTTCCAATAGAAATTCCTTTAATAAAGGGTGAGAACCATATTTCTCTACAAGTATTAAGAACAATATATAGAATGTGGTCAGGAATTATGCTTGTTTAGCACATAGTGGTTGTAAGTTCATATCTAAGTATCTAAGATCTATGACTTTATTAGTGTTGAATAGTTGGCTGGGCTTTCAATATCAAGTATAATTATTCTCTTGTTAAATGAACCTTAAGTCCAATTTAGTGAGTTGCTGGGTACAATCAGGGTATGCATGCCACTGTTGTACCTTCTGAGTTACTATGCCATGCTGGTAAATGTTGTGCCTTATAAACATCACGCTGGGTAGGACTACTATTTGCTCCTCTCCCTTGGAAGCTTACATGGTGCTTTCGTGGCCCTCAGAGGAAAAGTTTTGAAGTAAGAGCCATATCTGATGGTCATGTGTTCTTTCTATAAACTTTCAATCAACCATAGAATTGTATTTATCAACGATCTAATTTGTATTTCAAATCCTTTATCTCTCTTCAAATTCACTCACATATACCCTGAGCAATCTTGCAAAAAGCATGAATCAAATTTACTACTCTATGGCTTGAGGAGTCTTCATATAATCTTTAAATAGGAACAATTTTGTTTGCTTTTCTTGGGAGATGTTCTGGTTTATACCTAGTACTCTAGCTTCATTTTGAACAGCATTCATTTTAATTTTCCAAATGGTCCTATTTGGATAATAATTTATATAATCACCCCACTCTTAAAATACAAAAGTTCGGTTATCTACTTTACAAATCTCACATTACTGCACACTAGCCAATTTGACAGCACTAATGTTTTCTGCCTCAAAATCCTTGCACATCCTGTTTTCCTGAGTATGAACATTAACCTTTGTGTGATGGTTTGTATATACTTGGTCCAGGGAGTGGCACTATTAGAAGGTGTGGTCCTGTTGGAGTAGGTGGGTCACTATGGGTATAGGCTTTAAGACCCTCATCCTAGCTGCCTGGAAGCCAGTATTCTGCTAGCAGCCTTCAGATGAAGATGTAGAACTCTCAGCTCCTCCTGTACCATGCCTGCCTGAATGATGCCATGTTCTTGCCTTGATGATAATGGACTGAACCTTTGAACCTGTAAACCAGTGCCAATTAAATGTTGTCCTTATAATAATTGCCTTGGTCATGATGTCTGTTCACAGTGGTAAAACCCTAATTAGGACACATGGATATATGCTACTCTTTACCAACTTAAGAACAGTTTCTATAACAGGTATTTCTCTGTTCATAGATAATACGTTTCTACAAGGACCTTATGATTTGTTGTTTTTTCCCAGTTTTGTTCCTAATATAAATGCATTTGCACTTCAATTACATTTATGTGTTTTTCAGCCTATATGATGTGTGTGCGGGTAAAGTAAACCATATTTTCCATATATCAAAACATATTGTATCTAGTATAGTGCTGAAATAAGATGTGAATTTCATCTACTATTGCAGAAAGAATAGAGACTACGGGAGAGAGAAATGTCAAACTTAATAAACTCCTCTTCTGAACCTGTACAGATATAAAGCCACTGATTCCTAATTTTGTTGAATTCAGCAAGATATTGATAGCAGATGTCAAGATGTAAAGAACATATAGATGTCAAGACTGTTGTAAAAATGAATTTAGAGCTTAATATTCCAATAGAAATGGACAAATCATACAGATGCAATAACTTGATTGCTTGTATAATTGAGGAACGTCCAGTGACTCTTGCAAAACAATAAATTCAATAAGAAGATAAAATAATGAATCTTCAGCTTTGGGAAAAAAGAACATTTATTTGAGATTATAAATCAAAATATTCCTTGGATAAGGGTTGTATGTTGAAGAAATTTTAGAGCCAGATAGACCTGGACATTGACCAATTTAGTTGATTAATTATGCAGCAAATAAAAACAGCCAAGACAACTAAGGTTAAAGTATTAAAGTTCACAGTGTTGAACACTTTTCATGTTTATATGTAATCATACAAATCTCTCACAAAAATATTTGCTACCTTAATGGAGACTCATACAAAATCTAATGAACACATATTACTTAAGAGATGAAAACAAGACACACTATGTCTATTTTAAGTTAACCTTTGTATAATCTTCCTAAGACTAATCTTCTAGATCCCACCATTCTTGCTTCAGAAAAAGATTAAGATGTAATGTGATAAGACTGGTTTCTTAGGACCAGATTTCCAAGGTGAGTTTTTAATTATACTTCAAAGCATTCTTGTTTTTTAAGAAACAGCGGATCATCTCTGTAATATATTTAATAGATTATTGCTTTAATAAAAATGCATCTTTGGATTATCCTTTCAGATGGACTTTATTGCTCACTTCACACAGCAATTTAGCATGAGAAATTCGAACAGTAAACTCACAGTCACTTTTTGAAATTTAAGAATTATAAAAACAACAACATCTTCATACAGTGTTACTTGTTTTAAAGAGTTAAGTTCCTGAGGAGAGCTCCAACCAACCAGAGCTCCCTAGGGTTTAAATCACCAACCTGGGAGCACATAAGGAGGGACTCATGACTCCATCTGTATATGTAGGGGAGGATGGCCTTGTCAGGCATAGGTGGAAGAGATCCTTGGTCCCATGAAGGCTGAACACTGAGTTGGGGAATTCGAGGGTGGGAGGTGGGAGTGTGGGGGGGAAGGCGGGGGCTCATCCTCATAGAAACAGGAGGAGGAGGGATGGGATAGGAGGTTCCTGGGTGGTGGGGGGAATGGGGTAAGGGAATAAAATCTGAAATGTAAATATAATATCCAAACAAACAAACAAACAAAAAGAAACGAACAGTTCTGCTCACTATGTGTTAATCAGCAAGTTCTGTCTCATCACCATCCTAGTAACTATGTGATAACAAACTGAAACCTTCAAAACCACGGGCCATATAAACCCCTCTCTGTGACATGCATCCCTCAGATACTTTATCATAACTAGAGAAAGCTAACAGAAGTATTCAGTGAACACTTGCTAGGTGCTGCCTTCACTGGGATTGTATAGAAGAGAAAACTGTTCAACAGCTGCAGCCTGCACTGAACTCAGGAATGAAGATAAGAGTGACAGAACAGAGTACAATTCACTTAAACCCCTTTGTCACATGAATCTTTGGTCAACTCTATGTACACAGATGAGACTCTCATGATGTAGCAAAACTGAAAGAGATAATAAAACATAAAGCCAAGATCAAAAAAAAAAAAATAAAGAGTTAAGTTCCAAAAAGTAGTTTATTTTGTAAAAGGTTTCTTGTCTATTTTGGTGATGTTTATACACATATTTGTGTGTCTGTGTGTGTGCACGCGTGTATATGCACATAAGCACATATGCCTACAGAGGACAGAAAGGATGCCGAGGTGTGATTAGAGGGCATGATCAACTGTATAATATAAGTGCTTGGAAGCCATCTCAGGTCTCAGACAAGAATACTACACACTTTTAATCACTGAACCATCTCTATGGCTCTGTGTGAAAAAAAAAAAAAACAAAAAAAAAAAAACAAAACAAAAACCCATTAGTGTGTAAAAATTCTATACACTTTATAAGAAGCACATGCCACTTGTATTTCAGAGCAACAACAGAAGGATTTGCTGTCTCCCCATTCCAAATGAGAAAGTCATATCCTAAGAAACTTACCTTCTGATGAGAATCCTTGTTACTGTCACGTAGCAACAGCTACAAGGGCAGCATAAGCTTGTACAGTCTGCATTATGACAATGCAAACATCCCAGGAGAACTTCTGAGAATGACACCAAGTATTTTCCACAGGCATTCTTTCCCCCAGAAATTCCTCAACACTCCACAAATGTAACACACATACAGTGATTCACAGATGTACCCAGACGTTATTACTTGTCTAGCTCTACAATATGAATATGCTCTGCCAGTTTTTATGTTGATTGTGGTTTTAATAAATATGAAAATCATTTTACATGTTTAAATATGAATGTTAAGGAATTTAAGCACTCGCAGAAGGTATTTAAAAGAACAATGTCTATACAATAAAAATACTTGTCAAGCAGCCCCAAGAACACAACAAATGACTGGAAGGGAGAGATGGGTATGGAAGAAATTATTTGTTCATCAAGACTCCCCCAGTGTAGAACATTACTTCCAAGCTAGAAAGCTTACCATGCCCCACCCTGAAATGTAAGGCAGTATTTAGCAGTTATGTGAACAATGACTTTGAAGGTTGCTAAGAGCCCCATGTGAGGTTTTTATTACAAAGGCCCTATTTCAGATATGTCAGGTTTAACTTGAAATTGTAATTTCTTCCATAGAAGTCAGGGCTTGGCTTCTTTTCCTGGGTATTTTGGTTTCCCTTGTTTGGAGGCCGGGTGACTAATGATGCTCTGGAAACGATTAACTTAAAAAGCAGCAGCTAAGAGCATTTGATCCTCCTTTGATGAAGTGTGAACACTAGATCCTTTCCCCCACAGTGGAGCTGGACTAAGCTAGCTCTGAGGGAAGGGAGAGAGTGGGAGTGGAGAGGTGGGGGTGTGCATTCATTATGGCTGCTTTATCTCTCAGAAGCTATTTCAAGTGATCACTGGTGGAAACCGCCTATAGTCAACCTCCTATTTTCACTCTGCATTTGACATCAAGGTTGTCAATACGACATAATCATCTCTGTCAAAAGCATCATTCATTTCCAAACTGCAGAGTTATTTACAGTCGTGTCTTCACTCAATGTAACACTACCACTCAACACTCAGCTGTCCTTTCTCTGTTCTGACGAAACATTCGGGCAGACTTCTAAAGAAACTCTATTTTAGGTTAGGCTAACAACCTGAAAATGAACCCAGAAAGAAAAACTTCTTCTCTTGTCCAAATACCATTTGGACAAATGGATAAAGTTTTTCATGAAAACTGGCATTTCAAAATGAGTTCTGTTTGGTAAGAGACACGGTGCTGAAAAGTGACATTTATAATGACAGCAATATGGATCCCCATTAACAAAGCCTGGGTCATATTGTACTCTAATTATAACCATTTTCGATGTGTGTGCATGGTGTGTGTGTGTGTGTGTGTGTGTGTGTGTGTGTGTGTTTAATTTAGAAATCAATTAGAATAGCATAGCTCCTCACTGAAGAACCCACTCTGTTTACAGAAGCATGGCTGGCATGGGCCTTTGATTACAGTTAAATAGAGAATACTGTGAGGAAAACTTAGGCTTGTGCATCTAGGCACCCAGATGAGTAGCTATTGACTTGCTGCACTCTGCAGTGCCAGCAAAGGCCTTAAAGCTGTGCAGCATATGAAGAAATGACGTTGATACAAAGAAACAGGGGCTAATGGAAATCAGGCAGCGTTCTTAAGAAGGCTTTGCTTACTCACCTCTTTCATCTTCTGTCTCAGAGAACAAATCTTAGTATAACCAAAACTCTGCATTTCCCAATGGCACACTACTTAGGAGTTTTAAGTTTTCCCTATCAGAAGACATAACAATAGCTAAGAAGGGAGAAGTGAAGTTGGGGACACTGAGGCAGTTTTCAAGCCTATTTGGCAAATGTAAGTTCCGTTGTTTAATGGCTTCCAGAAGTTATTAATTCTGCTTTTTTCTGAAGAAAAGCATAAATATTATCACTCAATGTGGGGCTCTTTCTCCTCTGTATCAAATGTCTCAAATACATGAATTACAGGATAAATCAGACTCCCTAAGCATGTTTTTGTCATTTGAACAAATTTTCCCTGAAATCAGAGCATTTTATATTAACAATTACTACTAAGCATGAGGATTTTGTGAACCAACTGTCTCACTTTGCGTAACTGATGTAATTTGAGCCTCTCCATCTCATTTAAGTGTGTTATCATTGTTCCCATTTTATGGATGAGGTAATTGACCAAGATTCAGGAATTTTCTTGGAATTCTGTAGTTTTTGCTAAAAGTAGTGTAACTGCCTTAAGCATCAACATAAGTAGTACACTTTTATATAAAGTTTTTATTCTAATTCTCCAAACCATCTTTGAGAAGAATGTCTGCCACTCGCCTTTTAACAGATGAAGAATCAACAGACCACTGAAAAAAATGACAGCTAACACTGGAAAATATTCTCCATGATTTCACTGGGGTTCAAATGGAAGCATCTCACTCTCAACCAATGCTCTCCTTAGCTAGCTTGAGTAGTCACACCACGACGAATGTGTATTTCTAGCCACACCTTTTAGCTCATGCAGTGATTCTTTTTTTCCTCAGTCCTGACAAAATGTGAGGAGGTTGTAGGGGTTGGCATCATAACTCCATTTGCATTTCCTTCTGTGACTTTAGGTCTCATCCTTGGCTCCCTGAGGCATACCCAACTATATTTCACTTTGTTTTAGAAGCACACATTTCCATTGCGGTATCACTTGCCTTTGTCCAGCAACCCTAGTGCCCATTTCTATATTCTCCTATCTAAGTCCTGTGTTTTCCTAGAGTTATGCAGGGCAGGGGGACCACGACCCTAAGAACATGGAAACTTGACATTTTTCTGTCTTTCCTTGTTTAGTCTATTTTCACCATGTGCATTTGCCACGACACAGGTCATTTTACTCCAATCCATCCATCTTTTACCATGATCTTCCTAAAACATGCACTTCTACTATTTCTTATTCATAAAGCATGAAAAAATATTGAGTCCTATTTTTTCATTACGTACACACAGTTACAGCAACTAGAAACAATATTTTCTACTCTGAAGTAACTCATACATAATAATAATTGTGAGGTCTTTTAATGAACACATCATTTATGGTGATTGTTACTGTCTTCATGCATGTGTCTATAATTATATGTATCATGCTCTTTCACCTTCCTGCTGCTCATGGTCTTGATTAAAATGAAAAAAAAAAAAAAAAACAAAAGTCCAGCTTATAAGCATTAGTTATTGAATTGTCACCTCCTCGCTCTACTTATTGACAATAATTTGGAAATAGCAAACATCAAGTCTGATTTATTAGGCCATCCATTTACCATAGCCTGGGGCCACTTCTAAGTGATTAATGATGTGTGGGCTTGTTGCAATATTAAAGAGATCAACCTGAACCCTAACTCTAAGCAGAACAACTCTTCAGAGGCTTGCAATAATTTGCTTATTCTTTATTTCTAGATAGTAACAATTAAATAAGTTAATCACTGTTACTCTCCGCAAAATAGGCTCAGATAATCTAAATTTCAATAGTATACTTGTTATGAAAATGTGGATCTCTTCCAAAATGATGTAGTTAGTGGTGAATAATATTGGATAAATGAAAACACACACACACACACACACACACACACACACACATTCATATGGCTACACAATTTTAAATAAATACAGGAAAAGGTCTTTCTGGAGACTTTTTACTCCAAATCTAATGATGTAGTTCTAGAAATCTTCATTCATTTTAGCTTTAGTGTAAGAGAAATTTATAGTCTATCATTCACTCTTTCAATTTTACATTGTATTTTATGTTTTCTTTCCTTGGTAGTTAGAGCAAGGAATGTTGGAAATGGAAGCAAACTAGGCTGTGGACGGGGTTTCTCAGGGTCATTGACTCATTGAGGGCACACACCTAGTCTTGATTTCTAGCTTCATCTCTTCTCACCCTACTGCTTACACCAGAAATGCACTATAAATGTGAAGAGTAAGGTTCTGTCATTTAAATAAAATTTGAATTATACTTTGTTGAATTTGGTGTGATGAAAGGTAAAAAAAAAAAAAAAATCTTTCTGATTAATTTTACTTTCTGGTTTCTAATGTCCAAATAATTCAATTCTGACAAATAGAGTAAACATCATAAAAGTATTTGAACTTTAATCCAAAAGCCACTTGAAAATCATACAGTATTTTAGTGTTTTAATTTTCTGTTAGATTTTTATCATTTTGTAAGCATATTATCAGCTAAGAGATTTTGGATGGGAGAGCAGAACACCACCTCCATTTACCATATATGGATGACAATTGCCTGCTGGCTACCAGGCATAAATAAATCATCAAGAAATAAAAGATACTGGGTTTGGTGCAGAAATATTTTAAGTGTTATTAGAGAAACTGGGGTTCTCATTGCAGAATGATTTTTATTAAAGTTTGAGGGAAAACAATGGGCAGACAAGCTGTAGACCTTGACAGCTGCTGAGCCAAAGCCATGGGCATGCATTTTGAGCTAGGGTCTGAGGAAGCAAACTGCTTTCCTGCTTCTGTTTTGGAGTGGTGGATCTACTCATAAATGGTGGGCCACATCAGGTGAATGGAAGAGATGTGGGGCTAAAGGAAGATTCTCAGGGTCCATGAACCTTCTACTCCCATTACCTGTCTAAAGGTCTCTGTTGGTTCTATTAAAGAAACAGAAGATCATCACCCGTGAGATTATTTTTGAACAGTATGAAAAATTGAAGTGATTGAAATCATGACTGACAAAGGCAAAAGAGAGAAGAGGGGGCTCTTGCTTTTTACTTTCAATGACCATGACTCCATAGATAAGAATCTCTTTAAGCAATGCCACAACACGAATGGCCAAAATGTGAAGCAAGAAAAGTCCCAAGGCAAGAGGACAAAGCTGTTGCTTTATCCAGGCAAAGAGGACAAAGGGGTTTTAGAAACTTTGGTGGTGGTGGTAGAGGTGGTTTTGGTGCCAATTATAATTATGGGTTGTGGAGAAAACGTCATTGGTAGTAGTGGCTTTGGGCAAAGCTGTGTTTGTGGGTATGATGATGACTGTGGGGCTAGCTATAAAGTATTTAGTATTTACTAAAGCCATTTTGGAGATTGTGGAAGCTACAGTGATTTGGGTAATTATGACAATCAGTCTCAAATTTTAGGATAGAAACTACAGGGTCGTAGGCTCTGGCCTCTGTGGTGGTGGACAAAACTTTGCTAAACCACGAAACCGAGCTGGCTGCAGTAGTGCCAGCAGCCAAAGCAATAGCTATGGCAATGAAGGAAGGTTCTAATTACTGCCAAGAAACAAAAAAGCCTAGTAAGAGACTACAACCAGAGAAGTGACAGGAAAACCACTGGTTACAACAGATTTGCTGACTCAGCCATGCACAATAGTGTGTAAAAAGAATCATGTTTTAGATACTCATGTGTATTAGTACATAAGCTGGATGATTATAGGTATTATTAATTTTGTAACAGGTTCTTTTCATGTCTGTTCATTGGAAAGTGATAAGTATCTCAACAAAGGGGTTTTGATGTAGATTTTTTTTTGTCCATGTTGTTGATTGCCTAATGACATTGTCTAATCATAATACTGAATAAATGAAAAGAGACAATGTAGTTTATTATACTTTGCCAGGGAAGTATTTGCAGTTGATCGACACAGGCATCACCAGCTCCATTTACATTTATAAGTCACAAATACCACATGATTTTTGTCTTGCTTTTGTTGTTGTTGTTGTTGTTGTTGTTGTTTTGTTTCTGTGAATGATCTTGGCCATTGAACTCTGTCAGTGGATGGATGTGAATGACGAGAACTAGTCATAAACTGGAGGAATAAAGTTAATGTGGAATGGCTTCTGTGTGTGCACTGGTGCTCTGCCAAATCTCCATAGATTTTTGTTTTGTTTTATTTTGTTTTTCACCTTAAACAGCAAAAATTTATCTTAGTGAAGTTTATAAGATTGTAATCCTGAAACAGGCCTTATTGGATGTCAGAACTGTAGCAGTTCTACAAATTTTCAGGTGGGGGATCCTTCCCTTGTGTAACTTCGAGAGATTGCCTGCTCTCTTTGGTTAAGAGCCACATCACATCAAACAGCACCCATTGTCCCACCCTCTTACCGTCTGCCTACCCACAAGAGACCTTGTAATTATAATGAGCCCTGCAAAAGGAAAGATAATTCTTCCTCCCCAGGATCTTTAACTAGATCCAGAAGTCCTTTTGCCAATCAGTTTTGGGGAAGCCATTCTGCCCAGCAGCATACATGTATTATAAGTTTCAAATTGTCATTGAGATAAATGTCATTAAAATACTTTTATGTGCAATTCATTTTTATATAGATACTGAGATCTTTATAGAAAGAATGTGAGTTAAAAATACTGTCTGCTAGTTGTTTTTAAAACACACTTCACATTTGTTTAGTAAATTAAATGTCAAAATGTCCATGCAATGTAAAGAGAATGGATTTTCTTTTATGTAATAGCACATATAAGTTTGAATTATAAAAAATGTTTTAAGCTGAACATGTATCTGTGAATATATTAAAAATAAAGATTTCAATTAAAATTAACATTTATGTGTCTCCTGCTAATAGCTAACTCACAGATCAGCTGTGACCTCATTAGTAAGGAAGACAGGGGTGCAATGTTATATAATCTAATTCCTATGATTGAGGAGTTAAAGAAATGTTGGACCATAAGAATTAATCAAAGGTAAGACAGAGAATTATTTAGCCTGTGGTTCAAGCACCATCTCCTCCTATGTTTCAGAAGCTATATTCATTAAAATATAGCAATTAGGCCATCAAATGTACATTCTCTGCTTTTTAAATATTTTAAAAACATTTTAATTAAAAATTTCACTCTGATTTTTGTAATAATCTAGGTATTACTGTATTTGTTTTTTAAATTAACTCTGTTCTTTAGTGTTAAAAATTGTGTCTTGTGTCTACATTTTCCTTGGCCGTATCAGCAATAGCTCAGAATAAAAACATGAAGTTTATAAATACATATTATTTCAGTAGAATGTTGTAGTCTGCATCCCAGGAGTAAGTTGAGTTGCATGTCTTCCAAACTTTAAGATTAGTACCATGACATTGGTTCCTTGAGATAGACCACAGTAGGGTGCAGGTACTTACACCATAAACCAGCAAATACTACAGATAAGGATGGTGGTTTTCAAAGAGATTTGATTGTTCAAAACTTACTGGCATTTCTTTATATGCATGTGTACACATAAACACATACACATTCACACACGTGCACAGACACACACACACACACACACAGTTAAAATTTAAAGCCTATTTTTTAACAAATCATGGCTAGTTAGGAAACCATGTTTTCTATTAATTAACATGACATATTCTGAACCGTTTAATCTTTCTTCCCCTGTGATCCTGGATTATAGTTGGCAAATATTATTACATAGTTACAGGATAAAGTCGGTGACAGAGGAACATAAATATCTGTTCCTCAGCTTATCATGATCCAAACAAAGCACTGAGTATGGCACACAACTGTTGGAAGATACTAGCTCCAACATGAGGCCTTACCTTTATCATAAGAACACATTAGATACATTAAAATTTAAAGTCCTGATACTGAAATAATATTTCAGTGAATATTCAGTCCTCAGTATCAAGGAACCAAAAAAAAAAAAAAAACCCAAACAAACAATAAAACAAGGGAAGACAGATACTATTGGGTGTCTTAGGAGATTAGAGACACATTATAATTAACACTGTGTGAGAATCAAAGTGGACCATGAACTAGTGCAAGGCCATTAGTGGGGAAATGAGTGGAGCAAGAAATCTTCACCTTAATAAATAGAATCATATAAAGGCCCCTTTTTCTAGCTTTAATAATTGTGAGATATCTCAGGGAGTTTCATACAATATAATCCAAATTTTTAGGTTATTTTCCAAGTCTACATCTATGAAGTTACCTATGAAGACAAAAGTAAAACCTAATATATGTGTGTATATATATATGTAAAAGAGTACATGCTTTGGAATTAGTGCACCATGGCTTTGAATCTCTCATTTTACAGACTGTAATTTTAGACAAACTATTGACATTATTTTCACATTTACAATATTCTTTCCTCATCCATGAGATAGAAGTGATGACTATATTTGTTTCAGAAAAATTTGCATTTAATTAAGATAATGTTTTTTAAACTTCCAGTGCCTGACATATAGTATGCATAGCTAATGAAGCTGTGTGATGTTGATGTTGGAGAAAAATATAGGAAAACTGTGGCAATTTTCTGACAATTATATGGTTCCAAATGCCCTTACCTCACTCTTTTAAGTCCTCAAACATGTGATTACAAAGAATCAGAAGTATGAGCTTTTAAAAGATGTAATTAAAATGTCCCATGGAAATGTCATTGTATAAGGGCCACAGTCATGAGCCAAATAGAATGAATAATATGAGCAGCAGGAGCTGGTTTGAGCTGATCCAATGCAGTACCACTTACGTGTGGGGACCTGATAATATAAATAGAAAGTCAGGGCCTTGTCATTAAACTCTGGAAACTTAGACTCATAATTCGGATTGGATAATAACACAGTTGCCTGCCAGCTCTCACCTGTAAGCTCCCAGTGTGGAGAAAGAATGCTTCTCTGTGCACATATATGCACATATCGCAAATATATGGCAGCTTGGCAGTGAGATGTGCTTATATTTTTGCCAGAGATATCCCTGGTAACAAGCACCATGAATATAATATCTATCAAGGTTGTGGGCTAGGGACAAAATAGTCAAATTGAATATTTTGCTTAAATGGCTGCTCAATGTTGCTCAAATTCTGTGCTTCCTGTTGTTTCCTCTATATGTATGCAAATATGTATATATGTGCATAAATGTATATGTAATACATATATGTATATATGTATACATGAGAATTATATATGTAATTGTATGTATATATAAAATATTATTAATATATATTAAAGTTTCTATCATAAAAATAAAGGGCTGAGAATATAAATCAGTGATAGAGCATCTGCCTGGCATTGGTGAGATATTAGATTCAATTTCCAGCATTACAAAAAAATTAACTAAATATAGATAACTAGAAATTAATTTGAAAAATTGAGAAAGATTACATTTAGTGCAATATGTTCTGTATATCATATTCATTTTTCTTATGTAAATTGACTTCAACTTCTAAATGGTATGACCCACCAATTAGAATATATATATTACTTGAACTCTATAAAGTATTCTAGTAAAAATCCTACTGCAGACAACATCACACATTGCCTGTTATTATAACCACACTCCTGAAGTAAAATTTATACTGTTTGGATGTGGATCAAAAGACAGAACTATAACCAACAACATCAATAATAAGAAAACAAAAATCATGAGTAATCTTTGTACTATTGCCAGGAGGAAAGAGAGAAGCTAGAGTCAATGAACTGTCCTGATTGTATCTGGAACCCAACACAGGTAATTAGGTTTAAAAGCACTGCTTTCAGACTCTCAGTTCAAAATACTCAGCAGGCCATTCTCTACCCAGGCTTGAAGCAAATGCTCTCTCGGGGAGTAACTGAGGTTCTGAAAACAGCTTTCTGCTATGATGTCCAGACTTAACTATTTATCTCTGTGGCTAAGAAGGGGGGCAAATTCTTCCGTTCCTTCAGGGCCTTTATGGATGCTTTCTGTTCAGTTCAGTATGCTGGCCTTCATAAAATAAGAGTGTTGGGATGACACAGGGAAGCAGTTCGTTTATCCCAGAACTGAAGTGTTTACTCTACCTTGCATTTAACTAGTTTGCAATTTTGGAGGCATTTGAAGTGCTCGTTGGCTCAGTGGTGCAATATTGTTTTAAAGTTATTTCTGACCATATCAGACACTTTTAGACCTTCAATGATGAGCAAGCCCCAGAGGCAAAATACAATAAAGATTTAAGGGCTGTTCAGTGAAGCACTGTGGCTTCTGTGGGTAGGAGTTGAGAAGAAGTGGGAGGGCTGCTCTGGTGATTATTTCTGATAGTGCTTTTGTTTGTTTTATTTTCAATTTATGTCTGCACTTTGTAGGGCTGGGAAACATGATCTAACAAAGCACTAAGCTTTGACTGAACTACATCAAAGTATATGTGTGTGTGTTTCTGTGTATCATATATGTATATATGTAACATATATACATAGTTTTTGTGCTATTACTGGTCTTTATGATTTGGTAAACAAATCATTTTCAAAGCCAAAAAATATTCAGGAATGAAACTTAGATTACCTCTATTATCCCTCATGGCAGCCTCTTGTGAATGACTTTCTGTATGCATGGGGAAACGATAACATGGGCTTAATTCTGCATCCACATTCATCTAGAAAACAAACAAGCAAACAACAACAACAAAACAAGAAACTCAGTTGACCTTACTATTCATCCTATGTGAGAAAACACATGCAATTTACTTCTTATTACAATACATTGAAGTTACCACAATGTTATGAGAGAGATGTTTGCTGTCTCTGTAGATACCCATCAGACAAGTGCTGTTGGCATCATGCTGGCATTTTACTTTACTGGATGTTTAAAGTATATTAAAACAATCTGCTTTATCTTTCAGATGAGAAACGCAGAGTTTTAGACTCAGCCAAATATTCTTCTATGATAGGGTTAGCAGAACATTTTCCCAGTGAATTACTGTGGACAATTAGTGTGGATTTTCTAATACTCTTAGCACAAAACAACAAAATCAAAACAAAAAAGAACTAATGCATTTTAAGTTTTTCAATATTTCTGAGAATTTTATACATATATACCATAAAATATGATCAGATTATTCTCCATTTTCTGTACCCCATGCTCATATATTCCTCTCAATAGATTTCCCTCCCAAATTCATTTAAATATTTTTTAGTCATTTAGTCACAGTCCTCTAATTCCAGTTCGTATTGCCTATATGTACACAGGTGTGGGGCCACCCATTAAAGCTAGTGAACCTCACCACATCTTCATAGAATATGGATTCTTAAATCCATAGCAACTGTCAATTGCCAATAGCTTTTCAATAAAGAATGGCCTTGTGTTACACTTACACAGGTAACCAGAGATGCTGTGAGTTCATGGGAGCTCTGGTCATGTCATGTCCACACAGTAAATTTTTTACATCAGTCCCCATCTTCTGACTCTTAATTCTTTCTACCTCCACTTCGGTGGTGGTTTCTTTACTGTGTGGGACAGGAGTATATTTAATATAGATGTCCTGCTTAGGGCTGAATAGTCAATCTCTTATTCTTAGCACTTTGACTATTCACTAGTGTGTTCTGTGACTGCTGCCCACTGAAAGAAGTTTCTTAAACCAAAGTAGAGAATAGCACAGACCTGTGGGTATAAATATAAATATTTAAAAGGCTTAGAAGATATTTTGACAACATGGCTATTTAATAAAATAACAATAGTTGATTTTACCCTAGGACTTATGACTTCTCCATTAATGGGCTTTTTGATCATGTTTATATTAACAAAAATGCATGCTTTTATTTTCCTCTAGAGAGGCCTTATATCCAACAATGAAGGGGTTGGTTACTCCATGGCAGTCATGTCACTATTACACATCTGACCTGGCAGTTTGGTATTGTAGTATTCAGTATCAAGTACTGGTTAGACTGTAGTTGTCCTTTTTCCCCTAGCAGCCCATGTGGAACCACCATACACTATGAAAGCTGTCTAGTATAGGGAAACATTCCTGTTCATTTTGGGATTGTATTCTCCATGCTCTGCATCAAACTGTGTGGTGTCTTCAGCATAACTACATGTAGATATATTGTTACCATGTAATTATTGAGGGTAACCAAATACAATGACAATAAATGCCTTATATGATGTTTTAGACATCACAGTAACATATAGGCAAGTGTCTCACATCTTGCCCTATGATTTTCGTTTAATGAACCATGAAGTCTTGGAGCAATATTATTCATCTATCCATGGTAATTCCGTTGTTTAAATGTCCTCTCTGAAGTTGATTTTTAGCTTACTACCTAGTGGGTTTTTATATTAAGTATATAAAAAATACACTTATATGTATAAATTCATGTACACAAATTCATCAGCTAGACTGATGAATCATCAGCTAGATGACCATTGTTTGTTGTATTGGTTACTTTTCTGTTTTGGTGATAAAACACTCTACAACGTAGCTTGAAGAGGTAATGGTTTTAGTTTACACTTCCAGGTAACAGTCAATAACTGAGTGATGTCTGGGCATGAACTTGCCAATCTCTTATTATGACTTACTTTATTATTCTATAACCTTATTACTAACACTGCCAATCTTTGGAAACTATCAGGTTTTCAGATTGGCTTCTTGTGCCACCCCTAAATGATTTCCAAAGAACTTTCCATTGATAAATCCGCAGGTCAAGGATACTTCTTTATCGATTTAAAGCATCTGTAGTATGGACAAAGGTATCACTTCTTTCTTGGGACACTCCATTTTGTGAAGTTTTTCCTTCTGTGTCTCTTTGGTATGTTCTTTTTCACCTACTAGATTTCTCACCTGCTGAGCATCCCAGGGCTCACTTAGTAAACTTCATTTCTTTTTACTTCCGTATCTAACCTAAAGTTATTCTAACATTTTCTCCAGCCAGATTTCGTACTTTCAGTGTTTCAGCCCACCTCTATTAAAGGCTTCTTTAGCTTGCCATTGAGTTCATGCCGTTGTCATTGTTGGCTCACTTGCTAGGCTTGCATATCATGTGTTATCTCATCAAATACTGTTGGTTCTTCTTTAAAATCCTCTCCATCCATACTGATCTGTCCAGCCACTGCCATTTCAAGAGTTATTCTGTTGGCTACCCAACTGATTTCTCTACTCTCACCTTTTACCCTCTTAAGTCAACTCTCAGTGTAGAAAGCTTATTAGATCATTTCACATCTCAGCTCAAAATTCTCTCATGGTTTCATGTCTATGTCACCAAAGTCAAAGCACGTGCTTAAAATAGCCAATGAGACCCAGGTAATACAGACTGTTCTTTTTTTTACCTATTTTCTTTTTTATCCTTCTTTTTCTTGTCCTGCTCTTTTTCACCCTGCTCTTGCATCATAAACCTGCCAAAAATTCATCAGGATCCATGCATCCACACTTGTAACCCCCTACTCCTATAAGATCTTTTTCTTAGATACACACATGGTCTTTTGTACCACTACCTTCTTTCTTAAATGTTAGCCCACTAATAGCTATGTGTCCACTTATTCAAAACAGCATGACTACTATTCATCCAGTCATGTACTGAGTTTTCTGAGAATGGTACCAATATATACCCTCTCTATGTCAGTGTAACTATGTTGTCTGTCACCCGCCTTATCCTGTCCATTATTAGAACTCAAATTGTGAGTAGAGGAAGTTAGAGCATTTTCTTATGTCGATTGCTAAAACCTCTAGAGAAACTTATATGTCTAGCAATGAGCAAATATGGTAATGAAGTTTCTCAAACAAAATTCTCATCTAGATGTTTTATATTCCAACATATGGCCATCTGCTGATGTTTCATACATACATACATACAAATGAAATGTTCTATCTGCTATCAGTTAAAGGAAAACAGTGGGCCAGAATTATTATCTTTTTCTGTAAAATAATGGCAAAAATACACTCCAGACTTGCCTCTTCTCGGCTTTACGCTCTACTCATTCACGCTATTCTCTTGTCAAAGAAAAACTAAAAGCCTATCAAGAACACAAAATGTTCTGAATACTGTGAGTGCTTCACATGCTCTTCCTGGTGTCACTTACTGTCACAGTTTCCAGAAGAAAGTCAGTCATTCATGATCACATCCAACTTGTCTTCACCACATACACTGCTGAGAAAGAGAATGAAATGTGCTTGTCCTTCCAACCTAGAAAACCCAGTAAGACTCTTAAGCATACCTTTGAACTATTTTGGATAAAGCAGCTGTATGATGTTGGTGTAAGTTGATAGTGAATGTGAAAATATAATGGAGAAGCCGAAGTCTTGTGTTTCTGCAGTAGAGAGGATTAAGGTGGCCTTGAACCGTGGACAATGCTATAAAACATGTGCTCTCTTGTCCCCTCTTGCTTTCATTTTTGCTTCTGTATTTTCCTTATGAAAGTTCAGTTTCTTTGCCAAGTTACCCCTATTAACTGTATTTTCCTTTAAATGAAAGAGATGAAAGGAGATAATATTTCTGGATATAATCTGTATTGTTATCCATGAGTCTTTTGGAATCTATCAATAATTGAGTCTGATACTACAGTCATAAAGTTTACCATATGAGTTTATTATTTTAGGTGTCCATACTGCTTCCAAATTATACCCAAGTCTGTGAGTGTTATTAAATTTCATAATTTTCAGCATTTATACATGTATAGAATAATATATGAATAATATAACAATAACAATATAAGAATAACAATAAAAATAGAGATACTTAAAGTTAGGAGTAAAAGGAAAGTTAATAGAGATTCCATAATTGGAAGTAAGATAAAGGAGAAAAACTCTTAATATTTTGCATAAAAAATCATGCCTGCATAATTTAGGGGAAGTTTATATTTCTTGACTCTGCTTACCATCATAGTAATCAAGTGCAACTG
The DNA here is from genome assembly GCA_030674055.1 of Rhabdomys pumilio. Taxonomy (NCBI): domain Eukaryota; kingdom Metazoa; phylum Chordata; class Mammalia; order Rodentia; family Muridae; genus Rhabdomys; species Rhabdomys pumilio. The sequence continues at coordinate 179,040,017 of JANHMN010000002.1, read as the reverse complement.
TGAATTTATGTCTCTTTCCATGCCGTGAGACACACGGCAGATTTAGACTTGGTTTAGAGTTGATCAGGCTTGGATTTTTTTTTTTTGATGTTTATAAAAAACATTGGACCAAGAGAGAGCTTACTGTACCTCCAGAGAACCTCAGTTGCAGTCCCAACACCCATGTCAGGCAGCTCACACTACCTATAACTCTACCTCCACGTAATCTAACGCCTTCTTCTGTTCTCCATAGGTGCCCACATACACACACAAACACACATAAATAGCTAAATAATTAAAACTCATAGAAAAAGTCATCTTACTTTGAAATTATGCCTATCAACTTTGAAATTCAAGATTAAATCACTTGGGGCCATTCCTTTTTTAAGAGCCCTCAACATGTTTTGTCTGACCCTGTTGCATAGATTTAGACTCTGTACACTTAGAGTCCCAGTGGCATTGTTGTCTATCTCACTATCTGACCAAGAACTTAAATCAATTCTTGCAGACTTAATACAAATTAAAGAAAATTACCTAAGTAATCTTGTGGCCGCAATGAAAAAGAAATAAAATTCAAGAAACCAAAAGATATTTCTTAAGTTTTGTCAGTATTATTCGAAAAATGAGTTGTAGTAAGAATAAGAAACTACAATGTACCATTTATACCGTGGTAAAAATTATTTCTAAAGATAATTTCTCTAATTTTTGAGAGATATGAGTTGCCTGGGCAAGGCCAAGGCATTAATTGTACAGAAATGGTTAGGGGAAATGCTTATGTACCTTTCATTGTTACATAACCTCATTTTGGAGTTAATATCAGTGATGCCTCCAATACCATTTATCTGACACTTGGTAAATGAGTTGTCAGCAAAGGGGAAAATATATTAATAGTTCAGATCAGTTGAAATGGGTGCTCTTACATGTTTTACCAGAAATTTCCTACTTCAGTTAACTCAATATCTTTTCTGACACATTTGTGTTGCACTAAAGTGTCTTTTATAGTGTGTCAGAGTTATGAATACTGATAGACCTTCCCCTAAAGTGCCCCTCAAGTTCACTGCCATTTGCTCATTAGGCTTGCATTTTATTGCATGTCAGAAAGTGCCTCCCTTAAGCACCTCCTAATAAATGGGAATTGATGGGACTGTGTCTCCAGAGCAAGTGGTAAATTCTAAGGTCTTAAGTGAGAAAGTCTGTGAGGCATCTAAAACTAGGGCAGGCACCTATGGGTCTTGATCTGCAACCCAGGAGATAGTTTATTTGATGCTAAGATAGGAGTTCTTAAGCAGTGAGTTCTTAAGCAGTGTTTGAAGTTCAAAAAAATGAAACAAGTCATTTCTCCATTGAAAAAAAGAACAGGATAGGCTATTTTTTAAAAGATGCCTTCAGAATCTTTCTCAACACAATTCAAATGAAAATTTACTCATGTGGATCCTCCAAAGTCTAGCATTATAGAAAGTGTTAATACATTGTTTTCAACTCAGAAATGAAATGAAAATGGTGGGTAGATGAATGTAGAGCCAAAGGGCTTGGCGGTACGGCAAGCAGGAGTGATTTATGATGTTATGTGTTTTTATGCACAGAATGTGATGATGAGGCTGTAGCGGAGGAAGTAAAAGGCTGAGAAGTATGAACCATGCTGGTCTCCCAGAAGCATGAGTGCAGCCATGAAATCCAAGCTTGTGCTTCCTAGCTCTCGGAACTTTTTGATCACCAGGAAAATACACACACACACACACACACACACACACACACACACACACACACACGCATGCACACACACACACACACACACACGCACGCACGCACGCACGCAAACGCGTGCACACACACACAATATAGAGCTATTTGATTCATGGTTTGTTTCTGAGATGGGTTTAATGAGCATTTATTATAATATGAAAGTTTGAATTAAACATTGAACTGAGGTATAGAAACAGTTTAATCCTGTGTATTCCATTGTGATAATTATTGGCTTGTTTACTTAAAAAGAAAACAGAAGTATCAATTAGCCAGGAAGGAACAACAACCCAACAATCAATCACTGGAAAAACAAGGAAAGCTGGGATCATAAAGGTGTCTCAGAAACTGCAAGTCAATATTTTCCAAGCATTTATCTGTTGTTTTCAAGGTTTGGCCATAACAATCAAGCATTACTAATGTAATATGATAATTTAAATCAGCCTTTCCCTATGTGAAAATATATGTGATTTACTACCTTAATCCTTCTTGTACTAAAATACACAACTACAAAAATTAAACATTTAGGAACTTTGGGTCTACTTTAATCTTTTCATTCTGTCTTGGTTATAGGGTTATATCTTTTGTGGAATATTATGTGTCTCACATATTTTAGAGATATATTTAAGTGATGGACAGTTCAGAGAAATATGTTAAATGAAAAATATTGTGATAATAATAGGAAAATATAACTTCTTCAGACAAGAATCAATCACATATACATACATACATACATACATACATGTATATATATATATATAAAACATATATTTTAAGGATATTATTTAGATAGTGTAGAAAGTAATATGAACCAGTTTTGGTCACTTTGCAATATAAGCAAATTATTGTATAATTATTGCATTAGAAAAAGGAGGCTTAATATTAATATTATTTGTTTGTAGTTTGGACTCTATCGCTTATCAGAAAATGCAGAGAGGTTTTAAAATTAATTTTTCCCATAAGATTATTAAAGTTGAAAGTATAAATAGTAGAGACTGCAGAAGAGGAGGGAGCAAGTCTACTGTACCTCCAGGCTAAAAAACTCCCATTGTTTAATGAGTGTTAAATTTAGCCATGTGCTCTCCACAAAGGTCAACATCAGATATAACTTGCTTTTGGGCTTTATGATCTCTGCTGAACCTTGCTACCTAAAGGATATGCCCACATGGAAAAACACAGTGTTGTTTTCCTATGTTAAGGAATGTCCAAGCCTCCTAGAATTTCTACTGAAAGTTCCCTGAGTACAGGCATGAGTTTCAAACCTAACAGATTTTGTTACTAGGAAGAGGGGAAGCATTAGACCTGTGAAGGTGAGCAAGACATTCAGAACTCATGAGGGCAAGAAAACTGAATGACAGAGGTAGGTGTGTAATGAGATGCTAAAACTTACTCACAGACAGCCACAGTTGCTGAATACTTCACTATCAATTCTCTGTTGCTGACTACTAACCAACAAACCACTCCCCAAACTTACGATAATGAAAGAAAAGAGAAAAAATTTACTATCTCTTAAGTCTGGAGTTGACTGTACTCATCTACATAGTTGTCAGTTGAGATCTCTCATATGCTTTCAAACAGCTGTCAGGTAGGCAGGGAATCCTCAGCAGGGGTAGATGGCTGGCAGTTGATGCTATCTATCAGCTGGAAGCTTAACTAGACAGAGGCTCCTAGATGTGGTTTAGTCATATGGCTCTTGCTTCTCACAGTAGGAGCCTAGGAGCTCAGAGAAAATATCTAAAGAAAAAAAAAAAACATTCCAAACCAGACACAAAATCTGCCAGTCCATTTAAGGAGAATGCTCAGAGTTGGAATAGAGTGCCTTTTTGCTACATCCTTTAACAGGGCAGCCAGGTGGCCCAATTAGAACCTAAAGGGGACTGGAGAAAAAATGATGAGGGCATAGCAAAATATAATAATGCACAGCAGAGTGTGAAGTGGAGACTATTTTGGTGAGCGTATGTGGGAACTGGAATATATCAAATACTCTGAGAGTTCAGTGTATCCAAGAATAAGGCAAATATCAAGACTATAATTGTATTCGGAGGATACGAGTTTAGGCCAAGTACAAAGTCATGTCAGCATGGAACTTCACTTCTAGTGATTTTGACATATTTTTTTTTAAAAAAATCATTGAGAAGCTATGGTTACGGGAGAGAAACCTAGTCTAGAATGCCTTTCTGGTTGTATATTTTATCAGATACAATGACTTCATATAGTAGCTGGGCCTCATCTCTATAGCTACAGTACAAGAATTCAGCTTTGACTGTTTTGTGAAAACCCTTCCCATTTTCAGTAGTGAAGAAACTATTTTCTTATTGTAGGCTAGGAACAGTGATAAGTGTATGAATTTCTCACAACGTAACATACATTGAATTGGAATTTAAGAATAATATTTTCTTTTAGATTAGTCTTTTAGCTTTGCAGTCCTATAAAAATCCAATAAAGACAATTTTCTATTACCTTCCTTCCTTTGATATATAAGTATTACATCATTTTATTATAAATTTTTTCTTTAACTTGATTCTGATAATTAACCTCTAGCTTGGTAATGTATATTAAAATTCATTAAATTTGTAAAGATTACCTAGTTTATATGGAACATAATTTTATACACAAAGCATGCACATCCATGGATTTTTATGTTCACAGTAGGTCTTGGAACCCAACATATGTGGGCACCAATGTACAGATATATTTGAAAATCTACATGAAGTTTTCTTTACTCTGAAGTCCACCAGTGAAGAAGGAAATTCATGGGAACCTATTTGCTACTGAATAAGATGAAACTTATATTTCCAGCTAATATGCGATGATTGAATTAATCATATGTCAACAAAGACAAATTGTATGTCTCTTTCTTCAAGAAATTGGATGTAATCCACATACAAACATGTGTTCTGTGCTCTTCATATGTGCTCCATGTCCCTGGAGCTTGGTGAATTGGACATGCTTTTGACAGTGGGCCCACAGATCAGAAACCTAGAAAGGAACTTTAAATGCCAGCCCTCTTCTGCATAGAGGTTGTAGAGCAACTTAGTATAGAATATAAACCTGGCTACCATACATTTGAATAATCATTTGAATAATGGCAGATATACACCATAGAAATAAGTAACCTGCACTGTTTTAAACAGCAACCTATTCCTGGACTTCTGGAGTTTCTCAAAAAAAAAAAGTTTGTAATGTCAGAATACCCAGTTCCAGCCAGGGGTGACAGGTATCCTTCTCTCAAGGAAGATGGTAGTAAGGTTGCAGCATATATCAACGGTTTTATTTAAATTCTGCAGAGGCATGTGATAATTTTAGAATCTTCTTGAAATATCTGTGTTTGCATCACTCTACCTGGCCATACAAGAGTTTTTTTAAAGGCCTCTCTAGGTCAAAAGGGGCCACTTGAAGGAAAGAAAAAAGAAAAAGAGAAAGGAAAAGCTGTCTACTAAAATATATTTTTTTCTTTTGAAAATAATTTTTGCTTATCTCTATTAAGTTTAGTGATAAATTTTGAGCATGTTTATATTGCCTCCTTTGTCTCTAAATCTAATTTTTGGCAATCATGATGGAAGAAGAGTCAATAGGGCCTACAATAATTATTAAAAACAAACACAGAACAGATGTTCAAGGTATTGTTGATGTGAATGTTGTGAAAATATCTTAGCAGTATCCAAAAGTCAAAGGTTATCTGTTTGTAAAGTGTGAGAAATTTTACCAGACACCCATGTGACCTTTGTAACTACATGCAGAACACAAGAGAATGAGAGCCAGGGTCTTGGGGAGCAGCTAATTCAATTTTCTATTTGGAGACCTGAGTTTAGTTTCTGAACTCCTTATCTGCTATTAGTCTAGATACATATTTAGTGTTCTTTTCTTCATCTTCCTAATCTGAACATTGCTGATAAAAGCTCCCTCATTAGATTGGTTATTTAAAACCAAATGGAATAACATAAGAAAAATGATAGCTCTGGTTTGGTAGTGATTTACAATTCATATCCCTAAGAACTTTTTTCTTATATTTTTATTTAATAAAGACCTCTTTATACAATACCTTATACCATGGTTCTTAAAGTGCTTAATTGTGCAAAACAAGTCCACAGCTACCATTAATCAACAAGTAAGAAATTTAGTATTTGCCTTTTCTCTTTCTTAAGTTATGTAAAGTTGTTTTTTCGTACAAAGCTCCTATAATTTTTACGATTACAGTTTATATTCCAACACTCTGGAAATATCATTAAGAGTTGTAATATAAAAAGATTATAAGATCCCAGGAAAAATTAAAATTCTTATCCCCATGTTTCTAAGACACTGTGTCTGGTAACATTCTATGATGACACATATAGGTGGCTATCTAGAAAGACTGGCTTTGATCCTGTATACATGAAAACAAATGACTTGGTTCTTAAATGTATTAATTTTTCATCTTGCTCAGATAGGGTCAAACCAGATGAGTGAATGATAAACTGACTACAGATTAAGATATGGCTTTTTTTCTATTGCTATGATAAAATCACCTGACACAAAGCCACTTGGGGAAAGAAAGGATTCATTTTTTAATATAGTTTGAGAGAGAGAGAGGGGGAAAGAGAGAGAGAGGGAGAGAGAGAGAGAGAGAGAGAGAGAGAGAGAGAGAGAGAGAGAAGAGAGAGAGCATCACCATGGGAAAGGTATAGCAATGGTTAGGAAAAACATGATGACAAGGATGACATGCCTATCACATTTTCATCCTCATCCAAAGGGAGTGTGGGGGAGAGGGAGAGACAGAGGGAGAGAGAGAGAGAGAGAGAGAGAAAGAGAGAGAGAGAGAGAGAGAGAGAGAGAGAGAGGAAGAAGAAGAAGAAGAAGAAGAAGAAGAAGAAGAAGAAGAAGAAGAAGAAGAAGAAGAAGAAGAAGAAGGAAGAGGAGGAGGAGGAGGAGGAGGAGAGGAGGAGGAGGAGAGGAGGAGGAGGAGGAGAGGAAGAGGAGGAGGAGAAAGAGAATGAGGAAGAGGAGGAAGAGGGGAGAGGGGGACAGGGACAATGAGACAGAGACAGAGAGACAGAGACAGAGAAACTATCAAGCTGGGTAAAGTGTTAAAGTCTGAAAGTGCCTCCCCAGTGACATACCTCCTCTAGGTAGACTGGACTCCTAAAGGTTCCATAACCTTCCCAAACTGCAGCACAAACTGGGGATCAAATGTTCAAATATGTCAACCTACAGAGTACATTTCTCACTCAAGCTGCTACATTCTGCTCTTGACCTCCAGAGGCTCAAGGCTAGCTCACAAGAGCAAAAGCATTTATTCCAACTTCAAAGGCCCCAGAGTCTTAAACAGCCTCAATAGTGTTTAAAAGTCCAAAGACACTTACCAAACATAAGACAATCTCTTAGCTGGGACACCAATAAAACTGGCAATTTAATTATATACCTTCAATATATATTGGCACAGAATATACATTCCTATTCCAAAAGGGTAGAGTAGGAAAAAACTTTTCTCAAAGCAAGACTGAAAGGGAGCCTATCTGTAGCTCCCTCCATATCTGTACAGCAGACCTGTAGCTCCATATCTGGCAACTACAGCTTCAGTTTTAAAAGCCTCAGATGCCTCTGCCCCTCCCATATTGCTGTCTGCACCACAAATCTCACTCTTGGGTTAGTTCCATTCCCTGTTTACAGCTGTCCTTGGCAGATACCTCACAGCTCTAACATCTCCAGCATTTTATAGGGTCTCCATCACAACCCAGGCTTCACCTTCACAATTCAGTCATTAGTGTCTCAGGGACTCTGACATTGCCATACATCACCTATCCTCATTAGCTCTTATGAAACTGAATAGGAAGAATTCATAAACCCTCAACACTGCATCTTTCATGTCTCCAAAATCAATACCATATAGACAACACTGACAAATTTGGTTAAAAGCTTGGGGTGGACCCTGACTATTTGTGCCACAATCGAAGCAGCTTCTGTGTCCGAGGCTGGTGAAAATCTCCCTAGACAGAGAGAACTCCTAAGGCTCTGATTTCATAAGCTGGCAGATCAGCTAGGCATAGTAACCTTTCCCCTAGGGAGTTTTCCTGTGGTTCCAGATCAGAGTAAGAGATTTCTCTTTTATGATATGGATCTCTTCAACATTTCAGCTTCTTTTTCAGCACATGAGTTATCTGCAACACTAGGTATCTAGCACTTTGTTCTTTTCCAACTACAAATTGAAAAATGTGTATTTACTGTTTATTTTCAGTGTATAGATTCATACGAGTAATAATATCAATTCCACAGACTTAATGTTATCCTGTCTTAAAGTTTCATCTTTCAAAAAATTAGTTCACTAATTTGTTTATTCATATGTTTGTTTTTTGAAAGAGAATATCACTATGTAGCCCTGGCTGTCCTGGAAGTCCTCATGACCAGCTTGATCTTGAGCTCAGAGAAACACTGTCTTTGCCCTCCAAGTGTTCGGGTTCAAGTACACACACACACACACACACACACACACACACACACACATACACACATACACACACACACACACACACACACATACACACACACACACACACACAATCTTAACACATCCACCTCAAAATTAGCCCATTACTTTTAAATTCAGCTTTATGCAAGCTCTCAGAATATAGGCAGAATGCAACCCAAATTACATACAAATTGCCTGTCTCTATTTCTCACGGAGTACTAGTTCCCCCGTGAAACCTTACAAGTGACGGCTCTTCTATCTGCATTTCTCTTGGCATTATTACACTTCCACTTTACAGTAGAGGGCCCATTAAACTGTTTCCAGCAGTTAGTGGGTTTTTCCTGATCAAAGTTTCAAACTCTCCAATGAAATATTCCAAAAAGCCGGGCAGTGGTGGCACATGCCTTTAATCCTAGCACTTAGGAGGCAGAGGCAGGCAGATTTCTGAGTTCGAGGCCAGCCTGGTCTAGAGAGTGAGTTTGGGGACAGCCAGGGCTACACAGAGAAACCCTGTCTCAAAAAAAAAAAAAAAAAAAAAAAAGAAAGAAAAGGAAAAAAATATTCCAAAGGAATAAAAGTCACGTGGTCATGGCGAATGTAGCAACATCCCACCATAGTGTCAATTACCATATTAGTTACTTTTTGGATTCTGTAAAAATTATCTTAATGAAAAGCAATCTAGAGGGGAAAAAGGATTATTTTAGCCGATATGTCCAAAGAGATAGAGTCTATTATGACAGGAAAGGCAGATCAACATTCAGCAAAAATGTGACAACAGGAATAGAAAGCTTTCTGGTGACATTTTCCATTTTCTTCTGTATGCAGGAAACAGAGACAAAGAATAAGACACAGGATGAAGCAATAACTCTAAAAGCCTGCACCACTGACATACTTCTCACAAGATCTTACCTCATAAAGATTCCGGAACCTTCCCTATCAGAGCCATCAAATGGATATCAAGTGTACAAATGCGTGAGCATATAGGGGACATTTCTCATTCAAACCACCACAGATGTCAGTTGTCCCTTGGGGCACTCAGGTGTAGGCTGCTTCCACAAAATGGAAGGGCTCATATGAAGTAATGTGTAAAGGCATTGATCAAAAGAACTATAATCATGAAATTTAAAGCACAGTGGTACCCTTTTGCCTTATTTACACAGTCAAAATGGAAGGGATTTTGCTTATTTTTTATTATTCTTATTTTTTTATGTTTTTTCCAAAATAATATAGTGAAATGAATTAGAAGACAAGGACAAAAGATCTTTAGAATTTTTCCATTTCTTTCCAAGTGTGTGAGTTCTTTCTGGGTTATTATGGTGAAGAATCTAGTCCTCTCCTTTTTTACAGAAATTGCCTCTTCCCTGATTGTAATCAGAATACTCGAGTTTCTATTGACTCTTTCAGCTTTACCTGTTGTCTTTGATTTTGTTATTTCCATTGCTGTCTTAAACTTCAATGATGAAGTTTACAGAAATATCTCTATAGTGTTTGGTCAGAATTATAATGGGTTATTAGTTAAAGCCATTTATTGTTCTTGGAGCCCAGTAATAAGACTGACATGATCAACATGAATATTCAAGTAATGACAACATCATAAACCTTGAGAAAACTAATTTTTCCTCTGCAGTATTATTCAAACAAAAATTTTTACAAATACATATATATCATTTATAAAAAAGGGGTCCACTGGAATACTGAATAGTGAAGCTGAAGCAACCATAGTGTGGTAGTTTGAGTGAAAGTAGCCCCCACAGCTACATATTGAGTGCCACTATTAGGAAGTGTAGCCTTGTTGGACAAAGTGTGGAATCCTGTCACTGGGGATGGGTTTTGAGGTTTCAGAAGGTTAATCTAGGTCCAGTGGTTTACTTTTCCCTCCTACTGCCTAAAGGAGCCAGAGGAAAAAAACCTCAGCCCCTCTCCAGCCTGCAGTCCACCATGCTTCCTGCCATGATGATAATGGACTACAACTCTCAACTGTAAGCCAGCCCCCAACTAAATGTTTTTATGGTCCAAGTGTCTTTTCATAGCAATTGAAACGGTAACTAAGACACCTAGGATGACTGTGCTAAACTTCACAATCACATACAACTAGTCCCTAGCTTACCTACCACGCATGTACTGACCCTGAGCAGCAGATACACATGTGCTACAACTGGTTTACAAAAAAGTGTTTAAGCTTCAATTTACTTACAATGATGTTTTCTGAAGTGTATTTCCTTCTTAGGCTTAGGTCAGGTTTTTACATCTTATAATCCCAAATAGAAAATACTCTGATAGTCTCAGATATGAGACTGGAAAACAATGAAAATATTCATCACTTTTTGGCATGAATCAGCCTGGTCTTAGAAGAACATAAAATTGTCATTGACCTTAAAACATTTTCAGCTTAAAATCTCATACAACTGTGGAAGTCAATGTATTTTTTTAACTTAAATATTCTGTTCCAAACTCAGCCACAAAAGTAATCTTTTGGCAAATGTGATTAAACTTCAGCAAAATACCAAGTAAGACTTGCCAAAGTAATACTTTCCCTTTCATTTTAATCCCTTGTCTATTCTGGGCAAAATCAGCCCATGTGTTTCTATTTTATTTATACTTAGAAATATTTTGCTGGTAGTGTGATGTCCAGAGACATGCTGGCATTTTGAACAAGCTATTCTCTTTGTCCTCCACATCTCCATTGGTCTGAATCCAAAAGATTTTCTTAAGCTTTTGAAGTTCAAACAGTGAGAGTCCATCCCTTCAGTTTAGAACTTGGTAAAATGTGAATCCCTGTTTCTCCTTTTCTATCAAATGCTTATAATCAATCACTTGAGTTTAGTTTTCCAAGATAATAATGTCATATTGAATTGCATAGTTTTCCTTTGATGTTAAAAGCAGACGAAAGAACCCAATATGGGAAAGCACTTCCTAGTTTGCCACAAAAAGATTAAATAATCACCCTTTGTATTTGCCTCTATGAAAACAGTCACTTTCTGTAAGTAGAATCCAAACCATGATTTGTCTTTTTCCATATTAAAAATGAATGCATACGACATAATGTGGAAAACTTAGTTTTTTCTGATCACTTCCACAACAACCGTGCCGTTCATACCCAGTACCCCTTCCACACATTTCATTTTTCTTTTGAAAATAATTTAATGCATCTGTTGCAATTCCTGAACTGAAAAATAAAAGAGACATAAACACTACTGAAAGTAAGACATGTTGTTGACAGACTTCAGGCCAATAGACTTGGAAACACCAAGAAACCTGCCAAGGAAACCTCAAGATTTATCCCACAAAAGTGTACTGTATATGAAGGCTAGTCACAGAGCCAGGGCCAGAGCACTAACGAGATGGTCCTCTGGGGAAGTAACTTGCCTAGTTGCAATTTTACTGTCAAACTAACTGAACCCATATAAAGGAATGCTCTCAGGGTGTTGCTTATTTATTTCATTAAGTCATCTGTAAACATCAAACTACTGGAAGCCACACTCTCCTGCGCTGATGTGTTGGGTTCTTGCATAGAAAGAATGTATAGAATGAGATATTGAGACTGACTTCATAAGGGAACTGAAAAGTTAGCAGAACACAGATGACTGGGTAATAATATGAGGAATGTCAAAGCCAAGAGGTTTGGGTTTAAGAGCTTTGCCATTAACTATATACTCTCTTTGAGTACATTTATTTCTCTGTCTCAGTTTACTCAAATAAAAAACTACAAACAGCAACAGTTATATAATAATTCCAAAGAAGACATTTTTTTTTCAAAATAACTCCCTCATTTCTTTTTTCTTTTTTCTTATTCACTTTACATGCTGATCACTGCCCGACCTCCCGGTGACTCTCTTCAACAGTCTCTCCTTCATCTCATTGTCCTCTGAGAGAACACTCTCTGGGTATTCCCAGACTCTGGCACATCAAGTCTCTTCAGTGCTAGGCATATCCTCTCCCACTGAGGCCAGACAAGGCAGCCCAGCTAAAAGAACATATCCCATAGACAGGCAACAGCTTTTGTGACAGCTTTATTCCAGTTGTTCAGGACACACATGAAGACCAAGCTACACATCTGCTACATATGTGCATGGGACTAGGTCCAGCCTGTGTATGCTGTTTGGTTGATGGTTCAGTTACTGAGAGCCCTTGGATCCAAGTTAGTTGACTCTGCTGGTCTTCCTGTGAAGTTCTTACTCCCTCAATCCTTTCTTCAACTCTTCCATAAGAGTCTTTAGTCTCCATCTGTTTGGCTGTGGGTGTCTGCATCTTTCTGAGTCAGCTGCTGGGTGGAGCCTCTCAGAGACAGCCATGCTAGATTACTATCTTTAAGCATAACAGAGCATCATTAATAGTGTCAGGGATTAGTGCTTGTTAATGGGATGGGTCTCTAGTTGGGCTGGTTATTGCTTGGCCACTCCTTCAGTCTCTGCTACCTTCCCTGTCCATACATTTTTGTAGATGGGACAAATTTTGGGTTGAAAGTTTTATGCATGGGTTGGTTTTATATCCCCAACAATGTGGGCCTGAGTTAAGGTACTCCCCTACTCCAGGACTCTGGAATTTCCTTGATATGCTCCTCTAAACCCCCACATCTGCCAATTGCAGATTTTTATTCATTTTCATGGTCATCTGGCCATCTCTCTTATCCCTCTCTACATCATTTTTTTGACCCAACGTTACCCCTTCCCATCCCCTCTCCCACACAGTTTCCTCCCTCCATCTGCCTCATACAACTATTATATTCCTTCTAAGAGAGATTTGAGCATCCTTACTTGGGCCTTCCATCTTGTTTAGCTTGTTTCAGTCTATGGAATGTACAAAGGATATTCTATATTCTACAGTTAATATCCACTTAAAAATGAGTATGTAACGTGCCTGTTTTTTGGGTCTAGTTTACCTTCTTCAGGATAATATTCTAAAGTTACATCCATTTACCTGAAATATTCATAATGTCTTTCTTTTTAATAGCTGTGTAGTATTCCATTTGTAGATGTGCCCTATTTTCTTTATCCATTCTTCAATTGAGGGACACCTAGGTTGTTTCCAGTATCTGGTTATTATGAAGAAAGGTGCTATGAACATAGTTGAGCAAATGTTCCTGTGGTATAGTGGGTCATCTTTTGGGTACACGACCAGGAGTGGTATAGCTCTGTATTGAGGTAGAACTATTCGAGTTGTCTGAGAAACTGAAAAACTGATTTCCAAAGTGGTTGTACAAGTTTCCACTCCTACCAGCAATGGAGGAGTATTCTCCTTGCTCCACATCCTTGCCAGCATGGGCTATCACTTCAGTTTTGGATTTTAGCTATTCTGACAAGTAGAAGGTGGACTCTCAGGATTGCTTTGATTTGCATTTCCCTAATGACTAAGGACTTGGAACATTTCTTTAAGTGAGTTTCAGCCATTCATGATTCCTCTGTTGAGAATTCTTTGTTTTTGCTCTGTACTCCATTTTAAATCAGATTATTTGGGTTGTTGGTGTTTAATATTTTGAGTGCTTTATAGATTCTGGATAGGATCCCTCTGTTAGATGTAGGGTTGGTAAAGATTCTTTCCTAATCTGTAGGCCATTGTTTTGTCCTATTGACAATGTGCTTTGTTTTACAAAAACTTTTCAGTTTTGTGAGGTCCCAATTATTAATGGTTGATCCTACAGTCTGAGCCATTGGTATTCTGTTCAGGAAGTTGTCTCCTGTACTAATGAGGTCAAGACTAATTCCTACTTTCTGCCCTATTGGTTTTAGTGTATCTGGGGTGTTTTGTTGTTGTTGTTGTTGTTGAGATCTTTGATCCACTTGGACTTGAGTTTTATGCAGGGTGAGAAATATGGATCTGTTTTTATTCTTCTACATGTAGACATCTATGTTTGAACAACACTATTTGTTGAAGATGCTTTCTTTTTCTATTGTGTGGTCTTGCCTTCCTTGTCAAACATTAAGTGTCCATAGGTGTTTGGGTTTATTATAGGGTCTTCAGTTCATTTTGTGAGTATTTTGTTGAATGTTTTTGCATCAATGTTCATAAGATAAATCAGTCTGAAGTTCTCTTTCTTTGTTGAGTCTTTGTGTGGCTTAGGTATCAGGGTGATGGTAGCCTCATAGAATGAGTTTGGTAGTGTTCTTTCTGTTTCTATTGCATAGAATAGTTTGGGGATTTATTGATATTAGATCTTCTTTGAAAGTCTGGTAGAATTTTTCACCTAAACCATTTGGTCCTGGGTGAGTTTTATTTTCTTGTTTTGTTTTGTTTTTATTTGCTGCTGCTGCTGCTATTGTTGTTTTTGTGGTTTTGGGAGATTTTTAATGACTGCTATTTCCTTAGGTGCTATAGGGTTGATTAAATAGTTTACTTGATCTTGACTTAGCATTGGTAAGTAGTATTTTCCAATTTTGTGAAGTATAGGGTACAGGGTTTTGAAAGTAAGATATAATGATTCTTTGAATTTCTTCAGTGACCATTGCTATATCTCCCTTTCCAATTCTGATTTTGTTTATTTAGATACTGTCTCTGTCTTTTCATTACTTTGGCTAAGGGTTTGTCTATCTTGTTGATTTTTTTCAAAGAACCAACTCTTGGTTTTGCTAATTCTTTGTATTGTTTTCTTTATTTCTAACTGATTGATTTCTGCCCTGATTTTGATTATTTACTGCCTTCTATTCTTCTTTGCTGTTTTTGTTTCTTGTTTTCTAGAGCTTTCAGGTATACTTTTAAATTGCTGGTATGATAACTTTCTAATATCTTTATGAAAGTACTTAGTGTTACAAACTTTCCCCTTAGCATTGCTTTTATTGTGTCCCATAAATTTGAGTATGTGGTGCCTTAATTTTCATTGAATTCTAGAAAATCTTTAATTTCTTTATTTCTTCTGCGACACAGATATTATTGAGTGGAAAGTTGTTCAGTTTCCTTGAGTGTGTAGCTTTCTGGTGTTTCTGTTGTTGAAGTCCAGGTTTAATTCATGATGGTCTGATAAGATACAAGGCACTATTTCAATTTTATTGTATCTTTTGAGTCTTGTAAGGTGCTGAGAAGAATGTATGAATGTGTATCTGTGTGTGTGTGTGTGTCTGTGTGTGTGTGTGTGTGTGTGTGTGTGTGTATTTGTGTGTTTGGATGAAATAGTCTATAGATGTCTGTCAGGGTCTTCATGTCTGTTAGTTTCATTATTTCTGTGCTTAGTTTTTGTCTGGATAACCTGTCAATTGGTGAGATTGGAGTGTTGAAGTCTCCCACTATACATATATGGGGTTTAATATGAGATTTAAGCTTTAGGAATGTTTCTTTTACAAATGTGGGTGCCCTTGCATTTGGGGCATAGATGCTCAGAATTGAGATATCATCTTGAAAGATTTTCCCTTTGATGTGTATGAACTGTCCTTCCCTGTCTCTTTTGATTAATTTTGTTTAAAAGTCTATTTTATTAGATATTAGAATGGCTAGTAGACACTGCTCCTAACTCACTCCTTTTATCCCCGGGTCTTTCATGAGAAACTGGCTGGCTGTCAGTTAAGATTCCAGACTTAACATCTTTAGAAACCCAGTTACATGATTATTTCCTCCAGGAAGAGTTTAAAAGGAAATCTAATCAACTCTTCTCTGTTATTTGACCTCACCTCCTTCAAGGAGTGACTAAAACATGTTAAGGGGATTTATTATGTTTGATGATAAGGATTATTTCTAGATCTTTAATTAATAAGCTCACAATAACAAAACTGATTTTATATTTCTCTCTTGTCCCTTGGTTCATTTTCTTTGTCTTTACCATGCAAATGTATAGACTGTAAGTTTGATAACAGCTTATTTGTTTTTATAACATGGAAATTTAACATAATAATATTTAATTTGAAAAGACTTAAATACACACAAATTTATTACTACACAAGAAAATTAAAAGAAAAGCTTTATATGACTTAAATACACTCAAAAACAATTAAGATGACAAATTCTGTTAAAAACATGTTTTGCATTGTGGAACCAATCTCCACGTCTTTTTCTATCATTTAAATCAGAAATGCTTCCTCTTCCACTCCTTGGAAATCATCATCCTATCCTATTTCTATATGAATTTTAGTCTTATAGATGACTTGGCAAATGAAGCTATGCAATATTTTTCATCTTGTGATGGGATGGCTTCAGTTAAGCACAATCTCAAGTTTTATCTATATTGTAATATGCATCTCAAATCTTTTCACCTCCAGCAAAATACTATACCAGTCCAAGTATATGCCATGTTTTCCATATCTATTCAACCACTGAAGAACACTTGATATACTTATACTTTTCAACTATTATGAATGATGCTACTGTGAAAATAGATATACACACATATTTTTCAATCCCTGCTGTCAATTATTTAGAACATAGTTCTATAAGTGGGGTTGCTGTATGAAGTTTTCATATATGATAAATTCAGATTTTTTTCTTATTGCTGAAATTATTGAAGAAGTGATTGATATTTTGCTTATTTCAAAATAAATTTTAAATGTAACTTTTATTTCCCAGATGTAATTGTTGTCACAGAAGCTTACTGATGAATAATTTCACAATTCTAGTTCTTTCTGAACTCTGGATGGCTGCTTCAACTCATCTGTTCTGCCTCAAACTTCTCTCCAAGTTGACTTATTCAATCTGGCTTCTCTTGGCTTCTCACTGAATTGCTCTGCTTACCATTAAACTAACTCTGGCAATTTGTTCTAACATTCTGGCTCTTTCTTAGTTTCTGGCTTCAACTGCCTCTGTATAAACTCAAAAGAAAAAAAAAAGAACTCAATTTCCCTGTACTCTACTCACTCAATGGGACTGCACTGAACTTTAGAACTGATCACCGCTCTCTCTGTGTGATGCACCTAAGTAGCTGTTCTTTCTGTCTGTTTTCATGAGAATTAGGTGTATCCTCTTTCTGACTCATTCTCTCAAATCCTTGTCTAATTTGCCACCCTGTTTTATCTTCAGAATTAGATGTCTCTTTGAAACATGGCTGTTTCCTTCTATCTTCACTGTTTTGGACTAAAGGTATATAATAAGGGGAGTCTGTTAAAAATATGTCATTCCAGCTGGATCATACAAACCTAGAAGGTCTTTGAATATAATCCCTTGCCAGAGCATTCATGTGACTGGATTAAAATTCTTTTACAATTAGTACTGATAACAGGCATTGTTGATGAATGAAAGGACCAGTTTGATGTGTTCTATTTTCTAGGAAGCTCACTTATATGGTTTGAAGTTCATGTCATAAACAGTCACAAAGCACAATTGTATCCTTGAGAAAGATCAGAAAAGCGTCATACAAGAGATATATTTGAATTGATTCTCAGGTCTCAAGTAGTTTTACTACAAAGAGGAAAAAGACATCCTAGGAAAAAGAAAGAGTAAGTACAAAGACATACAAGGTGGGAAATCCTAATTTCATTTACTTCAGTGAATTCACAACAACAAAGCCATATTGGCAAGGGCATGAAATTATAGGAGTAGAGCACAGTCAGGTTTGAGAGATATGTGAGAGACAGGAGGTGACAAAGTAATAATGCAAATTTAAATTACAGATAAAAAAGACCCAAGCAGTCTTTAGGAAGATACCTAACTTAAGTCACTTCTGGGAAGTTTAGATGGTGTAAAGTTTGGTGAAGATAAATGGTCACTGACAAAGATACACAAGAGAGCTAATGAGGACTACCTTCCTTATTGGTTATTTTGGGTAAAAGTAACTATTAGAAAGAGTGTGGAGGTTCAACTTTGCATTCTGTCTCATTAACTGTCACTTAACCCTTCTCATTTTCAGGAGCCTATCCAAAAACTACAAACAATTATACCCAAAGGATGATGAAGCCTGCTCCAAAAGATACATAGGTAAATGCTTTGGACATTGCTACATCCAGTGCAAGTGTGAGGTGATGTCAATATTGTATACTCATCACTGTTATATACTTATCACTCTGATGATTTATTCAGTGTATTCACTACATTATTTTAAATGTACCTTCTAACTATCAAGGCAGTTTATTTCCCCTAATATTACAGGGTTGAATAAATCAAACTTCATTAAGCAGAAGTCAATTCTTTCCAGTCCTTTGCATTTAAAATTAATAATGTAAAATAGTGTGATAGCAAAGAAAATAGAACTGACGAATCATTTCAGACTTACTTAGATCCATGTTAGATCATGTTTTCTCAAAGCTGTGTGACCTTTACTATCAATAAGAACTAAAATTTATGGATAGGCTTAAACTTCTCAAATGTTCCTCTTCTATAATCTTGCAGTTTTTCCCAGCCACATATACATATATAAGGAAGAAATGTGGAATGTTCGTCAGGCTGATTTGAGGCCATGAAAATGGGAATTATATACATGTAGCTATTGTTGAGGTATTTAAAGTAGTACAGCTGCAAGGGAGAACATTTTAGTTCTCATTTGACATAGACTCTGGACACAATGATGATAATGAAAGTTAGCAAGACTGATCATTTATTCCATACATTAGCAGCTGTGCATTGTACACTTCCCAGGTTTACCACAACAGGAAGGCATGGCAGCCCTTCAAGGTTTTGTCCCCCTGTGAGAAAAGACAGAAAGAAAATAGCAATTATTTTCTGAATCATGAATAAATTTGCCGAAAATCTGACTCAGAAAGTAAAAGATGGGACTGTGAATGTGAATAGGAATACTAGCCCTCTAACATGCACAGAGGCAGGAGAGTAACTGTGAGAATGATTTGGAGAGACATTTTTTAACTGAGCAAAAAGTTTCATAGAAGTCATAAAGTAAGAGGTGGTTTTCATTGACTAGGCCATATGTTAATATATTTGTCACATAGTGTTTAAGAGGACAGTAATCTCTGATACACATAGGGGAAGTTGCTTAGCATTTTAAATGTCCATTCAGTGTTTGAAGTAATGGATTTCAAGAGCAAGCATGATAATCTCACATTTGATGTGGCCATAAGTGTGTACCTTTGTCTGCCAGCTAGATTCTGTATCGGTGCTTTTACTGAATCTGTTGATGATTTAATAGAGTCCCTAGCTAGTACACCATCTACTTCTAAGAAGAAATTGTTCTTTGTTTTCCATGCTGTGCTGAGTTAGCTTGACACAAGGTAGGATCATCTGGGGAGAACCTAGACTGAATATATGCCCTCACTAGACTGTCATTGGGTGGCTTGTTTCACTAAATTCCAGCAGGTTTAACAATCATGAAAGATACACTAGAAGTCTCAGCTATAATATAGACAGACACTGCCCTGCAAGAAATACTAATTGGAAATATGGCTTTCATAGATAACTGGGATGTACAATGACTCACTGTTATCCTTACTAGGCCAGGATAGAGAAGTCAACCTTCACACTTCAGATCTGTTAGAGCAATTCTAGACAACTGACTAACTGCAGTGTCCTACTCTTCTTTTCAGAAGCAATTCTAGGTGCTAAGATTCAACTTATCAGGAATCTTCATACTGTCATACCCATGGTTCCTAGAATTTTAGAATTTCAGTATTCTAGGATCTAAAAATACTAGTTTAGAAAATAAAATATGGCATAAAGCTGCTAAGAGTACACATCACTTTTGCAGCTATGTTTAGAAGCCCTGCGTTGGTCAACATCACTGCCCTGGTGCCCTCTCTCCCAGCCATCTTAACATCCTTAATGGTTAATACCATCATATCAAAACTCTAGAAATACCAGAAAAATATCTACCTGCTTTTGACATCACCATAACTGTATGCAACCATAGTCACTAGATTTCACTATGGGCTGAAAAACCCAGGCAAACTGAGTTACCCACTTATCACTGTGGGACCATGAAATGAGTTAAGCCTAAAAGCCTCTCTTCACCACTATTTGGTTTTACTCACCTACTCATCTCATTCTCCACAAAAGATTTCTGTAACTGCCTTGACAAGAACTAATCATGATTTTGTTGAAATGATGTTGGAATCTACCACTTGCCATTACTTAGATCTTGCTTGCCAGAAAGTATACTCTATGAAGACACATTTAGTTTTACATCCTTAATACATAACAGGATGTTTTGAGCAAAGAAGGTACTCACAAAACCCATACTTATTGAATAGATATGTATATTGCAGTCATGCTTATATGTGTGCTTTAGAGGTTTTCTATTTTAAAAGCAGAGGCTTTAAGTAAGCAATAGAAACAACATCCACTTCTATAAATCCAGTTTTAAAGCTCCAGCTTGCTAGGTGATCAATCAACCCATCTCAACTGCACAAATAGTTCTTGATCACTACCCTGTGCTCTGGTGCTCCAGGGAAAAGATTCTCTAGAAACAGTTCTCTCCTGCTTTTAACATTCAAACATAAGGGTCGGAAAAGTCCATAGTGCTCCTTCATTGAACAAACATTTATTTGGTCATTTCTGTGTGAACCATTCTGTACTCTTTCGCTCTATTTTTTCTCCAATCTAGCTTGAATGGTGTGCACAAGGACCTTTCCCTGTTGCACACTGAATGGACTTACTTATGAATAATTATTCAATCATTACATGTGTGTAAGGGAATCTTCTGGATAACCCACCAGTCTGCAACAATGATATACTCTTGATACACATCTTGAAAGTTTTTGTAACCCAATGGCATTCTATGATCACCCTCTTTGAAGCATCTTAGAACCCTGTGTTTTCTTCATTCCATGACCTTTCTATTTGAACATTGAGATTGTAATGCTGCTGTAGGTAACAGGTATCCAGTTCTTGCACCCACAGTGACATTACATTTACAAGCTATTGACTAGGATCAGTCACAGGACCCTATGTAAGTGCAGTGGATTTGGTTAAAAGTGGAGAACTAAATTTAGTTACATACTATTTATCAATCACAGGTTTTATTGAATGCTCTTCAGGAAAAATCCTTGAATAAACCATCATAATCACAGACCATTAAACCTGGAGTAGATGTTTGGCAACATTTTCTACTCTCCCTGTTTGACAGAAGAAGAGACTGGAAAAGATGAAAGGCCGCCTAAGATTACAGACCTAGTTAGAGGTCTTACAGGGAAAGAAATAAGGTTTCCAGAATCTCCAATCAGTAGGAATAATCTGTGGCTTAAAAATGCTCTCAAAACACAGACCTATCATGACCTGTGGTACTAAATCAGAAGAGGGCTGTAAAGTCAGATAAAAACAACCTTTCTAGGTCAGACAGAACCAAGAATTTCACACCAATTTATCAAGTAGGATAGGAGCTTTCTATCTAATTTCTGTAGAAATTTTGGTACCCTGAGCTTTATATCTTCAGTACAGTGTATTATTTGGCATTAGAAATTTAGTAAGCAGGATTTGAATTTTGCTAAGATCTGTAGCCTGGGTTTTAAATTTTTATTAAGTATGTATTTTGTCCTCCCACATCAAATAAAGATAAAGTCAAGATTTGAAAACTGAGCAGCATTGTTGAACATGTATGAATTGAATTATAACCTATGTCACAATGCACTTGATTTACATAGGTTAATTTCCTCTATTTAAATGTTTTAGTGGTACTGAAATTAGACTGAAAATTCAACTATTCAATTTACTGTAATAGCTGAAAACACATGTATATGTATATGCATATATGTATATGATCATTTCTTCTGAAACATCTTTGGGTCTGCAGGGACTTCTCAGCATAACCTACAACCTTGCCCTACATTATAGCCGGAATAGTATTAACACTCCTTCATATTCTCCAAAATAAAATTAAATCTAAAATGGAATTAGGTTTCAGCTTCTTCTGCCTTTTTAAGTTCTGCCTCTTTGGTGCAATGCCTTCCAGCGGTGCATGGAGATCAGTAATGTTTTCAGATCTGATGCCAGCATCAATCGGATAAATTGTCTGGCAAACAGAGCTAAGAGAACAGGAAATGGGCTGGCACCCTCTGATGAATGTGTACTCTCCCTTCTCTATAAGCCAATTAGTTTTCTGAGTTAGCATGACTCTTCCTAGTCCAAGCAAATGTTTAAAGAGAACATTCTATCATGTAACTCAATATACTCCTGCTTAATGATAGGTCTTCTGAAGATAGGTTTTTACTACAGTGTTATATGAGTTACCAGAAAGAACATATAGGGTTTCTCAGACTAACTCTGTGAATTCAAGAAACTGCCACTCAAAACTATAGCATACAAACTTATCTATAACAGGCCATATTTATTAACCCTCATCAAGATAACCTCTACTTACTTCCAAGTATTACATTCCAGCATTACAGGGATCTAGGCCAATCCATTTAATCTGCCTGAGCTATGAAATAGGGAGCTTCATATGCTTTTTTTTCCTCTCATGGTGTATGAGTATTAAAGAGAGAACTGTTTAAAAATAATATTTAAAGAAGAAATTAAAAAATGATGACATACTACAACTGCAAGATTGTTCTTTGAGAGATACAACCATTAATTTATTTTCTGCTGCCATAAAATATCAGTAACCAAATAATTTGTAACAATGAAGACTTATTTGGCCAGTGGTTCTGTCCTCAAGTCCGAGAGATCTGAGAGCATAGCAGTCTTGTCCTGACTTTTGCTCATTCTACCATAGCATGGCCTAAAACATCATATGGCACACAGGACAAGCATATCAGAGAGAGAGAGAGAGAGAGAGAGAGAGAGAGAGAGAGAGAGAGAGAGAGAGAGAGAGAGAGAGAGCTCACTGTCAAAACAAAGCCATTCACTAAACAATCAAGTATGACTTAATCCATTAATGAAGACAGATTTCTCATCATCTTGTTTCCCAAAAGTCCCATCTCCCAAGATAGTTAAGATATTAATTTGAAAACTTAGTCTTTAAAGCAAATTAAAAGAATATATTAAAAGTACGTGAAAAATAATATGAACACTGGTTTAGAATATTTCCAAAAAATATGTTCCTCATGATCCAGCAAGATTCTTTCTGGTTATAGGCAACAGCAAAAATCTTTCATGCTATTCTATAGAAAGAACCACAAAACTCTCATTATGTTAGATAAGAAATAGGAAATGAACTGAACATTATCCACAGATGAACATAATTACCATAGCTACATGTACACAAACCAATGTAGCAATACTTCAAACAACTATGAGTAGAAAACAGCCATTAACAATAATATATAAAGTATGGCATGATGTAAACTTTAAATACACAGTGAAATATAGTGAACTGGTTTTAGATATGAATATTTGAAGAAGAATTTTTCACAATATTTGCGGCTATAGTATACACATACTTGAGAAAAGTACTACAGGGGCAGAGGAGAAATCAGGAATGAGAGTTCTGTACTGCGTTCTTCAACATCTAACAAAGCAATCACAAGGCGGAAGGAACCTGGGAGGGAAAGGGAACAGGGAGGGAAAGGGAGGGACATGATCAGGTATTGGGTAGGGGAAAAGGACTGAACCCCTGAGGGTCAGCAGAAAGAATGGAAACAGGCAACCTCGGGAGGTTGGAGGTGTGTGTGGTGGTGGGGCCTCCGGAATGTACCAGAGACCTGGGAGGTGAGAGATTCTCAGGACTTACAGGGAGGGACCTTAGATGAAATGCCCTACAGTGGATAGAGAGAACCTGTAGAACTCACTTCCAGCAGAAAGACAGAGCATCAAGTGAGGGATGGGGTTGCTATCCCACAGTCAAAACTCTGACCCATAATTGTTCCTGTTTGAAAGAACTGCAGGGACAAAAATGGAGAAGAGGTTGAGAAAAAGGAGGGCCAGTGACAGACCCAAAGTGGGATCCAGCTCAAGGGGAGGCCCCAAGGCCTGATACTAATACTGAGGCTGTGAAGTGCTCACAAAAAGGAACCTATCTGACTGCCCTCCAAAAGGCCCAAGAAACAGCTGAAGGAGTTGGAAGAGTCAAATGCAGATATTTGTACCCAATCAATGGACAGAAGCTGGTGATCCCTGTGGTAGAATTAGGAAAGAGCTGAAAGTAGCTGAGGAGCAGGGCAACCCTGTAGGAGGACCAGCAGTCTCAATTAACTCGAGATCTTTCAAGCACTGAACCACCAACCAGGCAGCATACACCAGCTGATATGAGCCTGCCAACACATATACAGCAGAGGACTGCCAAGTCTGGGTTCAATCAGAGAAGATTTGCCTAATCCTCAAGAGACTGGAGGCCCCAGGGAGTGGGGAGGTCTGGTGGGGTGAGGGTTGGGGTGGTAAAATCCTTGTGAAGACAGGGAGTAGGAAGGAGGTATGGGAAGGGGAACAGTCAGAGGGCGGACCAGGAGAGGGAATAAAATCTAGAGTATAATAAATAAATAAATAAATAAATAAATAAATAAATAAATAAATAAAATTAAAACAAAGAAAAAGTAAGAAATTTTTGAGATAAATGGCAGATTGCTAATTTCTATTACATCTGAACTGTGGGTAGTATGATTCTCTTGTATTAGTTTCGTCATAGAAAATAACAAATCAATGAAATCACTTCATGATTATGAACAAAATATTTAATTAGACCATATTGGGCAAAATTTATGATGGTCTTATTGGTCACTGTAGCCATTTCTTTTTGTGTGACTACTGAAGTCATGAATCAGGTGTCAGCTTTAATACATAGAATGAACAGTCCCAAGGAAGTAGGATACAGAAACTGAATTTCAAATATCAACTCTGTGTATCTTTGAGATAATGTTTACATTTTGAAAAGATAAAAAAAAAATAGAACTATCCGTGTGTGCTGCCCCATTGTTCAGATATCCTCCCCCACCACCCTCTTGCTCATTCAGCCAGTTTGGTCATACTGTCTCTTTGAAGCTTCAGCATTCCAGGTTCAGACTCAGCCTAGGACTTTAAGATTTCCATTCTGCTTACTGTTCTTCTTCTCAGACTAGATCAAAAGGCCTCTTAACCAGCTCACCCAGGAATGTCCAGCTAAAGTTGAACCTCAGCAGCCTCCCCTCCCTTCATCATTTTACATTCAGGAACCAAGTTTTGAATAATTTTCTTTACACTCATCACCAATATCAAATCATTCTAATGTTTTATTGATATTTTTCTCTCCTTTCACAAATTTCAGGTTCATACTTACTGGTGCATCTCTGGAATCTAGATCAGTGCTTGGTACAAAAGGCATTTAATAAAAATTGAATGGATGAAAGTGTCAACCGGTCCTAAAAGCTTTATAAACTAGAGTGAGGAATATAGATACAAACAGCCTCTTTCTCCATTTGTTAGGAGTATTAATGGTTCTAAAAACTAGCCATCACCCAAACAATCAACTTAAGAAAGTAAAGATTCATAGTTCAAGAATAAAGTCAATCATAGTGGGACATCCTAAGAATAGGAACTTGAGGAAGCTAGAAGCATTACTCTCAGTCAGGAATCCAAAGAACAATGATGGTGCTTTGCTAGCTTTCTTATTTTTATGCAGTGTAGGGTCCTGTCTAGGGAATGTTGTTTCCTAAGCTTTTCATCTCAGTGAACCCCACCAAGATGACCCCTCACAGGCATAACCAGAGATCAACATAATCTAAATAACCTACATGAATGTGTTTGAAATCCAATCTCCTAGGTGATTATAGACTCTCTCAGTTGATGATTAGTTTTAATCATCACAACTTCTTTCTGTTTCTTTAGAAAATCCTACTTGAAGTGGATAATACATCAGTTTCAGTAGGTGACCCATGTTAGAGATCTTTCAACATTTTTTTCTTAGAGGTTAGCAAAGGCTCTACATATACACCTGCTTCTAAACCAAGTTAAAGGCCTTTGTTGATAAATACGGTACAGCTTTTTAATCTTATATCTTTAAAGACATTTCTAGTTCAATTGCTAGGTATTGTCATTGGCAACTTTGTGCTACCTCTTTGTAGAGGAGGGAAAAATTGAGGAGATAATATTCACTAGAGAAACACAAATTAGAACAAGGTTATCAATAAACTTCAGCAAAATTTAATGCTAAGAACTTTCCCGGTTCTGTTACATATATGTGTGTATATGTATATGTACATGTATATATAATTATTTATATAATATCCTATATTTTAAGTAAAACAAAACAATTGTCTTTGAGTTTTCTGCCAAGTAATTATCATGTGACTAAATACTAAACTGGAAACTTTTTTTCACTGATTAATACACTGCTTACATATTTAGCTTCCAAATGCCATGGGAATATGCTCTTGGTCACAAGTATAGTATTTCTCTCAGCAGACATCTACATTATACAAAGATTTATACAATATAAAAGTTCCATTACAAATTCCCCAAAGAATCTCTTTCTTTTTTGTATTTTCTTGGTTTGTGTGCAGCAAGACTAGAGTTCACAAAGGAAATTCCATTCCTATGCTAAAATTTGAAATGGCAGTTTCTATTTTAGAAGACCTTTGCATCAGTGGTTTTGTAAGGAGAAACTTGTGTTACTTTTAAAAATGGAAAGAAACTAGTGAAGTTTTGCTTAGCTTGCAATTCTTGAGAGCATGGTATCCAGTGAAACATAAAATGCCCTATTTGTATGTCATTTGGATGCCCAAAGTTGACACCTTTCATAAATAGGGTAGACAACTTCTATGGAATGTTAGGACAACTTCCAGAACAGTCTAAATTAAAACCACCTTTTCACCACTTGTCCTATGCTTGAAGTCTCTTCCAGTTATAGCCTTTCTCTGTGCCCTGTCATTCCCTCTAGAATTCTGCCACTTCTTATGCCCATGGAACAAATATATATATATATATATATATATATATATATATATATATATATATATACACACACACACACACACATATATATATACGTATATATATACATATATATACATATACATACATATATATATGTATATATATGTGTGTGTGTGTGTGTGTTTTGTGTGTGTATACATATATATGTGTGTGTGAATATTCACATACACAAAATCTCAGACTATTAATAATGAGATTTTATTCTCTTGGCAGTATTCCATTATACATGTTTCATAATTTATAGATACATTCAAAAATTAATGGCTGTTTGAGCTCATATATTTTGCACAGTTAAAAATGAAGCTGCAGTAAATATTTACATACAAGTTTTTGTATGGGTCTGTGCTTCCATTTCTCTTGGACTCATGTTGATAAGTGATACTGTTGAGTGATATGTTAAGAATATGTCTTAATTTGTGCAAATGATCAGTCTAGCTTCCAAAAGGCTTTTACCATTATATGTTTGTACCCACAAGATATGAAGTGTTTACAGAGTTTCTAGAAAGTCAGAAAGGAGTTAACACCATGTGACAGGGAAGACAGAATGGGAATCTCCCTTCTTCTTTTTTACTTCATCATACTTACCTTTACCTATCCATGGACAAAGATGGATATTACCTAGACAGAAGTTGCGTCCCTTTCTCTGGCTACAGCATGTGCTTACCTTAGATCATCAAAGTTCTCTTACAGACTGGTGACCTGACTATTCCCCCTACCATTTCACATCCATCTGTTTTCTAAACTCTCACTGCCCTCTTCTGCGACCTTTCCCCTCTTTGGATCTCATTACCTGTGTGTTCCATGCTTGTCACTTCCTAGTGACCTGTGTTCACCTTTCCTTTTCCTTTGGTAAGACTGGGGTCTTTAGTTTGACTCTCACTGAAAACTAGCCCAAACCATATCTATTGTAGCTGGTTTAATAGACAATTACAAGTACCATGTATATAAGTGCAGCTAGATACCTTCCAATAAGAAAAACTTCCTAGCCAAATTAGATAATAAACATGATAACGGGTAGTATACTATTTTTGTTGGCAAGCAGGTACAGAGCAGGTTGAGCAATTGATATCTTCTCTAATTCAATACTTATCTAGTGTACCTACTATGCACAGGACCCACTATAGGCTAATAGATCAGTATCTTAGAGGCAGGATTTCATGCTCCTGAAAATCTGCATTATATACATGATAGAACCACAAGCTATAAAAAGTTTATTGGATTCTTAATTTTTATTTAGGGAAGTGTAGTATGTGTTTATGAAATATTCTATCTATTCTAC
The DNA here is from genome assembly GCA_030674055.1 of Rhabdomys pumilio. NCBI lineage: Eukaryota > Metazoa > Chordata > Mammalia > Rodentia > Muridae > Rhabdomys > Rhabdomys pumilio. The sequence goes on along the minus strand of JANHMN010000002.1, from coordinate 179,011,941 downwards.
ATAATAAGAATGTAATTTATTTCAACAATTAAAAGTTATTTCTAAAGCCTATTATGCTAATTAGTGATACATCACTTCTACCAACAACAGATACCTACATTTAACACTTAAAAAAGAATTTGTCCAAAAAAAATCACTTGATATAGGCATACTTTTGATTATTAACTTCTGATCAGATCTCATCTGGCTGCATCTAAAGCTTGAATTTCTGATGAGGTACAATCTCACCGATCACTGTAGATGTCACTCAAGGTGTTCCAGGTTAAGGCAGAATTACTTCAAAGTGTGGACCACACATCAACCCTTAAATCCTGTCTTGGAAGTGATATTTACGGAAATCCCATGATATGCTAGGCATACAATTGCATTCCATTTACATATCTCATCAAGAAAAGTATGACTTAAGTTGCTATCATTGGGTAGCTCTACTTGACAAAGAAATCCAGTTTGCCCAAGTCATGAGAAACAATGTGGTGGGGACTCACATCTGCATTTTCCTATGTCTAAAGCAATATTTAAAATATTCTTCAATTTAAGTGATACACATACACACATACATACAATTTTCTCATACTGTGTCATTAGCTTTATTCCTTTTATACTCTGTGGTTAGGAAGCACTTGAAGAATCTTATTAAAGCTCTTGAATCACCTCTCATATAAACCTAATTTTTCAGAAAACTGATGTGGCAGTTAAAAATTTACCTTTCTTCTCAATACTCGGTATAGATCTTATACTAAGAATGACTGTCATGATTAATACCTTATGCTTATAATATATACTATTTGCCATTTTTTCCTTCTGGCTATATACCTGAATATGTTACTTTTTTGTAAGGCAACCACATACACTCTAATATATGTTTTCTTCTGCAGTTTAACTTTTTTACCCCAGTGTAACTCTGATATCTTACTGGAAATATTTCAGGCCATAGACAACTGAACTTCAGACACTATCAAACCCTTTCTTTGTAATCATAATTTTAGATAAGCTTTGAAGGGGTGTGTCACACCATTGTTACTATATGCATACTTTACAAGCTGTATTGACGGTCTGTGTCCAAAACCATTGTGGATATACGATCTTTAGCCCATCCAACAGTTAGTTGTGCCCTATTCAGCAGCTTCTTCAGAGGGTTTGCCATAAATCACCTCTCTTCTGTTGTTGTAAATATTTAAAAATGTGTGCTGGTCAGGCCGGCTATTTAAGCTGCTGCGGCTCTGCCTAGCTCAGTCGCCATGTTGCGTGGCCAGAGACCACGTGCGTGCTGCAGCTAGAAACAGCCAGCCAGAAAGGACCAGCCCTGCCATCCATGATACGCCAGTATGGGAGATGGCTCTGCCAATTTTCCACGCTGTCTCCGCAAGGTTGGGCAGAACACAGACCATTTCACCATCCATGTGGGCTCGGTACAAAAATGAGACTCTAACGCTTAAATATTAATCAATGGCTTTATAAGTTTGGTAATGCTCAATAACAAGATGTCCATACAAACAGTTGTTTCCCAATTAGATAACCTAAATAAAAGTTGTTACTCATGACTGCTCTCCATACCTGCATGGCTCTCCATCCTCTTACATCTCTGCTCTCCCTAGCTCCTCCTCATCCTTTTCCTCTTCCTCTCCTTACTCCTCCTGTTCCTCTACTTACTCCTTCTACCTTAGCTCCCCCTACACTCTTCAATCACATGAGCACAATGGCAACCAGTACTTCTCTGCTTCCCATTCGGTTCTTCAACTTGCTATTGACATTAAATGAATAGTCCTAGGTTTGGCATACTACCAGGGTTCTGTGTCACATGACCAGAGGCCTTTTCTGAAGAGAGTGTGAGCTACTAGTTAGTATAATTTAAACATTAATTATAAATACAATCCCCCAAATGTCATGAAAACAAATAACCCACAAGCCACTACTGAGCAAATGACCTTACTGCTGAGGTTCAGACAAACAGGAGAGTTGTCAGCAACAATGCATTACTAGACTCAGTTATATTTTACACAGTGTTGGACAATCCATAGGGCCCACTTCTGTTTTTCCCATAAACAAGATATATAATTTAATGGTTCTCTTTTATCTCATATATCATAGTGAATCTGTGAGAACATCATTTCACCTCTTCAATCGATTTTCAAATGTAGCATATTTACAGATATGAATGAATAGAATGGTTTCAGTTTTGATTTTGTGTCATGAGTGTGTATTTTTGTGTTGCTACTCACAAAGTGGAGAAAGTATATTTAAATGTAGAAAAATTGCTATGTCATTTGTCAAGAAAGCCTCTGAAGTTTACTTACTGTTGAACTTGGCATTGCTTATTCTGTACTGAATCTAATTTACAGCAGCTTATTATTTGAAGTTACTAGAAGGGTTGTACGACCAATTGTTCTTGGGAATCCAGTCCTGAAGTACATATACAAAGAATAACATGGAATTTAAATATAACATAAACTCATCATTTATAAATGTATTGTTACCGAAATTAAGGAAAGTGATATACTACTAAAACTTTATCTGATAAGAAAGAATTCCTCCCACCCACTCAAAACTGACTTTTAAGTCAAGCTATTAATGACAGTATAATAAGCAAATAAATCTTGCTACAGACAGATAGCTATGATGCCTTTAAATTCAACACTTTCCTACAAAATACTTTCATTTCCTAAATATCATTTTTAGCACTTTCATCTTAGTTTTTATCTAACTTAAAAAAAAATAAGATTTCTTTTTCTGCTGGGGCAGACTCCTAGCTGATTGGCTCCCAGGGAGACATCATATTCCAACCCATTCCAGAGGATCCTCTGCATTCAGAGAAGTTGGTAGGAACCCTTATCCACAACCCAAAGTCCCAAAGCTACAGCTTGGAGCCTGACCTAGGGACCTATCACCCACCAAAGCCCCACCCTCCTGAATACCACTCTCCTTCCGCCCTTTCCATCTGGTCCTTTCTGCTGGGGCAGACGCCTAGCTCCTCTGCTCTCAGGAAGATACCATATTCTGACCCATCCCAGAGGATCTGCTGCATTCAGAGCCTTTGAGGATCCACTGCACCCAGAGCAGTTGATTCCTAGCTGGTCTACATCCATGAAGATACCATATCATGAACCAATGGCACAGGTTCCTTCCAGTCTGAGCCGGTGCCCTGGGCAGACCTTGGGCACTAACTCTGCAACCAATCCCACAACACAAATAGGAAGCTGGTTTCCCAGTAGCTCTACCATGCCCAGGATCATAGTGAAAGCTGGACTCCCAAGAGCTCTGAAACTGCTAGGATCATAGGATTTCAGGATCCCAGAGGCAGCCTGACTCCCAGGAGCTCATATATCCAGGATCTTAGGATCACACCTCTGCAGAGAGAGCTGGACTCTGATGAGTTCTGACACAACCAAGACAACAGGAGAGAGAGGCTCCAGTCAGAGACAGTGAGGGCAGGTAGAACTAAAAACAACCAGATGGCAAAGGCAAGCACAAGAACACAAGCAACAGAAACCAAGGTTACTTGGCATCATCAGAACCCAATTCTCCCACCATAGCAAGTCCTAGATATCTCATCAGACTGGAAAAGAAAGATTCAGATTTAAAATCACTTCTCATGATGATGATAGAAGACTTTAAGAAGGACATAAATAACTCCCTTAAAGAAATACAGAGAACACAGAAAAACAGGTAGAAGCCCAAAAGATGAAACACAAAAATCCCTTAAAAATTACAAAAAAAAAAAAAAAAAAAAGAAAGAAAAAAGCAGGTGAAGGAATTGAACAAAAACCATCCAGGATCTAAAAATGGAAGTAAAAACAATAAAGAAATCACAAAGGGAGACTACCCTGGAGATAGAAATCCTAGGAAAGCCATCAGGAGTCATAGAGGCAAACACCACCAACAGAATACAAGAGATAGAAGAGACAATTTCAGATGCAGAAGATACGATAGAAAACATTTACACAGCTGTCAAAGAAAATGCAAAATGCAAAATTCTCCTAACCCCAAAACATACAGAAAATCCAGAATACAATGAGAAGACCAAATATAAGAATAAAAGGTATAGAAGAGAGCCAAGACTCCCAACTTAAAGGGACAGTAAAGATCTTCAACAAAATTATAGAAGAAAACTTCCCTAACCTAAAGAAAGAAATGTCCATGAACAAGAAGCTTACAGAACTCCAAATAGACTAAACCAGAAAAGAAATTCCTCCCATCACATAATAATCAAAACACCAAATGCACAAAACAAACAAAGAATATTAAAAGCAGTATGGGAAAAAGGTCAAGTAACATATAAAGGCAGACCTATAAGACTTACATCAGACTTCTCACCAAAGACTATAAAAGCCAGAAGTTCCTGGACAGATGTCATACAGACTCTAAGAGAACACAAATGCCAGTCCAGGCTACTATACCCAGCAAAACTCTCAATTACCATAAATGGAGAAACCAAGATATTCCATGACAAAAACAAATTTATGCAGTATCTTTCCACAAATCCAGCCCCACAAAGGATAATGGAGGGGAAACTCCAACACAAAGAGAGAATACACCTTAGAAAAGTCAAGAAAGTAATCTTCCAACAAACTTAAAAGAAGATAGCCACACAAACATAATTCCACCTCTAACAATAAAAATAACAGTAAGCTACAATCACATTTCCTTAAAATCTCTTAACATCAGCAGAATCAATTCCCCAATCAAAAGACATAGACTAACAGACTGGATATATAAATGGGACCCAGCATTTTGCTGCATGTAGGAAATGCACATCAGTGACAAAGACAAACACTACCTCAGAGGAAAAGATTATAAAACAATTTTACAAGCAAATGGTCCCAAGAAACAAGCTGGAGTAGCAATTCTAATATCAAATAAAGTCAACTTTCAACCAAAAAGTTATCAGAAAAGTTAAGGAAGGACACTTCATACTCATCAAAGGAAAAAAAATCTACCAAATAAACTCTCAATTCTGAACTACTATGCTCCAAATGCAAGAACACCCACATTCATAAATGAAAATTTACTGAAGCTCAAAGCACACATTGTACCTCACACAATAATGTGGGAGACTTTAGCACTCACTCTCTGCAATAGACACATCGTGGAAACATAAACTAAACAGAGACACAGTGAAACTAAGAGAAGTTATAATCCAAATGGATTTAACAGCTATCTATAGAATATTTCATCCTAAAACAAAAGAATATACCTTTTTCTCAGTACCTCATGGTACCTTCTCCAAAATAAACAATATAATTGGTCACAAAACAGGCCTTAACAGATACAAGAAGACTGAAATAATCCCATGCATCCTATAAGATCACCATGGACTAAGGCTGGTCTTCAATAACAACAAAAACAATGGAAAGCCCACATACACGTGGAAATTGAACAACACTACTCAATGATAACTTGGTCAAGGAAGACATAAAGAAAGAAATTAAAGACTTTTTAGAATTTAATGAAAATGAAGGCACATCATATCAAAACATATGAAAAACAATAAAAGCAGTGCTAAGAGGAAAACTCATAGCTCTAAGTGCCTACAAAAAGAAACTGGAGAGGGCATACACTAGCAGTTTGACAGCACACCTGAAAGCTCTAAAATAAAAAGAAGCAAATACTCCAAGGAGGAGTATACAGAAGAAAATAATCAAACTCAGGGCTGAAATCAACCAAGTAGAAACAAAAATAATTATTCAAAGAATCAGCAAAACCAGGATCTGGTTCTTTGAGGAAAAATCAACAAGATAGATAAACTCTTAGCCAAACTAACCAGAAGGCACAGAGACAGTATCCAAATTAATAAAATCAGAACTGAAAAGGGTGACATAACAACAGAAACTGAGGAAATTTAAAAAATTATCAGATCCTACTACAAAAGTCTATACTCAACAAAACTAGAAAATCTGGATGAAATTGAACAATTTTTTAGAAAGATACTAGGTACCAAAGTTAAATCAGGAGCAGATTAAACCTTCTAAACAGTCTCATAATGCCTAAAAAAATAGCAGCACTCATTAAAAGTCTCCCCACCAAAAAAGCCCAGGACAGGATGGTTTTTGTGCAGAATTCTATCAGACCTTCCAGGAACACCTAATACCAATTCTCTACAAACTATTCCACAAATTAAAAATACAAGAAACACTACCCAATTTGTTCTATAAAGCCACAGTTATGCTCATGTCTAAACCACACAAAGACCCAACAAAGAAAGAGAACCAATCTCCCTTATAAATATCCATGAAAAAATACTTAATAAAATTCTCACAAACTGAATCCTAGAACATATCAAAACAATCATCCATCATGATCAAGTAGGCTTTATCCCCAGAATGCAGGGATGATTCAATATGCAGAAATTCATCAATGTAATTCACAATAAAAACAAATGCAAAAAACCCCCACATGATCATCTCAGTAGATACTGGCAAAGCATTTGACAAAATTCAGCACTGCTTCATGGTAAAAGTCTTGGAAAAAATCAGGAATTTAAGGCCCACACCTAAACACCGTAAAAGCAATGTACAGCAATTCAATAGCCAACATCAAACTAAATGGAGAGAAACTTGAAGCAATCCCACTAAAATCAGGGACTAGACAAGGCTGCTCACTCTCTCCCTACCTATTCAATATAGTAATGGAAGTCTTCACTAGAGCAATTAGACAACAAAAGGAGGTCAAAGGAATATAAATTGAAAAGAAAGAAGTCAAAATATAGCTATTTCCAGATGATAAGATAGTATGCTTAGGTGACCCCAAAACTTCCACCAGAGAACTACTAAACCTGATAAACAACTTCAGCAAAGTAGCTGGATATAAAGTTAACTCAAACAAATTAGTAGCCTTCCTTTACTTGAAGGATAAACAGGCTAAGGAAGAAATTAAGGAGATGACACAATATTCACAAATAATATAAAATACCTTGGTGTGAATCTAACCAAGCAAGTGAAAGATCTGTATTGGCAGGAACTTCAGGTCTCTGAAGAAAGAAACTGAAGATTTCAGAAGATAGAAAGAACTCCCATATTCATGGCTTGGCACGATTAATATTGTAAAAATAGCCATCCTGCTGAAAGCAATCTACAGATTCAATGCAATCCCCATTAAATTTCCAACTCAATTCTTCATAGAGTTAGAAAGAGCAATTCTCAAATTTATTTGGAGTAACAAAAAAACAAAGATAGTGAAAACTATTTCCAACAATAAAAGAACTTCTGGGGGAATCACCATCCCTGACCTCAAGCTGTACTACAGAGCAGTAGTGATAAAAACTGCATGGTATTGGTACAGATAGGCAAGGAGATCAATGGAATAAAATTAAATATCCAGAAATGAACCCACACATCTATGGTCACTTGATCTTTGGCAAAGTAGCTAAAATCATCCAGTGGAAAAAAAGACAGCATTTTCAACAAGTGATTCTAGTTCAACTGGATATCAGCAAATAGAAGAATGCAAATTGATACGTTCTTATCTCCTTGTACAAAGCTCAAGTCCAAGTGGATCAAGGACTTTCACATAAAACCAGATACACTAAAACTATTAGAATAAGAAATGGTGAAGACCCTCAAACACATGGGCACAGGGGAATTTTTTTTGAACAGAACACCAATGGCTTATGCGCGAAGATCAAGAATTTACAAGTGGACCTCATAGAATTGCCAAGCTTCTCTAAGGCAAAGGACACTGTCAATAGGACAAAATGGCAACCAACAGATTGGGAAAAGATCTTTACCAATTCTCTATCCAATTAGAGGGCTAATATCAAATATATACAAAAAACTCAGGAAATTAAACTCCAGACAACCAAATAACCCTATTAAAAGTGGGATACAGAGCTAAACAAAGAATACTCAATTGAGGACTCAAATGATCAAAAAGCACCTAAAGAAGTGTTCAACATCCTTAGTCATTAGGGAAATGCAAATCAAAACAACCCTGAGATTCCACCTCACACCAGTCAGAATGGCTAAGATCAAAAACTTAGGTGATAGCAGATGCTGGTGAGGATGTGGAGAAAGAGGAACACTCCTCCATTGTTGGTGGGACTGAAAGCTGGTACAACCACTCTGGAAATCAGTCTGGCATTTCCTCAGAAAATTGGACATAGTATTACCTGAGAACTCAGTTATAACACTCTTGGTTATTTACCCAAAGATGCTCCAAAATATAACCAGGTCATATGCTCCATTATGTTCATACAAGCCTTATTTATAATAGCCAGAAGCTCGAAAGAACCCAGATGTCCTTCAACAGAGAAGTGAATACAGAAAATGTTGTACATTTATGCAATGGAGTATAACTGAGCTATTAAAAACAATGAATTCATGAAATCCTTAGGTAAATCGGTGGAACTAGAAAATAACATCCTGAGTGAGGTAACCCAATCACAAAAGAATACACATGGTATGCACTCACTGATAAGTGAATATTATTAGCCCCAAACCTCACAATATCCATGATACACCTCACAGACCTCATGAAGCTCAAGAATAGGGAAGACCAAAGTTTAGGTGCTTTGGTCCTTCTTAGAAAGAGTAACAAAGCCAGGCAGTGGTGGCACACACCTTTAATCCCAGCACTTGGGAGGCAGAGGCAGGCAGATTTCTGAGTTCAAGGCCAGTCTTGTCTACAGAGTGAGTTCCAGGACATCCAGGGCAACACAGAGAAACCCTGTCTCAACCCCCCCCCCCAAAAAAAAAGAAAGAGTAACAAAATACTCAAGAGAGCAAATACAGTGACAAAGTGTGGAGCAGAGACTGGAGGAAGGGCTGTTTAGAGACTGTCCCACCTGGGGATGCATTCCACATGCAGACACTCTTGTGGATGCAGGAAGTGCATGCTGACAGGAACCTTAATATATCTCTCTCCTTAGAGGTTTACCAGAGTCTGACATATACAGAGGCACATGCTCACAGCTAACCATTGAACTGATTCTGGGGTCCCCAATGGAGGAGTTAGAGAGAAGACTGAAGGAGCTGAAGAGGCTTGAGGCCCCATGGGGAGAGCAGAAATACCAACCAACCAGAGCTCCCAGGGTATACACAGCCAGCCTGGGAACACACATGGAGGGACCTATGGCAACAGCTGTATATGTAGTGGAGGATGGCCTTGTCCAGCATCAGTGGGAGGGGAAGTCCTTGGTCATGTGAAGGCTGGATGCACCAATGTGTGGAAATTCGAAGGCGGGTAGGTAAGATTGGGTAGATAAGTGGGGGCACACCCTCATAGAAGCAGGAGGAGGAAAGAAGGGATAAGGGGTTTCTAGGGTGGATGAGCAAAGAGGATAACATCTGAAATGTAAATTTAAAAATATCCAATTAAAAAAAAACAGATAATAGAACTGGTTGTTGCAGTCAAGCATTTGAGACTTTTGTCAACAATTTAGTATTACCCATTTTACTGAGGTTCCTTATAATCCTTAAGGACAAGGTATTGTGGAATGGGCCCATGGAACTTTAAAACAATATCTTCCACAATTTATTTATATCATGTTCTTTTTATTTAAAAATTTAAAAAAAGTTTGGATACCAAGAAACTCTCTGCTGAGTTTCTATGGCACTCTACAACTAGGTATACTTATGCCTAGGTGAAAAGGAAGGATTCACTTACTGGCATATTGCATGATCTCGATCAGATATTTAATATGGGGAAGAGGACATGTTTGTGTTTTTTTCTGCAGGATGCTGAAGGAGCATGGTGGCGGCCAGAGTGATTGGTGAGAAATGGTGATGCTGGGACAAAGAATGATCCTGACTTGTGAGCTTGCTGAATGCCCTGACAATAGTGACTGGAAAACTGTATTGGACATATGTTCCTAATCCACCTTTGCTTGCCTATATTCCAGATGGGACAAGCTGTCTTGCCTCAAGTTTCAGACCTTGTGGGACAGAGAATCAAAAAGAGAAATTATAATGACTTGTATTTTTCTTAAATGTGACCAGTTATTCAGATTTAATCATGGACTGGTCTAGAACTTAATCCAATATTGGAAATAACAGTCTTCATTTGGAAGGCTGGTTCTGGACATTTTTAGAGACATATTTGGAAGTTAGCTGCAGTTCTCTAAGATGTTACATTAGCAAAAGATAAAGTTGTGACAGGATCTATATTTCAAACCAGTGTTAGTGTATGTGTTAAGGCCCTTTTAATTGCCATGTTAAAATTACTTTTGTTTCTTCTACAGTATTTAATGTAAGTTGTACTGATTGTACACTTCCTAATTGTGTTAGTGTGTTGAAACCTGGTATGTCTATTATAGGGGTTGTCTATCAACCAGATTTTGTTTTATTGCCCTGAGTATTACAGGACCTTGGTATTCTGAAAAAAAAAAAAAAGCTTGCAAGTACTGGAAGAAGTGAGGCAAGCTTTAAGCAAAAGCAAGAGGGGAGTGGGTTTGATTATTGCTGGTATAACAGCTTTAATTACATTAATTGCTAGCACCACTGCAATTGCTTTGACACAAGAAGTTAAGACAGCTACTTTTATTAATAATTTAGCAAATAAATGTTACTGATGTGATTAGTATAAAAGAGGATTTATACAGGCATTTGGAAAAACAAATTGATGCTCTTTATCCTATCCAAGTTATTGGAAGGAGGTTCAGAATTTAACAGTAAGTAGCCATCTAGAGTGTCATGCCAAATACCAATGGACTTGTGTTATTTCTAAAATTTACAACAAAACTCATTATAATTAGGAAAAAGTTTAAAGACACTTGCAGGGTGTTAGGCATAATTCTAATACCTCTCTGGATATTTTAACTTTCCATAGTAAGATTGTAAATTTAAAGAATGCTGTTCTGCTCATCTTTGATGTTACAGATACTGATGATAAACTTATCCATGGCCTGAGATAAGTTCTCATTTTGGACAAGCTTTAAGTTGGCATATATAGCTTGATCATGAATATAGCATATATAGCCTTTTTTGTCCTGGGAATACTTTTATTCCTGCCCATTGTGTTAAAGCTTGTCTTTAACAACATCAACCTGTTGGCAGCCAAAGTACATGGCTTGAAGCTGAAAATGAGACCCTGGAAAGAGTTATTAATTTAACAGGCTGGTAAGCCAAGGACAGGTAAGATACTGCACAGAGCCTCACCAACCTAAGACAGAAATGCATTGCTTTTGATAATGCATATTGCACAATGGGTAAGGAAGGCATTTTGTCAGAATGACCTAAGACAGACTCAGTATTGTTTATGCACTAGAAAATGGGGAGATGTGGCAATCTTTAGGAAAGAAAGTGTTTATTCATTATAGAACTCCAGAATAACATCCACTATTGTGGTGAAGTCACATGACAGGAGTTTGAGGCTTCTGGTTACATCCCAAGATAAGAAAGAGTAAGAAAAAAATTAGTGACTGTTTACTTGATTGTTTGTGTTCAGATTGGTCACCTGTCTTATAAAGTGCAGTACTTCCTGCCTATGAAATGGTATTCTCATGGTGGGGGTGCTAGATCTTACCATACCAATTAGCTTAAGACAATCTTCCATAGATATACCTGTTGGGCCATGAAAGGGTATCCTGGTTCTTGGGTTGTAGGTTTGGCCATGTTCCCAGAACCCATGTCAGAAGCCTCAAACTCCTGTCATGTGACTTCACCACAATAGTGGATGTTATTCTGGAGTTCTATAATGAATAAACACTTTCTTTCCTAAACTACTTTTTGTTTGAATATTTTATTACACATGTAGTAGCACATATAGTGTAGAAGCTGTATGTGACAGACTCTGTCTGGAATTTAGGGAAGTCTAAAGTCAAGAAGAGAAGCAAACTAGAGCATGATAGAAAACATAATATCTAGCTGGAAGTCAGATTAATATGCATGATTGCAGATTCATATAAATGCTTGATTTCTATTGGCCAATAAAATATGTTGGATTTCAAGACAACTTACAGAAAATATGAACACAAAAGCTGCAAATAATTTGGAAGATAGATTGGCCTGTGCTTATACAGTTAACATAAATGTCCTATAACCTAGCAACTGTTCTTATTTAGTTATTTGACTGATTTAAAAGTTGTAGATCCATGAATGTTTATAGATGCCTTATTCATAATCAGAAACAGAAAGCAATAAACATTTCTTTTAGGAAGTCCTCAAACTATGACCTATCCATACAATATTATTTTTCTGAAAAATAATGAATGAACTATCAAGTCACAAAAGACCAGATTACTTAAACTCATATTACTACTAAAATTACTAGTTTGAGAAGTGATACAATTTGAAGAGCCAGTTATAACTGTTGTTTGTTTGACTGATTTATTCATTGTTTTATTTCGTTTCTTTTTTATTTCATGTGTATCTACACATGTGTGTTGTGCATATGTGTGTATGTATTCAACTGTATCTAGGCATACATGTGTGATAGTTCATGAGCATGCAAAGGCCTAGGGATAATTTCCAGAATATTATGTCTTATTCTTTGAAAGAGAACCTTTCAACCAAACACAGAATTCATCTACATGGTTAGTCTCACTAGCCAGATTGCCTCAAGGATCCCCTGTCTATGCCTTCTAAGGCAGGTATTATGGAATTTTTATAGGACCAAGGCTGACCCAGAATTCACTACATAGTCCAAGTTGGCCTTATACCAACCCTTAGCCTGATTAATATAAAATTACAGTTACAAAAAACCACACCTACATAATTATATGAAATTAATTGTGAAATGTAAAATAATGCCAAACAGATCAACTGAGTCACTAGAGATTGTAAAATGAAAAATAATAGGAAACAGATCAATTGAGTCATGAGATATACTAGGTATTTCTTTCATACTAAGCTATTCTATAGAATATTGAAATGTATTTTTCAACACCCAAAGAATGAACTTTGATATGTATGTATTCAAAAAGCATTTAAGGGGATTCTAAAACAGAAATGTAATATGTGAAACGACCTCACTTGTATTAGTGGTTAGAAGTGCTTACCTATTCAACTTTAGAAATGAGTAGAATCTGAAAGATTAAAAACATCAGAAACTGCACATAAGCACTATACTCTCACTTATAGTATTGTCCACTGTGGGGAAATGAGGGCAGAATCATAATTCTGTTGTCATGATGCGTGTGTGTTGAAATGAAACATGAAGTGTGTAAGTGGAGGATGCTGAGAGACAGGTTCTCATTGCAGAAGAAAATATAAATAATCAAGAGTTTGAGGCTAGAATAATTTTTGATATAATGGGGTAATGAGATGCCAATTGAATTAATGTCAATCTTTATGAAGAGTTTGATGGCTAACTATTTTAATTCATATAGTTCAGTTTACAATATTTCCTTATTAGTATAAAAGATCAAAATAGTGATTTACAACAGCAGTGAACATATATACACCTAAATGAATGAGTTTTAGATTGGAACAAACATTTAAAACATGAGTAGATAGCACCAAAACCAAGGAAATACTGTAAACACACACACACACACACACACACACACACACACACCAGGTACTTTATATGGACATGAGAGACAACTAAAAAGCTGCTTCTAATGCCCAGAGCTAGAATAAAAGAAATAACAAAATAAATAAAATAGAATTTGATTAAACAAATACCCATGATCCCTACTTATATGAATAAATAATTGAATAAAGAAATTTGAGAAAATAGATGAGTCTCCCATCTAGGGGAATTCTAAATAATTTATGTAGATACTATACCCTCAAGGAGATAGAATATAACTTGCTATTACTTCAAGTTGGCTGCATGTAGTGAATCTCTAAAATAAAGAAGAAATAGTAATTTCACAGTTGGAAGACATGGTCAAGTTTAAGCTCAAAATGATGTCATTTTGGTAACATGAATTCTGATCTGAAGTAGTAAGAATGCCACTCAATTATCTTCCTCTACCAACTTATAATTTAGTCAATGCATAAGAAAAATCTTCAGAAAATGTCAAAAGACATATAATGCATTCAACAATATTTATCTGTAATTCTTAAAACTATCAATGTCAAGATGTCAGAAAAGGCCAAGAAACTGTAAAAACTATTAAATCTACTGTGGAATTCAGAATAGAATACAGTAAGAGAAAGGGGACATGGCCCCATGTTTAGCATGGCTCCATAATTTGGATGTAACTGAGGTGGTAAAGAAATGAAGAAACTTCAGATACAGGGCTACACAGACAGAAAGCTAGGATCAGATGGTCCTAACTCTCCATTGCAAAAGTTTCATCACCCTAAAATCTCAGTGTGTTTATTAAGTAGAGTTGAACAGAGATGTGGAATTATTGCATACAGCTGGACAATGAGGTTGGGTTATTACATACAGATAAATAGAAAGGCAGAATTTATGATATGCTGTTAATCTAAGTAGGAGAAGACTCTGCATGTGATCAATCTCTCTCTCTCTCTCTCTCTCTCTATATATATATATATATATATATATGTGTGTGTGTGTGTGTGTGTGTGAATAAACATATAAAGAGGAGCACAAACTATCAACACTCATTCTCAGTTCCCTTGAAAGGCTTTGCCATCCCTCTGAGCTCAATGATATGAAGTCATTAACATGGCTGCACTAATATCAAAATATATTCACTCCACAGTTGACAGACTCAGGGCTTTCTCTGCTCCCTATACAACACTAGTTCAAAGGTAAGGGAAACTCAGTAAGTTATGAATTTTAGTCCACAACATATCAATATTGGCTCATATATGTGACAGCATGTGGGTCATGGTTCCTTGGGGCCGCATATATACATTCTGTATATCAGATATTTACATTGCGATTCATAACAGTAGCAAAATTACAGTTATAAAGTAGCTATGAAATAATTTTATGGTTGGGAATCATGACAACATGAAAAACTATTAAAGGGTCATAGAATTAGGAAGGCTGAGAACCACTGGTGACAGGTAAACTATATTAATTTACGTACATGGACAAAATGAACCAAAACAATGTAGTTGAAATTAATTAATATTTTAAATCAGATGTTTTATTTAGAGAAACTATGTGTTGCATACTATATAATCTTTCTTATATCTATAATTCCACAATTAAAAGTTGATTTTATTTTTAAATTCAGGTGGAATAGTCTCTAACCTGAAGAGAAATACTTCCTACATGTCAAAAGTTATTATAATCTTCATGAAAAATACTAGTACCAGGAGTCTTAGTGGCCAAAAAATGTTATGAATGATTGAAATAGAACCTGTGGTTAACCTGAAGAATTCAGGATCAAATAAGAATAACTATGTCATGCATTGGCTAGATTATCAGTCTTTCATTTGCTTTGAGTCAACCATAAAATTTACAGCATAGACAAATAGGTGGCAGAAAAATAAATTCTATGTAAGTTTGTCTCAGCAAAGACAGAGCGAGCTGCTTTGCCTCTTGTACATAAAGTCCCATAGCCAGTATGATGTCACCTCAGCCAATCCTGAGGGCTTTCCATGTCACCCTCACAAGATTATTTACAGGTAGATGGGAAGTTTGAAAAGATGTAAAGATTCTGGCTATAAGCACTCTTGCCAGAGCAATAAGATTCTATGTTGAAAAACATAGAAAGAACTGAGAGACATGCATGAAAATAGTAGACTAGTTCATCACATCAGTGATTGAAGTATCTACTTTTCAAAATACTGTTTTCACGCCTTAGCTTTTAGGGGTTTTTTCATCTTTCACTTTTATCAGTTTGAAAGATTCTAAGTTGTTGAAGATGTCACTGGGCAATTAATTTACAATTAATAAATAATTGATTTGCACTCAATAAATTCATGTGGAGTTGGGAGAGGAAAGACTTTAATTTTAGTTCATTTTGTAAAACTAAAAGACGATTCAAGTTTCCCCACCCTGATGGAACCACCTAGACAGACTATTAAGACTATCACCCTTGAGATCACAGAGCCTCCTCCTGTCTGCATATTGGCTTTTGGTTTGTTTGTTTCTAGATAAATTATACCGGGAAATATTAGACTTCACAAATTTTAGTTTTAATTTTACAAATAGGAAAGCAATCTAGGATGGGTTTCCTAGATTGAGAGATTTCATTGCATGTAAATAAAATTCAAATGTCTTTTTTTTTTCTGACATGGCTTACCAAGTTCATTTTATTTTTGTCTATAGTTGCAAATTTTATGAATTTGTCATTACCACCCCATTGTTCATTTATATATACTTAAATAAATCAATTAAGCTATAAAGGTGATACATAAAATATTAAGCATAGAGTACTAGGATAGAAAAATACCTTAATGTTCAAAATGTGGATCTGACCACCAGAACTCCCTCTGAATTTCCCTCTTGATCAAACTACATGTTAACTACTACATGCCAAATGGCTACTCTGGCTAAATAAGAGTTGATATCAGCAGAAATATGAATTTGATCAACTGACTCACAAGAGAGCTATGTTTCAGCATACAAGTCTCTTTTCCAAACTACTTGCTTTGAACATGATGTCAACAAACGCTCTCTTAACTCTAAGTCTATGCAACACTGTTACAATATATTTCCCCCTACCTTCATGAATAGTCACATTTTAATGAAAGCCTTAAGTTCCCATGAAATTTAAGGTTAAATCTTAAATGATGGAATTTTGTCCTCAGTTATATAACAAAAAAGGAAGAAAGGTGTGTGTGCACACATACACACTTTAAATGTTCTTGGATCACACAGAATGTGCAGCTTCCTATTCATTATGCTCTTTGTCATTAATTTTCATTTTTACATATCTTATTTCATGAAATGACTCTATCTAAACTGCTTATTTCACAAAATGGCCCAAGCAACATTGAATTATGATGTAAGAACAGAATTCATAAAAAATTCCATCGTAAATAGTTTTTTACAAATGTTGGCACAATTACATTTCATAGCAATTGCTGCAAACAGAAATTTTCTTCTGTGTTTTTCATATTCTATTGAGCTATTTTGTTCAAAAACATTTGTCAATTATGTTTAAGATACCATCTCAGGTATTAGAGTCATAGCATTGAAGAAATTGCCAAAATACCTGATCTCCTGCTGGTCTTCTTCATGAAAGAGAGGAAAAAATATGAACAATGAATATAATACATAAAACAATGAGTATAGTGTAGGGGGAGATATTTAGAAAATGCCACAACACGGGCCGGCTATCTAATCAGCAGCTCTGCTTAGCTCTGGCCACCATGTTCCACACTATAAGAAGCCAGAAGCTATTTGCGCCAGAGCTAGAAGTGGTCAGACACCAACTGTGCCACAAGTAGACCCATGAGACACCAACATGGGGGAAGCTCTGCCAATCCACCACACTAAATCTACAAGATTCAGCTGAAGCCCCGACATCCTGGCAGTACCTGGTAGAAATGAGACTCTTAAAGCTTAATGATAATCTAAAAGATTTATATATTTAGAAAAGCTCAATCAACAAGATGCCCACACAATTAGAGTTGTTACCCAATATCTAACCTTTTGATAGAAGTTGCTGCCCAGGACAGCTTTCGAACAATCTGTGGTTCTCCATGTCTTCCTTCTTCTCCTCCCATCCTCAATTTCTTCCCTCCCCTTCCTGTTTTTCTCCCCTCCCCTTCCTCTCTTTCTCTCCCAGCTCCATCTCCACTTCTACTGCCTAATCACCAGCTCCACTAAGAATACAGTGTAGCAGAGTAAGTATCCTGCTACAGTATTGTGTTTCTGAAATGAGGCAGAGTAAGAGGGATCGGGAATGAGCATTAGCAAGAGTGATGAGATGTGAGAAAGGAGAATAATAGTGACTGAAGAACACTTGCAGAAGGTGAGTTATGTATGGACATTTGGAAATAGTGTATTCCAGAATGAGAAAATATTAAAAATACACTCAAAATTAGGAATGTTGAGATAATAGAAGATATATGTCCTATAAGTTTAAGAAATTTGCCTTTGTAACTATGGAAGCTTCAGCAAAAGAAATTTCAAAACTTGGAAAGGAAAAAATAAATTCAAAGATCAAACAACTCTGGGGATGTAGCTCAGTGGTAGAGTAGCTTGTCTAGCAGCTTCAGATCCTGTGTTTAATCACCAACACATTTCATGTACAAGAAAAGGAAGGAGGGGACAGATTAAAAAAGGAAACAATGGAAAACAATGTCCATCAAAAAGAGCACATACTGTTCTTGCAGAAGAGCTAGATTTGGTTCCAAGAGCTTGACTAATATTCACATACAACTGCAGTTCCAGGGAACCTGACATGTTCTGCTGGCCTTACAGGCACTGCATACATGTGTTGCATGTACATGTTGCATGCAGGCACTCACACATACACACAAAATTATCAAGTCCCCTTTTAAAATGTATAACAGACAACAAAGTAGGGTCATTAATGTATCTATAATGCAATAATAAAAAACTAACTGACAATGTTTTAAATATGGTATTTAGAGATTATAAATGTCAGTTGATGCTATGTACGTTGTCTGTAAGAGTTACTCTTTAAATGTGGAACACAGAGAGGTTAAAATTTTTAAAAAATGAAGAACGATTGATCATGCTAAATCTAAAAAAATATAGTTTGTTGTACTTATATAAATATTAGACAAAATAATATCCAAGTAATGATTATTACAAGAATAAAGAGAGATTCAGCACAAGGCAGAAGGTCAATGCACCAATAAAACATAATAATTCTAGTTTTGTCTGTTTCTAATAAAAACACAGAGGCAAAAGCTTATAGAACCAAAAGAGAAATTATTAAATTCGCAAGCAACTGAATATTTCAAAATCTCCTGCTCAATAATTGAATGAATACCTAGATCACAGTAAATAACAATAGTTAAGAATCCTACATACCAACTCATCCTGACTGACACTTGTAGAATACTCCATTCCTGAAGGACAAAATGCATACTTTTTTTTTTCAAAAAAAAAATAGACATTACACACTCACAAAACATACCATGCTCTACAATAAAGTAATCTCAATAAATACAAAAGTCTTGAAATTATATAATGTACATGCTATGATTATCATAACTGGAATCAGTATTTAAAATCTAGATAGCTGGGAAATAGACACTTGGAAATTGTATATATGTGTATACACACACACACATACATATGTTAAGTAAAAATAAAAAATAATCACAATGAAAATAATATACTGACTCTTTAAAGAAACAAAATAATTGAACAGCCTATAGCAAAATTGATGAAGAAAACTCCAGAGAAAAATTAATACTACAGGATGAAATATTAGGTGGGTCATTCCCACAGCTGCTAAAAACATGACACTGATAACAAAACACAGTAAATTTGATAAAAAACCACAGAGTCCAAAAGCTTATACAAGAAAAGATAGCCTAAAGAATTCTCCACATTTAACTTAACAGAATTCAAAGCCTAAAACCTCTCCACAAATAACTCCCAATGCCTAGATAGTGTTGCTTGAGGATTCTAACAAATGTTTGTGGAAGAAATGGTACCAAGTCTCCAAAACATTTGAGAAAAGTAGAGAAATGGGCCCATCACATTCTGTGAAGTCAGAAAGGACCTGATACCAAAGTAGCCATAACTAATCAAAGGGGGAGAGAGAGAGAGAGAGAGAGAGAGAGAGAGAGAGAGAGAGAGAGAGGAGGGAAAAAATTAAAAAACACAAACAAGTATTCCACAGGCAAATAGACACAATAGCACAGAAGAACACTGACAAAACTTAAATCTGACAATATATTAAATGCTTGTACATCAGGATAAAATAGAACTTATGCTGACATGATCTAAGTTGAGTATTTAAAGGTAATCACTACAAATTATTTATTAAGGAAGGCTTTAGAAAAGAATATGTTCATTTCCACAGATGTAGGAAAACCATTTAGCAAATAACCATATAGCTCTATATAGCATATATTCAAATATATAGCATATATTCATATATAAAGCATACATTCAAATATATGCTATATAGGTTTCATTTTGGGGTTTCCATGTATAGTCCTTGTGGTTTCACTCTCATTTCTGCTACCCTGCAGGAGCCTCCACCAAATCCTGGTCCCCTTTCTCTTCCCAATGTCTCCCTTCTGCTTTTTGCCACATGCATTGTTAGTCTTTTCTTCCCATTCATTTGTTTGCCTTCTCACAGTGCTTTGTTATCAACTCCTTTTATCATCTCACGATTCTGTTTAACACAATTCTAAATGGCCTCACAAGAAATAAAGGAAAATAATGAAAGCAGACTGGGCATACAGAAAGAGGAACATTTTTGTTTCCATAGGTCACCATCTCTGTGTTACATCCAGTTAAGCCCACAGAAACACTACTAGAATTATTAAATTATCTAGAAAGATAACAAATCAGAAGGTCAGTGTGAGATTCATCTCAGTTGTTGATTTGACAAGACAGAAGCACCAGAAGACAAGCCTCTTGTAACTCTGAGGGAGTTTCTGAATGGAGTGTATTGAGGTAGGAAGACCTAAATGTGGATGGCACCACCCCATGGGCTGAATAATCTAAGAATTAATAAAAAACAGGAACTGAGCTGAGTACTAGGGTTCATCTCTCCCTGCTTGCTGACAGCTGATGCAATGTGAACAGCTGCCTCAAGCTCCTACCCCCAGGACTCCCCATCATGATGGGCTATATAGAGCTGTAAGCAAGAAAAACAAAAGACCTTTCTTAAATAGATTTTGTTACCGCAACAATGTACATGATATATTTAATATGTAAAATGATATTATTTATATATGCTAAGAATGAACATTTGGACACTTCAATTTAAAATAACCATGTATAATATAAAAATGTAAAATTTAAGATATTTTTGTATATATGACTTATATATTGAAAACTATATAAAATACTTCTGAGAAAAATTACAGATGGTTAATATGAGTAGGTTTGCTATTATCAGAGATTTGAATACTCAATAATGTTATATATACCCATTAAATATTGACCTTTGTAACAATTGTTTCTGTAAACAGATATTTCCATTGCTCTTGAATAAACTCAAAAGAGATATCCCACAAGACTTTCAACAGTGGATGACAAAGCAAGGCAGAACTACATAAAGACAAAGGTACAACTTCAAGACATAGAAAATAGTGGCACTGAACAACAGAAAATAGAGTGAGCTACGTGAAACATGAAGGTGAACGAAGCAATGTAGAATTGTGGAAAAGAAACACCTTCAAGCATGGTTAAAATAAAAGGTTTTTGTTTTGATTTATTTTGTTTTGTTCTCTAGCATAAACTAGAGAGAGATGCCTCTTGAGAGAGATTGATGATAGGGATAATGGAGGATAGGCACAGAGTCTTTAAAATCATTCTTGAGCTAAATAGCAGCCCCAGAAATATAAGAGGAAACACACATACACACTCACAAACAAAAATCTTCCTTCAGGAAGTCTTCACATGCTGAGCCAAACCTACACATCCAAAGTCCCACTCACCAGTGATGTGGGGTCGACCAGCACATGTCAGCTATAAGGATTTCAGAGTACAGAGCACAAGCTGCAGACTGGAGAATTAGATTGGTTAGACAATTTGATGTCAGACCAACACGAGCCCTGACTGACCTCTCTATTGTTTTGTTTTGTTACTATTGTTTGTTTGTTTTACATTTTGTGCTTAATTTTGAAAGTTTACAGCTGGAAGAATGGAGATATTTGCTAATAAATTCATGATTTTATGGTCAAAACAGCCTATAGTGAAGTTTAGTTGTATTTAGGTATCTTTAAGGATACACTACTGTTAACATCCTCATTACAGCAAATGTGTCAAGACTTACTGTAGGATAGTGAGAGTGTGGACCTGTCTTCATGCATACCAGTGCCTTCAATCCTATGTACAGAAGAGTTAGAAGTGAGGACTCAGACTCCTTCATGTCCTTTATTTACACTATTTCTTTCAGCCCCAACATCCATATCCATTAGCGTCTTTAAATCCACATCCTACGGAAAGGAAAATGAACTTTAAGGAATATCTGGTCACCCAAGAGCTCAATAAATGTCAGTTACCGTTACCATCTCTCTCGCTCAAGCTTAAGCTTGAATCCTTTGCTCTTCTGTTCATGTCCTATCTTTGTCTCAAGACACAGGGATGCCTCTTTTTACATAGGTCAATGTTGTCTTATCTACTTTTCAGTGGACACTATGATCAGCTGTGTGTATTAATGAACCAAACAAGCTCCTAGAGGCAAAGTCTGAATCTGTACTACCATGTCATCATGGTGCCTGACATCTTACAATAAGTGTAATAGCAGAGCATCTTTCTTCCTTTTTGCATGGGCATGTGCATTCATGTGTGTATGTGAGCTCTCATGCATGTGTGGGGACATGTGGAGATGAGAAGTTGATGATAAAACAACTTACTTGATCATTCTCCATTTTATTTACTGAGGCAGTGTGTCCCTCTAGACCCAGAGCTCACCTATTTAATCATTTTAGGTAGCATGCTTCCTCTGTCTAGTTCCTTTGTGTTGGCTACCACATTTGCCTGGCTTTTAGTGGGTCCTGGAGATAGAGACTCTGGCTCTCACATTTAAACAGAAAGTACTTTAACTACAGAGCCATCTCTCCATCCCTCATTGAATAGTTTCTTGATCTTGAAACGAAAATTGTTATTTCTTGGTTTTTAAATATACTGCCTACACCTACTGTAAAGTCTGTGATTTTATAACATATGAAAGTTAATGATCATAATGAAAATGTCATGTTCAGTATACCAGCATACTTAATTTTAAAATTAAGCTATACTCCATTTCCACACTGAGATAATTGAAAGAAACAATATCTAAAAAACCCCAGGTACCCATCCAGTGTGTAAGAACTCACTCGACTCTCAACAGAAGGAAAAGCCAGTTTATTTTGTGTTTTTGCTGAAGAAACATGTGATATTCATCAGCATAATTAAATGAGAGATAGTTTCAAGAGTCCCACATTCTTAAAGAAAATCCTAGCATTTGTTTTTATTTATTCTAACTTACAAAGGGAATAATTTATTATTAATTCTTCAATTATTTCATTATGCAGAACTAATAAAAAAAAGTCTTGACATCTCAATTATGTTCGGTAAAGAGTCACGTAATTTAATAAATAATTTTTTACTTAAGTGATTATTTACTTAAAACATAGAATATGCAGGAGGAGTTTGAAATCATATTTTAGTGCCATATAATGAAATAATTGTCCAATTAGATATATACAGTGTAAAATAATGAAAAATGTTTTATTTAAAACTCGAGGAACAAAAGCACTCCATTTTTGCTTTATTTTCCAAGAGCACAAAATCCTACAGTATATTAATCAAAAGGGGTTTTTCATGCCTCTGTCAGCAGTGTTTTAAAGTAAACCCTTAATATCAGATCCCAATCCCCAGTTTCAATTTGCTTCCAATGGAAAGGACATTAGAGTTTATAAAATACTCCTTGATTACTTTTCTGAAGGCCTGAAATCTTGACATGTCTGTGACTTGCTCTTGCTACATCAGTATAGTGGTTGAAAGAGCAATCCCCGCCGTGAACATTGCCACGTTGACTTATAGAATCATGCCCTTGAGAAAACGCCGGAGAGAGAAAGGGAGCACCAGCCACTGACAAAAATGAAATAGAACTGTCATCTGGCAGTTCTTCATAGTCTGTCAAGGAAACTATTAAAGATGTGCAAAGAGCCAGAGAGTGCTTGGGCAAAGGTTGTTAAACTACCGCTTCAAGGGCAGGTCGTTGCAGGCTGTTCAAGATTCTTATAAAGACAGACTGGCTCACTGAGGACAGTGGCACCTGCTGCCCATGCCTGGCTTACCTAGGTGGGCAGCTTTCACGTATGTTGCCATTTGAGATGAGATGCTCATACTAACTTATAGATTAGTTTTATTTATAGATGATAGATAGATAGATAGATAGATAGATAGATACATACATACATACATACATACATACATACATACATACATACATAGATTTTGAGACAGGATCTTGCTATGCAGGCCAAGATGGTCTTGAATTTGTGTTCCTCCTGCCTCCACATCCTCAGTGCTGTTATAATCCGCATGTGTCAGCATAACTAGCCTAAATTAGCTTTCGAGTGTAACTTTGTTTGTAGTAGGAAATATTTTGATGATATTTTTAAAAAATCTGGATTAGTATCTGTATTAAAAACCTGTCCTTTGATGCAAATCCAAATATGAGCTCTGTTTGTGGCCACTTCATAGGTCCTTAGCTACTCACCTTCTAGTTTCTCTGAAAACTTCTTTCCTCTTCCTCTCATTTAGGAAGTCTGAAATCTGGTTATTTCCTCCTTCCCTCCCTCCCTAACTCCCTCCCTCTCTGTCTCCCTTCTCCCTCTCCTCCTTCCTCATCTATACCCATTTTATTTTCCTTACCGAGTGTTCTTTGCTGCCTTCTCTGCTCTCCATGTAGCTGAAAGATTCTTGAATTTATAAGTTAGATATGATTATCTGTTTAAGATGTTGGTTGTCAAAAAGCATTGGGTCCTTTGGGGAAGAGGGGAACAATAATAAAGGACACCACATAATCAAGTGTATTCTAATAGTTTTAAATTTTACATGTCAAGTGTTTGCTTTTGTTTTTAAAGGGAACTCCATTGTTACCAAAGGCTTTTTTTTCCTCTCAAAATATTAAGTCAGAACTTTACCTAGGAGAGGATTAGCAAAGGGCATTGCTGACATTTTAGAGTCTTGAAACAGTCTCTTTCTGTCACATGGTATAGTTCACTGTCTGTGAAGAACTTGGGAAAATTACCAAAAAAAAAAAAAAATTGAATGAGTGCAAATATATAAAATGTTTCTGATATTATTTTCTCTCTAAATCTTATGATTTATGATTTAAACTTTTAAAATAGACAAAATTGTATGGACTCACTAGCAATTGAAAAATATCTTCTGTGTTTCTATATTAGAAAAATAAATTTGCTTGCAGAATTTGAAAAATTAGATTAAATCATAGGGTAGTTAAATCCCCATAGTGATTGTGTAATAGAAGTTTATATTTTATTTTGTCTTTTGTTATGAAAACAAATTCTTTTCAATAGCCACTTAAGTTCAAAGATCTCATCCATTCATTTACTTGATCTTCATTCATTCATTCATTCACTCACTCATTCATTCGAGTTCTCGGACCTCTCTATAAGACATTTTGTTCTAAGATGAAATTTTCAGAGTTCACAGTACTCCAAGGAAGGTAGGAATAGATTTTATGTGAGGACAGAAGTCATAGTATTTTCCTCTTTTTGCATCTACACTCTCAAATAACGTTAACTCTAATGTGCTTTTATTGCAAAGATCTACTTTTCTCCAGGAAGACAGATCCCTGTTGGTGATAACTTTTGGCTTGTACTCTACTGGACTTGCCAGTATCATCCACCCGATTTTAGGTAGTTATTTTGGATACTTCTTTCATGATTCCAAGGCCCCCAAAGTACACTGTAGACTTATAATAATAACATAACTATACTACAGATTTATAGCAATAATGATCTTTGCATTTTTACTAATCTCTCAAGCAGATGGGATATATTATTTTATATTATTTTATACTAGGCTTCCCTCAAATTTTTGGCAAGCTCAAAAACACAGTGTGTTTCAAGCCCAAGAGATTCTATTTCTCAGAACATTTAGAGGTGCATTGTAGAATTCAATTTACAAACTTGGCTACGATGTAAGTACGACAAATAACATAATGCCAAAAAAAAACCTAGCTAAAGAAGTATAATATAAAATGAGTAATTTCCTGTTGAAGAGTGCTTTTGGAAACCTGCTGTTTAATCCAATTTTTCTTGGACAGATCATCAGGGGGCCATCACCATGATTGTCACTAAATCCTTTGACCAGTAACCCAAAGCTTACAGTTAGGATAGTGGCCTTTCACTAAAGGAACTGATTCTGGCCTCTGTAAATTTATTTTCTTTTAAAAAAAGGAGGAACAGATAGCAATTTATTCACATAATATACTTTGAGCTTTCTTGGAATATAGTACTTTAAAGTTTATTAGGTTTTTTTCATTTCCCAGTTTATGTAATCTATATTTTTTTCTTAAATAAAACAGGGCAAATTACTCCTGACTGCTCACTGTGACAATAAAAGCAACAGTAACAAAAAGGACAAGATACATGTAATTTAAAAAATAAGCATCACCATAGAAGCTATTTTTTTTCTTTCTCTTTGGGGTTAAGAATTATTCATTTCAATGACCACTTAATGTTGAAATTCTGTATTTAGGTAAAAGAATTTCCAGGCCATGCTAGAAATTGCACACAGGCAACCACATTTATGAAGTACTGTTAACGAGGGAAAAGAGTCCCAGGATGTTCTGTGTCGGTTTTTCACACATGCAGTCATATGTAGCATCCTTAGAAACATTCAGATGTAGATACCATCATGGTCCTCATTTTACAAACGAAGACACGGAGGCATAGTCAGTTTCTTGTATGAAGCCCTAACTGCCAGTAGACAAAAAAGTCAGGGCATGAACTCTAAAATGTGTGGTTCAGAGGCTCCAGGCTTGATTGCTGCACTTACCAACTGGAAATAGAAGTTAATAAGAGAGGCCATGAGCATGATAGCAGATCACTGGAGGCTCATGAAAACATGGACTTTGAGGCAGTAGATACCCCTCTGCTTTATTTCTTTCTAAGTGCATGAAGTGGACAGTAACCAGAAAGGGCTTTATAAAGTCAGAGAATAACATGACCTGGCCTGTTGGAAGAAAATGTCTAAAGAAGGTGGGGACTAAGAGTAAATGAAGTCTCCACTCACTGAGAGACCACACTAAAGAGATTGTCAGTACAGGACCATAGAAACTGGATATAGGTCTGTTTCTGAGAAATTAGCTATAGAACTTCTCCAAAGAATACCCAGGTAAATTTGAACCTCCTCTCAATCATTTCAAGTAAGGCATGGGATAGACTTATAGTAAAATTTGAACTTGACTGAAATTTAAACTTATGAGCATCTGATCGTTTTCTTTGGTTGTCTTAAATGACAACCCCCATGTAACACTTACATTTTTCTTTAAAATAATGTCTCGGGGCTGGAGAGATAGTCCAGTGGTTAAGAATCTCATGTGAAAGACCTGCATTCTGGTCCCAGAACACACTTCATGGCTCACAACATCTGTAACTCCAGTCAAGGATATCTGATGTCCTCTTCTGGTCTCAGGCACAGCACAATGCTCACATACATACACATACACACAAAAATACATACATAAATATGTGTATATATAAATATAGGTATGCATATATGTGTGTGTGTGCATACATATTAAAAACAAGAAACTTTTAAAACTCCAATATTACTTCCCTTCCAACTCTCTGTGATAGAATATATTGCCAACAACAAGAATATCACCTCATTTTATTGTGATTCAATGTAGAATAATGCCTGACAATGGTAGCTGCTTAAAAGATGCTTCTGAACAATGCAGAAAGGGCTTTTAAAACTCAACATTTAATTCCAAAGTTAGTAAACTTGAGAACAAAGGGACAGAAGCTATTAGGGTTTAGTTGGGGTTTGAGGGGTAGAGTTAAGGAAGCAATAGGTACGGAAAGAAAGTAGTGCTGCCAATCAACTGAACTGCTGCAGGGCCTTGGAGAGGCAGAGGTGGAGGCATCCCAGTGTGGGATGAACGGGGAGAAAAGCAGAGTCTTACTAAGGCTGGAGCAACATTTTCTTGTATTAATAACTTGAATGAAATAGGCAATATAAGACCAATTTACTTTTGGTTCAGAAGCAGGACTCTTAAAGGCAGGGAAAGAGAGGTCTTCTTAAACTATTATGGAGCCTGATGCTGATGAAAACTGACATGAGTAACAACAGATGTTCTGCTTAGAAGTCATTTTTGTAAAATACCAAGATGGATTAGAAATGTGCAAAACAAAAGAGTCAAACTAACCCAAATTCTTCTAATTCTCTAACTGCAGTAACAGGGCTGTAACCAATTTTACTTTCCCCCCAACTCTCTAGGTTCAGAAGGTAATTTTATCCAGACTATAAGTCCTTCTATCTTTCAGTCCATGAAATACAATATTATATAGTTGCTCTTAACTAAAAATTCAAATTAAAGTTGAGGACACATTTAGGCTGTATAAAGCTATGTTTTGATAGATATATTTAGATTTTTCAGGACCGACGTAGAATAATACAGACTTTTCCAAACCTATTAATTTTTAAAAATCAGATTTCTTTAAACTATTCTCATTTTATCCCCTAGAACATTTGGCACCTGCCATTCCTCATCTCCAGAGACTCTAGCATGAGATGGCATCTGATTTAGCACAAAATGGTACATTACATAATTTTCAGCTTTATATGTCAACATTTTATGATGTTCTGTAAATGCATCATGATTTCCAGATGTTTCACCACCTGAATCAGATTTAAATTGTGGCAAAAATTCTTTGATACAGATGCTGGGAAAATAGAGTATATTTGTTCAAATATATCATCTCAGCCCAAGCTCGAAGCAAATGTTCTCACTCTTTCTTTTCTTTTTTCTTGCAAATTTGAAAATGCACATAAAAGATCTTTCCCAATGGAAACTGCACCCCAATTCTCTGTCTTCCCTGATGTATTTCTACAACAATGCTCATCTCTGTTTTTCCTAAGGGCGACCTGTGGGATTAATAATGCTCATTGTCATAACCATCTCTTGTTCTCAGAAGCGACAACATGGTTAAGTCAGCTCTGAAGACCACTGTTGAACAATGGGTTTGTGCATTGTTAGATGCTCCAAAGGTTAAATGAAAGTGTTCAATTCAATGCTGCTCCTCAGAGGTCAGTTGTTAAATGCCATGCAAGAATGACCAAGTTAACTAAACAGCACATTTTTTTTTCTGGAGATATCAATTTAATTCATGCGTACATGAGATTCTTAATAAGCCTTAGCAGCAAAAGAGTCTGATGTAAGAGGAACATGATAGTCAAATAAGATATGAAAACTAAAGAATAAAAGGAAGGAAATGTGATGAAAGATGAAAGAACATATCCAGGTCTTGCTTTCCCATGAGCCATAGAGCTTGCTAGCTGCCTCAGTGCATTTTGTTACATGATTATTTATTTTATCTATTGAAATTTGTTTTCCTTGATGTATTGTATTGTACTATCTATTATCAACTAGTTTATACAATAAGAAACACTTTAAAATATTACCAAGGTCATTTATCTTCTTCTCTAAGTTAGAACTAAATCAGAAACATAGTGTTTAACAAACCTTAATCAATCAAATGGTTAAATACTATTTTTGGTCAAGGGAAAGTTACATTCCAGATATGGATCCATTCAAAATCATTGCAGAGGGCAGACTTTGTAAGATATGTGAATTCCGTGAGATGGGATTAAGATTTCCAAATGGAAATCGATTTGGAAAACACATAAACCATCTTCTCATGGATGGTCAGGATGCAGGTTAATGTTAACAGCTTGAATTATGTTTTTGTAGTTTCCATAAGGAAAAAATTATCACATAAATATCTCAACTAAAACAGTCCATACCTTTGTTTTAAATCAACTTTAGGATTGTTGCTTCCCCAGAGAGACCATCTTAAGATACTGCTTGCAAAGATTATATTGCATTGTCTACATGGCTCTGTCTAATTTATATTTACTTAACTTAAGCAATGTTACATATAAAGTTAATGAGATTAACATTTTACTGTCTATGAGGCAAACATCTGTTAAGTCCTGCAACAGTGAGCCTTTTTTCATAGGAACACACATAGGAATGTTAATTAGATTTTTAAAAGGTAATATTACACATGCCTTTTTTCCATATCAGCATATAGAATATAACAAAGCACTGTGGTACTGTCTTGAAAACATGCAGTTATGTTCTTTATGAGTCTGAGCCATTAGCTGTTCAGTTCTCCTGACTTGGGCTCAGTTTGTTCGCAGCATCAATTGGTCTGGCTGCTGCAGATTCATGATGCTACAGCTGAGAGGACTGGAATGATTTAGCTATGATCTATGAATGTCAACCTGCAGAGAGAATTTGTGGAATCTACTGGAAAGAAATGAGTGCAGGACACCCCTTCTGCCAAGCTTCTACTGGCTAAAGCCAACTGCATGGTCAGGCCAGCAGGAGAGCTACAGAGATAACAAATCACATGGTCAAGAATATGATGAACATGGCCTAACAAACAGGAGCCATTACTTCCATCTGACACTGGATGTAACTGTTATGGAGAGACATAGACAAGGTAACAGGATAGAAAAGGATGACACTGGAGAAGGAACCCAATCAGGAGGTATCTGAGCAGAGTTCTACATTATATAAGGTATGAACCATGGGGATAGCTGGAAAAACCTAGATAACTCTAGATAGTGGGAAGAATATAACTTTAAAGCTCACCAAGCTGCCTTGCATATAGCATAACTGTAATCAATAAAGGAGCTACAAAGGAGAGGGAAGTGGTCAAGATAAGAAAGAAGTCTGGAATTAATGTTTCTCTAAGAATGCAGGCTGTAGGCAGAAATGCCTACAGTAATGTGGGGAGCCAACAGAAGGTGGCTGTCATCCTTGCAGCCATCTTGAGCCCTATACCCTGGCAAGAGACTTGATTACAATAGCCTACAACAGCTGAGCACACTCTGATAACGTCTTGCTTTAGATACTAAGGATCTTCCCTTGGGTGTGTGAGACTTAAAGGTGTATGACTTAAGGGCGTGACTTAGAGATCAGATTTAGAGACAAGACCTAAGGGCATGATTTAAGGGCATGACTAAAAGGCGTGGCTTAGAAGCGAGACATATAAAAGGCAGAGGCAGACAGAAGAAAGCAACAGATTATTAGGCACTCGGAAGAGAAACTAGGAGTTAGACATTAGTTGTTAGGCACTTGACACTTGGAGTAGGCATTAGGCACTTGGCACTTGGCAGAAATTGGAATTAGGAGGACTAAGAACTAGGGACTAGGAACTAGGGACTTGGAGAGGAGAAGAGAGACTGAAGAATAAATGGAATTGAATCACACTCTGTTTGGTCTCCATTCCGTCCGTCCTCACTCTCTCTTGCTGAACCCCGACCCGCGGACCAGAGCAACCTGGGGCAGTGTGGGCTCTAACAATTTAGCCCCCAAGGCTTTTTAGCAGTGCAGGTTCCAACATTGACAGAGCAGTCCCCGACATTTTGGCCCACAACGTGGGGCAGCTTGGGCACCAATACAGTAACACTAAGGCCAGGAAAGAAAAAAACTCTTTTTCTGTATTAAAAAATATGCTTGTTAATGTCTTGTGTTCTTCATTATTATAAACATTTCTAGCATTGAAGCCTCACATCAGGGAATTTTTTTCTCAAAGTGTTTAATAAGCTATGTTTTATATCTCCGGTTTATTATGTTCATAACTCATGAAGCTGTCCAAGAGTTCTCTCTTGCAGGAACAGAGGCATGCTCACATCTCGGAATTATAAGCATCCCCTCCTGGAGGGAGATGTGCTAACTAAATGCAAGAAGAACAGAGCACAGCCACCCCACCAAAATTACACGGCTCTAAATAGATTTTATTCTTGCTGTCACTTCATTTTATGAAAATGAAAAGTAGTTTTCACAGGTATTAAATTTTCATTTTACCCCAGAAAAGAAAAGAAAAAATTTCTGTAAAAATTGTAAGTTTCCACAGCAGCAACTTCATAAAAATGTATGATCTTGCCCCTCAGGGTGCCTCTTCACTTGTTTGAAATGAAAAGCTGTTTGTGCTCATGGTTGGGAATACACACATCAGGAAAAATTAATCATGCAAATATTTGCAAAGTGGGAACAGTAATTGTTAGGAGCCTCAGCAATGAGCTGCTTTTCACCACCACATATAGAAACTCCAGGAGAGAATGCCAGGCACTGGCTCATTTGCACACAGGACAGAAGTGCCATCTATGGATGGGTGTAGCTACCAAAAAACATTCTGGGTATATTCCCTAAGGAATTCAGTTTTGACAGTCAGGTTGCCAAATAACATCAGAGTTGAAGTAATTGTCCTTAAATGTTTGCAAATGGCAGAATGGTAGACAAGATTCTAGGATTAAAATTGGCATTTATTTCTGAGGAGTGGCTATTCATTCTGGCAATACTCTTCCTAGTTATAGTCAAGGAATATTATTATAATGCTTCTGGTTTATTTTGATTTCTAATTTGCAAGGGAGAAGAGACACAGTCTTTATTTTCTATAAGGCATTGTAATGGTTGTGGAAAGCCTAAAATAATTTAATCTGAACTGTGCTTGTCACTCTATAAAAGGAAGAAGTGTTGACTAGCTCCATTGGAAGACTTATCAGTAGCAATGAGAAGGGATTTTGATGGGATGGCTCTACATTTTATGTGCAATGACAACAGCATCACACCAGGGTCTCTGAATGCTGGAGAGGTAGGCATGAAACTTATTTGAAAGACACCACCTATGTTGCTCCCAACCATGCTCGGTCATCCTACTCACAAGGGACAAAAAGTAGGAAAAAATTAATGAGATCGGGTCAGCCCATAGCTTC
The DNA here is from genome assembly GCA_030674055.1 of Rhabdomys pumilio. Classification (NCBI taxonomy): domain Eukaryota; kingdom Metazoa; phylum Chordata; class Mammalia; order Rodentia; family Muridae; genus Rhabdomys; species Rhabdomys pumilio. The sequence continues at coordinate 178,979,553 of JANHMN010000002.1, read as the reverse complement.
AGTGGCATACCAGTGAAGCTGGTCCTTATTTTCAAAACAGAAAGCGTGGGCCGCAATGCAAGAATTCAGTTGTAGTTCTTGACTTAGAAACCAACAGCGAGTAGTACATCATTTATCTGACAATAGGAAGAATGAAGTCTTAAGAAAAGTTCTAGAACTGGCTATATAAGGATTTTTGAAATGGGTATTTTTTAAACTATAAAAATGTTGTTATTCCTTGGCTATTAGCATCATCATCTTTAAACATAATGGAAGCCATCTTTAACCTATATAAATGGGAGACATTTCCTACAGTGTATTGTTTAGAACACTGTAAGCCCCAAGTAGCTGCTAAGTCACCTGATGGCTTCCATAACACTGGTGTTTATAATATAACATAAGACCATTTAAGACTCTTCTCTTACTTTCCCTTGAAAATAAATTTTTTCATTTTCAATAAATATTATCTATTTATGATAAATATTCTAAAAATGACATAAGGAATTTTCAGAAACAAAAGGATGAACTAAACATTAACATATATAACATGCCAAAATTAAAATTGTATTTCCAGATATAGATAGCTGTTGTTATTTTGTCAAACCTTTATTTGCCTTCCAGCTTAGTTTTAGTGATGAAATGATATTTTTATTTTGAGTAGCCAAACCACTGAACACCAATAATCAATACCTTCCACTAATGCTGGTTGTCACTATGGAAATCCTCAAACTTCTGCACATGAATAAGCTTGCCAATTTTTAGAGAAAAAAATTTACCCATATAAGTTTATTGACTTAGAATCCCTGAGGTATAAAGCCAAGAATGGTATAGCTAGATCACGTAGTAGATCTAGTTCCTTTAAAGAATCTAAATGCTGATTGCCATTGTGAATTGACTAGTTTCTCTTCCTATCAGTAGTGTGCAAAATTTTCTCTTTCCCCACATCTTCCAGCATCATTTGTTCTGTTTATTACAGCACCATTCACAATAAACGTGCTCTTGAAACAGCTGGTGTCTATCAACTGATGGAATGGAAAAAGAAAATGTGGTACATCGACACAGTGGAATTTTATTCAGCCATAAATAAGAAAAAAATTATGTCTATTGCTGGACAATGTATGCAATTTGAGATCATCATATGAAGCCAAATTAGACACAGAAAGACAAGTTTTGTGTGTTTTCTCCCATTTGTGGATGATGGAGTTTAGGTAGAAATATAAATCTATTGTGTATAGCATGAAAACAGAAGAGAGACCAGAGTAAGGATGGATACTAGTTGGAGAAATAAGGGTGGGAAGGGAAAAGGAGGAGTATGTGAGCTAAATATAGTCCAAGCACATATATAGTTAAATGTCTTTATGAAACCCAGCAACTGTATACAGTGATCATCCAATAAGTATATATGTTTAAAATAGTTTAAAGAGATGAACTTTAAAAATCGGATGCCCTATCACTTGTGCAGTCAGCTCAGAAAAATCTATATTCTTACCTGAAACACAAATTATAAACACACCTTAGGATCATTACCCTGTGCCCCATTGGTTACTGGGAACATCTGTAGAATTGACTGAGAGAAGTGGTGCTATTTTTGAAGGACAGAATGGAGACATGGGTTGAAAGGTTCTGGAGAGTCTACCCTCCATCATTTCCACCATTGATCTGCTATCAGTCTTGCTTTTAAGTTCTGCTTGGATAATTAAGTTACATGTGCAAGCACTTAACCATCTCTTATTTATATATTTGTTTTGCATATTCATGTGTCCTGCAACCCAACAAGAAAGTGGTTTTGAAAGCCAAACACTCAGTTGCTTTTCTAACTCAGGAAACCTAGAAGAAATAGAGTGACATCAATGTTGGAAAATTAAATTTTTTTATTTAAAATGATTCATCACTATATTCTTTGACAGCCAGAAGTAGGAAGAAATTCTGTGGAAGAGCAGTGTGGAGAACTAGCCCTTTCCCCAGCCATCACCATTGTATCATCCCATTTTGTGGTCAAGACTGTTGTGCATGCATGATCCTGCATTCTGTTAGCTTCCAAAACAATGGGAATAATAAAGAAGTCGCATCTGAGAGTGTAGTCATTCTCCAAGTATCATCAGGACACTTCCTTACTTTGCCTTCAAAATTTTATTGCATGTAAAGCTGTAGTCGATTCCTTTCCACTCAAATCAGTTATTTCTGTTTGTCTTAAGTATAGACAAAGTTTAAAAGTCAAAAAAAGTCAGAAGAAAGCATCAGTCTTCTTAGAGAGACCAAATGTCCATTCCCTGTGTTTCACATAGCAGAGGAGGGGCCAACTGCTCAGAAAGCTGTTGCCTTTTATGCAGTGATTACTTAGAAATGGAGCAACCTGTAACTTTAAATTTTTTCAAACCTTATTTTTAATGATAGTTCTTTAACTTCTTTTGTAACCTACCACCCAACAGAAGTAGTGGAAAAGAAAGGATACTGGGGAAATGGACCAGTTCAGGAAGGTTCTTTGGAGCAACTCCTGTCTGTTGTTTGAAAGTCGCTAGTTCAGTTCACAGGTTAGCAGGCAGTGGCAGCTCAATCCACTCACAAACACTTCACAGGTATACCAGCAGTCAGTTTGGTAGAGTCAGGATAACAACAGCGGTGATGCGGCCTAGGAGAGATAGCCAGGCCTCACCTTGGGCTCCAATCAGCAGGATGGACCCAGACAGAAACAAGGAGACGTTCCCAGCTGTGCCTTTCTCAGGGAAGCAAAGATCAGGAAAATAAGTGAAGATGCAGAACCCACAAGCATTGCTCACCTAACTGTACCAACAAGCCAAGCTCTCTCTGCATCACTCCTCGGAGTCCTATTTATAGCCTACAAACATCATATGACCTCCAAATGCCTTACCTCAGCACAGGTTTTGCCTCAACATTTCTCTTGCCTCAGCACATATTTTGCCTGTTACAGTCCAATCAGCCTGAGCCTGAGGAAGCTACAAAAAACTGCAGCACACCACTGGAAGTGCTCTCTCTCGATGGAGTCCTTACAAATGCAGCTCAACTACACAATGTAACGTGGAGCAATAGCAACCAGTAAATTGGTTTTTTGTTGTTGTTGTTGGTTTTTTTTTTTTTTTTTGAGACAGGGTTTCTCTGTGTAGCCCTGGCTGTCCTGGAACTCACTCTGTAGACCAGGCTGGCCTCGAACTCAGAAATCCGCCTGCCTCTGCCTCCCAAGTGCTGGGATTAAAGGCGTGCGCCACGACCGCCCGGCTTGAAGACACATCTTTAATGTGCATGGTCTAGCAAGTACACAGACACAAACTTTTCAGAAGAGTCTTTCACCCAGGAAGGAAACTAACTGTGGAACTATGGAACTGAAATCTAATCTTGTGATTTCACCTGAATATCATTTACATTTGTTATGTTGCTGAGGTACTGATCTCAGAAGACTTTTATATGATGGGAATATTCATTTTGGCCAGAAGGACATATCAAATCACAGAAGACAGTTTGAGGAATCCAAAGTGATGCTAAATGCCTTGTCCCTCCCACCTACCAGTATTTAAGAGACAATATATTTTCCAACTTGTGAAAATTGCAAATGCAATGCTAATCATACAACCAGACTCTTAAACTACAGAGCTGAACTTTCCTATAGGCAACGTTGTAGACTTCTACAGACTTCAGAGAGTCCTCTAATTAATTGCACAAAACAAGTCAAAAGCTGTAATGCTTTATTTTGCCATTCTGAGAGCACCTGTGGTATGACCAAAAGCTCTTGGTTTGCCCATAGACTGCACATCCACTTCCTCAATCTTGTTTGGACTAGTTTATCTTTTCAAATAACAGTGACTTTCAATATGTAGCCACTGTCTTCTGGCAGGAAATGAGGCAGAGAGAGAGGTTTAAAAAATACAGCAATTACTGTGCAGACCTCAAATCTGCCTGCCAACAGGAGAGCACTGATTTGTGAGACACATCAAGAGGTGCTGGCAAGATCAATCTGCAGAGATCCCTCTGATAGAGGAATAATGAGTTGACAAAGACCAATGTTCAGTTGGGTCCAGGCCCAATAAGATTACGATTGAGCATCATCAATATTGTCTCTGTTTGGAACTGACACAATCAGACTGGAATCAATTGTATTTTCCACAGCACTGTCACACATGATTTTTAACTTTGGCTCACAACTCTGTAGAGGAGCATGCAGATGTTGGCAGATTTTTGCTAACTTAAAGAATGTCATTATTAAGTAGGAGTTTCACTCCATTGTAATTTGTGGCTCTGCTGTGTTTCTCAGAGCACTGTGTATTGAAGTAGTCAGACAAGGAAGAAGAGAAAGAGGGAATGAAGCATCAACTCAGAAGACGTTTCACTTCAAACACTCCTCTTTGCATTTTTATTTTGTTTTGCTTTCGAATAATGGCCAAATACCATATATAAATGTGTAAGCTATTTCTTAGCTTTGGCTTAATTTACGTTGGGGATCAAAGATTTCTACTGAAACACAAAATAATGAAAATTTTTCTGCTCTGAAGCAACATAATAAAATTGTTATGTTTCAGCATCAAAAGGCAGAGGGAGTACATTGATGGTTCTGTCCAGAAAATATTAAAAGTTGTTCAAGGAGTTGGGAAAACTAATAAACAATTGAAGTTTTAAACAAGTCTCGCAGTCTAGTCTAGTATGTTTTATGAGTCATTATTTCCACTACACAAAACCATCAACTTCAAGTTTCATGAGATCCATTTATGTGTTGTCCAGATGGCCATTCATGTGTCTGATGCTAGCTTATGGGTCTAGCTATTGAAAAATTCTATCTGACACATGTCCATAGAATTTAGTATGAGATAAGGGCTGGGTCTTTTTTCTGTAAGTATAAAAAACAAGGGGTGTGATGGGTATTTCTCATCTAACTGTAAACTTAGTGAGTCATGAAAGTTGTAGGACAATTAAATATGTATTGTTAGACTTCCAGCATAATATGTTAGTATATAAAGAAACTCAGATATTTATATAAAATTAATATATAATAAAATGGCCTCTCCCACTAAATTTAGTGACTATAAAGTCCCTTCCTGGGCCTAGGATGACATCAGTGATCTGAAGCTTTATGTAGAGAATACATTTATGGTAGCCCTCTGGTCTTTAATCATTCTCAACAACCGTGCATCCAAACTTGCCTACTTTTTGGGTAGAATATATCTGGCCTGGCTTTCTTAAATGAGTCATCCAGTCTTTTCCCCTTAGGTTCTGCCTTAGTACCTGGACTCCGTAGGAAAGTGAAAATGGATTCTGAATGACCCTAAGCTTGATGGCTTTCCTTCAAGAGAAGCCCATATCATTCCCTCCAAAGCTCTCATTTTTGGCCATTCTGTGAAACAATTCTTTTAAAAGTTTAGGTTAGAAAACAAAGCAGAAAGAGGTTAACTATGGGTTACTCTTATTTTTATTCCATTTCAAAGAGCTCAAGAACAAAAAACTCCAGGTTGTTATTTTAAAATTCAGTTAGAGGAATTGAAGGTAAACTCTAAACTAAAAATTTACAGGTTGGTAGCTTTTAAAAAATCCTAGCTATACTAACCTTTACCATAATCACAGATCTCTAAAGACAGAAAGACAGACAGAGACAGACAGACAGACAGACAGACAGACAGAGGCAGAGAGGAAGATAGAGGGAGGGAAGGAGGGAGGGGTGGTAGGGAGGGAGGGAGGGAGGGAGGGGGATAGGAAAAGGGAGAGGGAGAATATCTTGAGGACCAACAGAAGGTAAGAAAAGAAAAATGTTGAAATGTTGGTAATAATGCTTGCTTGCTTTCAATTATTTCATGCTCTTTGCCAAGGAAATAGTAATTTTCAGCTGGTAGACAGGAGAAAAATAATAATCCAGTTCTTGACACCCTAGATCTACCTTTTCCCTACAGGTATCCCGGCACCATTGAGTACTGGGCTGGAGTGGACAGAATGAAGCTTAGCTGAGGGGGTCAGTTAGGATCTCAGTTGGCATGGGATGGGAAGAAATGGCCTCCTCTGGAAATGGTTTTCAGTGAAACAGCTCTCTTTATGGAGGTGGGGAGATTGATATATAAACTGTGGGGAGAAGGCAGGTTTTTTTTTTTTTTTCTGGTGAGTGCACATCATTGGCTGGGGTCAAGTTGCTGGGTATGATTCATTTGCATGATGAGGAAATCCAGATGTTTGGTGGACGTGTCCTTAAAAGAAGAGAGGAAGTTTAACCTCGACCACCAGGCTACATGACCACCACAAGAGCAGCAAAGGTGAGAGTCATAAAACTTACTTGCACCAGGACATACAATACAGAGCAAGGAAAAAAAGAAGCCCTACTCCTACTGATCTCAAGATGAGGTTTTCAGGGTTTGAACATTTCTTAAACTTACTCTTGCTTTTGACTGGCTGAAGAGTTGCATAGCATTCCAACCCTACAAATCACCATCACAAGCATGCCTCACCTCTTAGGAGGTTTAGATCTGCTCTGAACTAGCTACTATTTGAGTTCTATGCCTACTAAATACCCTGAAAACTTTTCTAAGTCAATACAGTAATCGCTTCTCTGGTAAATCAGGAAATACAGCAGTTCCATTAGATGGCTCCCAGAGGAGTCGCTTTGTTCTCAGGAGGTTCCCTCCACATCAGTTTGGTCTTAAACACTGTGACCATCTGGAGAAATGGTACAGAAACGCCCAGGTGTGTATTTGATTTTAATCACTGTGTATATAGTTTGGGTGGCTTGAGTGTCTTTAGAGGTTATGTTAAGTAAGTAAATGTCACTGTTCAGGGCTGGCCTTTATATATAAGTGGATTTAGCCTCTGCTAATTTGCTTAGCATTCTTAGCTGGGACTAGAACTTCTGTCAGTCACTCCTCCAGCTCTGGAAGTATTTCCTGAAGTACATGCTTAATTCCATTAAGATCCATGATGCTCTGTTAATAGTGTGGTGATCTCAATGATAATGGCCTCTATAGGCTCACGTTTGAATGCTTGGTCCTCAGTTAATAGAACTGTCTGAGAAGGATTTAAGATATGTGGCCTTTTTGGATAAGGTGTGGCACCGAGGTGGCCTTTGAAGTCTCTCCCTCTTTCTCTCTCCCCCTCCCTCACCCTTTCTCCTTCTCTTCCTCCACCTCTCCCTTTCCCTCTCTCTCTCCCTACCTCCCTCTCTTCCTTTCACTCTCCCTCTCTCCCTTTCTCCCTCTTTCTCTCCCTCTCCCTTTCTCCCTCCCTTTCTCTCTCTTTCTCTCTTTCCATCCCATGTGTCAATCAAGATGTAAGCTCTCAGCTTCTACAGCATCATGTATTCCTATATGACAAACTACCACCCTCTGAAACTGAAGCTCTCAACTAAAGGCTGTACTTTATTACTTTCCTTGGTCATGGTGTCTCCTCACAGAAATGAAGAGTACCTAAGAGAGGCAGATAGCAGCAGGTTTGGTTTTGTGATCACCACACAGCAAGGTTTAGAGATTAGAGGTTTAGGCACTGGAGGATTGTCATGTGAGATGCAGAGGAAGTCAAACCACAGATGAGGGAGAGTGCATGGTCAGTACAGGAGCATCTATGATGCCAAGGCTGACACCTGTGCATCTGGGAGACAAATAATGGTTCCAGACTTCAGAAGAAAGAGCAATAAAGAGAGAGAAGTACGAACTAAAGACAAAATAGGGAAGACGAATGCTCTCCAAGTTCTTCCCTGTTTCTGCTTCATTCCAGTGGAAGTCAGCAAACGCCAGCTTCACAAGCAAGTGTTTACTATCCATAAAGCTGGGAGGTCATAGTTTTCCAAGCCTTATTATTATTAATTTTTTTTTTAGTGTGAACTTTCTAGGAAAAGCTTTACTTTATGGCTGACAACTCTGTTTTGCTGGATGTAGTGGAAAATACCTATAATCTCAACACCCAGAAGACTGAAGCTGGAGGATCTCTAGTTGACAGCCAGTCTGGGCTTCAGAGGAAGTCCTTATCACAGTAAACAAATCCTCAGAAATGAGCAGAGTAAAGAAAGTGAGTGTCTATTGCTCTCTTTGTCTTTGTCTTGCTACAATCCAGTCTCATCATTTTGTACTGGATATGCCAAATGATCTGGAAGAATATTATCTTTGGTGTTTTATAAAAAATGTTATTATAGAGACATTTATAAGATCATGCTGTCCCCAGCAACAGTGTCAAAATGCAGTTTCACCAAAGAGTGTGAAAACCACAGTAAAGCAGAGTGCCATATAACATTTACTTACTATTCACAACTGAAATAAAGGAACCGAATTCTGTTAGGTTTTGCTGGTGTTTAGACAATTCACTTAAGAGTACAGACCACCTTCTGTAATCCGCGTGTGATCTTCCCGCCAGCAGGAACTCACGCGGACACACAGGATCCTCCTACAGCAGGCTTTATTGCAGCCGAAATGGAAGGGAAGACCCCGATAACAAAGGGATACGTCCTTAAATACCTATTAGGTCGGCGTGTTGGTGTGTACCTCTGTGATTGGCTAGCAGAGCTCAGGAGAATATGATGTCTCGGGATACGTCACATGTAGGCTGGTTCAAGGGACTCTGAGCATGCTCTGAGCACTTGTTTACTAGTTAAGTGGGGTGAGTCCGGGCTGATGTCGGCGCCATCTTCCAATGGTGGCGGTGTGATAGTGCATGATGACGTTGGCACACCACACCCAATGACGTTGGCGCACCACAACCTTCCCCAGTTTTCTGCATGTGTTGCAGCCAGCCTTGTTGACTATCACTACAGCTGAGGGGAGGGGCAGATTGTGTGTGAAAGAAAAAGAGATTTTGCCATTTGTTAGCCTGTGGTTAAATATGGTTCAGTGGGTCTCTCCCTAGTAAGCCCTCTTCCTCTACACCTCATTGGCGTGAGAAGGATTTCTCCAACAAGAACTCCCAGGATTTCCTCTGCCAGTTCTTGACTGAATGTTGTGAGCAGCTGATATTAGAAAGATCCTCAAAAGACCACCTCCAGGTTTCAATTTAGGAAGGGGTGGGACAACAGGATGTCTATGATGGTGGATCTGAAGCCAGATCATCTGGGTTTAAGCTAAAATTCTGCTGTCTGTCTATCACCAAAACCTCTATTTATCTTACTTTTTCATCCATAAAATGGAGGGGATAAAAATAGCATATACCTCACAGATATTGCATAGGGTTAACTGAATATACTCAAAGCTTACAGACAGTGTGCAAAACAGAAACAGTGGCAATTAATGTTCAGTATTTTACAAGAAAATATAGATGGTGAAATTAGAAATTAAATACTTTATATATGGTGAATGCTCATTATGGATATTAAATGTTATTATTTATTAAAATGTTAAAATAGGCTTTGAAATTAAATCCACTAACAAATTACATTTAAATAATTTAAAGTTTAATAATATAGAAAACTATTTCTAGATGGAATAAATGGTTTTTTTTAATTATTTAGAAAGAATATCGGGTTATTTCAGTTAATTGGGACAGAGTAAATTGGGAGGGGTTTGGGTAGAGCAGATCCAGGACCAGAAATCTGAAAAAGCTCAACGTTGCATATAAAACATGTCAGTTAAAATGAAAGGTCGCAGACAGACTTTAGGAGGCACACTGATGCTTGTCACTATATTACAGAACAGAGAATGCAGGACCATGGTTGAAGACTGAGAATCAGTGAGGTTAGGAAAATCCTAGAATTGATGACACTCTAATGATCTTGGGTGATCAGGCCTTAAGAGAACTCTTTAAGCAGGAATCCAGAAGGACTGAAACAAAAGTATAACAAGAATGAACAGTCTAAGGTGGTTTTTTTGTTTGTTTGTTTTTTTGGTTTTTTGTTTGTTTGTTTTGTTTTGTTTTTGTTTTTTAAATGAGAGGAAGGCACAGACTTAGGTCCAGGGAAACTGGAGATCCAATAATAAGCAATGGCTACTAAGTTGGAGACTAGTTCCCAACCAGTGTTATGTTCTCTAAGACTCAGTTTATAGATTCTAAAGATTTTCTAAGGTAAATGTCCCCAACACAGCTGATTTAAAGCTATCTATTTGACATGAACTCATTTGCTAAAGTCTAGTAACATTAGCAGACTGACTGTTTATGAGTCAGGATAAGTTAATCCCAACATACATGGACTGGACTGTTTTTCAGAACAGAGAAAATACTAAAACTCAGAAGAATGTCAGTACAGAATTCTCAACTTATGGGTAAGATGAGTAAGGGTTCCCATTTCTTCTCCTAAAAGTCAGTAACTTGGTTCTGCAAGTTTAGGCAAGGTTACACTTTTTTTATTTGGTTATTTTATATATTTACATTTCAGATGTTATCCCCCTTTCCAGTCTCCCCTCTGAGTTTCCCCATCCCACCCCCTTGACTTCTAAGAGGATGTTCACCCACCCACCCACTGACCCACCCACTCCTCCTCACTCCTCTATCATCCACCTACACTGGGGCAACAAGCCTCCACAGGACCAAGTGCCTCCCCTTCCATTGATGCCAGATATAGCCATCCTCTACTACATATATAGCTGGAGCCATGAACCCATCCATGCATATTCTTTGGCAGGTGGCTTAGTCCCTGGGAGCTTTGGGGGGTCTAGTTGGCTGATATTGTTGTTCTTCCTATGAAGTTGCAAACCCCTTCAGCTTTGTCAGTCCTTCCCTTAACACCACCATTGGCATCCCTGGGCTCAGTCAGAAGATTGGCTGTAAGTATTTGCATTTGTCATAGTCAGGTGCTGGTGGAGCCTCTCAGAGGACAGCCCTGCTAGGCTCCTGTCTGAGAGTAGTTCTTGGCATCAGTATTAGTGTCCTGTTTTTAACAGGGAGAAGTCAATCAGCACAAGCAACATGAGCTGGCTTGAGAAAAGTAGTTGGAATGACTATACGATCCCCATCCTCACTGAGCTTTTATCTACATGTTTTGGATTGGAAAAGTGACTCCATGTAATCCTGAGACACCAACACTAGCCCACTAACCAATTCATGTTCAGAATAGGTAGATCAAAACAGCAAGGTGGAAACACAATAGGCCCTCTCATGACAGAGACTTAGTTTGCAATTGCTCTTCTCAAGAGAAAATAATGTCATTTTTCTTCAAAAAAATCATTCTGCTCTTCTGTCTAAATTGGAGCTTGGAAGCAACTGCTGACAATAACGTCAGTAACAACCATTATCAGAATAAGTTCTGAGTGACAATCTCAGTTTGGGGAACTTTATCATTGCTGGTCTCCATGTATGCTCACCAAAATAAAGACTTATTTTATGGAGCCCAGGTCATCATAGAAATGTGACGGGCCACCAGAGGGAAAAGGGCAAGTACAAGAGGATGGGGCTCTGCAATCTCATCTCAACTTCCTTCCTGAAGACTCATGGGAAATTTACTCTCAGAAAGGCTTAAGTACTTTCTTTACGTTATGCGCCTTTTCTGACACTACTCCTGGAAAGCATGGTGTGAGGTGAAACACTGCTACCATGACCTTCTAGGCAGGAGACTGAAACCAGGAACCCATGGAAAGCTGTCTTCTCCTTAGCTTTTTATATCACAGCAAGAGAAATATAACAGCTGACTCAGCAAGGTTAAAGTTGGCTGATATACTTAAGTTAATATAACAATAATTTTGAAATATAAAAACAATAACAAGACTTAGTAGTTCTATGGTATTTCTGTAACAAATAAAATAAACATTCTATAAAATACACTTAATATTACCTATACATATTTGTACTTCCCTACAATGACTACTGTTGAACTTTTATCATCTAACAAAAATTCTAATACTTTCTCTTCATGTACACATTTCTTAAGATTTTCTACATTTAACACCCGAAGAAATTGATACCCGCCCAGGGCAACACAGATGAAACAAGATTTTCACTGAAGTTTGTTTCTTTTGTTCTTAATATGAGAAAAGAAAAAGGGCAGTTTATCCCTTGCTGCCTCAAACAAAGACCATATCAGCTGGTGTCTTTGTCTTCTTATGAATCCACTGATACAGCTAATGGCGGAATTCATGTCTGCCTCTGCTAACATTTCTAAGCCAACTGTCCCTAGAGAAGGAACCCCCTGCTAAATTTCATAAAATAGAATATGTACTCTGAAAAAGACCAGAGAGATGATTTACACCCCAGCCCCATGGGTTTATATAGTTTTTTAAACATTATCTCCTCCTTAGGCCAGGTTTTTGTCATTAAGCATTAATGCCATTTAAAAGGCATAAAAGATTGTTATAAACTTTGAAAGATTTTAAGAGCAAATAAATGCTATCTTATCAATTTCAGAGTCAAAGAATATTAAAATTAGATTAAAAATACACAATTAACCTAATACATTTTGAATTTGGACTAATTGTTTGAAATTCAAAAGGACCCCAGGATATTTTTCACTTGAAACACAGGAATAAAAAATTCATACTAAACAGGCAGAGATTGCCCTCAAGGTTGAAAACATTAATCATCATGCATCTAACTGTTAACTGTAAAAAATCACTTTCCTTCTGATTTAAAGAGAATTATTTAGTGAGTGTTTTTAACTTCTCTGCTTTGTCAAGCAGCAGCAGTAGCATGGGGTCAGGTCCTGGGCTCCTCTGCCTCTTCATGGCTCCCTTCACTACAAGAAGTCGCCTTTGATATCAAGGAAGCTCCTGGCCCAAGGAAGAATGCATTGAGTTTAGGAAGAAAGGAGTCTGCTAAGAATGCATCTGAGATTTAGTTCTCAAATTGAGGAAATTATTGGAGTTGAACTAACTGAGGAGGAGGCATACAATAACTCAAAACAAATGTGAACTTGAAGTGACAACCAAGAGGGCAGATCATCCCAGGACTCTTTAAAAATTGTCCTTTAGTAGTCAAAAGCTTGAAGAAGCAACTAAGGAAAGTGTGGCTTTTCATTTGCTGGGTGGCAATAGTTAATTCTTAAATGGAGCAGAATATAGTTAATATGCTTTGCAGTTACTTTATGCAGCCCTACACTTTATGTTGGAAGATTTCCTTATGTGAGAACCATGTGACTTTCTTTGTACTGAAGAACTATATGAGTAATAAAGAAATAAGCTTCAGAAGACATTGAGCTAATATTTACTTTATCTATGACAAGGGAATTCCATATTGTATAACCTTTCTGGCTCTAGACAATGCACTTGACATTGCAATGTAGTTAGAAATTTTAGAAAAACATCCATCAATAATTGTCTAAAATGTTATTGTTCTTTTGTTTCATTAGTTTTTCATATTGAAGCTCCGAACAGATGTTATCATCTCTTGTCTGGTATAATAGACCCTTCTAGTACCTTCTAAGGCTCTTATAAAATCCACTACAGTCTTAAGCCAAATAATGTAACTATTTGGTTTTTTTTTTTAAAATCAATTTCCCAGGTATTTTCTTGGGAAATGGTTCTGACAATAATTGTCATACAATTTCAATTTTGTTCCTAGAACATAAGACAGGGTCGACGTGTTCAAAAACATTAATTTAGGGGCTGCGGAAGTGGCTCAGTGGTTAAGAGCATTTACTGTTCTTGGAGAGTATCTTGGTTCCCAGGACCCATGTGGTATTTCAAAATACCTGTGAATCCAGTTCCAGGGGATCTGATGCATTCTTCTAACTTATGTTTGCAGACTTCTGCACACACATAGTGCAAATACATGTACTCAAGAATCCACTCATAAAAAAGAAAGAAAGAAAGAAAGAAAGAAAGAAAGAAAGAAAGAAAGAAAGAAAAAATAAAGACAGAAAGAAAGAAGGAAAAAGTTTTTTACAATAATGCTTTCTAGGCTCAGTTTATTTCAAAATAAAGTAATTTCCTAAATAACTAGCTAAGTTGTCAGACACACATGTAGAAAGATTTAGAACACAGGTAAAGAGAATGTTTGTACTGTTGATAATAGTGGAATATTAATACCATAGTTATGCTTCTTCTGAGAACATCTCAGGGAAAGAAATAAAGACAAACAAAATAAAATAGGTAGGACTACAGTAATGATTGTGTGCATGTGTGTGGAGAGAGAGAGAGAGAGAGAGAGAGAGAGAGAGAGAGAGTATCAGAGGTAGAGGACAGAAATCAGTATTGGATGTACTACTTGATCTGTCTCCACCTTACTTTTCTAGAGAGTTTCTTTCACTGAACCTGGAGCTTATCAAGTCAGTTAGACTGGATGGCCAATGAGCTCCAGGGATTTGTTCATCTTCTTCTCTTAAGCAAAGGGATATAGATGTGTGGCATAATGCCAAGCTTTTACATGGAAAAGTTTTAAAGTTAGATTGTACATGCTAAGGAGGTAGAGAAAGGGGAACACTCCTCCACTGCTGGTGGGAGTGCAAACTTGCACAACTACTCTGGAAATCAATTTGGTGATTTCTCAGAAGGTTGGGAATAGTTCTACCTCAAGACGTAGCTGCACTACTCCTGGCCATATACCCAAAAGATGCTCCACCATTCCACAAGGACAGTTACTCAACTATGTTCATAGGAGCTTTATTCATAATAGTCAGAAACTGGAAACAACCTAGATATCTCTCAGCTAAAGAATGGATGCAGAAAATGTGGAATATCTATACAATGGAATACTACTCAGCCATCAAAAACACAAACATTAAGAGTTTCCAGGAAAATAGATGGAACTAGAAAATATCATACTGCGTGAGGTAACCCAGATTTCAAAGAACATGCAAGGTACATATTCACTTATAAGTGGATATTAGCCATAAAGCATAAGCCATGCTATAAACCATGCTTTGGGAAAAGTATTGAAGAAACTGAAGAAGACAGTGACTCCACAGAAAAACCAACTGAGTCTACTAAACTGACCTGTGGAAGCTTCCAGAGACTGAATCACCAAAAATAGAGTATGGGGTGAATCTAGGCCTCCCACACATATCTAGTATATGAGCACCTGGTCTTCATGCTGTGCCTGAATAACAGGAGCAAAGGCTGTTCCTGAGTCTGTTGCCAGTCTGCCTGTGGATTCCTCAATCCTAAATGGACTTCCTTGTCTGACTTTCATGGGAGAGAATGCACCAACATTGTGAAATGATTTGATATGCAGGGGTGAAAAAGTTAGTGCGTGTGTGATGACGTTTAGAAGGGGACTTCCCCTTCTCAAAAGAGAAAGGAAGTGTGGATGGGGGAGGACTTGCTCTCAAACAAGGGATACTAGAAGGAGAGAAAGGACTGATATTGGATTGTTAAGTAAATAAATAAAATTGAAAATAACAAAAATCTATTGCAATAGGTAAAGACTTAATAGTAAGAGCTTCAACAGAAAAGTACAGTAATTTGCCTTCAGAAATATATTAAAAATTGAAACAACTAAGCAAACAATCCTAAGTAATGATTTAAATATATTTTAAGTAATTGATATAACAATTAAATTAGCTTTTGTTTTTTGAGACAGGGTCTAGGAAGTTAGCCCAAGATAGCTTTAAACTCATGCTCTCTCTCATCAACTTCCAGAATGTTGGGATGACAGGTGTGCACCATCATAGTCAGATCAAATTACAGATTATAAAAATATTTAAGCACAGGGCCAAACATTTAAGAATATCAGTTACTTTTAGGCATATTCCAAAGACTGGCCATATACTGGCCTGAAAGTACTTTCTTAAAATTTCAAAAGAGTGAAGCTAAATAGAATGTTTTTTACACCCTCACCAGGTCCTTGTGGCTGGGGCAGACATCTAGTTGGTCTGCTCCCGTGAAAACACCATAACCCAAGCCATCCTACAGGAGCCACTGAACTCAGAGCAATGGGCTCCATATCCTGATACATCCTAGAGGAGCCACTACACTGAGAGCAATGGACACCTAGCTGGTCTGCTCCAATGAAGAAACCTTATCCTGAGACATTTTAGAGGAGATACTGCACCCAGAGCAATGGACACATAGCTGATCTGCTCCCGTGGAGACACCATATCTTGAGACATCCTAGAGGAGCTACTGTACTCAAAGTAGCTGAAGCTCAGTATCACAGGATCACAGAGACATCTGTACCCTGAGGAGTTCTGACACAAGCAAGATAACTGGTAAGGCAGGCTTCAGTCAGAGACAGTGAGTGCAGGTAGCACTAGAATTAACCAGATGGCAAAAGGCAAGTGCTAGAACATAAGCAACAGAAAAGAAAGTTATTTGGCATCATCAGAACCCAGTTCTCCCACCATAGCAAGCCCTGAACACCCCATCACACCAGAAAAGCAAGATTCAGAATTAAAATCATTTCTCATGATGATGATAGAAGACTTTTTAAGAAGGACATAAATAACACTCTCAAAGAATTTGAGGAAAACACAGGTAAATAGGTAGAAGTTCTTAAAGAGGAAACACAAAAATCCCTTAAAGAATTGCAAGAAAACACAACCAAACAGGTGAAGAAATTAAACAAAACCATCCAGGATCTGAAAATGGAAGTAGAAACAATAAAGAAATCTCAAAGGGAGACTACCCTGGAGATAGAAAACCTAGGAAAGAGACCAGGAGTCAAAGACGCAAGCATCACCAACAGAATACAAGATCTTCATGTGCAGAAGATACCATGGAAAACATTGACACAACTGTGAAAGAAAATGCAAAATGCAAAAAGCTCCTAACCCAAAACATCCAGAAAATCCAGGACACAATGAGAGGGCCAAACCTAAGGATATTAGTTATAGATGAAGGTGAAGATTCCCAACTTAAAGGGCCAGTAAATATTTTCAACAAAATTATAGAGAAAAACTTCCCTAACCTAAAGAAAGAGATGTCCATAAATATACAAGAAGCCTACAGGACTCCAAATAGACTAGACCAGAAAATAAATACCTTCTGTCACATAATAATCAAAACTTCAAATGTACAAAACAAATAAAAATACTAAAAGCAGTAAGGGAAAAAGGTAAGGTAACATATAAAGGCAGACCTATAAGAATTACACCAGACTTCTCACCAGAGACTATAAAAGCCAGAAGATCTTGCACTAATATCATACAGACCCTAAGAGAATACAAATGCCAGCCCAGACTACTATACCTAGCAAAACTCTCAATCACTATTGATGGAGAAACCAAGATATTCCATGACAAAACAAAATTTACACAGTATCTTCCCACAAATCCAGCACTTCAAAGGATAATTGATGGAAAACTCCAACACAAGGAAGGAAACTACAACCTAGAAAAAGCAAGAAAGTAAACTTCCAAAAACCCCAAAAGAAGATAGTTACACAAACATAATTTCACATCTAATAACAAAAATAACAGGAAGCAACAATCATTTTTCCTTAATATTTCTTAATATCAATGGACTCAATTCTCCAATAAAAAGACGCAGACTATCAGACTGGATACACAAATAGGACCCAGAATTTTGCTGCATACAGGAAACGCAACTCAGTGAAAAAGACAGACACTACCTCAGAGTAAAAGGATGGAAAACAAACTTCCAAGCAAATGGTAACAAAAAACAAGCTGGAGTAGCAATTCTAATATTAAATAAAGTTGATTTTAAACCAAAAGTAATCAAAAAAGATAAGGAAGGATACTTCATACTCATAAAAGAAAAAATGTACCAAGATGAACTCTCAATTCCGAACACCTTTGCCCCAAATGCAAGGGCACCCACATACATAAAAGAAACTTTACTAAAGCTCAAAGCATATATTCCATCTCACACAATAATACTGGGGGATTTCAACACCCCACTCTCAGCAATAGACAGATATGGAAACAGAAACTAAACAGAGACAAAATGAAACTAACAGAAGTTATGAACCAAATGGATTTAACTGATATCTATAGAACATTTCATCCTAAAACAAAAGAATATACCTTTTTCTCAGCACCTCATGGTACCTTCTCCAAAATAGAACATATAATTGGTCACAAAACAGGCCTCAACAGATAAAAAAAAAGATTGAAATAATCCCTTGCACCCTATCAGATCACCATGGACTAAGGCTGGTCTTTAATAAAGACAAAAACAATGGAAAGCCCACATACATGTAGAAACTGAACAACGCTATACTCAAGGATGACTTGGTCAAAGAAGAAATAAAGAAAGAATAAAGACTTTTTAGAATTTAATGAAAATGAGGACACATCATACCATAACTTGTGGGACTCCATAAAAGCAGTACTAAGACAAAACCTCATAGCTCTAAATGCCTACAAAAAGAAACTGGAGAGAGCATATACTAACAATTTGATAGCACACCTGAAATCTTTAGAAAAAAAGAAGCAAATACACCCAAGAGGAGTAGACAGCAGGAAATAATCAAACTCAGGGCTGAAATCAACCAAGTAGAAACAGAAAGAACTATACAAAATATCAACCAAACCAGGAGCTGGTTCTTTGAGAAAATCAACAAGATAGATAAACCCTTAGCCAGACTAACCAAAGGGCACAAAGACAGTATTCAAAAAAACAAAATCAGAACTGAAAAGGGAGATATAACAACAGAAACTGAGAAAATTCAAAAAATCATCAGATCCTACTACAAAAGCTTATACTCAACAAGACTGGAAAATCTGGATGAAATGGACAATTTTCTAGACAGATACCAGGTACCCAAATTAAATCAGGAGCAGATAAACCATATATACAGTCCCACAACCTCTAAAGAAATAGAAGCAGTCATTAAAAGTCTCCCCACCAAAAAAAAAAAAAAATCCGGGACCAGATGGTTTTAGTGCAGAATTCTATCAGACCTTCCAGGAAGACCTAATATCAATTCTCTTCAAACTATTCCACAGAATAGAAACAGAAGGAACAATAACTATTCATTCTATGAAGCTACAATTACACTCATACCTAAACCTCACAAAGACCCAACAAAGAAAGAGAACTTCAGACCAATCTCTCTTATGAATATTGATGCTAAAATACTCAATAAAATTCTCACAAACCGAATCCAAGAAAACATCAAAACAATCATCCATCATGATCAAGTAGGCTTTATCCTAGGAATACAGGGATGGTTCAATATTCAGAAATCCATCAATGTAATCCACTACATAAACAAACTCAAAGAAAAAAAAACCACATGATCATCTCACTAGATGCTGAGAAAGCATTTGACAAAATTCATCATCCCTTCATGTTAAAAGTCTTGGAATGATCAGGAATCCAAGGCCCATACATAAACATAGTAAAAGCAATATACAGCAAGCCAGTAGCCAACATCAAACTAAATGGAGAGAAACTTGAAGCAATCCCACTAAGATCAGGGACTAGACAAGGCTGCCCACTCTCACCCTACCTATTCAATATAGTACTGGAAGTCCTAGCTAGAGCAATTAGGCAACAAAAGAAGTCAAAGGGATACAACTATAAAAGGAAGAAGTCAAAATTTCACTATTTGCAAATGATATGATATTATACTTAAGTGACTCTAAAACTTCCACCAGAGAATTCCTCAACTTGATAAACAACTTCAGCAAAGTGGCTGGATATAAAATCAACTCAAACAAATCAGTAGCTTTCCTCTACTCAAAGGATAAACAGGCTGAGAAAGAAATTAGGGAAATGAGGTAATGTTTTTAACAGTGAGCTGGAAAAATGATACCAAGTTGCAAAGTAAGGAGTGAATCTAGACTCACCATTCACTAAGACTAATTCTACATGATCACAGGTATAAATATATCACACAAAATGATTAAAATTTTGGGAGGAAACCTAGCTGATCTCAAGTTTGAAGCTGACTTCTGAAATTTAATCTCAAAGGCACATTCAAGGAATGAAAGTATCGAGAAGCATGACCTCATTCAAATTAAACATCTACAATTTGTAAATGGTGCTATTGAGCAGATGAAAAGTGAAGGCACAGACTGACAACATTCCTGCAAAAGACATTTGGTGAAAGATTTGTGTAAAATATACAGAGTTTTAAATCTCAGTAATATAATAACTTGTTGTATTTTATTTTGTGTGTTGTTTTCTCTCTCTGTCTCTCTCTTTCTCTTTCTCTTTCTCTTGCTCTCTCTCTCTCTCTCTCTCTCTCTCTCTCT
>JANHMN010000002.1:178940116-178955122 GCA_030674055.1 Rhabdomys pumilio | reverse complement strand
AGAGAGAGAGAGAGAGAGAGAGAGAGAGAGAGAGAGAGAGAGAGAGAGAGAGAGGAGAGAGGAGAGAGGAGAGAGGAGAGAGGAGAGAGGAGAGAGGAGAGAGAAGAGAGAAGAGAAGAGACAGAGAGAATGGAATGACTTAAGGTTTTTAAAGAGTCTATACTTATTCTCTGTCTTTCCCAAAGAATTTCAATCTTGCTTTTTGAAAGGTGTTGGACCATACATAGGCTTGAAAGGTGATATGGAACTGCATGATACATATAAGATATTATATATACATGTATTACATATACAGGGCTATAACTTAAATACTAGATTTCATAGTGGCAGGGCATTAAAGAGTTTTAACTAAAGAAGCATGAGTAAACAAAGCTGCCTGTTACTGCCTTTTCATACTAGTTATAAAACAAACTCTAAAAGCGAAGATTTTTTATGTACTCATTAAGTCAAATTTTAAGCCTTTGTGGTTTTTCTTATACTTAATTTTAAAAGCAAGGATCTTAGGTTCACTAATTTTGTCTTAATTTAACTTAAAGGAGTAGAACTGTAACTTCCAAGCATCAGCCTATGACCACCCCTGTCCTGGGAACCTTCTTCCATACACTGTACTATGAAAAGTAAAGGAAAATAAAAAGCTATTCTTAAGCTAAATTAAGCATACCTTATTTTAATAAGCACATCTAAAGTTTACCCAGACCTTTGAGACATCTTGTGAACTTTAAATGACAGTCATAGGAAAGGAAAGCAGTTCAAAAGCAGAGTCAAGCAACTCATAGAAAGGCTGGCTTCAAGGACAAGGACAGACACTGGCCTTTTAAACTCAAGACGGGGGAGAAAAAGTTTGAGCTAAATCCGGATGATTTAATTGTTTTATTCATGGTGAGAAAAGAGAATTTCCTCTACCTGAACCATGCTATTCCTATGTTCAACACAGTTCTCATCAGAACACAATAGAAACAAAGAGAGGAAGTCGTGCGTGGTATCCTTTACATTTATGTCTTCAAGGTTGTTTGGAAATCTTAGAGGCAGTTTTCCTTTCTCCAAACGTTCCCTTCCGCTGTTTCTTTAAGTGGGAGAGTTAAAGAGGTTTTATATACTGTACCTTTTCAAAGTGTATATGGTTCTGGGCACAGTGTTTGCTTTTCTTAGAGATATGAATCGCTTTTGTTCATTTACCATCTTTGAAATTCATTTCTAGTAGCTGCAGAGCTGTGTTAATAGGCTTCTAACATAGCTGTCATTTCAAGTAATAGGTGCCAAGCTTTCAGCAGCTTATTAACACATTATAACAGCAAGCCCTATACTAAACAAACAAATTGCATAGCAGAGGACACAAGCAAAATTAATGTGTATAAATATATACATTCATATGTATACATACATACAGTATATACTTAGGGCTCATCAACATATTTGGTTCCATACATGATTAGCCCAGAATTGGCACTTTGTTTTTTATGAATATTCACAGGGAGAAAGAGTGGATTGGATTTGTATTTGGTCCCAAATGTGAGACGAATACAAACTGGTATAATTACTGAAAGATTTCCATCCTCTTAGCCCAGCAACGCTCTCAAGACCAAAAAAATCACAGACTTGTGGTATTTCACATCATATGACTGTGCTAACGTGATCTTTCAGCGCCACTTCATGGGGGATACTGCAGGGGAAGGAAACAGTGGAAATAAGCAAGGAGATACACCAACTGGCAGGGCTGCTGAGAAAAAGACATACAATTATGAAAGCGTGCTTCTAAGAGTCAAAATTTGCATTTGTATATGCACACTGGACCAACTTTCTACAAACACAAATATATTCTTCCAGATGTAGGGCAGACATATGTGCAGATAAATACGAAAATGTATATTCACACATGAGGTTATAAATACGGATAAATATACACATACACACGAGTATGTCTCTAGAGACACACTGTCCTTTACAAGTGTTTATGCAGTTAATGGTTGCATAAAAATTCTCAGCAGCTTTCAAGAAGGCATATTTCAATAAAGGCTCTAAATTTACATTGTAGTAAAAGCTGACCTTTTATGGGTATGAAAAAATTCCAACGCAATTTATAATCATGTTGTAATATATTTGCTGGTTGTAAATTGTAAGTTGTATGTTAAATTCGACTTCTATATCAACTGAGCATTTCATAAAATTTACTGACATTTGTAGGATTAAGAATGGCTTGATGGTCACTCACTACCTTGCAAGATTTAGTATGTACTGTGTTTATTATTTCTAATAATAGCTGGTAGATTAATCGCCTAGAAAATATCAGTGATGAGCTAGTAACTTTATGAACTGTTTATGTTACTCCAGATATTTCTAGGATTTGCAGACAACCTTCAAATCTGAGAAAGCAACACAAATTCAAAATAGAAAAGTCTAATTTAGTAATAGAAATAAAGTAAATGATTGAGTTTGGAAGCATAAAAACGCCTTCCTTCACTACTCTTGGGGCTGATGCATTTCATATCATTCAGTAAAACATTATTTTGAAACCAGTAAGAATAGATAGTAGTTGACTTTAAGAAACTCTAGTATAAGAAATGCCCAGATTATATCATCAGAACTTTGAATGACTACAAGATTATGTAAGCTCTTATATACAACAGTAAAACAATGCACAGGAAATGAATGATTTGGTGTTTAGCAATGAACTATTGCTTTTCTACATTCATTGAATAATATGTGTGACAAATTCCCTACAGTTGGGTCTTTCAACCACATTCTTCCCTTCCCTCTAACCCCTGGAGGCAACTTTCAATGTACTAGATCTCTTATTTTAATTACTTCAAATTCTCTTTTATACTTAGAGAGCTTTTGGAAATTAAAATACTACTTTCAGTTGATATTCTGAAATTCTCTTAGTCTATTACTTGCTGGAAATCTGGGTATCTCAGATCACACTATTTTGCAGAACTTTATCATACCCTCTTTAAAGAACAGGCCTTCCAGGCTACAAGATCCTAAGGAAAAAGTCCATGTGTTATTTACCTTCTTTTCTCTGATATTCAGAATAATACCTGGCATATGAGAGCTGTTCTACAAATATCAAATTCATAAAAAAAAATATTAATGAATAAGAATTGGGTCCTCTTTGTATTTTCAGAATGGTCTCAGCTTAGTCAAATCAAATCTATTTCCCTATAAATATCTCCTTCGAACAATGATCTAGACTTTTAAGTTAGAGTTACAAAGAGAGGAGTGTCTGATGGTTGGGACCACACTTCTCTCTAAGAGCATCTCTTATTTCCTTGCCTGAGAAAACTGATGCCTACAAAAAATAAACGCATAGTCAGTCAGGGGCAAGGGTCTCTTCATTGATTTTAGTAAAAACATTTTTTTTTATAGAAAAGTGTCTGCAATGGTGTCCCAAGAGTTTGTTCAAATCACTCCTGAATTTGGTTTCCAATGACTGTTATGTGATATATGTGTGGAAAATAATGGACAGTGATTTCAAATTATTTTGGTTGACATTCCTAGCAAGTACCATGATTTTAAAATAAGAGGAATAAAGAAGAGAACACATATGAGAAGTAGAAGAAAACAAAAATATATTCTAGCTGTATTTTCTTTTTACAGAAAACTCAAGTGGTTGGGGGAATATATCCCATAAAATATGAACCACCAAGTTCCCAATCAAACTGTGAGGAAACAGTCTGTTTCCAGCAGAGTATACTTAACAATACCTTCTATAAGTATAAAATATGCACACACACACACACACACACACACACACACACACACACACACACACACATGGCTGCACTCTGATCATAAGACAGTAATGAAATTTGGTAGTGAAACCTGTTTTTTACCACAACGTTGTTTATGCTACTTTAATAAGTTGCATCAACTTCGGAGGCTAAGAAAATGTCACTTCTCTCACCCTGATGGGAAGGAATATGACAACTGTTACACAATCATTGAAACTCTGCAATTTGTCAAAATGCTCATAATAATTTTTCCTGACTTTTATTTCAAAGCTAGATGGAATATGACACAGATTAAGGCTCCTGATGACCCATATGTTAAGAGAGGAAGGTGACTGTGATGTTTAACTTCAAAGGCAATGTGCTAGGGAGCTGGCGAGTTCACAGAATTCCTCATCATAGAAAGGAGCAGGAATTTGAAAAAAAATAAAGAAAAAAAGAAAAAGAAAAAGTGGAAAGAGAAAAACCCAACTGACTGCCTTTAAAATAATGAACAGCTTTCCTGAGCCTTGCCATGCTACAAAAATACCTACGCACCACCCATGCACACAATTTCTTCAATCTCGTAAATTAATTTACTGACAAAAGATTATACCCAAGTGACAAAGGTCCAGCACTCTGATTATCTTTATGGGTAATTGGGGCCATCAAATAGTTCCAAAGCTCCTTTTATTTGTCATTTGTTGACAATTCAACCAATTCTCCTGTCTGCCATCCTCTATATTTAATGGATCCCTACCGAAGTATGCAACTCACTCGTTTGTATGGGTCTGATGTCTTCATACAGTTATGCTGATGCATATCCCTTAGCTACCTCCTGCTCCTTTTTTCTATGACACCTCCGAGATGGTACCCATAGCAACACCCCTGAGACGGTGAGAGTGAAGATGCGGCAGTCATCCCGTGCATTTGCTGTGGCTGACAATGCCAGTCATTAGTGCAGCATCCTCTGCCCTACTCAGATCTCCCTTGCTTCCCTCTGGTCTTATTCCCTTCCAGTAGCAGCCACACAGAAGATCCAGAGACTTGCTGTTAATGATTTGTCGCTTGTTCAGAACTCTGGATGTCAGGTCTGTAGAATCTGCCCTCAATGCCACTGCCAGGTTGCATTAGGAAACAATTACCTAGTTTATGACTAGAAAAATAGACACCAGCATTTCCAATTAAACTCCCATGCTTCCAAAGAAGATCAGGTGCCCTTAACATTGAGGACAGTTCCACTCACTCCTGCTTCAAAGTAAACCAAATAGGAATACAGGCTCTCTAATAAACTGAGGGAGACAAACATAGTGAATGAGTTTACATGAATTCAGCGATTGTTTCTTATTAGATTCTCATATCTTGTTAGAGTCTGAGTAAAATGGAACAATGGGCACATTTAGCTAAATGCTTCTGTAGGAAAAAAAAACGACAAAAGGGAAGTCTCACAGGTAGCATTAATGTATAACATGTTGTCCTCTCTTTGCATGTGTAAGCAGATTGAGAAGCAGATCATTTCTTCCTTCTTCATACTCTAAATAAGTGCTAGAAATGAGGCAATTTCATCAAATTGAAATATTTCACTAAAGAGCATCTCTTATAGATAAATTAGCATCAACTGTAACTATAAACTTGTATAAACTTACTCATTTCATTGAACAACCCCTGACCTAACATAGATCTTGAATTTTAAATGCGTCCCCTGGATATGAGAATTGAAACACAGTAATTCTTTTGCCATGACTAAGAAAGGTCAAATGTTATTGAATTTCATCCCTCACAATTGCAGGCTTCCTGAAACTGCTTTCATTATCTCATGTAATAATAATAATTAATAAATCCCAGGAACGAGTATATAGGTTTATAATCAAAGGCTTGCATGCACAAACACCACACATTTGTGTATCCTTTTGTGCTGCCTCCAAAAAGAGAAAGACAACCCCCCATTTATCAGTAGCTGTGTGAAAGGAGGAGATTTATCATTTTAAAATTTTCATCGCAGATGGTTTTCATTTTAAAAGGCAGGGAAGCGATTTTTTAAAATCATTTTCTCCCTAATGCAATTGAGCCAGACGTTTCTCGTAAATCTTGTTGCTTTAGTAGACAATACTCAATTCTCCAAACTTTATATGCAATATCCAGCTTTTTCTCTTTGTCTTTAGATGTCCATCTCCTGGATATGAGAATAAAAGCCATAAGAATGGTGGCATCGGACATCACAATAGCCATCCTGGTAACTCCCTTCTTCCTGTGCTCACAGTTTGGCTAAGAAGTTCCTCTTTGTGCTCAAGAACAATAATGAACTGCCATAAGATTTTAAAAGACTTTTCTCCCTCTGTAAGTCTTTGATAAATAGAAGCAAAATGAGTCTGTATGCCGGTCAATGCGTGTCTCTAGACAGAACATAGTACCCAGTGATCCACTGTGTTCAGTGAGTCAGGAGCCAAAAGAATACTCAAGCCATAAGAGGAGAAAGCAATTAAAATAACTGCATCCTCAGATTTCCTACTGGATGTCAGCCCTTTTAAGAAATAATGATTTCATTTTTGTGGTAGAGACGTGGTTATTGCCATCCAGCAAATGGCATCATTGTGCTATAATGACTGGCTACTCTGCTTTACTTGAAGCACAGTCCATCAGGCATTGACATTCCATGATGGCTCAAGTCAAAATGCACATTGGACTAGTAATGAAATGACATCCATTGTCGTTACATGGTAATTTTAGTTTATAATGCAAAATACAAACACATAGACTATATGTATAAGTAAATACACATGTATATCATAGAATGTCCTTTATTCAAAGCACACACTAGAAGATATAGGTGTTAAAAATTACTTCATTTACATTCAAATGCAGTACATCTATATCAGGCTTTCTCGTTGTTTTCCATTTTTATATTTATCAATTCAATAACAGTACCATAGATTACAGTGCTATAGCTTTTATTATATTTTTAATTTTTACATAATTTTGTACTATATATTTTGATTATATATGATTATATATTCTTTCCCCTCCCTCAACTCCTCCCAGATCATCTTTATATTTTTAGCCCATCAAATTCATTTCCCTCTCTCTCAAAAAAAAAAAAAAAACAAGAAAAACATCAAGAGATAAAATTCAATACTGAAAATCTATAAAGAAAGAAAGAAAATAAACATGACAAAGATACACAAAGCAAAAAAACCCAACAAAAATGTGCACATAAAATAATTGAAATTTGTGTTGGCCAGTTACTTCTGGACATGGAACCTGGCCTCCTGAGGTGTGGTGATATATCCAGGGACATGCCATTGAAGAAACCTGGCATTCCCTTTCCTAGCACAATTCGACCACTCTTGGGCATATACCCAGAAGTTGCCCACCATGCCATAGGGGCATGAGCTCTACTAGGTTCACAGTGGCCTTATCTGTGATAGCCAGAAGCTGGAAACAACCCAGCTGTTTCATAATGGAAGAATGGATACAGAAAATGTTCATTTTACACAATGGAATACTACTATTCAGCTACTAAGAATGAGGACATCATGAATTTTGCAGACAAATCGTTGGAACTAGAAAAAAAAACCATCCTGAGTGAGGTAACTCAGGCCCAAAAGGATATGCATGGTACGTACTCAGTAATAAGTAGGTATTAGCCAAAAAAGTACAGAATACCCAAGATACAATCCACAGAACTCAAGAAGGTCAACAAGCTGAAGGGCCCAAAAAAGGTTGCCTCAATCCCACTTGAAAGGGAGAGGAAAAGAAAAAGCAATTGGTGGCAAGGGGGCTGGGCAGGAGGAAAAAAGGAAGGAGGGACCTGGTTGGGAGAGGGGACAGGGAGGGGAAAAGGGGAACATGATTGTACTGGGGGGAGGGATACAGGACTGAAGCCCTGAGAGCCAGCAGAAAGAATGGAAACAGGAAACCTGGAAGGTAGGAGGTGAAGCACCCCCTGGAATTTACCAGACTTGGGAAGTAAGAGAGAGGCTCAGAACTCAGAAAGAGGGGCTTAGATTGTAAATAACTTCATAGTTAGGGTGGGGCTTTGTGCCCGCTTTCCCTTCTCAGGTCTGGGATTTTATCTGTTTTGAATCTGTGTGTATTTTATGCATGCTGCAACGATCTCTGAGTTCATACATGTATCATCCCTGTTCTGTGTAGAAGACAATGTTTCCTTGGAATCATTAACTACCCTGGCTCTATCTATCTATCTATCTATCTATCTATCTATCTATCTATCTATCTATTTAATGGATGGGTGATGACTCATGGGACACTATTCATTATTATTATTAATCATTGTAAGGCACTTTAGGAACCTTGCCTAAAGATGGCAACGGCTGCCCGAGAGCCTTGAGATAAACAAGACCTTATTTGGCATTTGGACTGTGCGAGCTGGTGGTCTGATCTGACGCACACATGCAGGACCTATGAAGAGATGTTGCGTGGCATCAGTTTGTTGGCCACCCATCAGGGATATAAGCCTCGCCGGGGAAGGGTTCAGCACCACTTGCCACGTACCTGATTCCTGAGTAAGGAGCTCTGTTGTTCGGTGTCTTATTCCTGCGGGACAGGAAACAGCACGGAACAAATCATCCCATTTGTTTACATCTCAAATTAAATATCCCACTTCCTGATTACCCCTCCACAAATTCCTCATCCCACATCTGCTCTCTCCTTCCTCCCCTTTGCCTCTGTAGGTGGAGGAACACCTCTGGCTCTTAAAATCTTTCTGATTCCTTGTCTGTGTAGAACTCTGAGCCCTGAGGGGAGGGTTTGATAAAGACATTTCATTTAGGACTCAGTGTTTCAAAGTCTCAGGCTTATGCACATTGTCCAGTTGTGGATCTCTTTGTAAATAAATATCATCTATGTAAAGAAGGAGCTTCTTGGATGAGCATTGAGTGATACTCTTATTTCTAGGCATAGCAATATGTCAGTAGGAGTCAATTTATTACTATGTTTCTTCAGCAAAACAATAGTTGTAGGCTTTTCCCTAGGGAATTGACCTATACAGTTTCAGGTTCTTAGTTACTTTAGCAATGTCACATGTGGATTCCATTTCATGGAGTGGGCCTTAAATCCAAGAAAATGGTGGCTGGTTTATTTTATGACATTTCTGACACTGCTGTAGCAGTATATTTTATAGATTAAATCACTGTTTTGGATCATAGAATTTATAGTTGGGAGATATTTGTAATTATCTTTCACTTCTCGTAGTATGAAAAATACTTTCTACCATCATGAAGTCTGTTCAGTACATGTGAAGCTTCTATTTGGGCACCAGCTTGATCCTTCATCTTCAATGTCAAAAGTAGATTGTATATTCAGCACTGGAGCCTTACCATAAGTTTATGAAGAGCAACCAACAGCTTTAGCAAAATACCCATGAGATGCTAACGAAGGGTAGTGTCTATGAGACCCTTTTATCCAACAACTTAACTAGAGGGAAAACATTCCTCACACTGAAGGTTTACTTGGTTGGATGAGGTATCCAGTTGGAGCATTGTATCCTCTATTATATAGAAAATCTATTTTCATTTCTTACATATACGTGTGTATTTTCTGGCCTTCAACAATAGAAGGTTTGCATATGGCCTTTCAAATAGCCTTTCATGTTAGTTATCACTCTCCATCTCCCCTCTTTCACGCTGCCCTTCCCATTTAATTCTTCTAGTCTAGTTCCCTTGCATCTCTTACAAACGTTAAAACTCCATAGAGATTTACTGTCAATGTTTTCCACTTACCCTATGTGCTTTCTGTTTTAGCCTCACTTTTTTATGTTTCAGATCAATTTTAAAATAACTAAAATGCAAGGGAAAACTTGTTTGTGTGTGGAACAGAACAGAATTAATTAACAATGCAGTTAGTCTTTGGAAAATTAATTTCCACATTGAAACATGATAAAACCCTTCATTAATTAATTATACCCATTTGTTTATTTATTGATTTACAGAGAGGATCTTATATCTCTTTTTTATAGTCCAAGATAACCTTAAACTTCTGATTCTCCTCCCTCCATCTCTCCATTACTGGGATTACACATGTGCAACATGATGTCTGAGTTTTTTGTAGACATGGATATGGAACACAGGGATCCCTGCATGTTAGGTCAGCATTCTAGCAACTTATCTACAGCCCGCCCCAGTAACATCCTTCTTTTATGTCTCCTAGTGAAACATGAACTATCATTTCACATAATGAGGCACATTGTTCCTACTGCTGCAAATATAAAGTTCTGGCTGCAAAAATGATCTACATATTCTTAAGATGAAAGATTAGATCTTGGACTAACTGAAAAGATTGATCCAGGAACAGTGACATGGTTCAGTGGACAAAGGTGGTTATTGTCATGCCTGACAACCTGAGTTTGATTCCTGAGATCTATATGGTAAAAAGAGAGATGGAACTGACTCCCAAAAGTTGTCCTCAGAACTTCTTATGTGCACCATGCATAGATGCACCTTTACACATATCCATATGCATGCACATATATACATATAAAAATAAATGGACCTTTAAAATTGCTTTTATAATGAATTCAATCACAATGTGGTGCTGGGAAGATATTATTCCACATATATTGATGTGTTCTCACAGATAGAACTTCATAGTTTTTATTAAAGATATGACTTCTAACCTACAAATAGTTTATAATATTAAAGATATGAAACCTTTAACTTTGTAGACAAGTAAGAATATGAACAGTTGAACAAAGTTAGAACTCCTGTTTTGAGTCATAAACTTGAGTTTTGAAATTTTCCCTTTGCTTAGACTCCATTTCAAAATGATTTCAGATTTAATGCAAAAGACACACATGCATAGCAAGATTAAATAACAATCAAGAAAACAGAAGAAAGCATTTTGCTTTTCTCCAGATATATTTATTTATATCCAGCCTTATTTCATTTTAATACTTTTAGAATTGGGAGTCAGTACAAATGATCTGACTGACGTTTAAGAAGCATGCTTTTGCAGGACTCCTCAGACATTCTTATCTTTAGAAACACTATGGAGATCGAAAGACAGAGAAATTTGGGGCTCTCAACGGTATCACAATGAGTTTATGACAACTTCAAGTGGAAGATTTTGTTCTAACATGGTTGAGAGAATGGAGTTGAAAGCTTCCCTTTGTCATTAACTTTCTGTAAAATATGGATCAAATGACCCAGCTTTCTTGGGCTCCCAGTTTTGAAGCCAGAAACTAGTCTTCCAGGGCTCAAACTTTAGTCTAAAACTAAGCTTCTTGTTAGTTACTTTCTCTGTCATTTGTGCTGCCCCATACTTAAGCAGCTTGCAGTAGCTTACATACCAAAGTGTACTCATTTACAAAATCCAAGTGTACAAGAACAGAATTCAGTAATATTTTAGTGAAAACTCTTAATCACTTTCTCAATTGGAATAGACTTGGAATAGTTGTTGAAACCCCCAAATTTCTCTTATAAAATGGTTGACATATTGATTCCAACAAAACTCTTGGCATGATGAGGTCACTCAAGTCAGGTTTCAATGTATTTTATTGATTTCATTTGAAGCTTTTCAGAGTTCTATGGCAATAATGATCACGTTCCACTATAAGCTCAGAGACAATGGGAACTTGCATGAAGGAGATTCAGAATCCTCCTTAAGACGTCCTGATGGAGAGAACAATTTTGGGTCACAAAGAATCACAGGGCAGATGATATGGCTCTTCAGCCTATGCACGGAAGACACAGCATCTAACACCACACTAACCCAACCCACTGTGTGATTTTTGAAGACTTCCTCCTGCCTATGTTCTCTCAGGCTTAAAGAAGTAGTATCAGTTGTAACATGATCTCATAAGTTTTGTCATTGTCATTAATGTCAATATGAAATTAGTATCAACCACCTTCCAAAGTTAAATATTGGTCTTCAGATAACAAAGTATATGCATTTTTGTGCATCTGGGACTATAACTTTTACTGTTTATACCTGTATAGCAATGGATCTTTATGCTATCTATTTTAGGAGAGTTGTAGAAAAATTTACAGGGTAAAATTATAAAGTTAAAAGCTCACATATTTTGTTTGAATGTAAATAAACATTTCCGGTTACTTCTGCAGTAACAGTTTATTGGATTTCTTTGAATTTGCAAGAATTTATTGGACTTATTTGAACTTAGCATATTCAGGACAAGACGTGATTTTATGATTTATGTCTAAAATCCACTAAATTCCGTATTTGAAGGATTCCTACTTATTGTAAAAAATATTGATTTATCATGAGTTTTGATGGTCTTATTCTTGCTGTCCATATTGGAATCACTGCTCTCAGTTAAGATAAAGAGGGATATCATAGGAAATGGGTATTAGAGGCCACATGGGCCCAAAACTCCTATAATGGAGGAAGGAAGACATATACTTTCACTGTACATAAGTAAGTTTTAAAACTATGGTCTAAATAATATGTTGTGTTTTACATTAATGATCAGAACAAGAATTATGAATCACCTAGTATAGTCAAAATCTTAAAACATTGTGGCAAATGCAAAGAAAAATGATAGAAACTCTTTGACCTATAACAGCGATGCAAGGACGTATAGTTTAACTTAAGGCTGCACAGAATCAGTTTTGTAGTAGAATGGAGGACAGGTGAAGTGGCTAGGGGTGCAAGAAAACTTATTGATACAGGGGAGATTTGGGGCAAGGCTTAAAGATACAGCTTATTTTTTTACTGTAATGTGAATTGTCACTAGAAATTAAAAATAAAAGACATTATTAGTACAAGACTTGCCAAAGCCACTGTGCAAAGTAAATACAAACATGCATACCGTGTACATGGTATTTGTGAAAATCTCTGTATTCTGAGCATGAGAAAAGTTAAACACAATCGGTAAAGTGAAAAAGTTAGCTAATGTATCACATACGGTATAAAAAGGATTGATTTTTAAAAAAATGAAACAACTGCTCAAGTTAAAAAAAAAAAACTCCTTAATTAAAATAAACCAGCATAAGATAAAAACAAAGAGCAGAAGTTATCAGTCTGCAGCTCAGTGCCTGGGGTCTGAGTTTGCTCGAACCGAACCACATTCTCTTAAACCACTTAACTTCCTCAGCTCTGTGCTGGTGAACATCGCGGACTCTAGAGATGGCCTTGTGCCACCCTGGTGCCCCTCCCCACATCACTTTATGCTACAGAGCCAAGTGACTAGCCTTTGATAATTTCCACAGAAAATAAACTTTCACTCAAAACTATGCCTAGCTAATTAAACTTTTGGGTGATCTGCTTTGCTTTAATTATTTCCACAAATTGAAAAGTGACCAAGGTTACATAAAATTATCCTAACAGAAAATGGGGGTTATGTTCTGAGTTTTAAGCAGAGATGTGAGTATCACAAGTGTTGCAGCTTGTGGCTGGGGGTAGATGTCATTATGCAAAATACGCTCTTCTCTGTCAACTCTCACATGTTTTCAGAGAGTGTGGTGCTTTCTGACTTAAGACTGGGGTACAGGAGCTGAAGAGATAACTCAGCAGTAAAGAACCAAGCATTCATAGTCTTTTAGCCAAGGACCTGGCCTAGGCTCCCAGCACCAATGCCAGTGGCTCATAAACACTTGGCTTAGGCTTTAGGTACCCAGCACACATGCCAGGGTCTCACAACCAACTCTAACTTAAACTCCAGGGGATTTGATGTGCTATTTAAGACAATTCGGGCATTTGCACACATGTGTGCAATTTGTGGCTCCCATGCACACACGTATGTATAGAACTAAAAATTAAATTAAATAATATTTTTTAAAAGGTAGGCATCTTGTATAAAGGCAGAGGGGGAAATATTACAGGTTATCATATAAATGAACATAATAAAAAGCCCCAGGGAAACTTTCCAGTATTGCTGCAAAAAGGCGTAAGTGATAAGAAGAATGGGTTCATACTCCAGGTGTTACTACAGGAACAGGCTTTTATTTGGACTAACTAGTTCACTTCCTTCATAGGTCAGTATGAACTTTGTATTCACACAGAGACTGTACTTCACGGGGGGATTAGCTGCAATCCATGAGAGTCTTGCGAAACATCCTTATAAAAGTTGGTTTTAGTTAATTAAATAAATAAAATTAAAGCCATCTATATTTTTAATGTTTCTCATTACAGTTCATTATATATGACTCCATATGTTCTATCATTAGAGAAACATTCTCAGTGGTATGATGATGTAGTACATAGACATGGGGTAAATAATGCATTTTTCACTTTATGCACACATTTTATTGCAGGGTGGAGATGCAATCGTTTTTTGTTTTTTTTTTTTTTGTTGTTTTGTTTTGTTTTGTTTTGTTTTTATTTTGCTTTTTTGTTTTTTGGGTTTTGTTTTTGTTTTGTTTTGTTTTTTTTTACTAAAGAGTCCATTTTGGTATGGGAGGAAAGAAACAGAGCTATTGTCAAATCTGCATCCAATTTCTCTAGTTTCATAACTTAATCACCGTAATTTGTTGAAGATAACTTTTTTCAGTAATTTCCTTCCTGTGCTCAAGAGAGCAGAGCTGGTAGCAGTATTTGTTTTTAAACCACATGTTTGATTTTTAAAGAATCTGAGTCAAGTAGTTATCATGGCCATTGACTAGTCTTACCAGTGATGATTCTAGTCTGTATTCCAATTCCATAAAGAATTTCAACTCAGAAAATGTGAGGACCATGGAAGTCACTATTGCTGGATTGGCCTCACTAATTCTCTGATGACAACATCAGAAAGCTCCATAGACTGCCCAGATTTGGGCATATTTTGTAAGTAAAATTTAAAGGGGCTGAGGCTAGGGAGATGGCTCAGTGGTTAAGAGTACTTGCTCTTCTTCCAGAGGACCTAGGTTCAATTCCCTACATACAAAGGACAGCCCATTACCATCGGTAGCCCCACTTCAAAGGAATCTGATGCCTTCTACCAACCTGCTCAGGCACCTACCATAGTGATCATACATCTATGTGGGCAAAACATACCTACATACAAGGTAAAATAAAATGAGAGCATTAGAACGGTTACAGAAGCTGAAGAGATAGCTCAGAAAGAACACAGTTAGGATTCCTCAGAACCTATATAGAAAAGCTAGGTATGACAGATGTGGACCTCTATATCATAGGACTATGGTAAGTCGGTGCACAGAGACAGAAAGATTTCCAGAGCTGACTGTTAACCTAGCTCTAGGTTCAGTGAGAAACCCTGTCTTAAAGGAAGTAAGACAAAAGGTGATACAGAGAAACAACTAGGCAACTGATATCCTCCTTTGGCTTTGCAAATGTACATGCCACAGACACACACACACACACACACACACACACACACACACACACACACACA
>JANHMN010000002.1:178900269-178940106 GCA_030674055.1 Rhabdomys pumilio | reverse complement strand
CACACACACACACACACACACACACACACACACACACACACACACACGAAAGAAAGAGAGAGGGTAGCTACAAGCTGATATTAAGATATAAAACTCAATGTTTGGAGGTCTCTATAAATTGAAATTGCTTTTTCTTTTGCTGATTAATTTTTTTGGTTATTGGCTAATTTTGTTCTTTGGTAATGTCTATACATATGTAATTATTCTTATTACAACCTCCCTATGATTCTTATCAAATGCTGTCCAATATTCAATGTCTCTGATATTTTATTTCTTGGATTGATGAGTTTTCATTTGGGTTGTGAGACATTTACTTTTATCAGGGCCATCACATTGAAATTATTAATTGAAGACTGGTTGGGGTCACCAGTGAACACATAGCTGAAGAACATGAACCTCCATCCCTAAATCTATCCAAAGAAAAACCAGTCCTTCAGTTGAGGGTTGTCCTTTCCTGAGTTCTTCATGATTCACTGTTGACAGCCCAATTCTCTTGAAAACCCAGCATCTACAGTCAATGTATTTTACCCTTCATTGGTTGTGTCTAGTCCAAAAGTTGGCATGTTGTAGCCCTTCTCTCTATCTTGGGGCTTTTGCAATCTTTCCACCCCTGCTGCAATATTCCTTGAGCCTTAGAGGGGATTGCATGACTGTCTTGTTTAGGGATAGCAATCATTTCTCTTATTCTCTGAAGCAGTCATAAATTGCTTCAGTTACCAATGATCACTGGAAATAGAAGCATCTCTGGTTAAGGTGGAGGGTTTATCTGTGATATAAGCACACATATTTAGGAGGGAGTTTGACTCTATATCAATTTAGCTAACCAATAGTGTTTTCAGTTGAGGTGCCCTTTTAGGGTCAGAGGCTTAGGTTGTAGAAAGAAGGAATAAGAAAATGAATGGATGAGATGCTCCCATGGTTGTTGGGAAGAAAAAAAAATTAAAGTAACAGCAAACAAGCCAAGTCCCAGCTGTCTAAGTGACTAGTAATACACCAGAGAGACAGTGAAGAGTTGTCGTTTCTGTTCAGCTCCAGTTCCTTGCCCTACACTGATCTCTACCATGGCCACAGAGACCCCCGTTCTCCCCACAGTCTTCAAGCTGCTTTGCCATCCTTGCAGACTTGTGTGCATACAAAGGACACAATGACTCTAGTATTGGGTCGCAATAAAAACTAATGAAGAGTATACAGTCTGGCAAGTGAGTGAGTTGCCTCCCCTAATGCCCATCCCACTGTTCTTTTTCCTCAAGTAAATTTCACAGTCTGCAGTGAGGAATGGGTGCTCAAAGAAAAACTCTAATAAAAGCAAGCTGGAACTCAAGGATAACGGCATTTGTCTCCTCTTCTCTCTAACAGATTTCCTTTTAATTCATCCAAAATGCACAACATTTAGTATGTAATATTCTGTTTGTAGACAAACAATGACCCACATGCAGCTGTGCACATTATCTGGCAAACAGATGTGGGAGTAAGGCTGCAATTGAGAGTTCATGTGTAGAAAACGGAAAAAGCACTCCATTAGTGCTAATTCTCTTCGTTCTTACCAGCCTCACTTTTTGACCTGAACCCTCCACATGGCTTATCTGTAAACCATAGTGGACTAAGTCTCTTCTTGATGTTCTCCTATTTCAGGGTGGAGCTAATCCTGCTAAGGGTTTTGGCCTCTAGCCCAACCTCTGATTCCAGAATTTATACTCCAGTGCTCTCACTTTCCCCAATTTCTCTACAAATGACTTCTCTGGGGACAGTGGGAATTTAAACTGAAATTAGACGGCAACAAGTGTGAAGACCTGCTAGTGAAGTTCATCAGCTTTGCGGGCTTTAAGGCGGTGTCAGGGAGCTCAACAGTTCATTTGGTGAGTGATGGAGGAGGGGAGCAGTGGCTCTGTTCTGAAGGGCTGTTTTTCTCCTCAATATATGTTCTCCCTTCCATGCCTCTACAGTGCCACTGTATCTTGACTGGGCATGATTGAGCTGAGACACCAGCTGGCTTCTGTACTGAACACACCTGTAGCAATAGGGTCAGTGGGGCTGTTTCCCAGTTTCTTGCTCAGCAGGGGAAGCCAAAGGCCTGAAGGATGACTTCAAATCTTTCATAGTCCTTTATTTTATTTCATCAGCACATGTAGGCTGGAGATAATGAGTAACATGAACCATTCCTAATCTTGGAGAGATAAAAAAACCCCAGTTTGTGGAGTCTCAGACTAATGTGGGAAATAAGAAACAGATGAAAACAACTCAAGAACCATAAAAACAAATGGCAATGTCTCTTAAATGGAGATCCCTAATTTAAAGACGTTAGCAAAGGTATGAGGAGTGCTGGCAAATGTGGCAGGGGATTAGAGAATCTCTTGTCTGGAAATCCTAACCTCTTCTCTTCTTCATTATTAAACACTCTTAAAGGACAGGCATATTCTGTCCAAAGTGGTCTGTCTGTTTCTACCTACAGTTACCCCTATCCCCAAAGCAGAACAAGTCTCAAAGTCAATATACTAGGAAGAGATGACCTTAGTGACCTGTTCCTCTGTTGTCTCTTAAGCAATTTGAATCAAATTCTTCACAAATTTTTAGCAATAGGCTGATTCTTCCATGACTTCAAAACTCCTTGTCCATTTACCTGTTTCTTTCTGTTTTTTTTTTCCATCATTTGAGGTAAAGCTGTTACAGTCTTCTATTGTCTGGAAGTACAAGTTATATCTGCTCAGTCCAGAAGACTACCCCAAACAGGGATCCTTTGTCTTGTGTCTCCTGGCATATCTTAGGTTTTACTTACCCAATGAGTTCTTCATTCTCTCTCATTTTCTTTCTATTGACTTATTTTTTCATTCCTTGAAAGTTGAGTAATAAACCAACTTTTATTTTCTGAGTACTAAAGCAATAGTCACCTTCAGTGTGGTTCACCATGAAGAGGTAAAGATGCGTTTGCATTCAAAGTTCGAGCGCCTAGAGTTATTAAAAGGTATTTTGTACACTTACTTTTAGTGTGGTGGAGTCTAAAACGAAGGGTATTTTGAAATATTCTCTCCAACTGACTTCCCTGGCTTCTTGAGTTCAAAGATTATTTACCCCACACATATTCAAACTTTTGATATTGTGAAACAACTTTGTCTACAAAGATTCTACTCAAGAACCACACAACTGAGTAATAAGAAAAGAAAATCTTAATAGAAAAATCTATGTTTAAATACATTTATGACTTTGTGTTGGACTACATTCAGGGCTCTCCTGACCACATGTAAGACATGAGCTATGTCACATGGACACATGAGACTAAATCATGTTAATCACTGGGAAAGAGTAAAATAGCTCTCCCTTTCTTAAACACTACACAGGGTAGCCTTTAAATGAATGGTTCTCAACCTACAGGTCATAACCCCTTGAGGGGTCAAAGAACCTTCTCATAGGGGTCTTCCATGATCATTGAAAAACACAGATGTTTACATTGTGATCCATAGCACTAACAAAAGTAGAGTTATGACATAGCAACACAAAGAACTTTATGGATGGCAGTCACCACAACATGAAGAGGGTGGCAGCATAAGGAAGGTTGAGAACCATTGTTCCAGATGAATCTTACCTGATGTTGAAACTCTGCTTGCCATCAAAAGCATGGGTGCTGGCATGTAGCTGAGAGTTCATATTCCCTCTGCAATTGTCTTCCACTTGGAGGTGCTAAATGTGGAGACAGAGCCCCAGGCTTTGTATATAGATATCTGCTCAAGATGTAGTACAGATGGAAGCACAGCAAGAGTCTACAGGCAGACATGGTTTTCTCACCACTGGTGACTGCCTAACACCACAGGGTGAACCATCACTTATAAACAGATACCCTAAAAGTATGGTCAAGCAAGAACTCTGGGTGATTAACATTTTTGAGCCTGATTTAGTATAGCAAAAAAGGCCTAAGTATTGCCAGGGTAGCTCTGCTGCTCATTCAGTTACCCAGGTATCATATTTGGCTGATCAACATCAACACAATATGAAAGGTAGGGGTGAAAAGGATGGCAGAGGCTCAAGGGAAGGTGTCTGCCACTGCTGTATCTGCCTTTTAAGCCACAGCCACTACCTT
This sequence comes from Rhabdomys pumilio, assembly GCA_030674055.1. NCBI lineage: Eukaryota > Metazoa > Chordata > Mammalia > Rodentia > Muridae > Rhabdomys > Rhabdomys pumilio. The sequence continues at coordinate 178,936,037 of JANHMN010000002.1, read as the reverse complement.
TCCATGCAGACAAAATTTGCCCAAATTAAACAGCATAGAAAAAGATTCCCATTTCAATTACATGGATGTTCTGTCAGCAGCCGTAACAGCAGCAGTTACAGAATAACTACAGATAATTACAATCATTTAATTCAAAGTACCAAGTCACTTCATGCAGAACATGACTCATTTATCATTATTGACCTTAGAAGAAGCAAATTTACCCAAATCAATAAAGGTTCCCAATATCCATTAGAGCAGACAGAGATTGGTTACAAGTGTTGGGAGCTTCTATATACCGGGATTAATAGGGAGAAGACGATCAGGATGCTTTTGATTAATGAAGAGATTTTTTTTTTCTTTTGAGACAGTTATTTGAAAGAGAATTGACCTTAATTTCTCCTTTAATTCATGTTATGGAAAGTCAGTTGTTTTTGTTAAAGAAGTTTTGTCCCTATTAGTTGCTGAAACATAGTGTAATTACACAGAGAAGTAATCCATAAACAGGTAGAGTTCCACTTTGTTTTTAATGGACTCTTCTGGACTGCCCTGAATATTCATGCCACAGAGATCCATCTACAGAGGAGAATCCAGACATCACTGGGTTTGTGTTTTAACCTGCTCTCGTGGGCTTCTCTATCTATAGATAAATCCCAACACATTGTGAAAAGGAGGAGAAAAAAATCTCATCACAATTAAGTGGTCTGTCAACAATAGCAGCAGCAGTTTCAAAATAAGTGAGGATAATTACCATCTCCCTGTTGTAGAAATGAGAAAGTTGATGTTACTTTTAAGAGTTTGATATTGAAAATTAAGATTGAATGTGGATGAAAATTGAAATAATAAGAAGTCAGTTCAATTGCTTAACCACTCAGTCATTCAAATTGATTGCCAGGTGTTTTAAAACATTACCTCATTTGATCCTAATGTTGAAGATTGGAGGACAGGAGATGCAGAGGTGCCTCTCCCAACCTCCCCTGTAAGTACATACAGAGTAGAGCTTATCCTGCCCACCTCTCTAAGCTAAAGCATTAGCATAGAGAATTCTGACTACTAGGTGTCATAAAGTGTTATCGATGGGAAAATGCTTGCGTGAAAATAAGGTATAAGTCTATTTTTCCTGAAATTGCCAAAATTGCAAGATCTTCTTCGTGACAGAAATTAAAATAATAAGAAAATATAAATGTCATCCCATGAGAAGACTTGTCACCTCAAGGCCAGGTTGTTCTCTCATCTACCTTCAAATGTCTCAGCTACTTTCTGGGTCTCTATCCCCTGGCAGTGAGAGAGAGAGACTGAGGCTGGATCCAGGAGACTACATAAGCCAGGGAAAACGAGCTAGCACCTGACCGACCACACGTGGCTGTGTTTGCAAAAGTCAACCTCTGCCACATCATACTATCCCTGGGGGGTTTGGGTGACTCTCTATCAGGCTAACTTTACCACTAAAACATCATCTGGGGAAAAAAAAAACCTAAATCAACATACTGACATGAATTTTGAGTGTTCCTGCCTCCAAGAAGGATAAATGAACTTTTCTCTTCCTGCAGGGATTTCTCGGGATCAGGAGTGGTGGAGTCCACACTTTACATTGATTAGCTCTTGTAAGGAAGCCAAATTCCACGGCCCTCTCATTGAAGATGGAGTTTCAGATCCTCCAGTGAAGAAGGGAGAAAAGTCTCCACCAATATTTAAAAAAAAAAAAAAGCACCAGCAGGAAATCCAGGTACTGGTGAGAAGGGAATCAGCTGGAAGCACTAAAGAAGCAATTGCTTCCTTAACACCATCTGGGGAAAACAGGCTGGGGCATGGAGGCCCAGAACATGTCAGGAAGCTCCAAGGAAGGGAGGAGGGGCACACATGAAGGCTAACTCACCAGGGTTGAAAATTTGTTCCATTTGTGTTTGTCTATTGGAAGAAATAAAGAAATGCTGAGAAGGCATGGCAGTCTGAATGTCCTGAGCAGTTGGCCTGTTTGACTTCGTGTGATGGTGGGCCAACCTGTGTGCCTGCCGGCTCACACCACCGTAGCTCTTCTAACACATTCTATAGATCCCGCTAATAAATTCCGCTTGGCTGCAACCCTTTCCCAGTTCCAGGCAGTCGCCGCCTCTGAAGTGTAAAGTGCAGCCTGTCTTTAAGCCAGGCTACTGCCACTTGCTGGTGATCTGTACCTCTTTGGAAAACCAATCTACACTGCATTTAAAGGCAGGAAGCGGAGTCTGAATGTAAATGCAGGAGCATGGCTAGAGGACACAGTTCTCACACCTTCTGCAGCTCCAGAATAAGTGCTATGTTTTAAAAATATATATGTATGTGTTGGCAACATTGAAAAGGGGGCTAAAAAAACATCCCCCACTGAAGTGAGAGCAGCAGCAAAAAGAACCGTTAGCGCCCTGCTGACGGGAACAATGGAGCATATGGACATCACACTGCGCTTGCCAAGCAGACGAGGGCAGGATGATCAAAATGGAGTCAATCTGCTCCACTAATAGCAGAAGAATCGCCTGTGTGAACACTGGCTCAAAGCATGCATCCCTGCTCTCTAATTGCCTGGAGAAGGAAAGAGCTTGATTCACATTAGAGCCAGGCCAACTCCTTCACTCGGTGTCTGTCTCAGCATGCCCCCACGGTGATGCAGAACTATCCACCATCATTAAAGCCAACACCTAAAAGTGCACTCCAGTGAAACAGTACCCAGTAGGGAGTCTCCTCAGATCACTCTTGACTAGGGATGAGACTGACTTAACTTCTGTAGGGAGTGAGGATCATAAATCTCAGTTCAGAGTGGCAGTTGTCAGTGTCCAACGAGAACCTTCCTGGTGACCCCTCTTGTCTTTTAGAGCTAATCCTTTTCCCACCTTAATTATGATGACCTGTAGAAAAAAAAGAGCATCAAGGAAGCTGAGCATGAGATTGTGTCAAACAGTCACTTTAGAGGAACATGTTTACCTTTGGTTTTGAGACAGAGTCCTGCTATACACCCCAGGCTGATCTCAAATTCATGGTAACTCATCTGCTTCAGTGTCCCAAGTTGAAGGACCACAGGCTTGCACTGAAGCGCTTAGCTGATAGTATTTTGATATTAGCATCTCCAGATACTGAGCTGACTTATTTAAGTCGTAAGAGCCAATGGCTAAAGTTGTGGGTTAAGGGACAAAATTAACTTCATACCTTCTACAGAAGGGAATTCTACAAGTATCAAAATCAGATGACATGTGGTGTTAGATCAGTGAATTTCTTGTCAGGATGCCCATGAGAGTGCTATAGTCACTGTGGGCTAATAAAAAAACAAAGGTATGGTGTTAAACCCTATAGGGCTCTAATCATCTAAAAAGAGGGGGGGGGGTACAAAAGACTCGGGTGACTCTTGAACCCAGGATTCTATCTCTCCAATGGATGCAGAACAGAAGATGATTAAGGACTAGGAATGGATGAAAAGTAACCATGTTCATGTGGCAGATACTGGAAAACTATATACTAGGAGGAATACATATGATAAGGCCTGGTCAGGGATCTGATTAAGCCTAGTACAGATTATTTATATATAGCATGAATGGTTACATGGATACGTGGAATCTGTCAAACTTCCTCGATCTTGTACACTTTGGGATTATGTACATTTGTGTGTTTATGTTTGTAATTTCAATTAGAACCTCAAAACTGAAAATTATAGTCTCCAAACAGCCAGTCAATGAGGAACAGAGGTATCAAGTTAAACAAAAAGTTATCATAAAATGATCCTTCAAATAATGATATAGGTTTGTGTGAACCTCACATCTTATTTAAGTGTACTTCTGAGAGGCAGGAAGAGAAACCGGGCAGTCTAGTAGCATGAAAGTTTACAAACCAGGTGAACCTTTTCCAAGAGATTTTCATCCTTAGTTATAAATACAGGCTGAAAGGGAAGAAACTGGCTTGGTATGGCCCATCACTTTGCCTGAGAAACACCTGGAAATATATTTCCACTGCTGTGTGTTGTTGACTAAATTGTCTACTTTATAACCATATTTGAGTGGCATTCTAGTGTTCTGTTTCTGCCATAAGATTTTATTGATCCTTATAAAAGAATTTATTGATTCAAGAAGCACACTGTGAACCTAAATAAAGGCCTTGGGTCTTTTACTTTTTTCCATGGCTAAAGTGTGTTAGACTAACCTAACTCTTATATTAATATTTAAAGTACAGAGTGATTCTCTGCTTCAGGCTCCTGAATCTAACTGCTCAGCATCTCAATTTCTATGTCACTCACACATCTGAAATCGTGCTACAAATATATTCCTATCTTTGAATCACGACCGCCCCTTAAGTCCAAATGAACATCATGTTTTTCTGAACAGATATAAAAGCTTCTTTCCAGAAAATCAACTTCCCAATCCCAAGCTTTGAACCATCTACTTTCCTAATAAAAGCTAGGATAATTGTTAATTGAACATCTTCACTTTCCTGCTTAAAATTTTGCAATACGTTTTTGTGGCACGCCACATTAAAAATCATAGCTCCTTCTCATGACATTTGACTCCCACGACACTATGTCTACACGTTTGATTTCATCTGTTCTGTACCATCCTCTTACCATCCACAGAGCTACAGCCATATTGGCCTTCAACTTCTTCCAGCCTTCAAAAAACTTCCTTCCCCAACTCATTACACAGGCTGCAAAATCCCTCCCCTAAAACTGGTATGTTGTATTTTGTTGTTGTTGCTCTTATCTCATAAATGGATGGTTACCCCCTCAACCTTTTATGATAATTCTTTATACCATTCTATCATTATTGTCGCTGTGATTTATTTCCTTTGTAGTCGGCCTCATACATTTATTTACTATAAATTTACATGTTCATTTTACTGTTTAATATCTATTTCTCAAATGCTATGCACTAAAGAAGAGCAGAGCTAGGCCTGTCACATTTATCAATCTCAACCAAATCCTGGCAGATTCCTGACACACAGTGGGAACATTATCGATACTAGTTGAATTACAGAATAACAAATGTGCCTAATAAGACAAGTGAGAAAAGCTTCAGAGAAAAAAAATAAGGTGTGGAAATAGAAGAAGGCAAGGAAGCATTGCTGGGAGCTTCAGCAAGGTTGTGCAGAAGGGGAAAATAATAAATATCATGTGCCAGGTGTGAAAGGGGAAAACCTCACAATCTAATAGTGTAGTTTTCCATCAGACATAATTTTAATATAGCAAAAGAGCATGCTATGCTAATAGAACACTGTTCAATGTATGCAATGCCTTCAAAAAAAAAGCTAATGCAGTGGTAAATGTATTCCTTAAGGTCAAGCTAGCCACCTTAATGGATATATGTCTTTGTTTCAGTATCTTAGCAGAGAAGGGTTGTTTCTTCTTTGTGACAGTTAGATGAGAGAATTATTAGTTGAATAGGACTTGAATTGATGAATAAGTTTCTGCCATCTTCACTATGTGGCTACCAATGTCACATTGGGGGCTGACTACATTCTAGCTGCTGGAAGATTTGCAGATTATGAAGGGTTATAAGCAGGGACTATTTTATAGATGAAACCCAGAAGTATGTTATACTGTTCCTGGTCACATTCCATTGACTGAAATTCTGACAGCAGCAGAGGCAGGGACACAGTACTTAGTTATTTTTGGTGTCCAGGAAGTAGAGGAAATAGGGAAGTGATCAACTAAGGTTCTATGTCAAAATATTCATGTCTTTGAAAAGTGGCTTTCAAATATTTTATTCATGGTATCAGTTATGTTTTTTAAAAATGGTGTTTTTAGCATGTGACTGACAACCTTAAAAATAGAATGGTCTCATTTAGCATATACTTTATAATAGAAATGTCTTCAGGTGCTATGAAGAGCCTTCCTTGAGGCCCTCATCAGTGTCCCTCATTCACAAGTTAAATAGCAGAAAAAAAAAAAAGGAAACCCTGCTTTTTGCTAGAGACCTAAAGTGTTAATGTGCAAGGTCTGTATGCAGAAGGCAAGCTGCCATAGATCTCACTGACTTTGGCAGCACCCCAAGGGTTATATTTTTCTCAGGGATGAAATATTCTTGGATAATTGTTCCAACATGTGAGACCCAAAAATGAAAATTTTTTTGGTAGAAAAGATCTCAGGAAATAAAGACAGACAAAAATACCTACTAAGTTATCTAGTTCATCCCTTGGGAATCCAAGCAGATTTATATACTTCTAGATATTTCACAGGATATTCCAGATGTATGTGGAACAGCTAGCCACAGACCTCCCTGTCAGCCTGCCTTCATGGTGCCTGACACACATCTCCAACACGCATGCAATCCTCACCCTCCTGAGTAGCCTGAGTTGGCCTATGGGTGTGTGTAAACTGAACAGATGCCTCTGTGATATGGTATGAGGGGTGCTGGAAAAAAAGACTCCATGTCAAAAAATACATCCCCACCGAATGTATAATACTTTCCCAAAGTCTGTTGAAAAGGAATATATAATGTGAACCTCTCACCTTTGTGTGAATTAGACTGCCAGACCCTTGTCCTCAAATCCAACTCGCAATGATCAAGACATTAATATTTTAAGGATAAAATAACACGGAAGAAGATAATTACAAAGTGTGTGACCTTATTCAAGTAGACGACACTAGCGAGGCAGTTCTGGGTCACTGCAAATGGGAACTAACAATGCAAGGAAGACATTCATGTCATTAATAAACTATATATATATTTGAAAATATGCATAAATTCCTATAATTAAGCACATAATCCATGTCAGCTCCAAATTTGAGCTTTAAGCTTATCACTCCTTCTTGAGAATTCCCCCCATTATGCTTCTAAAACACTGAGGCCCAAGGGCATGAAGAACTTAGAGTCACAGATTTTGGGTTATAAGACAAGGTTTTAGTTTCCTCTTTCTTCTTATATTGTATGATGATCTTTGTTATTTACTATGTTCTTCAGTGATTGTGACCCTACATTACCAAAACAAAACAAAACCACCACCAACTAAAAACAAACAGCAACAAAAAACAAGACAAAACAAAAACACACCAAACTGGGGGAGGTAATTAAACCCACATATACAAATCGCTAGGAAAAACACTGATGATAATGAAAAATGTTTTTCTTCCTATAAAGAAAATGCAAGGGAAAAAAAGGTAACTCTGTTGGGCAGAACCCAACATAGAAAAAGCTCAAGGACGCTGTGAATTGAAGAGTGAAGTGGAGGTGAGAGATGAGGCCAGAAAATGGAGATTTGGGAGTCACCCCTGAATGTGAATCTGAGAGTGAACAAGGTCTTAGAAAAGATGTCAGTTGAAAAGTTAGAACCCATTAACTCAACATGATTTATTTTGCCCACATCTATTATATTACTGAAGGTAGGCCGGTAACACAAACAGATTGCTTCATGACTTTCTCTTATCAATCTTAATGACCCAGGAACACAGGATGAAGAATATGAGATGGATTAAGGAGAATTTCAAACCGTCAAGGCTCACCATAGGCTGAATCCTTTCTCATAATGAGCAGCCACATAAACATAACTGGAACCAGACTACAGTGCATGCTTTGAATCAGAAACCATACCATTCTGAAATAGGAACCTCCTTTCTTTTGAATATTTTGCCATCACAGACAGAAGAGACTAATGCTGATATAAACACAGTCCAGAAGGATGATGTCATGGGTATTTAATTCTTTATTATTATTTGAATTACTGAAAATCTCTTATTATCTTGTCATTAATTTTTGTTAGTCGCTTGAACTTAGGGTCATATTCTCCTCTGATCAAGTATAAGGAAGATATGGGGACATTTATCACACTATGGCCTTAACCTGTATTTCACTCTGCAAACAGTTCCTTTCCACTAAAAGATGTGATTTTAACGGTTTCTTTATACTACCAATAAACTTCTCTCACACTTATTTTTTTATTTCTTAGAAATTCCTAATTCATTTTTGTAAAATTATCCTTAGAAGACGGGGAGATAGCTCAATAGGAAAGTGCTTGCCTAACAAACATGAAGACATAATTTTGATCCCTTGTACAGATGAAAATAGCTAGGAATGATGGCACACACTTGCTGTCTCGATCCTGGGAGACAGACTGCTGGATGCCTTGTGCTCACTTGGCAGCCAGTCTAGAGTTCTTGGGAAGCTCCAGACCAGTTTGAAATCATTTCAATAAAAGATGGTTGACACCTGAGGAATGATAACCAAGATTGACTTTGACCTCCAAACCTGTGCACCTGCCCTTCCCACAAACATGCACACACACACACACACACACACACACACACACACACACACACACACACATGTAAATCATTACAATTACAATTAGGTAAAGGTATATTTAGATATGTTTTTTGAAAAACCCTGCCATAAAATAATTTGAATCAAGTTTCTCTTTTTCCCCATATCTTCCCGGATGTGCAGTCACTATTCTATCTTTATCAGATATCTTTGTGAAGGGAGGGCGCACCTGAGTGCTATTCTCCTAAACAGAGGTCAACTGCCCTCCAAATAACTTGGCTAGGAACTAAAGTTTTGAACTTGGAAAATCTCATTAGTCAGCATCAAATGTATTACTCACTGAAAATGAGTTTTGTTTTAGCACACCTTGCTACCATCCATAGTAATTGGAAAGTCAGTTTTCAATGTTTTCTAATGTGCCTTTCAAAATTGACCAAGACTGCAGAAGCCATTTCTTAAACCAAAATATAATTATTTTCTATCTGTCCAACCTGATCACCAGATGCTGACAATCCCCCTGTATTTATTTTAATGTATTTTTCCAATAGAGTATATTATCCTTGCATATCTCTTTTTTTCTGCTGCAAGCTGACACTTTCTGTCTTATAGGAGTCTCATTACTATACAATGATTTTTCTCAGCTTTACAATAAAGGCACTAAACTGGTGCACCCATCACAAAACACATACCCCCACCTAAATGCACAGCACATTTTCTTTCCTTCCCAGAACTTTCCTCTATGTGATCTTTATGGTTTCAATAGCTCTCAAGTGTCAACAGAGACCTGAAACTTTTCAACCGTTGGCTGCCTACCTCATTCGCCCTCCGTTCCTCCCAGGCAGCATCCTAAGTAGAATGGAATGTCGAAGCACCTGATTGGCTCATGGGCAGGGCATTCATTCTCCAGGAATGCCCTGTAGATACCAATTGAAACTGCATCATCCATAAAAGTAATCCATAGACCCATTTGCTTTTCATTTTTGGCTTATGATAGCAATAATGACTTTAACACAGGGCCCAGGAATTGATGACCAGCTGGGGTTAATGGCCCTTGGCTGCACTGAGGGCTATCAACTCCCCCAGCTGGTCATTAATCCCCAGGAAATGCCCCATACCTTGATCGTTATTACTTAATTAATGCCTCTTTCACTTTCAGCCTAAGTGGTCAGAACACTGTAACCCTAACAGCAGCTTGCAGTTTGGAAGGTGCGGATTTCCACTCAAATACTGGAATTCCCCATGGCTGCATACATATTTTACATTTTTCTTAGAATAGTTGATTATGTTTGCCTCAGGCTTTTTCCCCTCCATCTTTCAATGGGGGGTTGCATTGCAAGGGTTTATTCTTCAAATGAATATTTGCTATGTGCACACTAGAGCTACGAGGTCAAAAAGAAATTTAACTGCACTCATTCTTAGCTTCTGTTTTGGTTTGTCTGGATTTGTTTTTGTTTTTCTTTCATAGATCTAAATACAGAATTAAATGGAGAAGAAGGAAAAAACAGCACTCCTTCAGCCTCAACTCTGAACAGATCTCCCTGAAAGGCTGTACTAATAGAAGTGGTTCAGCTGCTGTGAATTCCCAAGTACTTCCACAGCCAGTTAAGACATTCCCCAAGTAAACACACTAACAATAGTCACATTATTACATATCATAGTTTCAGAGATTACTCTCCACTTTCTTTAGAGGAGATGAATTTTGTTCGATTTAGTGATGCTGGACAAACATGAGCATATAAAAATATAAAGGAGTTTGTGTATGAATGCACAATCACCAAGGAACTAGTTAAATGGACCCTGTTTGAGGATAGCCAAGCATAGACAGGACAAGCTGTCTGAGAACAAGCCCCATGCTGACTCCCAATCACAAGATCTCCTGGTCAAGTGAACATCTGCATTTATCTTCAGCAGAATCATCAAAGAAATGCAATCCTCTCCTCAATGTATTCTGAGACACAGTGATGTTATCTGGAGAAATTTGTTGTGTTTCTGAGAGATTAGCAGTGATTCACGATCACCAGGGGCTCAGCTGGGTAGACTAACTTAGAGAGATCATTTGAGAAAAAAACCTCAAATGTAATGTGTTATCTTCAAATTGACTCTGGGAATCAAACATTTCTGGGATGAATGTGGTCAGTAGAGATGTATCCATACCAGAAGAATGATTGGATCTTAATGATGGACAGATCATTTTACAGTAGCCATTAGCTCTCTGACTTGACTTCATATAGGATTAAGCATAGACCAACTCCAGTAGATAAAAATCTATTCTGAACACAGTCGTGTGAGTACCTTGCTAAAGGCATCTTCAAGATGAACACTTGTAGATGATAAGTAATTCTTTTCTTATAATCAGCTTTGGGTTTACATCCTCTTCTCTTTGCAATGCAGACAGAAATTCCATGCTTAGCCTTGTAAATTTATGTTAAATTGCCTTCTTTTCTAGGTCTCCAAGCAAACAAAACACCAACTTCCCTGTCCTTTGTTCTGAAGTCATATTTCCCTACAATTTGTTCTATTTGTGTGAGGATTTTCCTTCAATTCCTTAAGATCTGCTTTGGGCTGTGCTTTTGCAGATCATGTGTAGGTCAAATGTTAGGGTCTGAATAAGACAAGGTAGTAATCAAGGATGTGTCATGACACAGTCTGCACTGAATCACAAAATGTTAGAGTTGAGGTCTGCTACTCTTGATAACCTGTCAAATACTTGAGTGGCTTCAAGAGGGGTGCCCAATCTCATCTTTCCACCTTTTCTATTCTGAAAGCAAGGATGAATGTTATTACTAGACATTGTACTGGTTATGAGACACATTCAAATAAACAATTTAAAAAATATCCAGTAACAACTAGATAGAATCTGTAATGTGAACAAATCCACTGACAAGTACGTGGAGACAAACAGATTAACATACATAGGACATTTCAGTAAATATATTTCTCTAATAACAAGCTTAAGAATTGAGCAGGCATGTTGCAAGGATGCCTAGTTTAATTTAAGACAACTGGGGACCAGTCCTCAAAGGGTATTTTATTTTATTGGATATTTTTTTACTTACATTTCAAATGTTATCACCTTCCCGGGTTCCCCCTTCAAACACCTTATCACATCTCCACTCCCTTGATCTATGAGTGTGTTCCCCCACTCACCCACTCATGCTTTCCTGCCCTTGAATTCCCCTACACGGGGGCATCAAGCCTTCACGGGACCAAGGGCCTCTACTTCCACTGATGCCTGACAAGGCCATCCTCTGCTACAAATGTAGCTGGAGCTATGAGTCCCTCCATGTGTACTCCTTGGTTGGTGGTTTAGTCCCTGGGAGCTCTAGGGAGTCTGGTTGGTTGATACTATTGTTCTTCTTATGGTGTTGCAAACCCCTTCAGCTCCTTCAGTCCTTTCTCTAATTCCTCTATTGGGGACTCCATTGGGGACCCTGTGCTCAGTCCAATGGTTAGCTGTGAGCATCCCCTCTGTATTTGACAGAATCTTGCAGAGCCTCTCAGGAGACAGCTATATCAGGCTCCTGTCAGAAAGCACTTCTTGGCATCCACAACACTGTCTGGGTTTGGTGACTGTATATGGGATGGATCCCCAGGTGGAGCAGTTTTTGGATGATCTTTCCTTCAGTTTCTGCTCCACACTTTGTCTATTTATTTGATCCTGTGAGTATTTTGTTCCCCTAAGAGGGACTGAAGCACCCACACTTTGGTCTTCCTTCTTCTTTAGCTTCCTTTGATCTATTAATTGTATCTTAAGTATTCCAAGGATTTGAGCTAATATCCACTTATCAGTGAGTGCATACCATGTGTGTTCTTTTGTGATTGGGTTACCTCACTCAGGATGATATTTTCTAGCTCCATCCATTTGCCTAAGAATTTCTTGAATTCATTGTTTTCAATAGCTGAGTAGTACTCCATCATGTAAATGTACTAGAACTGAACCATAAGGAGGAAAGGCAATTGGTGAAAAGGGTTCTAAGTTACAGAGTAACACTTATAAGGACACCAACATATGACAGTGATGGCCCTAGTAAGTGGTCCAGCAGCTGACACTCCATGGACACTGCAGATCATTCATTGCACTTCCACATTGTCTCTAGTTGAACCCTACAAGTCTTATTATTTCTTGTCTGCATATCATTTTCCATCAGCCTCACTCTGTATTTTCACTTCCACAGCTGCTTTTCTGTGCAGATGTGTTTCTGTCTAATAGCCAGAGGAACACAGTAGCCCTGTTCAACACCTACCCAGCCGCCTCTCACACATCTTCTTGTTAATCCAACAGTTATACACTTCAACCTTTCAGTTAGGAGTTAGCTGTTTTACATTGTTAATCGTGATAAAAATTATTGTCTAGTAATATGAAGATGATTCTTCTATCTGTGTTTAAATCCATATGTACATTTGCTATTTATACCTTCATATTTGGCCTGATCCTATTATCCAGGATTATAATCCAAATGAGTTATGTTCACCATAGAAAAACTGCATGCAATAAGCATGTTCAAATAGTTAAATATCAAATAACCTAGAAGCAACAGAAATGCAGGCTAATCATGGCAATGGATAGAATTCACATGTTATTTTCTAATAATTCTGTTAACAGCCTGAACATTCCCCTTCACATTTCCTTAATCATATTTTATATAAAAATGAAGATATTAAAAAATAAGTATATATGGCACTCTTGAATGTCTCATACATTTAATTTAAAATTATAATCCATTGCTTAAAGTAAAATCATTACCTAAAATGTATAAATTATTATAGCTAGTAAGTTATTATGTAAGTAGTCATGTACAAAGGATATATTCTGGAAAACAATATAAGTTTTGCATATAGAACAATGTTAAAAACACAGAGAAACTATGAGAATTATGGGGGTCCCACCCATCACTCACCCATATTACTGTGGTAATTTACCATCATTCATGCCAATATAGGAAAAGTGTTGTATGGATAGCTCTTCAATTTTCAGCATTTTAAAAACATCCTTAGGCATCATCCTAAGTCATAGTTTACATATGAACATAGTCTTCTTTGACTCTAATAGACTGAGACTTTTCTCAGAATTCCCTACTTCTTGACATCTCTTACTTTTTTGAGGACCAAAAGTTGGGCATCCTACTTGATCCTCTTTAATTTGGGTTTGCCTGATACTTCCCCTCATATTCAGGCAGGGTTTGGTTGGTTGAAGGAAAGAAGGCTTTAGGGATAAACAACCATTGTCTTCGGCTCTCAAGGAAAAGTTCTGTCAACACAACCACTAAATACTGATGACCATTTAACTAGACTTCTCACTTACCTTGAACAGCTATTGTTCTTGCTAGCATTCTCATACATAGCTACTGTATGACAAATAGAATATTCATAAATGTGAACACATCACTTGCTATTCTTTATGGTTTGTATATATTATCATGAATGATGTTTTACATCTTAAAGAAAAAAATAAGACAAAATAAATTATTCAAGAAATGTAAAACTAAATATTATAGTGTACTGTACATTAAATATATTTTTTTCATTCTGTACTCTTTTTGAAAAGTCCTCCTGAGCAGCCATACAAAGACAGTGTTAGGTAGATATGACCTCAGGAAGTCTGCATGTAATTAGTGGGAGCTCTTCAACAGATTTTCGTGTTAGTTTTAAATAGTAATACTGTACAAAATATATTAATGTTTGAGTTTCTAAAGGAACAATAGAGACTTATAAAAGTCTATACAAAGAATACAGAAGGAAGAGTGAGAAACCATAAACAGTGTTAAGAACAATAAAAAGGCAAGGTAAAAACAAAATTAAATTAAAATTAAATTAATTAAATTCAATTAAAACTTAATATAATATATAACTATAATTCTGCAACTATTAACCTTTTTATTCATTGTAAGACTATACAATTTAAAGCATTATCATTTTGGGACCTCATGAAAACACTGAAGAGAAGCATGTGGATACCAGCTTGTTATTATTTTTATAATAGAGGAAAGTACCAGATTAGTGGTCACAGTGCTCATGCTCAGAACTTTAAGATAGATACCAGAGCCATTCACTCTATCCGTGGTCAATGTCCATGTTGGTGGCATCCAGAGCTGTGTGTCCATGATTGGTGGTAGCAGCTACTGAGTAAGAAAATCAATAGTCTGATTATAAAACAAAAGCCCCAGACTCTTCTAAACCTAAAATGTTAATTTGTTATTTTAGCACATGGTACTGAATGTATAAGCTCCCCGAATCACCAGATTTACTAGGAAAATCACCCTCATGTGGATACCCATGGAGATTAATATCACCATTGATAAGGATAAATGCCTGTATTTGTTTATTCCTGCGAAAACTGCTTTTCTTTCTATTGTATCCGGAGCCATTAGAAAGGGAGAAATAATTAGAATTGAATTTCCCCTCAAAATCATGGAATTAGTGTGCTTCTTTTGTTTTTGTACAGGATTAAATTTTTTATTATTACACATAGGGTGTTATTTCCCTATTTTGTATATGAGACCAGTTATGTTACTCAATAGTTTATTAAAATGAATAAAGTATGAATTTAAACTTGAGAAGAGAACAAGAACAACAGAAAACCCTAGAACTAAGGATGTAGGACGGTAGTTCAGAAAGGTCCAAGAACACATGAGTGAAACATGAGAAAACCCTGGACTGATGCCCAATATCACACACACACACACACACACACACATACACACACACACACACACAGGAGGGAGGTAGGGAGGGAGAAAAATGGGAGAGAGAGAGAGAGAGAGACAGAGAGACAGAGAAACAGAGAGAGAGAAAAAGAACATGAAGTGAAATACTTTCTTCTAAATTCAGGAAGAAGATATGGTGTCAAGATAATTTTTAAAAAAATCAAAAGAAGGCCTGAATGAAGAGCTACACACAAAATAAAAAATAAAGAAATCAGAGGACTTAGAAAATGAAAAGCAAATAAAAAACTTTCACCATAGAACTGTGGAAAAGATACTGAGAATAAGAAAAAACAACAGCAAAAATAAATAAATAAAATACATACATATATACACACATACATATATACATGCATACATACATACACAGAAACATGCATGAATATATACAAATGAAATTGCAGTTGTTTGAATACAAATTTCTTCAAACTTTGTATACACATTTCCATACAGGAATAAGTCCCTGTTTTAATATGACTTGTTTGGATATATAGAGAATTTGATAATATCTCTAGATGTTGATTTTTTTATATGATGAACAAAGAGACAAGTGCAGAAGTTGTAATGCTGGACAAGGCAAATTGGTCAAAGAAACACATTCAGGATAGCATGCTTTTAGAGAGCTGGCCTGTTGGGAGTATATTCTAGGCCTCCCCTGTTACAAGGACACATATATTCTCCTCAAGTTCACAACATGTGATTCTCAACATCTTTTAAAAATTACACAAACTATCATTAGTTGGATAATGCTTACACTATATAAAATTGCATGCCAAATACAAGCTGTCTCTGATTTTCCTGCCATAAGATACGATGGCCACAAGGCAGTTCTTTAAGGGAGAGGGCTTAATCCATGTGACAGCTCACTATAAAACTTTATCAGGGCTGCTCCAGTCTGGACGAACACAAAAGTGATGTCCTCTCATCCTGTTACTTCAGGTCAGTGTCATGTTCAACAAAAAAACTAAAACATTTGTTCCAATGAAGATCTTACTCTAAATAATTTGAATAATTGAAACAAATCTAAAATTTATATCATGGTGAAATCTAACCAATTAGATAGCACTTGAATAGATGGAGTATATACATCCTGAAATCCTAAGTGGATGACATATAGTGAAGGGGTTTGACTATCTGAGTAAGAGACACAGTACTAGTTTGATTTGACTCCTAGCCAATGTGTTGATTACTGGGATCTACAAGTATGTAAATGATAAGAAGCATATTATATTTTAAGATATAATATGATTGCTATTAAATTTATGCTTTAAAGTTGTATTAGCTCTTATGGATCTGGTCTAAAATTAAAATGGATTCTATCAAGTGTTTCACTATCTCCAGAAGATAAGAACATGTCATTAAGAACTTCATATTGATTTTAATTACAACCGGCACTATACCATTAATATGAGTTGTGGTGCCACTAACACGGTTGTCAAGGGAGGATTAATTAATTAATTGTAAATTAATTAATTGAGAATGAATCAAGTCAACCTGGGAAAAATGAATACAGAACTTGGGAAGGGAAAATTAAACTCTCAAAACAGATTGAAAACCCAAGGCAATATAAAATGTTAATCAAGACTGGAGAAAATTAAGCCACTCGTTAAAAGAGTACCTGTTGTTTTTGTGATAAAACAGAATAAGACTACTAAAATTAATAGATTAAATGTGAAGGTTCTTACAAATAGGATGAGAAGTTCAAGAAAATATTGTGATTTAGACAAAGAGATGCTTTATATTCCTCAAATTCATGTTGCTTTATTATCTGTAGACAGGTAAGAGGGAAATGAAATGCTCTGGAGAAAAGGAAGGCACTGGGCTCAAAAAACGTTTCAGCATGAAAGGTTTTATAAAATGATTTCTCCTCTAGGTACTTGGAACTGTTGTTTCTTAAGTACAGTTTTTTTTTTTTAATACTAACCAAGGTGAGTGTTTATCTAACAGATTCAAATAAGAAGACACTAAAATTGAATACATGTTACAAACTCAACTATTAAAAATATACAAATAGGAAAAAGGCTAAGAAATTTTTTAAATGAAAATATGCATGTTATAGAGCAATGTTTTGTTGAAGCTGTTTAATATTTCTGTGCCTGCACAAAGAAAAGAAACTAATTACGATGTATCTTAGTAGCCATGAAGGATTGTAAGTCAGTTATCATCCATTAGTTAGGACTGAGTTAAAATTCATAGAGCCATGACAACCACTTTCAAGGCTGATGTTTTTCCTGAGTGAAGTATAGACTATCATGTAGATTTTGAATAGAGGACTGATACAGTGTCAGTTGTGATTTAGAAAGACCACAGTGGTCTCTGTGCTGATTATAAGGGATCTGACAGTGTCAGCTGTGATTTAAAAGAATCACAGTGGTCTCTGTGCTGATCATAAGGGATATGAGTAGACCCGATACCAGTCAAGAGGCCACTGTGATGACTGCAGAAGAGAAACAATGGAGACTCACACCGGAAAGCAGTAGAAGTTATGGGAATCGGTCCTGTGATCAGTTCTTAAGGCAGTAGGGACAAAACAACTTGCTAACACAATGTATATTGAATATGAAAGGGGAATAGGAGGAATACAGGACTGTAAAAGGGAGTTCAGCTTGAGTCCTTGGGAAGATGCCATTGCCTTCAACTGAGATGGAAAGACAGACATAGAACAAGTCCAGGAAGAAAAGGATAACATCCAGACTTGGACATATTTTATTTGAGATGCTTAATAAACATTTTTTTTTAATTTTGAAGAGTTTTTTTTTGAACCAAAAGATTGGGAGCACTTAAAAATTTCATCAGAAACCAAATAATAGTTATTTATCAGCATTTTTCATATGATAAGAGCTATAGCAACAAGTAGGAATTCACATCCCAACTCCATTCCCACTATCTTCAGTTGGTTAAGTAATTATCCCTCTGAGACTGGCTTCTGAGACATAGACCTTACAGAGTTATAAAATGATCAAGGAAATAATTTATGTGTACTCACATATAAAAAGCTTGTGAGATAACAAATAGGTATCACTTTAATTATAGAATGTAATTTAAACAATGTAAATATTAACATGAAACTAAATAATTTCATTATATAATTATTTTACTATTTATTATACACATTATATGATTATTCAAAATATTAGGTATGCCATCTACTTTTCATTATGTTTCATACTATTACTGATTTCTTTTTTAATCATATATGAAATATAGGATCCTTAGTATTTACTCTTGGCCATCAGCTAGCACACAAGAAAACAAAACTAAGAAATTTTCATTCAAAGTACAGTACTCTACAATCAGTAATATATTGAGCTTATTTCTCTATTCCATGTGAGCAATTCCACTCTTGGCTCTACCACCTGTCTGACCAATAATCTTCAGTACAGTATAGAAGCTCTGGTCTTTAGAAATGGGATTCATCTTCTCTAAGGGCAAAGTGGTGGTGCAGATAAAAAGTGACATAAGAAAACTTCTAGTCACTGTTATGAGGGAGGAATCCACCAAATATCAATATAATTAGTACTATGAACAAGAACAGTTTCTTGAGGTGACTTTTAGTTCATTTACTTTAGTTCATGACTTGTATGTATTTCATCGAACAACTGATACTCATAAAAATACTTTATTCATAATTAGTAATATTCTTTTGTTTTATGTGGAGGGTCTGAGAAAATTTAAAAACATTTTATAAAGTGAGTAATAATGATTAAAAACAATAAATCAAAATACACACAAGCAGAATATCTCTGCTGAATATGATTGAATTTAAATTCAATCCTCAGCCTGCAAATAACCTAAACAACAACAACAAAAAAAATGTAAAAGTAGCTTTTATTCACCATATCTAATTATTGTCTTGGAATCTCATCTTTTCAAGTTTTGACTCTGATTGGCTGGCTGGTTCAGCTCAGCTGTTCTGTCTCAAAATTCTCTCTAAGCAGACTGATTTAAACTAAGTTCTCTCAGTTTCTTACTGAATTACTGTTTAGAAAGCTTGACTCTGAATTCCACGCACTGAACTGAGCTCAGTTGAACTCCATTGCCTAAATTCATCCGAACTACACTCACAGAAAGAACCACCTTCCAGTCTGTCTGTTCTTGTGAGAGTTGGGCATATCCTCTCACTGACTAATTCTTTCAAACCTTTCTCGGATTTGTCACACTTTGTCATTAGACATATAGACATCATTTTCAAACATGGCTTCCTTATACAAACTAAACTTTCTTACATTGTTTCATTGTTTGGTTAAGGTGTGTGTCACCCAGACTTCACAGACCAGTGGTCTTTGGATGTGATCCCAGACAGACCAGACTTATTACTTGATTAAAATTCCTCTACAAAATGTAGCCAAGCATCAATTCTCATTATCAACAAAGTAGCTTCTTGTTGCTCCTAAAATGAATGTTTACTTAATACAGAAGCATGAAAGATGCTTCTTAATAGAGGCTCCACACAGCACTTGAAGGGATACAGACTACATTGTCAATATTTTTCCAATAAATTATGTTGTGAAAGTTACATTCATGTTTCCTGTAATACCTTTCAAGGAAAAAAAAAAACAAGTTTTAATGAAAAAAGATGGGTGGTGATGATTCTTTGCAAATAAGATCAACAACACCCAAATATGTAATGATCATTTAACCTTATCATCCAATAATCTTCGTAATTATTGTGCATACCTTATCACCCCCACATATTTTGTGCTTGCCTGATTATTTTCCCATTATAAATGTTTTGTGCATCCACATATACCCTACTCTATACCAATAAGAATTCTTAGAGGAAGAAATAGGCTTTGGGTTACTTATGATCTATTACTTTTTATTCTACACTTTCAACAAAAGCTGGCTAGATGGGGAATAAAGACCTATGACTGTACTTTGTATTCTTTATAAATCAAGCTAATATATTGTGACAATCTATCACAGGAAAAATGTGGCCTTTCCAAATTTTTCACCAGAATGAACACTATGATAGTGATTCTGACCACTACAGGATAGAAACTACAGCAACTGCCATGTGCTAGCAGGACTTTTCTCAGAGGGAATTTTTGATGAACAATCACATATGAACTGAAGACTTAGTGGGAAAACCTACAAATGTGTCCTTCGAAGGCTGTGGCATCGATATTTATTTACACAAGTGCTTCTGAAGGCCTCTTGGGCCTTGAGTGACACATCAAAGAATCACACAGTTGCCACCTCAGCCTTTCACATTGACATGTGACATTATAGCTGGTGAAAATGCAGCTCTTCTGTTGCAATCCTTTTGTTTGTTCTCATTGCTGATGTTGTCTATGGCCTCTTCTGTTGTAAAGGTTGCCGGACAATCCTCATGTTTCTTTTAAACATGCTCTTGATGTAATCGAGGAAATGTCAAAAACAAGGAAGACAAAGTCTTAGCATGCTGTCCAACTGAAGACCATCTTTTGAGATGAAAAACACTCATAATGAAAATGAGTTGACAACTTACTTGATGATATTTACAGCTGGGTATGACGTCAATCGGAAGGATAGTACAGATCAATTTTAATGGCAAGCTGCTAAGCATGCTTATTGATCTGGCTGCTTGCTACTCTACAAATGGCAAAGACCATTAATATGCTAGCACCAGGGACATGGGAGAAGCATAAAACAACAAGTGACTTTGAGCCTTTGAAGAAGATAATTTAAGAGTGCTGATTTGATGATCGAAGGGAAAGTGTGAATTCATGATTTAACCTCCATTCACCACCTCTCAACTAAAAATTGATTGCCATCTTAGGAGTCATATTTCTTTTGATAAAAAAAAATTAATATATATTTTATAATTTTCTCTTTAAGGTCCTTGCTTCAGGAAAGGCTTTTTTGCTGTCTAGCTAATTCGACTGTAGGTTTTTTTTTTCCTGGAAGAGAACAATCATTTCTGCCACTAGAAAGTGACTGTGAAGATGTAACTACTGAAACACACTTATGGATGTCACTGCCCAGCCCATGCCTGCTTCCTTTCTTTGTATCCTATAGAACAATAACAGCTCTTCCCTGGAACAAAAACATGGTAAAGATCATGTCTATTATGTACTGCTTGCAGATATTAATTTTAAGAAACAGTAAAAGCTGACAGTAGTACCCACATAGTAGTAGTCAATATTACAAATATATATCACTTGAATGTGGCTGCTGCTATTGAAATGAAACTTTCCCTAGTCTGGAGGAAATATAAATATCCTATAGCTCACCAAACAAACTTCTCATTTAGACATCTTGGATTGTATTTTAATATACCTAAAGGAGTCTCAACAAATGGATGTTAGGTGGGCTGTCTGTAATAACGAACTTCCCAACCTCTAGAGATGCAGGACATCTGCTCAAACCAAATGTGTTGTTTATGAAGCTCCCACACTCTGGAGACATATGTACAGAACCAATGTGAAAATAACAAGTTTCAAGCTCTTCAAATGGTTTCTAGTGAGCCAGTAAAGGAGCATTAACCATCACAATGTGGGATAAATCCTTCTGCCACACACAAGATTCAAACCCTTTCCAACAGCATTTGATAGACAAAGACAACTGATATACCTTATCATTGTAGACAGGGGAAAATGATAAATTTTAACATAGAGAATGTTATACTTTCTTAGATAAATCCAAGTGATCCATTAAGATGGAAGAGTAAAGAAGAAAGTCAGATCTTTGTAGTGATTTATATTTATGATTTCTTATAAACAAGATTTTCTGTCCTTTCTTTTTTTATGCAGAATGATAAATTGAATTGCATTTTCTTTCTTGTCCTTATAAGAAAAACTACATTGACTCCAAGAAGCATGAACATTCTCCTTTCCTAATGTTCAGCACTTGGTGATTAACTTCATTGGATGCTGAAACTCAAAAGACATTTATAAGGTCATTGGTACTAATGTCCAAATGCGAAAGACAGCCAAAATTTGTATGCTTATAGTATGTCCATTGCTCTGTCACTATCTAGATGCCAAGTCTACTTTCTCTCACTTATACTTCCTATCACATGTTCATTAAAATTAATGCTTCACTCTCTGGAAAATTGTGGGTAAATTCAAGTGTTACTTCTTCAAAACACATGTTTGAAAGTATTTAAAGTGAACAGATGTAGAAAAGAAATTCCCCAAATAAAAACATATTATTTACTTATAGCACCTCTTGTAAGAAGATAAGGTTAACTCAGTGTTAGAATTCATACATATTTACATCATCTGGAAATAGTTCAACTATCAGCAGCTTAAGAAAAATAATGTGTTGAAAAACTAAGAAGCTTGTCTGAGTGTAAAGTATGGAATGTATACTTCATAGATGGGTGCTAATTGGTGTTGCTGTTATTAAAGGTTTTAAGATGGTAATTTAACGCTAAAATTTAAAGATGTTAAGAGATTGATGTTAAAATAAACATTTCAGCCGGGTGTTGGTGGCGCACACCTTTAATCCCAGCACTTGGGAGGCAGAGGCAGATGGATTTCTGAGTTCAAGGCCAGCCTGGTCTACAGAGTGAGTTCCAGGACAGCCAGGGCTACACAGAGAAACCCTGTCTCGAAAAAACCAAATAAATAAATAAACATTTCAAATCCTTATTTTAACTATGTATACATATATACATATATATGCAAATATATATTAAAATTTTTAAACCTTGAAAACTTCAAAATGATTAGCCTTGGTACCCTAACCACGTCACCTTTATTAGTCAGATGAGCTGCTGTGAAAGGTGAAGGCTCTGACCAAGACAGCCAACTCACCGGGAAAATATTATACATAGATACAGAGAAACATGCACACATATACACAAGTGTATACAGATACACACTGAGAGAGATGTGAGAGAGAGAGAAAGAGAAAGAGAAAGAGAGAGAGAGAGAGAGAGAGAGAGAGAGAGAGAGAGAGAGAGAGAGACTGGAAGCCTGCAGCCAATGACTAACTTGCAAGGAGGGAAAAATATCTCAATCTTTAGGGGATTGTGAGATGCTATACTTTGTACTCCAGAACTCCTTGTGGGATCAGACTGACAACCACATCATTGTTTAGACTCTTTCCTGAGTATATCCTACTTTCTTTTTATCTTTCTTGTGATGATTTTCATTTAATAACACACTTGAAAATTCTTCATTCAGGCTCTGCTCTGAATGAATATTGCTAAATAACATGAGCAATATATCAACAAATTGCTGGCATTTCTAAGCAAGAATCTCTTTTTCTCTTCTTGAACTCATTATGTATCAAGGATGAGCTTGAGCTTCTTAAATCCTCAATTTCTAGGTACCTTGATTATAGGTGCACAACACAATAACCATTGTGAAGGTCAAAATTTGTGTAAGGTGGGTAACTGTTCTAACTAAAATACATCCCCAATGTAAATGCTTACAAATATGTCTCGTGTACTTTAAAAGTTTTAAATATAGTATTAATTCTTTGTGAACTTCATATAATGTATCTGATTATATTTCTTCAATCGTTGCCTTCTCTACCCTCACCTCCAGACCCACTCAAACTGTGAGATTTAATATTTAATATTTTTAGTAATCATTCCACTCATTTACATTTCAAATGATATCCCATTTCTTGGTTACCTCTCCACAACCACCTCCATCCCACATCTGCCCTCTCCCTCCTCCCTTTTGTCTCTACGAGGGTGCTCCCCCACCCATATACCCTCTCCCACTTCACCACCCCACCATCCCCCTATACTGAGGCGTCAAATCACCACAGGACCAAGAGCCTCCCCTTTCATTGGTGTCAGACAAAGTCATCCTCTGCTACATATGTATCTGGAACCATGGATGCCTCCATGTACACTCCTTGGTTGGTGGTCTAATCCTTGGGAGTACTGGTTGGTCCAGCCAACTGGCATTGTTCTTCCTATGGGGTTGCACACCTCTCTGCTCCTCCAGTCCTTCCACCAGCTCCCCAACCTGGGTTCCCAAGCTCAGGTTGGCTCCAATCATCCACATCTGCATTGGTCCTTTGCTGACAGAACCTTCCAAGGAACAGCCACCCCAGGTTCCTGTCAGCAAGACCCTCTTGGCATCAGCAACAGTGTCAGGGTTTGGTGTCTGCAGATAGGATTCAGTCAAGTTTGTGTTGGCTGACTACTCTTGGGAATTTTGCTTTCTCTGGAGTGTGGTCAATGATGTACCAGGGTTACAGCATTAAAGAAAACTCACTTTGTCTCCCGCAGCATCTATTAGTTATTAATAGTTCCTCATCTAGGAGCAAAAATTTTATACCTACCTATCGTCTCTTTCAACTCTGAGATTTTTGTCAGGCTTTATCCTGAGATAGTTTTATACACATTGTCATAATTTCTTTGAACTGATGTGTGTAACTGTATTGCTATGTCTGATAACCACTGTGTGCATGAGCGTGCATGCATGCATGCGTGTGAGCAAGCATGCGTGCATGTGTGCGTGCATGTGTGTGTGTGTTTATTGTTTTCTAACTCTAGATTTGCCATCTTTCTGTCTTTTCTTCTTTGAAATTCCCTGAGCCTTGGTGGTTGTGATATGTACTTCTCATTTACGGATGAGCACTCTACAGTCCTTTAGTCTCTGCATTTTAACTATCTACATTCTATCTATTTCATCTATGAAAGGAAGAAGCTTCTCTGAATATAGTTGGAAAATACACTGATCTATGGGTATAGCGAAAAGATGCTAGGAGTCATCTTAATACTATGATCATTTAACATCATAATAGTATTGGGTTCTTCCATGGGGTTTATGATCTGTTATAAGCAGACATTATTGGCCCCACTAACATTGCTGGAAATGGATTCTACCTCATGAAAAGGGAAACAATCATTCTGAGAAAGGTAACATAGATTTAAAAAAAAAGTCAGTTTTCTCTCATTTCTCATTTATGGAAGTAGCTTTGATATATCAGATATGTGTGTTATATTAAAAATACACACAAAGGTCAGAAAATTAGTACAGACCCATGGGAAAGGGAGCTTTCAGGAGAGAAAAGACAATACACAAGGGTATTCAGGATTATAGGGGAATAATAGACCAGGAAGTGCTAAATTGAGATGGGAGATGGGAGAGACTAAATGAGGGAATATGGAGAGGGAATAATAACACTAAAGGCCTTTTGAAAAGGCTACATATGAATGTAATCCCATAGAAGATTCCTAAGATACATATGCTGTGTATACCAAAAGATTTTTAATGCTCTACCCTACATGAAAGGGACAAGGTATCAACTATACATCAGATGCAGCAAATAACTCCCCAGTACAAGAATGAGTAATGTATTTTTGAGTTGTTAGCCAATGGGATCCCATAAACCCACAAGTATTACATCCTATGACCAGTACTCTTGATTACCATCCAAAGCTTGACCACAAGACATTTTCTTTGACATGTTTATTTTTTTTGAACAATAAAATACTATTATTAGTTTTGTTTCAATAAGAAGTTTTAGGAAAAGATGTATATGCCAAAAGATGAAGTCATAGCAATTGATTAGATAATTCATACAACAGAATTCAAATTTCCTTTGTTAAAAATTTCATCATGCTCTGAGTCCTTACCTTGATATGTGGGCCTTTCACTCTCCCGTCATACCAAAGATTTAGCTCTATTCAGGGTTATTTCCAAACTCACCCAATACTAGCCAGTCATCTTCCATTGTGGTCAGCCCATCTCCCATTCTCTTCACTATTTCCTATTATTATACCCAGAACTTTTAGGGCAAGGCTTTAAACAGTACCATAGAAAAGAAAACAATGAAAACTTATTAATTTATAGGGCGTAACAAGTAGATTTTAAAATTGACATCTGAGACAAGCTAAGAGTTGGCCATTCAGTAAATACAGTAAATACAAAATTCAGAAGATAGAATGAGATATTGGACATTCTAATAGAACTGTAAGGCAAGAGGAAGACTCATCCCTAATCACTGTCATTTGCTCTAGGAAGAAAAAAAAAAAGAGAAGAGGGGAGGTCAGCATGAAATTACCCATGACTTCTCTTGACCCTTCAAAAAAATTATTTATTTCCTTTCAATTCACATATGCTAGCCAGAACTGAGCCTCCTGGATTTTCTATTAAGAATCCATATTACAAAGCAATAATTTTCAGGTGCCATAGTCTCTGTTGATTGTGAATCCCAAAAGAAAGTAAGATTGGAGACATGAGAAAATGAGAAGACAGATGTGCCTAGAAACACAGAGACTCGGACAATGACTGGCAATGAGTAAAAGGGCAGAATTTTAACAGGTATAAACCACAGATGCAAAATTCACAGTATAAGAAATATATACTATTTGAGTTTTCTACATGTTAATATCATGTATGTGCAGTGCACATTGTCTTCTAGTCAGAGTGACTAAATGCCTTGTTTTAGAGGATTCTGTGTTCTTTTTTTCCCAAAATGCTTAGTGCTCCAGATTTACATATTGTAAGGTATCTTAAAAAGACACTGTGAGTGTGTATTTGAGCTGCCTTCATTACTTTCTCCACACTGCCCACAGCACCAGCCTGTGCCTTGCTCGGACACTTCAGAAGAGCAGCCTCTGTGAATGGTTCATCCATGCCCATTTTTTGAACTAGCTGTGTATGCTGTAAGGCCTTTTCTTGGGTGTATTAAATTTCTCCTCTCACCACTATGTTGTATTCTTCTTCTCCCTCTTAGGCCATGACTTTTTTACTAATTGTTGGGAAATTCATTCTTTTCTATTAATATTTGCCTTGAAAACATCACATTCAAGAGTCTAACAGGACTTTGTATTTACTGGGAACTTTAGCATTTACCCATTGATATAATTTTGAAGGTAGCAGCATGTATTCATTTCTTCATTTTTCTCTTCCTTCTTTTTTTATTTTTTAAGAAGCATATGGCATGGATTTTTGCTTCTTCCACACTCCTTGAAATCTTAAATCAGGAACAGGAATTCCTTAGCAATTTGGAAGTGAAGTTTTGCAGAGTGATTAGGTCTTGAGAAGAAACAAAATGAAAAGACTTAATATCCTTTATAAAAGACTCCAGAAGACCCTTGCTTCTAGCACCATGTGATGGCACAGTAAGACTTCATGTGTCCCATTAAGAACTGGACCCTCCTACACACCAACTCATTCTTGTTCTTGAGACTTCTAGCCACTAGGATCATAAGACAACAGTCAACCAGTTTAGGGCTTTTCTTTAAATGGCATCTCAAGTGGACTAAGACAATATCTTCAATCAGTATGTTTCTTAGTGCCATGGCTTTTCTCATAGCTGCTGAGTTGTTTAACTTTAAAAAAAAATGAAAAGTGACTATCTGGAAGTAGCCCAGATAGAAATTTATAAAAATGCATTCACATTGGAGACTGTGTTCATTAAGTGACCCTCTGTTCCCACAGAGGTCTTTGAAGGACTCCCTTTGATCCCTCATTTGCATCTATTCTTTATAGTGACAAGTTCATTAATGGTGTCTTTGTATAGCTGACTCCCTATCCTGACCCATAGAATTCTTGCAAGTAAACCCACAATTTCTGGACCAAGCATATGAAAATGGAAGTTGCCAAGTGACACTGGTTTAGCCTTTCTTAGCCTTTAGCTAGACTTGCCTTCAAATTGTCTTAGTACCCTGTGTCAGAAAGACAAAACAACAACAACAACAACAGCATTATGAACAAAATCCTTTGGGCCATGAAGAAGACCAGCAGTCACCATCCACAGAGTAAAAAAAATAAAATAAAATCTGCTTTTTCTTTTATCAACTGGTAATTAGTAGTTTCGTGAAATCTTATGAGATTGAATAAGACCAAACAGAAAGTGTGTCGCTCCTCTTTCTGATTTATTTCAATCTCTTTTCTCAGAGACAGCCATTGAGACAAATATTTATTATGTCAACTTGCTGAAGACTGTCTGCAGGCATTGGAAAGACACAATAATTGATTTCAATAATTAATTCCTCCTTCAGATGTGCTGCTGCCCATGCACTCGTGCTCAGGACCCAGTTAAAAGGAACTGAGAGGCAGGAGTGCATAAACAGCTATGTTACTTTGGGGAGCTAAAGTCCCCTAACATACTGTAGATTTGGGAAGAGCTTTTAGGCCTGGGGCTATTTGAAGTTAATTCCTATACGGTCCCTTGTTAGCTTATGTTGTTCGTGATTTTCCAACCATATCAGAGGTATAGAAAGCCAAGTGGAGAGCTAGACATCTTTGTAGTAATTGATCTGAACGCAATCAGAATATCCATCTTTGTACTATATCAAAAGTGCACTCCCTCCCCTCAAAAAAAGACAGAGAAAGTTCTGGAAGCAAAGGCATTAGGGAGGAGGAGAGCTATAAGTAGAAAAATCATCAAGTAATAAATTTTTAAAAGGAAAGACTTTATTTTAGAAAACAAATGACCCTGGTACCTTTTTGTTTTAAAAAATACTGTGGTTCAAAATACTTAGAAATATAGTCAAATGTTAGTGTTATACTCCATGAACAGAACCTTAACTGATTCCTAGGACAATCTTTTATAACTTAATTCAAGCTGTTTCCATTAGAGTTTTTAAAATATTAGTATTTACATATATGTATGTGTGATAACATGTGTATATGCGTATTTGTCTTTGTGTTGTGTGCATGTCTGTGTATGTGTGTTACCGTGCAATAATACAAAGGTAAAAGTTCAGATGTGAGGTTTTAGAATACAATTAGCAGAAAGTCTCTTAAATTTAATACTAAAAATAACTTTAAACCTCCCTTTAACCCAGAATGTGTCACAACTCAGGATTTTTACTAATCAGGGAATTTATAGCCCCAAACTGATTGTGATGTCAATTGTTATAAATCAAAGCTTTAAAGGACGGTAAAGCAGAAATGAAAAGCAGCCTGTGATTAAGCATTGAACAGGACGTGGTCCTAGCCATCCAGGTACAAGAACCAGCCTCTTGTTCCTACCTGGTCCCAGGGCGATAAGATTCCTGATGTAAAGAACAGATTAAAAGTAAAGGAATACCAGATGTTTTTCCTATTGGATGGGTTAAGTCAGACCCAACCTAAAATTAGGAAAACACACAGGGCTGATTTACTACTGTGCTGGGATGAGTGAATGTGCTAGGAGATGGGGCTGGTAGCTGCAGAGCCAGGTCTCTGCTTATTAATGGGGCTGAGGGAGCAGGGAGGCCTCACCCCTGACTGCTCTAAAAATGCTGAACGAGGACTCCAGCCTGGTGATGAAAGGTGGTCTTGGAAAGCTCACTGAAAACATTTGCATCTACTTTGAACAAGGGTATAAGAGACAGAGGGAAAGGCCAAGTTCCTGGTCTTTAGTTTATAATCTATTTATTTCATTATTTTATGTGTACGAGTGTTTTTGCCCCATGTATTCATAGGCACTGTGTGCATGCCTTTGCCCATAGAGATCTGAAGAGAATGTTGGATTCCCCGGAGACTGGAACGACCCATGGTTGTGAGCCATCATGTAGATGTTGGGAAGCAAACCTGAGTCCTCTGCAAGAGCAATAAGTAATTTAATCACTGAGCTAATTCCCCAGTCCTCATTATTGTTCTTAATAAAAACAGCTCAAAGATAAAATTAACCTGGCCCGAATGATATTTTTTTTAAGGAAAAATTTTATGACTTAGAAATCAACATTATTGATATTGATTTAAGTGTCACCCATTCCATCTTAGAGAGCTTGTTTCCCTGCTTAGCTTGTAGTGCCTGGTGGAAAACTGCTGCCTTCTTAAAAAAAAAAAAAGCCAGTTTAACTTCCCTGCATGGAGGCTAGGTTTCACACAAGAAATCCAAGATGCTCAGGGACTTCATTGTAGCTGCTACTGTTTTGAATCAGATAAGCATCCCTCCTTGCCACAGACTTCATGCAAGAAAAATGAATTTAAAGAATAACCTATATCTCAAGTTGCAGAAAAACTGGTACATCCCTTCTCAGACAGTAGAGTAAATATGTAATCAAATAGCTTTTGCACAGGGCTATGTTAGGAAGCTAGAAAGCGCTTCCTCCAAAGGCAAATTTCTTTCTAGGTTTGGTAAACTGTCTGTATGCCAAGTACTTTCCAGTGCCATAAAATCGGAAGGTTTTTTTTTTTTTGCCATTCACACGCGCATGTGTGGGCTCAAGTGTGTGTGTGTGTGTGTGTGTGTGTGTGTGTGTGTGTGTGTGTGTGTGTGTCTGTGTGTCTGTGTGTGTGTCTGTGTGTCCGTGTGTGTGTATGTTCTCTTAGGCCCTCAGAACTATCGCTAATGTGCAGGGGAGAGTATAGATAAACCTCTTGAACTAGGTTTACACTCCCAAGATGTGATAAAGTACAGATAACTTTAGATATGTCATACAAATGCAGTGAGCCTGTTTCCTTATTACAAAGTAGATGGAAAGCATGCATTTCTGGATCATCATGGGAGTAAGATAAACTCACACCTATAAGAGCATGCCCTATGCATATTGGGGTGTCTAGTCAAGAATTTCTACTGGAGAATAATAAAAGCTGCAAGCTTGAACCAGATGTATGCCTATCCACCTCTCCTAAATTCAAATCATTCTCCTACTTGTCAAGAAAAACTAATGCACTTCACAATGTCATCCTTGAAAGTGGCAAGATAGCAAACCTGTCACTACCAAGAAGCACAATTATGGGGACTTTTGGGACGATCAATTCTTTCATGCTTCCAAAGAGATTAAGTTAATAAATTTTCCAAAACTATTTCCAGCCCTCAAAGTATCTTTATAGGATTAAATAATAGTCATCTCCAGCTGGCCAACACTAAGCCAAAATGAAATGACACAATTTATGGCACAAAATGCCTCCACATAGTGTTTGTTCATTTTGTGTGGTTACCTGTCTGTTTCTTGGTGTTGAAGAGACTAGTCAGAATCTAGAATTCTCTTAGCATATAGATGTGTTACTTTGGCCTCACCAAAGGCCAAGAATGCCACTTGAGGGTAGTTTATTTGTAAATTATGCTTATTTATAGGAAAGCAGAAATTGAATCTGCTATAATACATAATCTGAATTCTAAAATAGACTTGAAAACTGCATGACTAGAGTGTTGTCGTATATGTAATAAAACAGAAAGTTATTGTTTGTTGGTGGCAAATGAAACATTCTGTGTGAGAGAAAACACTATATTTGAAATTTCTTAGACTTTCCTTCTTAAGTCCAGAATCCATGCATTCCTTTTGAGTTAACAAAATTATCTAAAACTGTCTACTATAAATGTACGTAATCCAGCTTTCTACTATGGTGCACACAGATACACTTCTTAAGTGTTAGGTGGAGTGTTGGAGTTGGAGAGACATGAATACAGTTTCATACTGGAGTTCATAGATGGTCCTATTCATAAGTCACCATTTTCTTGAAGCCTGGGGTTACTCTATCTATATAAAAGCCATTTTTGATTTATTCAAAGGTGAATATTTCTAAAAGTAGTGGCTTTGAATATCAGGAAACTAAGAAGAGGGTTTGAAGAATAGCTCTCTCACCGAACACCCTTTCCGGTGAGAAATGTTAGTTTGTGGCCTGATAGAAGAGCAGCTGCTAGTAACAGCCATTTCTCAAATAAATCCTTTGTGTGTGTGTGTGTGTGTGTGTGTGTGTGTGTGTGTGTAACAAAAATAATCAAAGAAAAAGACTATTAATTTGAGAGGGAGTTGGAGATAACATGGGAGGAGTTGAAGGGAAAATGGTAGAGGAAAGGGAAAGGGAGAAGTTATATAATCATACCTTAATTTAATATGCAATTCTATATCAAGAAATTATTGGAATGGGACTGTATAAATGACTCTGTGTGTGTCTGTGTGTGTGTTCGTATGTGTATGTGTGAGTTTGTGTTTGAATGCATGCATGTGAATGTATGCGAGACTATGTGTATTTGTGTGCATGAGTGTGTTTATGTGTGTGAGCTTGTGTTTGCGTGTGTCTGAGTTTGTGTGTGATGAGTAAGTGTTTTTGCGAGTGTATGTTTATTATATAGAAATAAAACCTATTAAGTCTGTTAAGGGTAGCTTTTTTGCTTATTGGTTTCAGGGCTGATCATTGTGTACTGAACAATCAATTAGGCATTTCAATTCTGGACAATGTTGATGATTTTAATTGTTTTTATACCTTGTCTGGGGGTGAGATGATGTGTTATTTCCTCGCTTTTTCATTAGCATGTGTATTAATATTATTATTGCATAAGTCTTGTATTAGCAGGAATATTGTAATATCATGGTCATTGTATTAGGCTTTAAAGAAGTACTCTGGGAGCTCTCTGGGAACAATCTCATATGTAACTCAGAAAAATAGCTATTCATGCTATTTTTTGAAACTGCAGAGGAAGCACGTAGACTAGTTAGATTATCACGGTAACTACACAGTATCTGTGAGTAATATACACAAGTGTCTTTTTATGGTTACTGCATTAGAAATATTTCTGTTCATTCAATTTTAAATTCTATTCAAATGAAAGTGTGAATTCACTGTTAAGCAGATCCATAACCTGTGTAACCCAAAGGAGAATAGAATGTCAAAGAATGAAATTGTTGCACATGAAAATCTTGTTCTATTACTTTGGCAGTATTAAGCTGCTAAATTAATAAGAATGGTCAGCTACAACACTCTTTAACTAACAAAAAATACTAAAACTACTTCTGGAGTCAGTCACCTTGAAAGGTTTCTATTTTAAAGAATCAAACAGCAGACACTTGAATAAAGAAAATATATTCCACAGATCCAAGCATATATTTGCTAAATGGGCACTCACTTCTATTGACACTGTATTTTAGGATTCAAGTTAGCCAGCAGAGCAAATTACAGTGTTCCCTTTCTGGAACAAAACACAGTTAGCTTGCTCTCATACTATAAGATTGATTTTGTGATTATTTGTTTTAGCAAGTATAATATATTATATAAAGTTCAAAGATCAGTAGTAATGCAGGGAAAAATGAGTCAGCTTTTGTTATTTACTGATTTGCATCATACCTAAATTCATAAGTTGAAGCACCCTAGCCACCAGTAGCTTAGAATATGACCTTATGTAGAAATGGAACCTTAAAATTGGTAATTAATTTGGAATGAAGATTTTAGGGCAGAGCATGATCTAATATGACTGTGTTCTTATATGTAAATTTTTTAAAAATAGAAAAGAAAATCTGAAGACACAAGAGATACACGGGTTCTATACACTGATGCAAGAGCAAATGAGGACACAGCAAGAAGACAGCCACACCCAACACAAGGAAAGAGAGCAAAGGTCAGACATACCAGCATCTTCATCTTGAATTATTCCAATAATGGGAATTTTTATTTCCATGTCTCTTGAAAACTGTGCATAGTTACTCTGAGAAAACAGCTATCTTCATCAGTTTCTTAAATATGCCTTCAAGTAAATTTAGATTTTTGTGCAATGCATAGGTAAATACCAGATAAGTGTCTACAACTAAAATACTACATACTCTTTTCCAGATCATCATTTCATTTACTAACATGTCCAAATGATCATGTGATATCAAATGTGCATTTTTGTGGCTGCATGGTTTCCACTATGTAAATTTACTATCTAACAATTTAAATAAAATAGATATATAAGGCGATTTCAATAATTTGTAATAAATAGTACAGTGAATATTTTTCAGCATGCATTCCTCTTTCTGTGAATATATTTGTAGAATAGATTTTTTTGAAAGACTATAAGGTCAAAAGATGTGCGCATTTAAAATTCAGAAAATGTTGTTAAAGGCTGACACAAGAGATTGTAGCAATTTAGACTCAAGTAAAAATGATGTACGACAGTATTTATTTCTCCATATTTTCAATGATATTGGGCTGCATGAGACTTTATATATAGTATTTCATTACAGTTTTAATAAGATTTCTATTATTATGAATGCGATTAAACTTTATAAAAATCTTTTACAGCACCATTTACATTATGTTTTCAGTAGACTCTCTGTTCATATCCCTCTCACTGTGTTCTACCAGGTTACTAGTAATTTTATCATTAATTTTATGAGTTTCTTATACACTAAGAATATTATCCCTTGTTCTACAATATAATTTGTGTTTACAAATTATTTATTTCCAGTGTGTTATTTTTCTTTTAAATGTGTTTATGGTGCTTTTTATATGCACATTTAATGCAAAATATCAAATTGAGTTTCTGATTTATGTCTTGAAAAAATAGACTTTTCCACTTAGGTATTTTTAAAATCTCCACTGTCTTCTAATGGTTTAAGCTTTTTAATTTCAATATTTGATTTATGTAAATATTCTTGATAGGTACTATGGAATGAAATTTTAAATATCCTCATGTTATTTTCTCAATACTTCCCCTTGACTAAGCTCTCTTACCCATTTCTTGGGAAATTCCTTTCCCAAAGTCAGTGGCAACAGCTAGGCTGTTTCTTCACCAAAATCTCATTAACACCACTAGTAAATCACTACCACGAGACCATTTATGAAGTTTAAATTGTTTTGCTTATCATTAGGCACATTGAAAGAGCTCTAAGAAGGGTAAAATATGCCATGTTTTATTTTTGCTGGGATGATGCTAAAGAAAAATAAAGGTCCCAAAAAGCTTTAATTTGTAAGTGCAACATAAGCATTATGTGTTGAGCAAAAGTGGAATCAATTTGTTATGAAAACAAAGGTTAAAGAAACTCAAATATCTATGCTGAGTTTAGCAACTAAACACTGAGCTGAGCTGTGCTGAGGCTCAGAGGTAGAGTGTTTTCAATACATGACTGGGATGCTGAGTTTGACTCCCAATATCATAAACAAATGAATTAATGATTAAACTAAACTGATTTATTCTGGCTTTGCCCCTTATGATTGGAATGTTAGGAATGTCTTCTCAGAGTATCATCCCTAAATATGTCTTAAATTGCATTGCATGTAGAAGACATCAAGGCTGCATTGTCATGGGATCTAGGAGAAGATAAAACTAATAAACAGGAGAGAACCAGCTTCTGTGGAATAAAATTACTTTTTTAAAGACTGATTTAAAGCAGTTCTATTAACTGGTGACTCCCATCTGTGTGATGACTCAGAGGTCAAGATGCCACCCATTTTGTGATTCCACAGTCCTGGAAGAGCTCTCAGGGAGCTGACATGGGAGGAAACATGAAGAATATATGGAGGCTTCTTAAAATCCCTCAGCCAGATTCTCACTCATCACCGATGAGAAACCAGTTGGACATCTTCATCTAACTGTAGAGATCCAAAGGAACATGAATACATCATAGTTAGGAAATTGTATGATCAGAAATAAGAAAATTGGAGGCTTTTGCTAAGAGACTAGAGGGAAGGCCTTCTGATGCCTGAGGTTCCACAGGCAAACTACAAGTCACAAGTCAAATAAAGCAAGAGTATGTGGAGGCTGGAAAACTAGTGATCTCAAGAGAGGTGATAAGTATACCTCTAATTAATTTGTTCTCCAGAGAACAATTTTTGCTTTTCCATCCATTCACTTACTCATCTATCCACTTCTTTAATTTAATTTTTAGAAAGTCATTTAGATGTGTTATATAGCATTTTTAGGCAAGCTGCTGTATGCCTTAGTTTGAAAGATGTGTTCACTGTGTGGTGATTAAATTCAAATTGCATTGTTTCACAAACTTACCATTCCTTTTTAGACAACACTCAAATCTTTAACCCTACCCTTCTAACAGTACTCAAGTATTAATACACTGTGATTAATTGTGGCCACTATGATGTACACAAAACCTCTCTCCTCTACTCATCTGTTAACTACTATTCTAATCCCTGCTTTGATGAGTTAACCATCTTTTGTGATTTATTATCTGTATTTTTAATTTTAGGTGCACGCACATTTTGCCTATATGACCATGGATGTCAAAAGAGGAAGTTTGCATCCCTGGAATGGAAGTTATGCCTGGTTGTGAACTACAACGGGGGCTGCAGGAAACCAAATCCAGGTCTTCTGCAAGAGTAGGCAGGGC
>JANHMN010000002.1:178847769-178895269 GCA_030674055.1 Rhabdomys pumilio | reverse complement strand
TGTTTTTGTAACATACAGAATTTTAGCATTAGAAAAGACAAAAAATGGCATACAAATAAGATGAGGGTGTTTCTCATTTTATATGGATAATTATATCTGGGTTCACTATTCAATCCATCCCACAAAACACAAACCATCTTCAATATTTTTACAGAGTTGATTTAAAATTTTATGTTGTATTCACCACTGCTGTGTATGTCTCTTTGTATAAGCATATAGTATGAATAAAAGGAGTTTTTTGGGCCATTTCAAGTACTGTTGGAAATTCTATCTTAATCTCAGTCCAAAATTCATTTAACAACTATTTTCATAAAAGTTAAAATAGCAATTCAAATGCAACTTTTAAAATAAAGCAGTCTAACACAATATAATTCCAAGATACATTATTTTCATACATTGGAAAGAATAATGTCTTCTTGTATAATCCAAGCTAGTCTTGAACAGCTCAGGTTAGCCACATATTTATAATTTTTGATTCTGGAGCATATTTTGTATATATCTCCTTCAAATAAGCTATTTCTAGTCTCATATTCATCTATAAAACTAATCATTTCTCAAAGTGCATTTAGTCACTGTTTGAACCTACCACACGCTAAGTCCTCCCTGGATGTTTAAGATGCAAGAAAAAATAAAGCAGAATAAGCTGCTGGTTTGCTTGCTATTGTGAAGCTCGTGTGAATGTAATAAGTTGAATGTAGTAATAAATGTCATGACAAATAATGAATTAGAACAAGAGAATAAAATCTGTAGGACATGGAAGGATTGACAGGTTTTGAAAAACAAGGACTTGAGTGGTAGAAACAGCCACTTGGACTATAAGAGAGCAACATGTCAGAAAGAGACTGGTTGGTACAAAGATGGGGACATGAAACATCCATGTTTAATACAGGTCTGGACAGATAAAGTGGCCTGAATCCACACAGATGAGTGATAGGAAAGGGTATCATGGGAGATTATATAGAGAGTTAGGCTCCGTGCTCATCAATCTGGGTTTCATTTCAAAGTAGAAAGACTCTGCAAAGTGAACAAGGCATTTCTGTGGCATAACTTATGGGTCAAAGGAAACTGCACTCTACAGAACAGTGCAAGTCAGGTTCAGGAAGCCATTTTGAAGCCCTGTACAATGATCCAGAGGAAGACAGATTGACCAGAGCAGAGAAGCACTAAGTGAGATTCGAGATGCAGTTTGAAAGTTAACAGAGTAGAGTGCTTTTGATGATGGGAATGTAAAGAACAACAACAACAACAAAGCTAGTATCTGCATGAGGAGTGAAGCCATTTCAAAAGACAGGGAGCACTAGGAAAAATAAAGCGGTGGCAAGTTTTAAAAATTAGTTCCTTCTCAGTCTATGGAAAGTGATAGTGAATATCCAGATTCTATATTAAAAAGACAGTGAAATGCAAGGCTAGAATTCAGAGGGAAAGTCAAAGTTAAACCAAATAAGATAAGCAAATAATTCCAAATGTTACTGTAGATATGGCTTTGCAATTAATAGTGCCTAGACGTGTCAAGAAACAAAGTAAATGCTAGGGAGGAATCCAAGAGGTAACTCATCACTCTCATTCACAATACACTCATTCTGCATTTCTTGGTTTTCTCCAAAACTCGACTTCCCTGCTTCTAGTCTATGAAGTTCTCCTCTCTCTGTTCCCCTAGTAGTAAAAATTGGTATAGTACAAATTACACACATTGGGTTTTCTTAGCATCATAGTTGATTGGGGACTTCAGAAAACTGAGGCCATTTTAATTATTATAATACATTCAATATTCATTAAAATAGAAATAATCCTGAGTTTTCTTGGTCAGGATGAATGAATAAATGCATATCATTAAAAAATCATGCTCTTTGAGAACTCATCAATGGAAGTAAAATTTGTTACCTGTAGGGTTTTGTTGTTATTGTTGCTTTTTGGTTTGTTCAAAACAAGCAAAGATATATCTTCTGCTTCATGAGTTTGGAGAACCAATAGCATTTCCAGGCAAAACTGTTCATTGTTAAAAATGGATCATAAAGCCCCTAGAGGAAGAAGTAAAAATAATTCTGCTGTAAAGATGTTCTACCAGAAGTATAAAACAAATTTTCCTAAAGTTCTTGTCAAGAATTTAAATCACACTGAGAGGCAACAAGGAGAGCAACAAGGAAAAATAAAAACCTTAAGACTCTCTTAAACACTTAAAAACTTAAAAATTATATGATCTCTATCCCCCACTCTTCTGGCTTTGTTTCTGTGATGGTAAAGTAGCATGCCTTATGTTGAAGAACTGGCCATTATTTAGGAGAAGATGAATATGTTAGACTCTACTCACATCCTTTTTTTAATTAGTCAGCATAGTGGTGCACACCTGTAACTGCAGCACATGGGAGGCTGAGGCAGAAGGGTAATGGGTTTCAGGCCAATCTGGCCCACATAGCTAGTTAGTGACCCAGCTGAGCTACATGTAAGCTGGTTTCAAATATAAAACAAAACCTGAAAATCATTGTAGTTTGTTCTAGGGCTATCTTAAGTCTAAAATGTGTTCTTATACACCAATTGATATATAAGAGTTGAAATTTTCTATTGACATTAAATATTTTATAGTATCAATAGAAAACTTAATGTTTTAGAAAATAGAAGTGCTAAATAAAATTTGTATATAACAAAAGGTTTATATTTTATAGCATTTTTCTAAGGGAATTCTTTTTATGTAAATTAGAATTTGTGCAGATTTTATCATTCTTTCAGACAGTTTCAGAATAGGTAATGTTAGATAGCCTTTAAAGTGTGTGTGTGTGTGTGTGTGTGTGTGTGTGTGTGTGTGTATACTGGATACACTTTCTAGTTATATACTTTTTAATTGTGTTTGTGTGTTGAAACCTGGCATGTCTGTTACAGGGGTCTATCAACCAGCTTTTGTCTTATTGCCCTGATTATTACAGAACCTTGGTTTTCTGATAAAAACTTGCAAGTACTGGGAAAAGTGAGTTAGGCTTTAAGCAGAAGTAAAGGGGTAGTGGGCTTGATTATTGCTGGTATAGCAGCTTTAATCACATTAAAGCTAGCAACACTGCTTCTGCAATTGCTTTGACAAAAGAAGTTAAGACAGATACTTTTGTTTATCCTTTAGCAAAAAAAATGTTACTAATTTGTTGAATATAAAAGAAAATTTAGATAGGCATTTGGAACAACAGATTGATGCTCTTTATCCTATTCAAATTATTGGAGAAAGGTTCAGAGTTTAAGAGTAAGGAGCCATCTTGAGTGCCATGTCAAATACCATTGGATTCATGTTAGCTCTAAAATTTACAAAGATAGTCTTTATAATTAGGAAAAAGTTTAAAGATACTTGCAGCGAATTTGGCATAATTCTAACACATCTCTGGATGTTTTAACTTTGCATAGTGAGCTTATGAATTTAAAGAATGTTGCTCAGCTGGGAGTTGATGCAGCAGATACTGTTAATAAAATTAACCATGACCTGAAGTCAGTATTTCTATTTTGGACAAGCTTCAAGAATAGCATATATATAGCTTGATCATGCTAGTTCTTTTTGTCTGGAGAATACTTTTCTTCATGCCCATAGTGTTAAGGGATGTCTTTAACAACATCAACATGTTGGCAGCCAAAGTACATCACTTAAAACTGAAAATGAACCCCAAGACAGAGTTATTAAATTAATAGGCTGGCAAGCCAAAGACAGATAAGATTCTGCACGAAGCCTCATTGACCTAAGACAGAAGTACCATGCTCTTAATAATGCATATTCCAAGATAGGTAAGGAAGGCATTCTTGTCAGAATGATCTAAGACAGGCTCAGTCTTGTTTATGAAATAAAAAAGGGCGAGAGGCAGAGAGCTTTTGGGGCTGCTTAGCAAGAATCTGACTTTAGCCAAGGACAAGGAAGTGAGCTTCAGGCAGGAATCTGACATTAGGCTAAAACAAAGAAGTAATTTCAGGCAGGAATCTAAATATTAGGCTAGAACAAGGAAGTAGACTTCAGACATAAAAATGACTTTCGGCTAGGAGAGGAACGTTGGGTCAGATATTTTGGTCATCCTTATAAGCCCTGAGAAACAGTGATCATGGGAGGGTTCATGGAACTTTGTTTATTATTGCCTTGTTTGTTCTTTGACTATTTATGCTTATTGTCAAGCTTGTTCCTTGACTATTAGCATCTATTTTATTGCTAGTTCCTCAACCCAGAACTGACCTCAATACTTGCATGTAATTAAAATGTTATAAAAGCAAAAAGGAGGAGGTGGGATGGGTTGGAGGTGTCTAGGGAGGGGAAATGGGGAAAAGGAATGATATCTGAAACGTAAATAAATAAAATATCCAATGAAAAAGAGAAAAACAAAGAAAAGAAAAAAAGAAAAATTTCCTATCATCAATAACTACATGAAATAATTTATGTAAATTGCCTCACTTGTTTCATGTAACAATACAAGGAGGTATATAAAGTTATCTTTTTTATTTTATAGTTGAAGAAAAACAAGAAAAAAATGGAACTTTTCCTCAAGACAGGGTCAAGATAGGTATCTCTGGCTAGCACAGAGCTCACTATGTTTTTTGACTGAGCTGACCTCACACCTGTAGAGATCCCTCTGCCTCTGTTTCCAGAGTGCTATGATTTCATGTATGGGGAATTTTAAAATTTAGTTATTTTGGTAAGTTAGAAAAGTTTCTCACATTGGAAGTGAGCTAGGGTTCTAACTAGATCTATTTAAGTCAGAAATCAAGCTAGATATTTAACAGGAGATCTATAAACTCTTTGTAGGATTCTATCAGAGCATCTAATAGGTTAATATGATTGTACTCTTAAGGGAGACACAATAAAGAACATTTTGCATGTATTTAGTTATCAACACTGAGTTCCTTGCACAATTCTGAGCCAGCTGCAAAACACCACTTCCTGTCTATCTCCTGGGTAGGTAAAATGCCTGGTTTTCTCTCTCACTCATCCTCATTTGCTCTATTCGCTTTCATAGGGTGATCCTCAATTAAAGAAAGCCCCCCTAATATTCTCAAAGTATAAAATTTACATCTTAATATCTTAGTCCTGAAATACTGTATCTTTTGCCTCTGAAATCTTCTTAAAATAAGAGAAACATAACATGACTTTTTACTTCTTTTCCCTGAGCAGGACCCATGAACAACCAGACACCTTATCCTTTATCGTTATCTCATCTTTTCTGTGTCTTCTGCAAGAACATCTTTTCTGTGTTTTATTACTTTTTGCTGTGGTTATGAGAGTATGACATATTATATGCAGTAGGTTGCAGGGTGATATGGACCTCTTGGGTTCTTCTCAGAACTAAGAATCTATGCTCCTACTTGAAATATAACTCATTCTTCATGCATTCTATTCCAAATGTGTTTCATTCTGAGCACATAACAACTACATCAGTACTCAGTTATAGTTTAATTGGCCAGGTCTCCAAATACTCAAAGAAAATAGGAGAAATCTTTGTGGTAGCTAATTGCAATCATGTTGAAACCCCAAAGTAGAAATTCTACTGATTCACCATTCCCTTTGTTCTCAGTTCTACACTTTATTGAAACATGACACGTGTGGGTATTCATGAACTTCTAATATCAAGCTTAGTCCAGGGATAGACCGTGTGTTTTCTACATTTGTCAGCCCTTTAAATCCAATCTTTCCAAATTCCACAAATGGAAAAGTGGCTACATAGGGACTTAACACATTCCTTTTCTTCTTATCCCACTACCCAAGTGCCTCTTAAAAGGGATCTTTATGTGGGTCTAATTGGTAATGCACATGCAGATGCATAGTTAGTTGCCCAATCGCCCAAGCAACTGGGTCGCAATGGGTGGAGATGTATTTTTCTTAGACATTTTGCTGGCAAATAGCTCCATGCTTTAGCCCTCGGAAAACAAGCTGTGGTTTGTTTGATGTTTTAGGTTAGGGAGTGGCTGGCAGCATTCTGTGAAAAAGTGAGACTTTCAACACTGTAAGTCATTTACTGACTTTATTTAACAATATCTAAACCATTTAAACCAACAGTATCATATAGCTTGGCACATTATACCACTACAGATCTTCCGGAAAGGATGAAATGGCCAAATATTTACATGCATTCCGTTTTCTTTACATATTTGTATTTCTATCATTTTGAAAATTAGAATATAAACATTCTGTTTAAAAATCTGTTCTCCCCCACATACTACATATTCAAAGAGCAAACACACTTTCCCTTTAGTATGTGTGTGTGTGTATATATATATAAACATATATAAATATAAATAATTCTAGGTGTCTCTTAGTTTTAACTTTAAATATTTAGGTCTACCTAAATAGCCCAACCCTTTGTTTTATGATGCAAAAAAAAAAATTATAAAATCTGCTGTCCCTATAATTACATTGCCCTTTGCCGTCTCTTAAAAAAAAAGAAAAGAGGGTGTGTGTGTGTGTGTGTGTGTGTGTGTGTGTGTGTGTGTGTGTGTGTTGGGGGGGTGTTCAAATTTCCCCCCTGTTTTATTTGCACCCTATTAACAACTGTTACTGGAGCTTTAATTATGCCCCGGTGATTGTGGAGTTGTGGCTGACTTGTGTCATTTTCCTCCCAGGGGATGCCTTATAATTACCAGCATCCATCGTGGCTGCGTGTAAGCTGATGCTTTTTATTACCAGTTCAATAATCACTGCATCCTTGTGAACATCTGCTCTGCAAGCCATGCATCGGGGGGCCCAGCGCCTGTCACTTGATGTGCCCTCACCACGGTGACCTTGGTGCCCTCTCCTTCGCTTTATATCTAATTTGTTTACTAGAGGGTCTGTCCAGAAAGTCTCCCAGGAAGGCAATTAATACACTACATTTGCAAACAAAAGAAAATTTTGCCCTTTCTCTCCTTTCTCTTTTTCCGGGTTGTTGTCTTCATCTTCCATTCCATAATTCCTTTTCCTGGGAGAATGTATTGGTTTGAGACTTCGGGAAACAAGGACAATAAGAGCTTATTGGGGGAACGATCCACCTGCCTCTATGAAAAGCAGGTAGACAATTTGGTGGATTTATATCTCTTGAAAACATGAGAGTGTGAAGCACAAATTATAGATTATGTCGAATACCTCACCCGTAATAAGGAAAGGACAATTTGTTTGCTCCATTCTGATTTCATGAGCTCAGCCTTCTGACTCATTTTCTTTCCTATTCTCAGTTGCTCTCTCTGCTCTTTGTTTTCTAGGATAACTCCTCCTGCTGCATCTATTCTCCTGTAAGACTCTTGGTTTCCTTCTGTCTTTTCCTACTTCTTGCTTGTTTATAACTACAGATTAAAAACAGAAAAAATAACCTATCTTGGGAACAGCTATTTGTCTTCTGGGTAGTGTCTCTAAGTCACTACTTGCCACTAATAAGGCTACTCTGGACACCACTTACTAATCTTTATTAGGTCTAATATTTAAAAAAAAAAAAAAACTAGTTTTAGTTTCAGCGATTTTTGTAAGTATTTTTCAACTTCTTGTTAAGTTTAAAACTCATAAACAAACCTTGATCAGATGATTATTTGACATGCACACTTGTTCCTAATATTTATGCTTCAAAAGTATGCTGGCATTTCTTGAACCACCTGACCCTCAGCAGCTCCTAAAAATTAAGAACAATCTTAAGTCAATTCTGCAGAAGTACAACAAAGAAAGAGGGTTGTCAATTATGCATTTGTCACTGGCCTAAGAGAGCACTGAGAAGGCAGAACTTGTTTTCTGTATCCAGAGGACCTAGCAATGTACTTAGTCCAGAATATATCCTCTAAAAAAGAATATATATATATATAATATATTCTAGTTTATATATAATAAAATTTAATATATTATAGATAATATAATATATTGTAATATAATATTTTATATAATATAGAAAATGTTATATTTATACTATTATGGTTTATTAAAATTAATTGTTATAATTATTACATAATTAAATGTTATATTACATATTATATATAATGTGTATACCTAATCTCATACCTAGCCTGAGATGCAATATTCACAGAGACAGACAGATAGACAGACACCAGGTCTATTTTTAAAACTCATGCTTTAAGGCATTCTTCAAAGAGTTTAGTAACAAAATCATACCTGGGTGATGCGTGAAGTGGGAATTTCTGGTTTCACTAGAGACTCACGTGTCATTTGATGTTTTTCTTGAAACTGTCATATAAGAGGATGTTCTGCTGAAAGAGACATATGTGAGTATGTTTTGCTGCTGAAGCAGACACATGAGTAGATGTTTTGCTGAGAATCGACTAGTGTTTTTCTGGAAGTTGCCTGGTGAGAGGGTAGGGTACATTTTGCTGGAGTGGATGCTTGAGAGGACATGTGGTGTTTGGAAAGACTATAAGTATAACCCAACAGACAGTGGACAATGCTCTTGCATTGGTTAGCCTTGCAACTCTTTGCTGGTCATTGTTGGGTTCTGCTGACACTGGTCTTTACTGACGACACTCTTCCAAAGAAAGCCTTGCTTTCTTTGCTTATCTTTGCTTGTTCTGCCTTCTTAGAGAGTAACTCACCAAAGAACTTTAAGTGATATTCTGGCTGCTTCTTGCCACTTCAGTGAACTCATGCAAATCAAGGAAGTTACTGATTCATATTTGTTGTTTTACCAGTGGACTGGACTGTTAACAACAAAGATTGAAACACCTCAAATTGTTCCAAAGAACTATTGCTAAATAAATCCACAACCAATGTTTCCTATTAACCTTTTCTTCCCCTATGTCTGGTGGGTGGTGTAATGGAAGGAATGTTGAAGTATCAAAGAACCATAATTAACGTAAGTTCTGAAAAATCTAAGCCTGTAAACATGGGTGCAGAAGAATTAAAACTTGAAAGTCCTCTTATGTCTACTTTTCTTCAGATATTTCCAAACTACTAATCAAGATTTTGAATACATGCTCCAAACTGTAGCTGAAGCCCACATTTAACATGGACTAATAGAGCCATCAGAATCATGTAACCCAGGCCTCACTTAGTTTAACTGACTTGGTTCATGACAAAAATCTAAGAAGTATATAATGGGCCTATGGAATGATATCAATATCGACTTGATAGTACAAGTCTTGAGACTGACTTGTAGGACATAGGAAGGGAACTTCAGAAGAAGTATACAGAGGGGGAAAGGGATGGACAGAGGGAGACAATA
Source organism: Rhabdomys pumilio (assembly GCA_030674055.1). Classification (NCBI taxonomy): domain Eukaryota; kingdom Metazoa; phylum Chordata; class Mammalia; order Rodentia; family Muridae; genus Rhabdomys; species Rhabdomys pumilio. The sequence continues at coordinate 178,886,132 of JANHMN010000002.1, read as the reverse complement.
GTATTTGAAAAGGAAGACTGCACAATAGGGAGGGAAGCCATAGATACCAAAACCTGTAGTTGAAAAATCAATGCACTACAGATGAAATAGAAATAATAGTACAGTATGGAAGTTACTTTGAAAAATTATGGCTAGAATTAAAAAAAAATTTAATTTTACTTATTAATTCAACTAATTAAAATAAACCATAAAATAAATATTAGTGATAAATGGTCATTGAAATTAAACACAGAAATTTTAAAAATTACATGAAATACCTGAAATTCAAAATCTCACACATTAAACTTTGAACTAATTACATAATTTATGTGGCCTAGATCAAAATGAAAAGATAGGATTTCTGGATTAAAACAGAATCACTAAGATTTCAGAGATGGTAACATTGATGGTAGGCTCACAAGTGTAGCTCCAGATGTACCATCTCATGAATTACCAGAAGAGTTGCTACAGGAGTGATCCCCACAGAGAAGTACACCAGAAAGATCGTGAAAGGAAAACTTCCTCCTGCAGTTTTTACAATGTCCCAATGTATATCATTTACTATGTGCAAGCCGATAAAAGGAAAATACTTTAAGATTCGACCTCTGTTTTCATATGTAGAACATTGAGCCAATGTGGATCATGGAGCTAATGAGGCAAGAAATTGATACCTTGGCATGAGAAGCAAAGGTCAATGGAGTGGAATGAGACAACCACCCCACATCGAATTCAAACTCACCAAGTTTATGTCACTAGTATTTATTTTACTATGTAACTTTTGCTAAGAAAAATGGCATTCAAAACTTAATTTCCATTAATAAGTCATCAGAGTACTGCTTAGGATCTAACACATAGTTCTCATGGCAAGAAGAAATCCAGCTTCAAGCTCAATTGTCTAATCATTTATCTGATCCAATAAACTTCTTCTGGCTGCGAAACTCTCTGTCAGTTTAATAGCTTGCACCCGTTCCAAAAGTATGTGTATATCTTGAATGGTTTTTCTTTCATTTTTCCATTCCAAAGCAAAAAGTTGTAAGCACTGAATCATTTGCTCTGTAGTGGTTTGTTGACTGAAAACAACCATTAAGATGTGTTTGACAGACAAACCCATTTGGTCTGTTCCTGCTCTGGGCAGATTTTTGACTTCTGGTTTTATTACCTGAATGAAAAGTGATTGAAATTAATTGACAGATATGACAATGAAAACCCCACTGCATTATATCCAGAGTTCATGCTTTTACAAATGCATCACTTACAAGGTTAACCTCTGGTTAATCAACCAGAGGTTAATTTTACTGAGTCTGAAGGGATACTGGCCTAACCTGGGACATGGTTGTCCTCTTTTCTATGGTGCTTTAGATGTACAACCTGTGGAAGAGAGGCTATCATCAAAGGCCCAGATGCCCTACTCAGCATTTGAACTTTCTAGGCACACGAAGGATGCCACCACCACAAAATTTCTGCCCAGGAAATACATGTCATGTCACACTGTTTAAAATGAAAGTGAAGGACTAGAGATGACAAGCAGATACACTAGCCTTCCTACTTTTTCTGTTTCATTTTCGTCTGTAGCAATTTTGCCCAGCAGAAGCACCTTCTACTGTAGATTCCGAGTACCATGAATACAGAACAGTTATACCTGTTTTGTCTCTTTGCTGTTTGCTTGCACTGAAATGGTGCTATTGAGGGGTGCTACAAAAAGCCCTCTATACATCTCATCTCAGAATAGTACATCCATGAAAATAAACATTTCAATGTTTTGTTTGCTGCTGTAGTACTCCATCATACTTCATAATAATCATTCAGAATATTCTTCATGAACTCCAGATGCTGATGAGATTGATCTGTTCATAAAGTGCTCACCATTAAAGCCTGTAGACCCCTGGGAATACGGGAACAGTTAGGCAGGGCAGCACACATGTGCTACCAACACTGGGGGAGCAGAAACTGCTAGATTGCTGCTCAGGTATTCTAGCCTAATTGTTTCTCTCCAGATTCATTGAGAGACTCTATCTCAGAACATAAAGAGCAAATGAGAGGAAACCCACCATTGACCTTTGGTCATGGCATCCACACAATTTCACCTGTCACACATGCACATGTGCATGCACATATAAACTCCTCTGTTTCCACAGTGACAGTATAGGATGGGCAGCCAATCCTTTTCCTTCCCCTTGAATATAATCTTTATCTCTGTATTATTTGTTTCACTACTTCAATGAAGTACCTTACAAAAGAATCTTAAAATATTCTTTTTTCAGCTCACAGTTCTGTTTCTTTTATAGCTGAGGAGTTTTGGGGGGCAGGAGCTTGAGATAGTTGGTCACATTGCACCTGCAGTCATGAAGTCGATGGATATGAAGCCTTTTGGTCAGTCTGTTTTCCCTTTTCTATACATCCTGCTACACCATAAAATAATGCTGCTTACATCAAAGTGGATCTTTGCATCTTCATTACACAATTTAGCATATCTCTCATAGACATGTGCAAAGATTCATGTCCATGGTAATTCTAAGCTGATCAAGCTGATAATCAATATTAGCTATAATAATCTCCAACCTCTCAGTATTTATATGGTAACTTCATGAGCCCTTACAATGAAAATGGTTGTTTAACCTAAGGGCAAGTATCCTCTCTCCAAGATATTCCATTGAGTTACAAAAGTTAAGAATGTGCTTATGTCATGGTGGTTAGTGGCCATTCAAACACCCAATATCTTAGTACATATATTTTTTTATTCTCAGTAGCAGAAAATTACATTGTTTTCCAAAAAAAAAAAAATCACTTCATCTCAAAAACTCAGTACTTAAACCCTCTGAAATTTCAGCAAGATAAATAATTCAAGATACTTACAAGTACCTACATCACTGAAGATCTTAGCTGGTTGAGCATCAGATCTTAGGGACACAAACTTACTCTGAAGAACTGTTCAAAAAATGACTGACAGTATTTTTTTCCTTTCTTATTATTCTTTTCTTTATTGGATATTTTACTTACATTTCAGATACCAAACCCTTTGACAGTATTAAAATGCAAGTAAAATAAGCTCATTATTACATGCTGTCATTCATGTTTACACATTAAGTTGTTTAAGGCTCCATGAACTTTAAGGAGTCTTATTTTGAAATGAGGATTTGGCCAAAACTTCATTCTGAGAGTCTTAGTAAGAACTCTAGAATGAGAACACAAACAATCAAGTTTTCATCTTCATTATGTACCATCTATACATGCTCTGAGTGCACCAGAGACATCAATACTTTTAGGCCTTAAGAAGCTAACTGTCATCTAATTGTCTATTTTGGTCATTGAGTAGAGCCTCTGTCTGCATTCGTAGGGTTAATCTGCTTTATCTGTTTATGTGTACAAAAGTGGGTAATAAACATCACCGGGTTCTTAGTTAAGGTTTTGTTGCTGAGATGAGACACTATAACCGTATAATTGAGGCTGGCTTATAGTTTCAGAGGTGTAGTCCATTATTGTCATGGTGAGAAACACGGCAAGCAGACAGGTGCTAAAGCCAGAGCTGAGAGTTCTACTCTTCATTCATGGGCAGGAAGGAGAGACTGTGTGCCACAGTGAGCATAGCTTGGTCATATGAGATCTTAAAGCTCACCCCCACAGTGACAACATGACTTCCAACAAGACCACACCTACACTAACAAGAACACACCTCCTAATAGTGACATTCCCTATGAACCAAGCATTCAAAAAAATGGGGGTCACTCTTCTCCAAACCACCACACTGAGATAAGGATAGTTTTCAATTTAAAAAGTATAAATTCTGTGACTGGGCTGGAAATATGATTCTATAGTGAAATGCTTGCCAAGAATCCTAGAATATTAAGTACTGGGTTCAATTTCTAGCATGGGAAAAAGGAAGGGAGGAAGAGAGAGAGAGAAACAGAGACAGAGACAGAGACAGAGAGACAGAGAGAGACCGATGGAGACACAGAAAAACAGTGACACAGAGAAGAGACAAAGAAAGTCAGATATGGGAGTGAGAACTATTAATGGCAGGTTCCACCTAACCAGTCCTGGGAGGTGGAGAAGAAGGCTATTTCTTTTCTCCTATTCTCATTATTTTATTCAGCTCATGAATAAGTAGATGAGTTTGTGGTCTTCTTTCCAAATCAATGAAAGGGTTTTCAAGTTAGAAGGGTAATTTAAATTTACTGTCCATATATCCATGTCACTTCTGCCCTCCTCTAAACCTGATGTAGATGATTATTTTGGAATGCTTCAAGTTTAAAGCCTGTGTCTGCGTGATGAATATGCAGACCTTCGTATCAAATACCCCGATTAATGATAATGTGATCATTTGTCAATGTTAAGTTATCAATGTTCACAGAAGGCCAAGCAAGCTACTCCCCACCCACAACTCCAATCAGACCTAGCTAGGTCTCCACCCACAAGGAAAACATCAGCCCTTTAACACAGAGTGTCACATCACCTGCTGACAGGCTCAAAGCAATAAGACAAATAGTGTGTCTGTCTGTGCTTAAGAACGGCTGTACTGAAACAGCCCCTATATTTCTAGGTTTGGAGGGGAATGTTCATAGACAGAATTTTAATTAATAAAACATTGTTTTAAGACTCTGAAAATACTAAAATAATTTCAAAAAGACTTTTTGAACAAACAATGTAAATTTGAACTATAGTAATTAATACAATCGACAGAGTCTGCCTTTTCCCATCTATGTATAGAATCTGGAAAAGATAACAACACAATATAGTTCTACACATTCTAGTAACTGGACCGATATGGGAATAAAACTCTTCATATATTGTTTCTTGCTAGAGACTATAACTTTACCAGATCATCACTAATTCTTCACAACTAACCTTCACTTGTTTTTAAGACAGTAAATACTGTTTGAAGTTATGATTTCATTAAAGGCCTATGAAATATGTGACAATAATATACTTAATTGTTACATACTTGAAGGGAAATGATTCAGGTTCAACATATACAGCAAAAGTAAAGTGAGTTCTTCTCACTGAGTTTCATTTTCCTCATCTGCTGAGGGCATTGAATAGTGCCTAACATACAAAGTTGTGTATTAACATTTATACAAATAACTAAGAGTGGAGCTTAAGACTGGCTGACACTCTGGGCTATAATTCTGAAATAGCCCATGTAAGAAGCTGAAGGACTACATCACTGACAATAAAAATTATTTAAAGTTGAATTCCAATTGTCTTTGATAAAAGGGTATTTTTCATACCAGTCTTATCTCTTCTTATAAATATATTAAATATTCAAATTCTATCATCTAATTATAAATATATACTTAGCATTGAATTATGCTTATAAATGTGAGTAGAATGAATCCTTAGTTTTATGAATTGTGGGAGAGAGAAAAGGCTATTGAGTAAGTATCACTTAGGCAAACTTAGATAATTTTTAATTTTCCATTACTTTTCATAGATTTTCTTGGATAGCTTGACAAAGAATTCAATTGAAAATCTGAGTTAAGTGTGAGAGATTTAAGAATGCTCAACTCTAAATGAGATGTCTTCATCAAACTTCTCTCTTTGAGGCTCAGGGAGCTTTGTGGAGAGGAGACAGAAAGATTGTAAGATACAGAGGGGATGGGAGACTCCAAGGAAACAGTGTCTTCCAGGCACAACAGAACTGATGTCCATGTGAATGTACAGAGACCATGGTCACATGTACAGGGTTGCACAGGTAAAAGTCAGACAGGCTCCCAGTGCTGAGTGGGAGAAGTGCATGTAGGACTCCTATCAAGAAGCTATCTGCAATTGATACCAACTTGCAAAGAAAAACTTAGCTTCCTCTAGCAGATTCTTACTAGTATATTTACTACATGTAAGGAGAGGCCCAGAGACTGGCAATATATGGCTAATAGCAAATGAACTCAATAATTTTCCTGTAAACTTTTTGTTTCATCTTGCTATGTTTGGGTATTATTTTTGTCTTACTGGTATTTTTAGTATTTTTCTAATTTTGTGGTGTATTTGTGAGACAGAGAGGGAGAGGAAGACAGAGAGGGAAATGGAGAGAGAGAAGGAAGGAGAGAGGAAGAGAGAGAGAGAGACAGACAGAGAGAGAGAGAGACAGACAGACAGACAGACAGACAGACAGACAGACAGACAGAGAGATATTTGTATTTATTTTTCCTTTGAATTTTTGTTTGCTTGGGGTTTTTGTTTGTTTTTTTTCTTCCTGTTTATTTTTTCTAAATGTAGAGAGAAAGGAAGAATGGATGTGGGTGGGCAGGAAGAGATGATCTAGAAGCAGTTGGGAAGGAATGTGATCAGAATATATTGTATGAGTGAATTTTCAAATAAAAGTCAGAGAAGATATTTTTGAGGCAAGGGTGGTATCTTTATCCTTAGCAGTCAACTTCATCATCCTAGTCATCGCACCCACTCTATTGTTTATCTGCCTTCATCTCTTGTCTCCATCAGAGGCTACTTAGATCATCACAATATTTGCAGTGAACTGTACTGATCTACTGACATATATTTGGGGTGTCTGGAATATACCTTGCCCAGTCGTCATTCTATCTGGGATTTTACAAAGCATAGTAATTAGCTTTGTGCTAGCCATTTTTAGTTATCTGCATGTTCCAATAAAAATGTGGTTAATAAAGTCATTAAGAAATTTGGTTTCAAAGACATTTTAATTTAGGATCAAATCACAAGTCCCTGCTTGCGACCATCTTATACCTGGACAAGACACACCATACACTACTCTACAGCTCCCTCATGTCACAATGAGGTCAGAAAGTTAATACTTATCTGAAGGGCTGTTACAAAAACAGTTCATCTGGCACCCTGAAGGTCACCATGTAAGAGCTACTAAGGGAAGACTAGCCATCGGAAAGTGGTCCTTCACCTTTAGCTGAAGGTGGTTTGGGGCACTGTAAGACAGTCTTGTGTTTTCATTAGTGTTTCTTTTCCAATCTTATGTGGCTAACATATATTTTTTTTAAGTCTGCTTAAAATGTAGTCTTAAAACTTTGAGATTTACAATGACTATTATTTTTCAAGTAGTGCTCACGGAACATTGAAATATCAATAGACTAATTCTGCATGGGTACTTGTTTTACTTTGTTATATTTTAAGTAATCAATACTGTTTCTTAGCACATCATATGCATGATGTTTAATTTGGTAAGGGAAAGCGATTCATTTATATCTTATTCTTTGTCTTATGCAGTTAACTGTCAGCCATCGGAATACCATTAACTTTTCTAATTGAGAAGGGTCAAGAGATGAGAGAAAGGGTAATATTTGCTATCTAGAATGTTACCAATGTCATTTTCTGCAATCACTTCTACCTTTAGAAATGTGTCATGGGTATAGAAAATGACAATAACCTTCTGAGGGCTCTCAAAACAAACTCTGTTAGCTTATTGGGTTTTGAAAACTCTTTGTAACCATAAGAAAATATTTGAAGCATATTTACAAGGTCTGAGGTGCAATGTTTAGAACTAACAAACTAGGCACCTGGGTAAAGTCTAACCATCCAGAACTTGTGTGCGACTTATGAAATCTGTATAATGTTAGGATCACCATCTGCACAGCTGTCATGTACATTCCCAGAGAGTGTCATTCAGATCGGGCTAAGAGTTCTTACGACTCTCAGAAGGTTCATGAAGTATCATCACACACAGTCTCTTTGTTATCTGGGAGCAAACATTGCCTCCCTTACTTTTCATCCAAGCACAAGACAGATCTCTTATGAAGTTTAGCATGAGGCATTCTAACTTAGTCTTCACAGCTTCTCAGGGCACCATCTTTGACTTGGTACTTTGGCTGTGGAGCCAGCGAGCCATGTGACCTGGGGAAGCAGGCCTGGAGCAAGAGTAGGGTCAAGGCATATTTAAATCCAGGAAATCTTGTCCTAATATCTTCAGGAGTAGGATCATTTTCTCACTGTTCTGGGCCTGCATTCTCCAGTGCAAGCAACCCTATACCTTTCCTGCCCCTGGCTAAGCTTCTCTCCCTCCAGTCCGGCACTGTGTGAAATGGGCCTGACCACCCCAGGGAGAAGTGGACCTGTGGCAGCATTTGGTGACCAAATTTTATACACAGAGGACATCAAAGTTGCATTACATCTCATAATTCACCAGTTTACTTCTGCTCTTTACTCTTATGTGCCTTTTTTTTTTTTTTTTTTTTGCTGAGGTGCAGAATCAATTTCTGATACTTTTATTCATCACCACAAAAATGACATGACCTGATTCTCCTTACAGACCTGATGTCTTTTCCGAAATATAAGAGGGATGTATCAGAGGACCTATACTCTAAATAGGTAATGTCAATTTTATATTTAAGTACAAAATTCTCAGAGGTAACATACAGCATGTGTTTCTTCCTTAGAAGAAATAAACATAAAGCTATTAATAAGGAGACTTTCGCTTCTGCAAAAAAAAAAAAAAGGAGGAAGTTTTAAGGAGCAGCTGCATCTATAATGAAAAATTATAATATCACACTCACCTTGCAAAGTCATTTTACATTACTATTGTCTTCCATCTCCAAGATAATAAAAAAATATGTGATAAGTTAAGGCTGGTGTTGTATGATATAGTATATTCCTAGCATACACAAGGCCCTAAATTCAGTGTGCGAACACACACACACACACACACACACACACACACACACACACACAGAGAGAGAGAGAGAGAGAGAGAGAGAGAGAGAGAGAGAGAGGCATACAGCACATACATATGCACATGAAACAACTGAAATTTATGACTTCTGTCCATTTACAGTGCCTGAAATAAAGTTTCAAATAAACAGGTAATTTTCCTTATTTTTGTGGGCCGAGGTTAAAATCATGATTGCCTTCTTCAAATCTAAAGTATATTTAACCTGTAAAAGAAGTTTTTAACTTCTTTAAGTCAATCCACTCTTTTTCTTCATTGCAGTTTTATTTTAAAAGAAACCCGGATGTTGTCTCTAATGAAGACAAAGCATAGCTCATCTCTGCACTTCGCACATGCTTTCTCTCTCCTTCCTTCTTCACCCCAAAACCATCATCATTTACAATGGACTTTTGTTTGAACTTCATGTACACATTGTCATGTTTGTCAGAAGAGACTGAGCAAACTGTTCCTGAGCCACAAGGCTAGCTTTAGACAAATTTATTAAAAAGATTTTATGTTTGAATTTATAAGAAAATGTCAGTCCTTTCCACTCTCAAGGGTTCCCTTTTCCCAGATGCCAGGCTCAAAACCACTTCAAGGCCAAGTCTCCACCAAATATCCTCAGTGAATTACTGACTCAGGACAGCTTGACTGTCAGAAAAAGAGAGACCACTGTAGCATTACCTCCTTTTACCGTGGCTCATAGCTGAGCCACAAAACTAACTGAATAAATAACAAACAAACAAACAAAAAACCATGCCGTAAGAGATATGGAAGTGTAAGAAAATCTAACAATGCTGCTCCCTAGTTGTGGTGCTTTGAATATGCTTGGCCCAACGAATGGCGCTATTAGGAGGTGTGGCCTTGTTGGAGTAGGTATGGCCTTGTTGGAGGAAGTGTGTCACTGTAGGCATTGGCTTTGAGACTTTGCTCCTAGACCCGTGGGAAACAGTCTGCTCCAAGGCTTCCTTTGGATGAAGATGTAGAACTCTCTGCATGGCTTCTCCAGCACTATGCCTGCTTAGATGCTGCCATGCTTCCTGACATGATGCTAATAGACCAAACCTCTGAACCTGTAAATGAGCCGCAATTAAATGTTGACCTTTATAAGAGTTACCTTGGTCACGGTGTCTTTTTGCAGCAAGGAAACCCTAAGATAAAAGTTTGTAACAAGGATTGGGGTATTGCTTTGATAGGCCTGACCATGCTTTTGTTTGGAGGAATGTGGATTTGGGGATTTTGGAAAGCTGTGAAGTGCTTTAAGTGGGCCTCAATGGGCTATCCTAGTAAGAATATGGAAGACATTTGTTCTGAGGGTGATTTGAACTATGCAGACCTGGTGCAAGAGGCTTTGGTGGAGAAGAATTTCAGTATATGAATTAAAGACTGTTTTTGTGGTATTTTGGTGAAGAATGTGGCTGCTTTTGCCCTTGTCTGAAAAGTCTGCCAGAGGCTAAGATAAAGAGATTTATATTAATTGCAGTGACAAAGGAAGTCTCAAAGCCCATCACCACTGTGACACACCTCCTCCAACAAGGCCACACCTACTCCAACAAGGCCACACCTCCTCCAACAAGGCCACACCTCTTAATATTGCAATTCCCTGGGCCAAGCATATTCAAAGCACCACACTAGTACTGCTCCAGTTCTTTATAGACTTGCTTATGAATTTCATTGCCCATCAGGGACCACATCAGGTGTGCTGTCTGGCCACAGAAGAGAAACTTACGCACAGAAACCCACTGTGCTTTCCACGTATTGTCGTATTACAAGAGGTCCCAGTTTTCTCTGCTACTGTGAGCACATACCCTGGCTTAATTATGTCTCTCTGATTCTATTCACTGTATCCACAAGGCTACTCCATGTTGGCCATGGCCTGGTGCTATGCTGATTTCCAACTAGATCATCAAAAATATGCTGATAATCAATGCAGCTTACTCTTCAGCCTCTCTCTCTTCTCTCTAAGTCTCTGTGTCATTATCTGCACTCATGTTGTTGGCTATATAAACAACTCCTGCTCCTTAGACTAGTCCAGCCATTTGCAAACATCTCTGTTCTCCTTCAGTTCAAACTTTGCCAGTGTTACTACTCACTAAGAAGGCTTTTCTAACAAATAAGCTTTCCCTTCCTTCTTTAGTATTTCTTTTATCAAACTCGTGTTTGTTGCTTTCAGAGTTTTACACAATTTAGAAACTTACTCTATGCAAGTACAGAACCATGGATACTCTTGAAGTCAGTGGATGAGTGTAAATCTTTTCTTATTCCACAATTATATCTATTCAGTAAATCATTCACTAACACTCTTTACTCCGTTGATGTGTTTTCTGTAAATGACTAGTTAGGGTGTTTGTCCTTTCTTCACATATACTTTCTATTCACTCCAGCTCCTTTACCATGCTCTACAGCCCAGCATCTGCAGACCAAACTAATGCAGCTTTCATTCATGCTAAGCCAAATGTCAATGAGGTTTTAACTGCCACAGAGCATTGCCATTACACCAAACCAAAATTTGCCAATATTCTTCTTTCCATAAGAATATTCTCAAACATTTTAGTCTTAGAATTACATTAAAACAACAAAATTAACCCATTCATGTTACCGAAATCTGATTGTATGTATGTTATGTCTACCACCACTCACCATGTTAGCAATTAAAACTGAGAATTTAATTAAAATAAGTACCTATAGATTCATTTAAATTGCACAAATAAAACTTTAACACATTTTAATTATTTAGAATCCCCTCATATTGTGAGAAGAGTAGCATTTCTTGAATAATTTTGTCTAGCTTTATAATAAAAGTAGTTACTGTATGTTTAATTTCTTCTATATATTGTTTATGTTTATATGAGGAGGAAATCTAGCATCACATGGATGTTTACATAGAAGTGGAAAGAGCCAATCACACTATTCTTCTATGATAACATATCCAAATTCAACTGACAAATAGTGGAAGTATAGAAACTGGAGCCTCTCATGAACCATTCCTGTTCTGTTAATGTCTCCTCATCTATAGATTTCCAATCTACTATTTTGTAATATCATAACCTGGTAATGTAAAAATCAATAGTGCTTTAGTGGGTTATACGCCTTTTCAAGAGGTGTTGCATCTCAGCACATAATGTTCAAAATTTACATTCGACTATCTCACCACCAATCTTCTGAATCAGAAAGCTGCTATCTTAATTAAAGTGATTGTGAATTTTCCAAAATTATACAGTAATTACATAAACTCTCTTATTTGAGATTGCCATTGTACTCTGTCGTGAAGTAGAAAAGCTTGTGCATATTTTCCCCAAACTACTAAAAATGCACTTAAGGATTAACACATAGGAAAATTAAAAACTGTTTTCTTGCTTCACAGAGGACAGTGTTAAAGGAAACATATTTCTTTTACTGAGAGTATATAAAGGTGACAAACACAGTAATTACAAACTCAGTGTGGTGCCATTACCCCAATTCCTGGTATAGCAGTTGTACCCAGTGAAGGATTTGTGTGTGTGTGTGTGTGTGTGTGTGTGTGTGTGTGTGTGTATTATCAGAGCAAACAGTAGTGCAAAAACCCTGATATGATTTATGTGTTTTTTTTGAAGATGAGACTATTTCAAAACGTCTACTTTCTGAATAGTGAGTCGAACCACTCGTTTAGATAGCACACATACCACCACCACCACAATCACCACCATCATCATTGTGACCGTCACTTTCTTTGGGTGATGGGCAGATGCTGGTATATCTATGAACTCCATAGCCAAAATATAAAACAAAACAGCAAGTTCAGCACATTATATCCAGAAACCTCATCCTGTGTAAGAGAAATAGCTGACAGTTGCTGACTGTGTGACCAATAACTCAAATTGTCTTTTAAATTTTAGAATAAATATTACTAAGTCATAAAACTTAAAACTATTTTAATTATAAAATATTCAAAATAATTTTTAATGTTATTTATTGTAGAAGTCACAAATTGCACTTCTGATGTCTCTGGAATCTCTGTGACAACAGAATATTTGAACTGTTGTACTTGTGTGTATATACCTGTATGCGTCGCGCGCGTGTGTGTGTGTGTGTGTGTGTGTGTGTGTGTGTGTGTTATATAATGATATCTTGATTATAACTGCATGGTCATTTGAGAATGAAGAGTCAATCGCTAAGACTATGCATATATTCATATCCTTAAGCTAATACTTTAGCTTTGTTCATTAAACACAAGAATACACCAACAAAACCACCTATTCACTTTCAGATGGCTAATGCCAGCAAATCATACATCTGTAAAGGCTCCCTGTATTCTCACAATAAAATGAAGCTAGGAGGCAGCTAACATTTTCACATTATTATATAAATGCTTCTCCTTATACAAGAACCATGCAAAGATCTCCAGAAATCCCAGGACCCTGAGTCTCAGGTGAGAGCCACTACATGGATATTGTTGTAGGATAATTATCTTAGAATTTGTTTGTGAATTTCAAATTTTGAGAAGGATGGTAGCTTAAAGTTATTGGCATAGCAAATTAAAACATGTCACCAATGAAAGGAAAGGTAGAGATTTAAAATCTAATTAATCTCATTTTAGAGGTGGGACTTTTTTATGCTGCCAACCAATCACCAATTTGGTAAACACAAGTGATAAGTGAGCATGAAAAGTATGACTTCCTGAAATGTTCACCAATATTTATAAATATCCTACTTAATGAAGATTCCCTTTAACACTCTTTTTAGTCGTTGCAAAATAATAGTCATTATGACAGCCTCAGAATATATTAAACTTCCTAGACCAGTGCTAAGCCTTTGGTAAATATTAACTAAAAAATCCATGGTTTTCTACTCAGGAAATGTCTTCTTCAATGTAGTATATAACACAAATTTTACACACACACACACACACACAGAGAGAGAGAGAGAGTAGAGGAGAGAGAAACAAATGCAAAATATAAAGAAATATTCATTGTAGCAACAACTTGCAAGTTATTGATAAGAGCCTGGCTTGGAGCATAAATTACCTTGAATCTGGCACAAAAACATAAGGTTTATGCTTAGGTGGCTGTGCAATGAATCATCAAGGTTCCATTTGTAATGACCCTTGAGGTCTTAGGAATTGAGATGTTTGGAGTATCGCAGCATCTTGGTGTCTTTGGGTAGATATTGTTTTCCATTAATTACTACTGTAATGCATGGAGGATTTGCTTCTATAAATGGATGTCCTCTCTGGCATGCAAATGATGTTACTGCCACAAACATTCTTTCAATTCTTTTCCGAAGGGCAATAAAACAGCCAAAACAAAACCAAAATCGCTCTACATTGACTCTTCTTTTGTTTATACCTCTCAATGAACCCATCTCCACTGCCCTTAGGCAAACTTTATTTTTTTTTTTTTTTAGGACAATTGAACCAAAATATGCCACACAAGTGATTACAGAGACAAACAAACAACAAAACAAACATTAACCCTTTCTCAAAATGGACATCATCATTCAAAGCCAACTTTCTTTCTCTTAGCATTGAGACTCCTGAAGCATATGCCCCAGTAAAATGGTAGATCCTGGCCATGAAGTTAAAATGGTAAGGGCCGTTAAATGGAAACTGCTTTCATACAGAGTTATATCTGATTTCACATCAAGTTTGCATCTGACACTCTAGATGTTAAGGCTGTAGCAAGCAGGGTTGGTGTTCTATTCTAGTGTATGCTTTCAAAGTCTAATTTAGCTTAATTATTAGTAGTTCGTTCGCAATAAAAATGGACAATAAAAAGTTTATGTAATAATTCAAAAAGGTAAATGGTAAGAAATATAAACCAAGAGCATACAGTAGTGAGAAGAAATGTTATACTGTCAAATATGATGCAAAGGGCCTTAACTACAGTTTCCTCTTCTATGCAAAGGACAGGACCAAACCTGTGCCCCTCAGCACCAGGGCCCACAAAAAAAGCCATATGGATGATGGTGGCAGGCTTACACCCATAAATTGAAAGGTTCAAACTTTTATAAGGCCAACACCTACAAATGTTGTGATCAGCAAATTAGAACAGAAAGAAAAATCCAGAGAAATAAAGACAAATGCTAAGGCTACTGGGTCTATAGCCTGTGGAACCTGAAGAACTGTAATCATGGAGCATTCGAAGCAATTAGTGTGTGATTGCAAATGCAAACACAAGGTCATGGAACAACACAGCTGATGCTGCACAGTGGAGTAACGGGGAAGAGGTAACAGATAACTCCAAGGGAAAGACAGAGAGGAACATAATAAGGTCTGAGGCAGAGCATAGCCACTTTCACTGTAGCTCCTGGAGACTGTCCTAGCATCCCCCCTTTTAAGGCCTTAACCCACCATATGTGAATATTATACCTTTCAGGCATAATGCACTTTAACAACAAGACTGTAACACAACTGCCCAAGATCCATAGTTGATCTATGTTTCTAATGTAATGTGTACAGTTATTTAAGTTTAGTCTCCCAGTTTGGCATAAACTATTTTACGTGACACTTGATTTCTTTTGCAAACATCATTTTCTCCAGGCAACAACATGATTCAAAGGTGGAACTTCTCACATGACATCAGTGTTTTATGGGGTTGGGTATTGTTTGTTCTTGCTTCTGTTTGCTTGTGTTAGCATCACTCTGAGCCTTTTTGTAGAGTAAACACTTTTTTGTGTTCTTTAGAGTGCCTACACTTCGAGCTTTCAGGATTTCTGACAGTTTTGCACTTTAACACTCCATGAAGTGTCAAGGCAGGCAAAAAAGGATTAATCTTGAACTGCCCTGTTTGGCTTAGTGACAGTTTGATGAATTTACTGGAAAGTTTAGATCATTAATTAGCCTATTTTTTTTTATTTTGTGTATTTTCCTTATTAATCTTGTTTTTATGTTCCTTTCATGCGCCTATAAATAAACATTGGTTCTGTCAACATAGACACTGGTCCTTGGTGTGCATACTGTCTATCTTGCCTTAGCTGTGGGTGTTTCTTAGGTTTCTTGATGTTTGTTCAGATAGATTCATTCTCAATCATAAGATGAAATGAAACAGCTTAGTTGATACTTTTGTCTCAGTCTCATCACTCAGTTTTCATTATTTCTTTGCACTTAGTTTAAAAAGAATTTACAAGAGACTGGGATTTGTTGTAGAACAGAGGTGTGAAGAGCAGCCTGGGGAATAACAGCTATGGCTGACTTCTCTACATTTTATTTCCCTGAGGAATTTTTCCTACTATTCTTCACTATTTGTGTGTTTGTGTATGTGTGTGTGTGTGTGTGTGTGTACGTGCATGCATGCATGTGTGTGTATATGTGGGCCTGTGTGTGTATGCATGTGTGTGTGTAAATGTGTACATGCGCGTGTGTGTGTGTGTGTGTGTGTGTGTGTGTGTGTGATCTTTGTTTCTTGAGATTTTTGGTGTTTAAAGTTAACTTAAGAAATAACTTGTTCAGATCTTAATTTAGTCTTTCAGACACTCTTCTGTTTCCTACATGAAGCAGAACAAGATAGGGAAGTGAGATGGAAGGCAGGCAAGTGGGGGAAGCCACAGGTTGATTTGCTGGCCCTGGTGAGTAGAGATGGAATGGGGTTACTCTTAATACTCTCAGTATTTCAGTGAACTTATATGCAAAAATAAATAATATAAAATGTCCCTCTGGATGTAAAGGGATGTATCCTATAGATTATATTCTTCCCTGTAGCATAGGTATGGAGAAGTGAAAATACATTGTTAGTCAGGGCTCTCTAGTATGTAGTCTCTGCCCTCTAATAAAACAGAATATACAGAAATGGTTAACTCATCATCATAGACTAAAGTCAATTTAGCAAATGTAGAGGAATTTTAATTCTTTCACTCAGGCATGGGATCACATCAAAAGACCTTTTAGGTCTGTGTGAGCTAGCTGGAATATATACACTCCCTTAGTACATACCTTTATTAGTTTGTAGAAAGAATCAGCCATGTTCGAAAATGATGTCTAATTGATGGGCAAAGTAATAGATCAGAGGAAGATTTGACAGAATGAGTCAGGGATAGGAGATGCCAAACTCTCAGGAGTACAGAGGCAGTTTCACCAGGACAGTTTTACAGAGACAGGTTGCAGGTAAAGATAGAATGAGCCAGAGAATGAGAATGAGTCAGAAAATTAGAACAGATTGCCAGAGTTACTCTTAGGCCAAGAAGACCAATTCAGTCATAAGCTGAGAGAAGCCAGTTTGAGTCAGTCATCTTGGAAAATTAAATTTTATGGAGGTTAGAAGCTTCCAGGCCTAGGTCTAGGGATAATTAGAACAGAGAAAGAAATACTTTGGGCTCAGCCCAAGCCATGCATTCACACAGCTTTGGTATGAGCTCTAACATCATCCCATTATCTGGGAAAATAAAAACTACATTTATAAGCAAATATAAGTAATTTCTTAAAAACACTGTCATCACTAGAATTTGAAATCTAAACAAAACTATGCACAGTTAAGTATAATTCTAAATTATAATGTCTATTCTTTGCAGATAGACCCATTGCAACATTTTCCCTATATAAACACAGATCTTAAAGTCATAAAATCCAAGTATGTCCACTTTCAGAAAAGTCAGGAGAGTCTTGGAGAAATGGCCCACTCATCAGTTTCCTCCTTGTCTTTCAGACATATCATTTGTAAAATTAATGGTTATATTTAATCTGTTTCAGAACCTTATATCCAATTGATAGAGAATGGGGAAATGGTATGGCCAACCTAGATTATCGGTGCACATCTGGGACATTGTATGTTGTTGCATGTTTGTGTTCATTTATATTTAATGGGCACCTATAGAGAGACATCATAAGGACTTCAGCATTTTCCTACATGCTTCTAAGATCATTTGTCAGGTTCAGTGTTAATGAGTATGAGCAAAAGGGGTGAAAGGCCAGCTCAGAGCTATTTAGCATGTCCTGCCATTTTTATGTGCAAAGCATTGAACAGATGATGGCTGTGGCTTCACAAAATTCTAGTTTCAGAAGTGATCACTTGAAAGGAGCTTGAGTAACCTTCCAACTTCAGTCACTTTAAACCAGTCGTATTCTCCAGCATGCAAAGTAAATCCAGTTCCCCGTATGCTTTTCTCATTAACAGGAACTCTGAGGGTGGTTTCACAGGGATTTTTATGTATTGTTCTACGTTCTTTGTTTGATTTATAAACTGCTGAGGGGAAATGGGGTTGTAAACTTAATCCAGGTTTATGATATAAAAGGGCAGCCCGTTCCAGAAACACCTTGTGGTCTTACAAATAGAGTTAACTTTAAGCAATTTATTTAGTTAAATAACTGACTCAACTATGTATTAAATTGCTGCCAGTTGGAAATAATGGGGCTTGGCAGTTTTACTGTCAAATACAGAGGGTATAGGAAAATATGTGGAGAGGGGAGAGTTGCAATAGACCAAGCTGTTGTAGCATTTAGTGATGGAAAAATCAAGTAATTCACCTTGACTGCACTCAAAGGGAAAAAATTGAAAAGCAAGTTCTCACTATTAAACAGTTCATTACAGTGTGTTTATGTGTATAGGGCTTGATTGTTAATTGCATACACTAAGTTCTTCTATAAAAACAAGTGCTTGTTGCCTGGCATCCTGGGTGCTTAAGAGATTAATATGATTGGCGAGCTGGTCTGTTTTCCAGAGTGTAAACTGATTGACATAAATGGAAAGTCTGGATTTTAGAAGGGATGTTTTATAGGATGTTTTGAGCAGATCAACTCTGATGTGCACACACAACACTAATACAAATGGTGTGAACTCCACATTCTCTGCTATAATGTGACTTACTGATGAGGCTCTTACTCCATTTGTTCCTACAAGAAAATGAGAGAAAAGAACATAAAATATGTGACCTAACACATAAGATTTTGAAGTCTCTTGACTGTATAGCCTTTATGGTCTGTTATAGTTGGGAAGAGACCTAGGGGAAAGAAATCAAGGAATGCAGAATTATTTAGACCAGAACAAGGAAAGCTGAGAAGTAACAGCATTTTCTTGAAGCTTTTGAAAATATTAATATAAGTTACCAAGCCAGCTAGTTATTCTATCAGTCCATGGGCATTGAATACAATCTAAAAGTTATAATAGAAATTAGTCAGGGAGAGATCTAAAGCACAGGACTGAGTTTAAGAATGCTTGGTGCTCTTGTGAAGAATCTGAGTTGAGTAAGCAGCATGCATTGGTTGTCTCACAACCAACTCTAACCCCCATCTCCAGAAGATCCAAGCTCTTTTTTGTCCTCCAGGGACACTCAGATTTACATGCACATATGCATACAGAGATACATTCACATAAGAACAATTATAAATAAAACTTTACAAAAGCAAACATTGATTATCAAGTCTTCAAGACTGATTTACATTATGTAAAATTCAGCAGAGTTAATACCACAACTTGTGATTGTTTAGCTTATGGTAATTAACTAAAACATTCACTAAGCTGTAGTTTTATAATTAGCCAGGAAGGAAGGCAATATGGCTAAATATAAATATAGTATCAGGTGATTCTTTTGTTGTTTATATTTAGTGAAAATTGGTTAAAGGTCTTTAGCTTTTGCCTTTTAAAAGTTCTATGACCTTCATGTTTTCTAAGGCTGTCCCAAGACTGATGGTAAACTTAGAACTCTATGCCTTACCTGGGTCTCACATTCTAATTTAAAAACTAACAATAAGGATTGGGAAGATGGTTCAGTGGATAAAACTGCTTGCTATGCAAGCATGATGACATTATTTTGAAACCCAAAACCCACATAAAAACCAGTAATGTTGAGACGTTACATATAACCCTAACCTCAGTTTTAAGCAGGCAGACCAGGTAGATCCTGAGAGCACAGTGTCCAGCCAGCCAACCTAAAATGATGAGCTTCTGTTTTAAGGAGAGATCCTATCTCAAGCAATAAGGTGGAGAGAGACAGAGAAAGATACAGGATGTCCTATAATGCAATGACTTTCACATGTAAGCTTGTAGTACTAGTGGCGGTGGTGGTGGTTGTGGTGTTGGTGGTGGTGGTGGTGATATAATGATATTAATAAATAATAGTATAGACATGACATGTGTTGTATGTGTATTCACAAGGGAAACTCACAGTATTCATGGTAACTTTAAGATCTTAACATGCTTCACTCTATCATGGCTTGTGGAGAAGAATTTCTAACTCCATCTCAAATCTGTCCCATGTTTGAGTATATGTGTGTGTGTTCTGTGTTGCTAGACTTTGCATTTTCTCTTTATTCAGTATGTTTTGACTATACTGAGTAAGGAGACAGTCAAAAGTATAACCTATCGCTATAAAAAAAAAATCCTGGATAAACACATGAAGACAGCACAAAAGGCCAAGAGCTGGCTTCATCACACAACTTAACTTTTGTGCAGAATCGGGACATCTGATAGTATTCCAAGGGAGGGTGACCGAAAGACAGAATGCAGTTTCAATGTAAGTTGTGTCTGGTTCAAATCAGGAGTGGAGAACGCAGCTTTTGTTCTTTCCTTCTGGGAACTCCAAGCTCAATGGTGTAAAAATTGTTCAAAAGGAGAGTTCAGTTTGATGGATGAAGCTAAGAGATAAGTATGATCTTAAAATGATATACTACCTCAAGAAACTCATTTCACCCTCTCCCATTAGTCTTGAAAGTAAACGAAGAGCATTCCAACATTCATTTGCAGTAAGCCTAGTTTATTTTCTTTTATCAGAGTTGGGGCTTTCCCCCATCACTCTTACTAGCTTTCTTTGAGGCAAAAGTGTGGCTCCATATAAAAGAGGGGGATGAAATCCTCTGCTCATTAACTCTCTGGTTAGTAAACCTTTTCTTCTCAACTGCAACCCTCATGATTCCTTGAGCCACCATTCTCCCCATCTATTCTCACACGCCGAACTTTGCGTGTCAGTCCCAAGCGCCTCACTCCATCAGTTAAATTAGCTGTTTTTACAACATCTCACAAAAAGGGTTTACAGCCGAAACTCTTTCCTCTAATCTAGCTCTTCTTGCTGCATGTACAATTTCTTTATTGACTTTAGGTTTGGGGAGCTTTAAAAAATAATACATATCAGCAAGGGTTGCCTGCTTTCTGATCATATGTTTTCTCCTGCTAATCATCCAGTTACCTGATTAGAAACAGATGCAATCTACTTGAAACGTGAACTTAAGAGTGAGCTGCTGGTGACGGCTGGTATTTTTAGATGGCCTGTTTGGACATTGTAGAATGCCTTAGAAGGTTTTCAAGACTAAATTGAATGATTATATCTTATTTATTCAATTGTTTTCTTACCAAATGAGCCATCCCAAAGCAAATGACAGACAAAAGAGAAAAATTAGCACCGCCAACCAAGGTGAAACCCATGCTAAGTCCTTACATTTATTTGTAAGGACTCCTCAGACAGGAGCACAGGACTGTGATGGCACCGACACCAGGCCCTGCTGCCACTGCATGATATACTGGGCAAAGGGACCATCTGAGCAGTTATTTAAAACCTGATACAAAATACAACAGTTATTTGAGTCTATGTACTATTAGGAAAAGGAGAGAGAACACAGAAAAAGTACTGAAAAACAATGGTGAGGATTTGGAAATAGAATGTGTTGGATTTTAATGAAAGGGTTTAGATTTTATTTATACACATCTGTATATGCAAATATGCACATGCAGGAACCAGAGGAAAACATCTGGAGTGTTGTTCTCTCATTTCCTTCACAATCCTCTGAAATGGGGTTTCTTACTATACCTGGAACTAGGTTGGTAGCCAACAAACCCTAAGAATCTTCCTGTCTCTACTATACTACAACAGTAGGATTAGAGGTGTGTGCAACCAGACCTGACTTCTGATCATACTTCTACAGGTGGTGAGATTTGAACCTATGTCCTCTCCTTGTGCAGCAAGCACTTTTATCCTCTATGCCATCTCTCAACCCCCATATAGTAGTTTCAATGGGTAAATGGAGAGGGATGTTGGGCCCACCTGGAGCATGACCCCCGTCAATATTACCACCCTCAATTTTACTGATAAGAAGTTAAATGATTAGATTGAAACAGGTTCATGTTTTATGGATGTGATCTGTTGTCAATTACAGAGTCCCAACCAAAGGAACTTGAACTGAACCACACAGAAAACTACTTCTGTAGAAATCATGATACAAACATCCCCAGATATTCATTTCATTAGACTACCAATCCTGCTGAAATCTGCTCAGAAGAAGGAACGCCCAGTGATCACCTCAGATCAGAACGTGGTCCATGTGGGATTTGTTTTTCAGGAACATTCAACAAAATCAGAGCAACTGACTCCTCTGCCTAAATATGAATGAAAGCCATGTTCACTATGTCTGTTTCCTATCGGTGGCTATCAGTAGGGTAGTAGTTACATAGCCAAGGTGCAAACAATGCTGTGTCAGCTTTGAAAAACAAATGTTTCACACTGATTTGACCATTTAGAACCTGTACAAAACAGTTCTCATTGAGGTGAAACAAGAGAGTTCCTAAACTTAAATTTCTGGTTCAACATTTAAATTATATTCTTTCTTTGTGACTAAGTGATTTCTTCTGGAACTTCAGGATAGACATGGAAGTAGCTGGGGTGCTGATTTTTATTTTTTTATTTTTTGAAATCTGTTTGACAACAATAAGAGTGAAACACCTTAAAATATATAAAGAGCTTAACTTAGGATGTAGCCATATACAAGTAGCTTCTTGGGAGTATTTGTCAAGCGACTGTTTAGTTCATCCCAAAACATGCCCCTTATACAAATGGCCCTTTTGGCTACCATGAGAAACAGAGAGGCTGGGTTATAGTAAATAAGAAGTCCCTTTCCCTTGTTTTCCTTTTCACTATCCTATTCAGTCATCTCTGCTCTAAAAGCCAAGTTCCTTTATAACTCCGAGGGAAAACAATGGCTTGTCTTGGCAGAAACTGCAAGACCTAAAACTGTGGGTTACAGGGAAGAAAGATTTAAGAGCCTCTCACCTCACAAACTTGGGCATCAGGTCGGGGGCAGTGACAACTTGTCAGAATCTTGTTTGTGGCACCCAAGCACACCATGCACTGGGACCACAGAAATGGCTAGAAAGTCCTCAGACACTGGTTTCCTTAGTCATTAATGCTATTGATTATTTTGCTGCTTAAATACCGAGGCAGGAACTGGTGCTTGCCCCAAATACAACCAGTCAACTCATATCTCCCTTGGCCCCTTAGAAACTGCAGATGTACCAAAACCCTAAAGCACAGCTGAGTTTAAAACATACAGATATTGGTTTTAAAAGAAAAATGCTGTACGGAGAGGGTGTCCCAAACAAACTAAATGTTGATCTGTCTTTTATTAATTTCATTTTTTATCTTCCTGTGTTCAGACGTTTGACAGCTGTGACATTCATGGGCAATGCATTTGAAAAAGAAGACATAAATATTCAGAGACGTATTAGAATGCTACTCAATGTAAGCACCTGTCTACTTAGTGTTGACGGAAAATCATTTCCTTTGCTTTATGCCTGTTACCTCCAGAGACCACAGAGGTCCTGTTCTATCTAAAGAGCTGGTCCCAACTTCAGCGTTTGCTCTTGCAATGTATATAGCTAATTATATTTATTGAGGAAGCAATTTTGTTTTATACTTTCAATGATACTTAAGCAATTTTTTCAATTTTCATCTCAGAAACAATTTCTCACGGCACCCCCACCCCCCCGAGGGTTCAGTAAATAGAAATCCTAGCTAAAGGCCCTAAGACAGTGACCTTATACTGCATAGTTCCCTTTATCACCAGGAGAAGTTTCCAAAGCAGAACTTTCCAAGGTAAGTGTCAGGAAAGATACTCACAAGAACTTGTAGGGCTCTATGAGAAACCTCAAAATGTCTGCATACAGCAGGCCTGTCTTCAGTGTTCCACATTTCAGTTGGCTGTGGTCAACTGCAGTCAGAAAACAATAGATAGAAATTTACAGAAGTAAATAATTTATAAAGTTTTTATAACTTTTATTATCCTGCATTGTTACAATTGCTCTATTTTATTCCTGCCATTAATCTTGTACTATGGCTAATTCATCAGTTAAGCTTCTTATAGGTATATATGGAATAGGTGTGTATTCATAGAAAATGTCACAGGATCAACACAGCTCAGTATAAGCCATGGTTTTAGGCATTCACTGGGGGGGGGGGGTCTTGAAGCATATGTTACTCTGGACATTTTTTTAATTTATATGCATTTGTTACATATTCTATTAACATAATCTTAAACTTTCGTTATTATACAACAATATACATTTTAAGTCAAGTAGTAAAATATCATGTTTAAATCAAATACGTCATTTTTAAATCAATCTCTCTCTCTCTCTCTCTCTCTCTCTCTCTCTCTCTCTCTCTCTCTCTCTCTCTCCTTTACAAAGTAGAAGCATCATCCTAACCAACTAGGACAAACAAGTGACTGTACACAAAGAAACAGAGGGGCGAAAAGAAGGAAGGAAGTGGAAACATAGACACAAACTTCATCAGGATACCCGGAGTGCTGTGGCGACCTCAAAACCTGGGCTTTTGCTACAGAATCTCAAAACCCCATAACAGTACTAAGTGTTCATACTGGGTGTGATTAACTTAATCGTTCACCACAGAGACTAGTTTTCCCTTCCTAAGTTAGTAAAAGACTGTTGGAGAAGGGTTTGCCAGGGGTTAACGCTTGTCTGCTCAGCACCTCCTTCAGCGGAATCCCGGTGCAGAATTACAAATGTACCCTATTATCAGAAATATAATGAAACACAGACCAAAGTGAATGAAGTCTAATTTTTTTGGCTTTGACATTTCTCCCCATTTTACTTTTACCTGACAGGAGTGTGTAATGATGTTAGCTCGGCTTGAAGAGATGGGAGGCCTGCTGGAGGAGAGGCAGGCAGCTAAGTTCACGGAGCTCACGCTTCCAAACCCTGACAATGCTGCCACCTACAGGCTAAAACTTTCAAGGCCGATTCCACCAGCGACTGTGTTTTCCCAGCCCTAACAATGAAAAGCACACAAGATCACAATAGAAGAGCAGAGTCCCAAACTCAGAACCCTGCAAAGAGTTAAGTCACCAGGTGATAACAAAGAACGGGCCCTTTTGCTTAGCTAGTTCAGTGCTGTTCCATAATTTAATTAGGATCATCACACGGCAACCAAAGCTGTCTAGAGGAATTACGAGCCACAAGTTCAGATCACACGTGAATCCTTTTGCTCAATTAAAGCTAAGCAATTTTTAAGGGTCCCCCCTCTCTTTGCAGTATATGCAAAGAGCAGCGAAGCGTGGCCTACATATTTTTCACATTAAAATTATTACATAAGGCCTGTAGCATTTGAAATACTATGGAAATCAAAATGTTACACTCTGACCTTGGGCATTTAAACTTCGTCATTTTGGAAACTATTGTTGCGCTGCTCTGCTTTGTTCTAAGAAAATTACTGTGGTTAGTTATAATAGATGAATGAATAATTACTGCAGGAAGAAAAAAAGTATGTAATAGTGGCGGAATGGTTCTTGAGCCTGCATTTTACTAAACAGAGTTTTAATTCTGTTTGAAGTCCAGGCATCGTGACTAATGGCATTAGCCTTCTCTCCCTTCCCTACTGTACCTGTCAATAAAAGCGATTGCTTTGTTCCTCCGACTACCGAACCTTCCTAACCTTTATGCCAGGAAAAATTGCAAAGAATCTGATAAACGGGGGGAAAAGTCTTCTGGAGGAGTTGAATTCTAGGTTGATGTCATTTTTATGGATTAAGCACATTCAACATAGCACATCAGAATGCCAGACTGCGAAGTTCATTGTGAAGCATTTCTCTAACGTTTAAAACTTTCTTCAGCTTTCTCACTAATGATTTTAGAGGACAGAGGAGTTGGTGGGTCCTTATTTTTTTCTATGCTTAAAACATGTATAATCAGATACCACAATTATGATTTTTTTTATCAATCCCCAATCGTATCCTCTGATTCTGACTGTTCTTTAAATCAGTACAACTAGCACTTGCAAGCCGAGTAGCCTGGAAGTTTTCACACAAGTGGAATTCAAAATTAACTTTTAAATGATCAGTGGGAAGAAGCACACACCCTTCTTTAAAAGGAGCACTGTAATAAAGCATTCAAAATAGAAAGATAGAAAGAAATCAGGCAGTGCTGCTAAGAACATTACATTAAATTGAACATCTTTGCGATTCAGAAGTGATTTACTTATTTATGTATGTATAACACACCCCCTGAATTTTCATATGTATTTCTTGAAACCACCGAAATGAGGATACATAGAACTCCCCACACTGTAAGATAGTCTTCATGAACTCGGAGATCAAAACGAACATTTTGCATGTTACAGTATTGCAGCCTATTTATTATTTACAATGGGAAGAAATCTGGATGTTAAGAGCATATACACATACTGCATTTGACTCACAGATTGTTTATTAGCTTCTTAGATCAGTGTACAAAATGCAAAGAGGATGCGATCTTTATTTTCAAGAAAATCTGCAAAGATTAAATCTCTCCACATTTGCAGCCAGATATTTGCAGGATCAACAACTCCTTTAAACACTAGCTGGATTTAGTCATAATAAGAATATAAATACAATAAGAGACTCCTAAGGGGGATGCGATTTTTTAAAAAAAATTTCCATATTCACTACAATAAATGTTATGCCTAGAAATTTTATAGCTAAGAGAAACACAGAAAATACTATACCCAGAGCCAGAAGACTGCTCCAGTACAAAGCAAGTCTGATATATTGCCTTCCAAATACATTGCATGTCCCTGGTAAAGTTGTAAATTATGGTTGCAAATGAGGCCACAAACAAAATTTTGCTCGAGGCATGAATCATAAATTCAAACAATAATCATCTCCTACGTGAGGCACAAATACTTTGTTTACTTCTTAGGCACTGTTTCCTAAACACGAAGATGAAAGTAGGTCAAGGAAATTTAGCATCTTTTTCTCATGAAGCATGTGATGGTGCTGGGTGGCACTGCCTTATTTAAAACTGCACAAACCTTTTACATATTAAAAATCTGTTTGCACAGTGCTGGGTCCTTAAGCATATTGCCATTTCACTTCATGATGATATCGTATTACCCAAACTATATACATTTAGTGGAGAAAATAAATGATTCATAATATTAACCTGCTAGATGGAATTGTGATGTGCTTTTCATATGGAAAGTAAAAGGTATCTGGTTGCTATGAAATGCTTCTTTTATCTAGTTAGTAGATACGATTGCTTACTATTCCCTGTACACAGATGAAAAGTGAGTTATTTTCTTTTTTTTATATAATTTCTAAAAGGTGATTCCATTGAAAACTTTATAAGCATGAAGCTTAAGAAAACTGGCCTTTAATTAAATCTGGCCAAATGACAAAAATATTGTTTAGAATGCAGATTTGTAATATTGCGATTATTATTTTTATTTATGGGTACCAAGAGTGCAAAACAGCACAAATATTCACGTATAAGGCTCCTGGTTCCTCTCACAGAGGCTCTGTCTTAGCGATGAATATCAACAACAATAACACTAATAATAGTCATATTGATTAAGTACTTACAGTCTACTAAGAATTGTGTTTGGGGCTTTATATGGATTATCCCATTCAATTGCTACAGAAACTCTTCAAAGCAAAGGCTATATTTATATGTTTAACAGCTTATGGAACCAAGATTTAGAAAAGTCAAGATACTTGCCCCCACCCTGCATTCCCACCCTGTTCAAATCATGCTCCCTCTGGGCAAGGCACTGAGCCTTCAAACACAGGTTCAGGGACTATGTGTTTCTTGAGCAAAGCAATAATGTATTTATTAAAACTTGATACCAGCATATAAAGCAATAGAAATACAAGATTTTGATGTGTCTTAAGCATAATCAATTGAAATCAAACAATGTAATCTGTTGAAATAAAAACTTATGGGTGCTTCCATAAAATTAATAAATTGACACAATGGTTTACATAATGTAACTATTCAGCAAGTATATGTACCTTAGTATATGATACTGTCTATTAGAAAGTTTGAATTTAATGGTGAATAAGAAGGAAGGGGGTCTCTCTTCCCTTGTGGATCTTTTATAGCAGCAGAAAAATAAAGAAAGATGTTTTTAATTGTTTAGATAAAATAATTAAAATCAAAGTTTAATAGAAAATAATTGAAGACTGAAAAGTAAATAGTAGATGTCTCTGAGAAAGAGACATGTCAGCTGGGTTCCCAAGGATGGGGAATTATGCCAGGACATAAACAGGATGTTCTAGACAAAAGAAAAGCACCATTCCATCTGCAAAAGACGTGACTGGGAAAAGATGAGTGCACAGTGGAAGCTGAAGTATGATACATTTCTGGGTGTGGAATGGAAGCTCTTAGTTTCCATATCTGCCCTCCTCCCTCACTTACTTTACTTCAGTTATCTCTATATTCTCCAGTAATTGCCCAAGACAAAAGAGAGAAGACGTATTTTCCATCTTTTGTCCTTTATACCCACATCTTATCAATTAACAAGTGCTGTTAGATCAGAAACATTATCCTGAATCTGTCCACGCCTTTCTATTCACTGTCCAGACCACCTCATAACCATCCCTTGCCTGGGGGTGGCATTCTACAGCCTCCAACCTGGGAGCCAGCTTACTTCTACTCTCTTCCCCTCATGACAGTTAGCCATCTCTTGGAGATGTAAAACAGGTCTCCATATAAGCTGTCCAGTGGCGCTTTGAACCTCCTTCAGATAGCCACATGATGAGCTTCATGTTGCCTTTCAAAGTTTCCCCCACCATAGCTACAGGAGTTAGGAAAAGGACTGAAGGAGTTGAAGGGGTTTGCAACCCTATAGGAAGAACAACAATATCAACCAACCAGACTTCCCAAAGCTCCCAAAGACTAAGCCAAAAAGTACACACAGAGGGACCCATGGCTCCAGCTGCATATGTAGCAGAGGATTGTGTTATCCAGCAACAATGGGAGAGGAGCTCCTTGGTCTTGTGGAGGCTCAATGACCCATCATAGGGGAATTCCAGGGCAGTGAGGTGGGAGTAGGCGGGTAGGTGGGGGAGCACCTTCACAGAGGCAGTGGGAGGGGAAGGGAATGGGGATTTGTAGAGAGGAAACTGGAAAGAAGAATTACATTTGAAATGTAAATTAATAAAATAACCAATAAAAAGGAAAAATTTAAATGAACCTTAGAATTTTCCTATAAAAGAATAAAGATGTTTCTGTAAGCACACACACACACACACACACACACACACACACACACACACACAAGTTTTACCCAAATGCCACCATCAAAGTAAATCCAAACTTTATGGCTTAACCCAAAAGAGACTCTTTTTACTGTCTCTTTGTAGTCTGTCTTCATTTCTTGAACACTGTCTAAGTAGAAATCTAGACTGTCACAAATACTGAGTTTCCTTCACATAGGACGGTGCAGAGCATATAGCAGGCATTTCATTTGATTAAATTGGAAAGCTGGGGAGGGATGCAGAAGTCAAAGCATCCTTTAGGCCACTATCAATTGTGGTGTTCATGCCAAGTTAAATGGGAATCTTCAGGAGTGCTCTGTGCAAGAAGACAAAAATACCATGATGGCTGTTCCCATGTTACTGAAGATCACACTGAAGAAGAGCAAGGGTAGGAGCAGGACCACCAGTCAGGAGCCAGTTGAAAGATGCAAATAGAAGATGTTTTGGGCTCAGGGTACCACAATGGTATTGGTGAGAGTGGGTAAACAGGTGGGTATGTAATGTAATTTCAGCTCAGCTTCTGATGGATTGAGTTGTAAAGGAAGGAAAGTGATGAGAATTCTTCTTAGATTTGGTGGAGGAGGGGAGTAATGATGGCATGGTAAAAAAAGGGGAAGTTAAAGGAAGACAGACCTGGAGCGGGGTGATGAAGTCAACTGGATGTATTTAATCATCCTTGAGTCATACTTAATTTTCTAGTAACTCTTTTGGGTCAGCTTCAGGCCTGGTATTTCTCCTTAGAGGGATCATTCAAGGAAAGGTCAGGCTATTCACAGAAACAAATATCTCTTGAGCAGATATCCGGCGGTGCAGCTTGAGAAGCAAAGAGCCGCCCATGAGGAATGGTGAGCATTCAGTGCTTCATTTTGATGCCAGTTTTCTAAAATCGCCAAAAAAACAATTTTGTCAAGGAATTTCCAGCCCTAAATATAACATAAGGAAGAACGCACGGATTGATAAGGCTTTTACACTGCATTTAATTGAAAGACGATGATGCTATAGGGATTTTTTTTCTCTCTCTCACTTTCTCTTCCATCCTCACTTCACAGTCCCCCTGTGCAATCTGTAGAACAAGGGAATATGAGGAAAGAGGAGGAGTAGAGGTTAGCTGAGCCATTAGCAGCTGAGTTAGTCACTGTTTTGATGGAGGCTTGTCTGCACAAGACATTCCTTCAAAGCGAGCACAAGAGCTTTGGAGGGTGGAAGAGTGACAGCGATTGGCATTAAAGAAATACAGCAAAACCCTCTTTGCTTCAGAAAGGACTTAGGGTGTGGCCTGATTCTTCTATGTAATAAATGGTATTTTCTGGAAGGTCTTCTAGTTGATTTGAAGATTTGAACCTCCTGTAGATATAAATTTGTTAGGAAATTTAAAAAAACACACACACACACACTTGGTAATAATTTACTTTTACAGCAAAGGCATTCATAGTTTTCATCTAATATTGCACATGAAATATTACTCTATTAGTATATAATATAGTTCTAAGTTGCGAAGATCTAGACAACACAATGAAGGTTGGTAATATTTCTCAAAGTGGATAAATAACAAAAATATTACTTTTAATATGAATTTTTCTTAAAAATCCTTACACAAAAGATAAAAAAAAATAGTCTTTGGTGCACAACTTCTTAGCTACTGATTCTGCAGTCAACATTCTATGTAGATTATTGTAAAAATTGAATGATGACTATTTTAACTTTAAAAAAAGACTGGAAAAAATCACATTTATTAGTACTGTAGGTGTAATTAAATTACCTTAATACATAAACAACTAAACCACAGGCAAGTATTAATGAAAATCTAACGAACTGAAGTAGACATTTCTTTATGAGTGTTGTAATTGTGAAATAAGAAATGTGACAAAGAATTTCCACCTGTTGCTCAACTCAGTTGAAGGTGGCTTAAAGGGCTTGGTCCAGTCAACACATGTGGCATGAGAGCTCCTTTGCTTCTGCTTGGCAAGGTCCTCTGGTCCTGGGATTCTAAGTCTGCTGGGTCACATACTAGCACAGTATTCTAGGGCCTGAGACATGGCACATTTACCTTTATTCAGGGGTAAGAGTCTGTTTTGCTGGGGGACTAAAGGATATGTGAGTTGAGGGGAGGAACCTCCTCAGACCTCTATTTAAGAATAAGCTGTGGCCTTAATTCTCTCTGTAAAACTGAATATCTTGTCAAAGAAAAGCCATCAGATAGGGCTCAGCACTCAGCAACACACCGTCTATCTGTTCTCTATCAAACGTAAGGAGCCGATGCTCAGTCTGGAGCCCGACCCCCACCCCCGCGCATCAGGGAGAAAGGAAGGAATTTTATTCTTCTTGATGTCTCAGCCATTTTGAAAGTAGACAAGATGGCATGCAAGAAAAATACATTAAAGTGTAAATACAACACAGAAGGATATACACGTGTCCTTTAAACAACTCCATTTGGCCATGTGGCTTCCTAAATGTGTCGATCTCACCCCTGTTCCCTCTTGTAAAATGGCCAAATGAAAGTGACCCCTTCTGCGGTTTTGCTTTGAAATATTGGGAGATCCTTTAAAAGGATTCTTTCACCTAGTGCAGCGTGATTTGTTTTCCCTAAACCAAAGAAACTAAAACTAACCTTTACTAATACTAACACAATTTTTAAAAGAGGGTAGTAGAGGATTCTAGAACACCATGTTAGTGTATTTAACCTCATCCAAGAAAGAAGATATGATTTCTAAAACTTTATTCTCAAATAAGCGAACAAACAAGTATTTCTCATTCCTCAACTCAGGAAAATGCCTATATTTGTTTATATTAAAACCACTTATGTGTATGGTAAAACTAAAAATGATGATAGACTCTATGATTTATTAAAAGCCAGCGTGGTTGAATAAAGAAACAGATTATCCTAGTAGAGAAGAAAACATCTATCTGTGAGAATACATTGAAGATATGTGACTGTTTCAAAGAAGCTCGCACATCATCATTTAGGTGCCATTCATATTCAACTCAGCTCTCAGTTGCCTCTGAAAAGTTGGATTAAATGTCTGTTTCAAGACTGAATGAGATCTTATTTGCAGAAACAAAGGTTTTTATAGGCTATGTCTAAGTCCTTAAATACAGAGCATATTGAGGTAAAGTACAATTCAAGACAATGCTAACAAGAACAGACTAACATACAATCCATCTTTTTTCTAGTTTAACCAAACTACATGTGAAAAGCATAAAGACAAATCCACACCCCGTGTGAGGAGATGGTAGGAACACAAATCAAGAACCAGAAGGGAAGACCTGCGGCACACAGGTATGGTGAGCATGGCAAGGTGGTTTGCCTGCCTCTCATAACTCCAGTGATAATCTCCATTTACTTTCCCTCCAGCTTTCCTTGTGGCCCACAACCCTCTCCCCCTATTTTCCCAGTTCAAATCCATCTCTGAAACAATTCTAGAGTTGTCTTATTATTGACATTGTACATATGAGATGTCAAGGGAAAGGATGGCCATACAGCTAGTTGGGCAGGTATGAAGTCATTGCACTTTAGCAGTCAAAAAGCTGCAAGATTCTCAGCAGCTCACAACCACCATCCTGCCTGGTGATCAGCCATGAATTGAAGAGAAACTGCTAACATTGACGAAATACAATCCTAGCTACCTTAGTGGAGGGTGGTGGTGGTGGTGGTGGTGGTGGTGGTGGTGGTGTGTGTGTGTGTGTGTGTGTGTGTGTGTGTGTCTGTTTGTTAAAAAAATTCTTATCAATAACAGATCTAAATGGATTTCTACTTCTTACCCATGTCATTTTTCTGCCAAAGAATATGTTGAAGCATATTGGTTTCCAAGCCTACATACATACTTGTTTCAAATACATGAGATCTTTAAACATGTATGAAAGAAATTGTTTTTGTTCTTAGACCTTTTTAATGATAAGCCAAACATCCAAGAAATTAAATACATGAGGTAAAAATAATAAGAATGTTGCAATTACCTAATGAGTGAACACTAATTGGCTAAAAAGAGAGCAATGGAGAAGGAATAAAGGAAACAGATAGGACGACATATATAACTAAGAACGTGGGCTGAATTCCTGGAGACAAGACACCATTTTTTTGGTAAGAGATGCAAAGAAATAGGAAGGATTTTTGCTGTTCAGAAGATACAGAAAATACCATTAAAATAGGGTGGGGACAGACTCTATTGCAGACTTGAAATCAATTTGAAATATTCTAAAGCAATACCATCTAGTAGGAAAAAAGGGAAAATTGCTAATCCTCATTATGATGTGATGTAATAAATGTTAAGGCCTAGGTAACTGTCACCTGGCTGACCTGCCATTGTGTGCTTTTACTAGTACGTTGATTCTGCTCTTACTAGGAAACTTTCTTGTTTCCAGGTTGATTACTTATTCTCTTATGTTCTCTGCCCCTAGAAAGCAATCATGATAGAAGTCAGTAGGACTGCTTTGTATCATTGCACACAAGAAGCTTGGACCTGAACCAACCACTGAACAGCACTGCCTGCACATATGTATAAGCTTTTATGGTATTCACTTGTGTAAACTGCCTCAGGGATGGACCCCAACAATAACAATGATCCTTGTGATTATTCAGGACAGATGATTCCCAAAAACCTCCTAAATTCACTGATTGCCATCTTCTCTGTAGATTAGGTGGGGACAATGCTAGCAATTTTTTGCCCAGATGTCACTGTGTAGATTAAACAAGTTATTAAAATTTGAAATGAGGTCAGCTAAAAAGCTCACCTGGGAAGGCTCATAACTAAAATGTATAGCGTAAGCTCTAATCATTTTATCTTGAAGACTCATTGTTGTCTTTATCTTGTCAACAATGAATGCAGAACATTTAAAGATGGTGGCTGCATCCAGAATGCTCAAGACACACAGAAGTGGAAGTGACTGACTGAAAAGTAATTCATAAAGTCAAGACAATTACAGTGTAAGCAGCTAACTAGTCATTCACCTAAATTGCTAAAATGCTTCTGAATGTATAGAAATATTTTCACTAAGAATCCGTTGTAACTCTTGACAACCCACAGCAACAGCAGGGACCTTATGTACATAAGTAGTTCTAAGGCGAGGCTTGACAGCCTGTCTTGTCACCGTGACAATCAACAATGTTTACTAAAGCATCTATATGCCGTCCCAATGCCATGGTACTACCGAGTGCTCAGAAGACTTCACACTTAACACAAATCACATGGTTCCCTTTTTTCTTTCTTTTTCGACCCCCATGTTCTCTCTCTTCCAATTTAACAACTGCTCTCCATGCCTTGTAACAGCCTGAGGTCTGGAGGCCTGGCTCATGTAAGGAGTCACACTGCTGGTTCTGTAGAGTCTCCAGGGTTTCTGCAGTAGCAAGATTTACATTTTCATTACTAAAACTCTCCAACCAGATAATGTCACTCCATGCAATGTCATGCAGACCCTCTGAGTCTTCCAAATGCTTGGCATCAGCTCCGCACAAGCCTGTTCTCATTAAACAGTTCCCTTTGCTTGCCTTGTACAGAGCAGCTTGCTCGCCCACAGCCTCACCTTAGTTTGCCTCGTGACCCATTTCTTCAGGATTTTCCTTTGGCAGCCAGATTCTGGGGGAGTCGAAGTATTAGAATCCCTGGGTGGTTTCAGATGCACCTGTTCTGTTCTTTCCTAAGTCATTAGAATTTGGCTGAGAGGAATGACAGCAGGTAAGAATTGAGTTTGTAAAAGAGCAACTCAGCATGACATTTTTTCCTAAAGTGCAACGGAGTGCATCCTGTAAGGGGAAACTTAGCCACAACCAACCATCTTTTAGTTTTATAATTTGGGGCTCTCAGTAGCTGTCCTAGGATTTCTCCCTCTAGTCTTAATGCTTCAGGCAAATTCTGAATAATGAATGGGAGGAGCTGGGGTAGAGGGTTGCTGGAGAGAAAGTGTCTGAGCCCTATACTAGGAAATGAAAATAAAAAAGGCCTTCTGCAGTCTGTATTGGATACAGATGTACTCAAAGCAGCAGCCCCATTCTGTAACATTGCCAAAAACACCCCAGCTACATATGGCTGCCTTGTCGGTGGAGAATAGTGATGGGACTATCTAATAAGCATCATTTACTATTGGCAACAGACCTATAAATTGACTATTGTTCTGGATGAGCCTCATACTGCAACAATTACTGTGTATCGATGATGGGAAAAACCTGGGCCAAGGTTTGGGACCGTGTTTCTTTCACTTGCTCTGCTTTCTTACCATCGTCTCAGCTCTTAAGTCAAGATCACATTAGCTCTAGGGTGCTATATTCTATTTTATTGTTACTGGGACCAAATGCCTAACAAATGCAAGTTAAGGAAGGAATGGAAGGGTTTATTTCAGTTCACAGTTTGAGGGTATATTCCATTATGGCAGGGAAGTCATAGGGACAGGAAGGTCAGAGTTCATTCAGCATCAGAAAGAAAGCACTGAATGTTATTGCTATTTACTGACTCCCTTTTACTCTGTTTAGAAGTCCAATAAAAAGAATCTAAGACAAACTTAAAAATGAAAGTTATGTACCAGTATATGCATTTGTATATGTATAACACTACTACAAAACTACAATGCTTAAAACAGTGTTGCTTGTACACCAATAACTAAAAATACCACTTAGAAACAGAGACCCGTAACAGGGCTGTAGGGACTGGACACCTGCTTCATGACAGTGGTGACAGGGCAGCGAGTTAGGAAAGGCTGGTCTCCAGAGCCAGCTGGAGGTCTATGCTGGAAAATCTAACCTTGATCTCTACGCCTCCTTTCATAAATAAATTTAATTCAAGGTAGATCTAAATCCAAGAGAGACAACAAACTTCTTTTTTTTTATTGGATATTTTATGTAGCGCAATCGGTTAGCACGGTACTTATATGACAACAAACTTCTAAAAGATGGCAGAAAAAGTTTCTTCAGGAGCTTGTTGAAATAAGACAAAAATTTAAGGATGAAAACATAAGGAAATAATTAAGGATTTTGAAGATATTATAATTAGAAACTGATTTTCATCAGAAAGAGTAGGTAGAAAGTGAGAAAGCAAGATCGACTGAGAAAACATATATTCATAACACATACAACAAATATGTTCATTCAGAGTTCAAAATTTTTATATACCAACAATATTAAGAATGCATAATAGAAAAATGAGAAAAGGCTGAGATGACTTCTCACAAGAAGGATCCAGAGAAATTTATCATATGGGAAAAAAAATTCACTTCACTGATAATGAAAAAATGTAAAGTACTAATAGCAGTAGTAATAACAATAACAAAGCATGATACATCAGTCTTCTTGTGATGGAAAGAAAAAGTTCCAAGGCCAGTTTTAGAAGGGCACTAATAGTGTATAAGGATCCCACTCTCATGTCCTACTTACCTCCTGAGGTCTCACATGGAATCTCCACACAATGGGAGCTAGGATTTCAACATGTGAATTCAGGAGGAACTCAAACATTTCGTGCATGGCACATGGCTACTTTAAGAGGCTCAGAATATACCACTGGAGGGATTTGTGAAGGTGAACTTATCAGCATAAATGAAGGAAGTGCTTTTGACAAAAAGGATAAAGATGTCCCAGAGGAAGTGATGCCAACAAACAACTTCACATTACAGAATCTCTCAGAGATCTTTTGTGACATTGCAAGCTTGAACGATAAGATGCTGGAAGCTGATCAAAACTTAAAAAGAAGTATGACAATATGCCAATGCAAAAGAAAGATCCCCCCTCTCTGTGGTAAATTATACAAGAAGAAAAACACTGTTAAAATAATTTTGCAAATTAAAAAAAAAACAATGTTTTTAAAATTCTGAGTGTTTCACATAGATATGACATTTTTTTATTTTACCATATGTTTGTAACTGACAGTAAGATGACTTTACTCTTTTTATAAAAATTTCTGTAAATCACTAAACAATGCTCATTTCTCCCCAATAATTTTAAGATTGCTTTTCATGGCTTCACCATGGATAGCCACTTTACAAATCCCTAGCCATCTCTAGGCAGAGCTTCAGCTGTCTGCACTCCATTTTTGATAGTCTCTGTTACTGTCAAGCTTTCTCTCTTGCTGACAATTTAAAATTCTTCCATATTGTCTAGCTGTGTCTCTGACACACATCATTAGCTTAAATTGTTTACACTATTCCAACTCCACTCCATGAATTCGATCATGGTATCTCTTTACCTATGATTTCTTCTACCTTATACATTTAAAGTATCTTCATCCATGAAGAATGCCTGAGTCCCTAAATTAAGATGATTCTTTCAACAAAATATCTATCTTCTAGAACAAATAGTAAATCCCCACTTTTAATGAGCAACAGTCACGTATCAAACCTTTACTATAAAGCCATATGTGTTTGATTTTAATTTTATGTTTGTTTTTGAAAAATAAGGACTTTCATGCCTAAAATGGGAGACAGCTAAACACATGTACATAACAATGAGGGCAAATCAGACAAAGAGAGGGGAAACTGAAACTTGTGGTTTATTTTTAATAAATAAAATAAATCCTGTGGCAGGAATTTTCTAGAAAATAGTTAGCTCATATGATGGCTTTTATCTGAGTATTTATAGACTGCTGACTGCTAAGAACAAAGCCTATGTGAACTTTATTCCTCAGTGTACGAGGAGAAGACAAGATTGCGTACTCTAAGAATTTTCTCAGATGCTCCAACAACCTCCCAACTGCTGTGCTCTCTTGCACTTTCATACTCTGCCCATGAATAAATAGTTACTTGGGTCTGAAGTCTCTCGAACCAGAAGCTCTTTGTTGAAGACCTCACAAGACTTTTAATAAAGACAACTGAAAAGAAATTGATTTTCCCCCCTGGTTGGAGTATGTATTCAAAAGATTGGTAAACAATATCTCCCATGCTCTCCCTTAAGAATGTATGCTTTGATTTTTACTTTGAAGGAAAAAATACACATAAGTCAATATTTTTATGTTTATAATAACCACATACAGGGCTTTCTGGGGCAAGGATACAATATAACTACTTATAGATCTTTATGTAAGACACTTGCCTAAGTACATAGCAATCTCAAACATCTTGACGGAGTCTGTGTTGGTTTTTCTGGTCCATGGGTCCTTAGTGGAGGAGAGGTCTCTATGCACAGGGCATCTACTGTGGTTTGCATTTTGTTGTCTGGAGTAGAACAAATCATATTCTGCTCATATCTCCATTATATGTGACTTACTTGAAGTTAGTTTGCTACCTATACTTTGATATTCTGTTCACATCATACAAAGCGTGCTACATGTCATTGCCTGAGATCCTACATTCGTAGTTCCCCATCATGATAGGGAACAGATTAACAGTCATTTTCTTTGTAACTGTATCTCTTGGCCATGTTTGAATAGATCAGGAATGTGCTAACCTTTCAATTTCAGTTCAATAGTCTTCCTTCTCCTAGGAACTAGGATTTGAACTGACAGTCTCTGAGATGAAGACCTAGAAGTGGAAACCGAGTCATGCAGGGCTGAGGAAGAGAGGAAAGGAGGAAGTAAGGAAGGGATGAAGTGAGGGATTGAAACAGAGAGAGAGAGAGAGAGAGAGAGAGAGAGAGAGAGAGAGAGAGAGAGAGAG
>JANHMN010000002.1:178818984-178842059 GCA_030674055.1 Rhabdomys pumilio | reverse complement strand
TCTCTCTCTCTCTCTCTCTCTCTCTCTCTCTCTCTCTCTCTCTCTCTCTCTCGTGTGTGTGTGTGAAGAGATACAGCATTGGGGTCCAAGAGAAAGTGTCTGATGCATGTATGTGAGGATGAGCCATATGGAACCGTGAATAGCAATAGTTTTTTACCTTCACCCTACCATATAACCTACCATATAACCTGCCATGCGGTTGAGGAACATTTCATAAAGATGGCAGTCACATAGACTTGGATGAGGTTAGCAGAGCTAAGCATGAAGCCTTGAGCAGGGGCTGAACTTGGAAAAAAACAAAGTGAAACTTTTGTTAGGGCAGTCAAAAGAAAGTGCCACAAACTGCATATGTGACAGATAGAGTTTTATTTTATCATAGGTTGGAGATTTTGAATGTGAGGTCACTCGTTAGCAGAAAGGCTTTCTTCTGAGGCATGATCTTTTAGTGCATAATGTTTATTTCATCTTTTCTCCAGTTGTACATGGTCATCTGCCTTCTGTATAACTCTGCCCTCATTTCATCTCCTTATGGGAAAGTAACACTGCATTAAAAGACATCAAATAAGCTCATTTCAGCTTCACTGCTTTGGGGTCTCCTATGTTCAAGCTCCACCCAGCGTGGGACACAATGTCCTTTTGTTGCCTTCATATCAAGATATAGAACTCTCAGCTCCTTTTCCAGAACTACATATGCCATGTTTGCCACCATGATGATAACGGACTAAGCCCCTGAAACTGTGAGCCAGCTTCAAATAATTATTTCCCTTTATACGAGTTGCCTTGGTCTGGGTGTCTCTTCACAGTAATAAAACCCTAAGACAGACATTGGTATGAGAAACTGGGGTATTGTTCTGATAGGCTTGATACTGCTTCTGTTTAAAGGAATGTAGACTTTTGAACTGTGAATTAGGAAAGTAGTAAAAATGCTTTAAACATGGTTGATGGGTCATCCCTGTGGGAACATGGGAGATACTGGTATTGAGGGTGATTTAAGCTGTGGGGTTCTAGCTCAAGAGGATTCAAAGAAGAAGAATTTTACTATAATGCCTAGAGATCATTCTTGTGATTTTTAGTGAAAAGGGTGGCTCCTTTTTCCCCTTGTCTGAAGAGTATGCCCGAAAGTAAGATGAAAAGAATTAGATTAATTGCATTGGCAAAGGAAATCTCAAAGCAGCCTAGTATAGACTTTGTTTTGTAGTTCACTCTTAGGAAAAGTGTTTTGATGAAACAGAGCAAGGAAAGATATAAAATGTATGATTCAAGTGTTAAAGAGGCAACAGGAAGTAGAATGGAGCTAAATCTTGTGCCCAAGGAGATAAACAGATTAAAGATATTAAATGGATGTAAGGTGGTGGTGATGACTTTGGAGCAAGATGTCATCTAGCTAAGATTCCACCTTGTGAGAAGGAATTATAGAAAGGCTTAGGTCCAAGTGTGGTGGTACACTCCTGTAATCCCAGCCTTCAGGAGACAGACTGATCTTTGAGTTCATGGCCAGCCTTGTCTAACAGAACAAGTTCCAGGACAGCCAAACTTAGGAAGTGAAGGAAATCATGGAAAACAGAAATCTGGTGTGTATTAATTGAATGAGTCAGCCATGTTCTACTCACAGCAAACAGTAGAACTTGGGAGCTTTATCCTCATGGCTCCGGCTTTAGAATCAAGGATAGAAGACAGGGTTAGAGAATCTCCCTCCACAACTAAGGAAATTTGCTGAGATCTGTCATGTAGCAAGGGTGTGCCTGCCTGGAGGTGTAGAAAGGCCATTGTGTGAAACTGTGAAGTTGAGGCCTAGATAGCCTTGGCAACCTTGAGATATTGAAGATGCCAGAATCATAAGATACCTGTCAAGGAAAGCTGCTAACAGGGAGTGGAATAAGCCCCAAAGAAAGAAGTGTGTTGCAGTCAACAAAAGAGAAGGGAGTTGGAGATCTGAGGAACATTTTGACATCAGACATGGAGATGCAGAATTTGGAGTTTGCCCAGGTTTCCAGTCTTGCTTTGATCTAGTATTTCCTTACTGTGCTCTCCCTTCCATACATTTTAGAATGGTAATGTATATCCTGTGCCATGATATGTTGGAAGTATGTGATCTACATTTTTTATTTTAATTTTATAGGGGATTACACTTAAGATATTACATGAATCTCAGAAAAGACTGTGAACTTTGGACCTTTAAACATTGTTGAGACTATGATAGACTATGGGGACAATTAAAGTCAAACTAAATGCATTTTTCATTATGTTATGCAACAAGCCTATGGGGGTCAGGGAGTGGAATGCGGTTGTTGAATAAGTATGGCCCCCATAGACTCGTGTGTTTGAATGCTTGGCTCATATGGGGATAGCATTATTCAGATGTGTGACCTTGTTAGAGGAAGTGTATCACTGTTGGGGTGGGTTTTGAAGTCTTCTATGTTCAAACTCCACCCAGTATGGAATAAAATCTCCTGCTGTCTTCAGATCAAAATGTAAAACTCTCATCTCCTTCTCCAGCACCATGTCTGTCTGGACACTGCCATGTTTCCCACTGTGATGGTGATGGAGCAAGCCTCTGAAACTGTAAGACAGCCCCAATTAAATATTTTCCTTTTTAAGAACTGCGTTGGTCGTAGTGTATCTTCATAGCAATAAAGTCCTATCTTAGACTAAAATTTTTCCAAAACATATGAAGAGTCATTTCAGTTTCTGAAGTTGGAGGCAGAGTCTCAGTCATGAGATCCAGAGCCCAGAAGAAATGTGAGGGCAACAAACAAGTTGTTTAAAAAGGCCATGTGAGTGGAGGTTTGGAGATCTTCACTGGCATTTGAAAGGATAATTCAAGTGATAAGATCAGATGGAAATCTGAGGAGAAAGGAAAGGTAGTGAGGACACTACAGATGAATCAAAGAGATATGCTGGACCTCAAATGAGCCAACCTCAAAGGGAATCCTTGGACCAGCCCAATTATGAACCCACTAACTTGATATTTTCTCATTAAATCATCCCTTCTCTTTTCCAGAAGAGAAATCAAATTTCAGCATCATAAACAATGTACATGTTTCCTGCAACCTTTTTCAAACTGTTCTTTCTTGTTCCCTCGGTGAGATTCCTGACAAGCCATCCTCCTCTTGAAGACAGGGATACCTGCAACTACCAGCTTCAAACATATGAAGACAAATGGCTCTCTTCTGTTAGAAATTTGCTTTAAGAATGGAGGTCTGCAGTGGTTCCAGGTAACTATATTGACTTCATGACTGTTCTAGTCACTAAGGCTGCACAGGAGACAACTGGTGTTCTAAACATCTAATGCTTCTTTCTCACAATT
Organism: Rhabdomys pumilio; assembly: GCA_030674055.1. Taxonomy (NCBI): domain Eukaryota; kingdom Metazoa; phylum Chordata; class Mammalia; order Rodentia; family Muridae; genus Rhabdomys; species Rhabdomys pumilio. The sequence goes on along the minus strand of JANHMN010000002.1, from coordinate 178,838,752 downwards.
CTGAAGACTACTATCTGAGATCTGGGTGTTAGCAGGATTATGTTCTTAGAATAGATCTCCCTGGATTGACAATAAATAGATGCTGCCTCATTTGCCTTCACAGACAGTGAAGCAAACTGCTTGGCATCACCTCTTAGATCTCCATAATAACCTCCTTGAGGTTCCAGCTCTTAATAACAGCCCACTGGAAGCCAGGACCCTAACATACAAACTTGTAGAAAGTAAGGACACATTCATCCAACAGAAGTGAACTCGGCAGTAACAGAGAGTATGCTCTAGGGTACCACCTGAGGAAGTCATTTCAGAACCTGCTCAGGACTTTTAAATATCAAAAAATAATAATAGTAATACTACTACTAATAATAATCTCAAGGTGAACTGAATGAAGCAGAGTTGAAGGTTATTATTAAAAAATATTTTTAATGTAGATTTAAAGACATAGGCATCAAGAGATAGAAGGAAGAGTGGGTTCTCCAGAGAGTCACCATTTAGTGTCATAGCTATATAACATCTGGAAAACTTTTTGGATTGCTATATTCAAAGGGTTTTAAAGACTGGTTTAAAATGTTTGGTATATTTGTATTAAGCAGTATTGTTTGGGTCCAGTGGGTTAAAAAATTAAAAGGAGGAAACATGAAGAAAAAGGGTCTATTGGTTACCTAAGAGGAGGAGGTAGGAAGAAATTAGATTACATGGAATCAAAGTACATTCTTTCCATGTATGAAACTGCCAAAGTATAAATAAAATGTATTTTAACAGAGGTGTTTCTTATACTTAGCTGTTGTCTAAGAAACTTTTCTTTACTCAATGAGCTCCTAAGGTGGTTTTGAGATGCATTATACAGGCTAATAGAAAGTACAACACAAACCTAGGTCACAACCGTCAAAGGAATGTTTACTAGCCATAGACTACAAGAAATTACAGCATGTATTTTGACTACAAACATGGTTCCTGTCTTGATTGTAAGATTCTCTTGATACTTAGCCATTAGGAGGGGCTACCTTCTCTTTTCACATTGCTTTCATCTTTCATATTTTATATCTTATATTTAAAATGCTTATATTATCCATCAAGGTGATAAAATGTCACACTCAATATTCTGGCAGAGGATACTATTATGAAAATGGAAGTAAATTTTATGCAAATATGAATGGTTTAGACTTTCCCATGGAAAACTTTATTCAGTTCACAGATGATCCCTGTTTGGGGGGATTTGGGCTTAAATACAATCATTTGGAAATTTAGTTCTATGTGAATTTACCAAAATTTCTCTTTTCTTCACAAAATAGGATAGGCAGTCTTAGCATGGGATTGTGTCTGTGATTCTGGACTCTTGGTCTTTGCTTATAAGTATTTGGTTTTCACCTGAGTATTACTCCTTCTCCCTGCACTCAGTTCTGAATTCAGAAGCTAGGATGCTTGATTCCTTGCTCATTACAACTCTGATTGTGGTCTGGTGGTAACCCTTGATTCATTTTAACATTCACCATTTAGCACAGGTGTCAAACACTCTGAATGGTTTTCATCAGACCTGGGAGCATGGTAACCCTAGAGAATATTCTACTCCATCGTATCTACTGCTGTAGTCCCGAAGCCAAGGAGGCACTCTGACACATAGTTGGCATTTAGTACATATTGTTGGATAGATGAATACTCTAGAATTGGCTCTTACCATGGCAGAAGAAAGTCCTGTGGTTCCTTTCCAATCACAGTGCATACTCTTAACCAAGTTCAGTTCTTAGCACCCACATAGGCAGCTCACAGCCAGCTTTAGGGATTAGACACCTTTTTCTGGCCTCCCAACCTCCCGAATGCACACACACACACACACACACACACACACACACACACACACACACCACAATTAAACAATAAAAGTAAAATACTATTCCAAATTACATGGAAAGTCGTAGAATTACTGAATAGCAGGAAGCTTTCTCATAAAACACATAGACATACCATTACTCTTTCTGTAAGAGTCGAATGAAATGGACCTGTTAATCACCTGGAGAGGAAAATACTCATGAGAAAAAGTATATATTCTAGAGTATTTAGAAATGGTACAAAGTCTACCTAATATAAGGGTTGGCACAATGGCCTCTTTGGCCATTGTCCATCTCAGCTCTTGAGAATGTTCCACTTTACTCTTCAGTAAGCTCTCTCTTCTACATGATGCCCTTGTGTGCCTCATGTGAATTATTCCAAGGAGGAATAGAGGAAAGAGTTCAGAAAGTGAATCTAATGACACTTGCAGGCACTTGTCTCCTTAACCTCCAAAAGTAGGAAGAAAAGTCTCAACGCATAGGCAAACCTCTTTATCAGACCTCTTTCTTTAGTAAAATTTCATAAAGCTATTGCTAAATTGAGGCATCTCTTAAGTTCTTTTATTCTTCTAAACTGAATGAAATGGGCTTAGCATTTGTTCACCTTTTGCAAAAGGACTTGAGTGGCAACATTTTGCTTCCAAACTATGTTTTAAGTAGTGAAGCTTTTGTGTAAGGAGATGTTGGCCAGAGTAGCTGACACTAGGATAGTTTAATTAGTTCCACATTTGCCTCCTATCCAGGTCCAATAAATATGCATTCATCAGCACAGCTGCATCTCAGCATGCACATTTAAATTAAAGAGGCTTCCTTAGAGGCGGGGGCAATCCTGGCATTTCTTCCTTTTGCCAGAAGCCACATCAAATCTTGAATCAGTTGTCTTGTCAGAATTTCTTCATAGGTGTCTACATGTGACAATCACAAACACATTGTCACACATTAGATTTTCATAGTGTTGCCTAATGACCTAGGAATCTTCTTTAAATTATGCTAAGAGCTAGGTTTTTTTTTTAATTAAAAAAAGGAATTTCTTTCCTTTCTCTCTCTTTTTTAAAATGAATATACACTGATGATATTTCACAAACAGTTTCAAAACCTACTATCCACTGAGTTTTTTTTTCATTGTCACTCTTGACTTTTCTAGAATAAAGCATTATTAATTTACAATAAAATAGAACCAAAAGCTTCTCTCTCCATATATATGTATGTGTATGTATATGATGTATATGCATGTATATGATGTATATGTGTATGTATAATGTATATGTGTATGTATGTATGTTCCGAATGAGAATTAACTCAGATCAAAGAGATTGCATCAACAAATACTTAAAGATGCTATGCGTGTACATCAATATTTTCAGATGATTTAAGTATTTTTCCCCATTGAAAAATCCATATCTTTCAAGAAATGGGGCATTGCTCACAGGTTCTGACCTGTGCTGTGTCATTCATCCACAGTTTGCACCTGACATAAGCATGACAGATGAGTCAACTCACTGTTTGCTCTCCCGTGCAGAGGGGGTGAGCATTCATCTTTTCCAAAGGGAGAAGTGCAGCGATGAGATGGATATGCGTTCACCAGGCACCTGCAGGGTTGTTATATGTGTGTCAGGCAATGGTGGCACCTGCCATGACATGGAATCAGGCCAGAAGACGTCAGAATCAACACCAAGTCATCTCAGACTAGACCCTTCAGGGAGGACCCAGAATAGTAAAGCCTGGTTAACCATCTGTACGGTCCTCTTATTGCTGTCTACATTGTGACTTTACAAAATGGCACTAAGTTACAACTGCCACCATCCCCACATGCTGTTTGTAGCATGGATAGGGCACTCAGTACATCTTCAAGACAGACACCTGATGGATGAGACACAAGGGAATGACACAGGGGAGGGATAAGGAATGGGAAAAGAAGAGAAAGATGCTGAAGGAAAGCTCCCTTTTTCTCTTACTGTTCATGACTGCAAATTATGAGAAGGTTAATGGTTTTTACTGTCCTAAAATATACCTATGCCTGCCAGGTTCCTGAAGGTTAATTGCTACTGCTAGGGGAGCTGCCCTAATTTGTACTGCCTTTTAATGACCTTCCTGTAGGCAAATGCTAGAAGAGGCCTATCTGCAGGTGGGCTGCACACCCACCCGATGACCGCCCTCCCTGGGAACATGCTGCCCACGAGCCTGAGTTATTGGGGAAGTTTATTAGTGATTGGCAGTGATTGATATTCCAGGGTAAATGTTGCTGGGTAATTTCACATTTTCAACAGTTTTTAGGGAGTCTTTTAGTTGAATTTCCCATTATACTTCAACCGTTCCCTTTCTGTCACCTTGAAGTTTCTGTCCTATCCACAATGTACATCTGTAGTCCAATCCATGCCTTTGAGAGTTGACAGGAGAAATGAACATCACAAAGCAGCCGAGTCCTAGCTCCTAGTCACACTGCTTCCTCTTCTCTGGGCGGTGGGACTATGTGTTCATACCCAAAATAATTGAAACGTACTAACACCTGTCTGAAAAGGGAAATTCAGGACATAGAATTAACGTAATACTTGCAACAAAGTGGTTCCCAGTGACTGTGTAATTAAACTGACCTATAGTAGGGCAACTTCTTACCCTGAAAAGTAAACATTAGAAATGTGTGCCTTAAAAAAAAAAAAAAAAAAAAAAAAAGAAAGAAAAGAAAAAAAAGAAATGTGTGCCGTAACCAGAACTGTGGTGCGCTATTTCTAGGTTTGGGGTGAATGACCACAACTCTAAGAGCAATGTCAGCTACATAGCAAGTTCCTCTCTCACAGAAAAACAAACAAACAAACAAACAAAAAACAAAAAACAAACAAACACATCAAAACAATGCCTTAATAGTCATTGACTATAAATGTAAAAAAAAAAAAATGTTACAAACACATGACTTATTGTAGCTCCTATTTTTCTTATTTTGCTTTAAAGCAGTTCTTTCTTATGCAATCTTCTAACTTCTTAATCAGTTGACAGGGAGATATACTCCTGCCCCTCACCTCCAACCTTAAATTGTTTAGAAAAATAGCTAGAAAAATCATGCAGTTAATCCTATACATAAAAAGACAAGAGAGAAGACCACACTTCACTAGTCATACATGCTAATCGACTAATATTGTTTTCCTTATTGATTAATCTCTTTGGTTATGAAAAAATTGTCTAGCCTTGGGGACCCTTTTTATAAGGCAGTACAATTGCTAGGGGCTACATACATTATCTAATAACTCAGCAGTATAAAAGGATAGTGTGTTTTTCTCGATATCCTGATGAAAATTAAGTACTAGTTCAATTGCATCAAATATTATAGCATGAAGTGAAAAGTTTGAAGCTAAAACTCTTGGAGAATGCTGAGTAAAAAAGGGTAGAGACAGGGTGCAACCTAGGTACAATCATTTGTAGTGTCATTTATCAACTCTCTCTTTTCTATACACAGAACATAATTCCATTGTCCTGATAATTTAAAGAAGGTGTGTTCATGTTCTGTGCTTTGTGTAAGAATAGAGCCGACTTACAGGTTATCACCAGGATATTGTCACTCTTTGATAAGAAATCCTAAGACTAGCTTTAATGTCTGTGAATACATAGCATGAGGAAAAGATAAACGTTGTTGTGTGATAACACTGAAAGATCTAAGATAACTTGCTACTTCTACTTTGATAGTATGAATCAAAACTACATTGGTACTCTAACAAGCTGATTATGTAAGATTGGTCCCTGTTCCTAATATACTGTAATTCCTGCTCTATGAGTTACAATGCTCAGGGAGTTACATACTGTAATTCCTTCTCAGGGAGTTACAATGGCTTTCTTCTGTATGATTCATACTTGAAAATAGTGTTTGGTACTAGTCTAGCTATGAGTTGTCTTTAGTATTTGAAAAGTGCAGGAGTGGATGTGCTGTGGTGTGATTTTTTCCCCCCTCATTTGGCACTTTATCTCCATGCGGAAGAGAGATGATTTCGGAGAGATTACACATCAGATCCAGCAAGTAGAGTATGTGTGTTCAGGTTCGGGAGCTCTCAGTGTAGAAAGCTAAATGCAGCTAGGTCTCAGAGAGAAGTCTGAAAGAGATAAGAGATGTTAGAAAAGCAGGAAGCATAGAATCTGTAAGCAGGAAGGAAAGGATTTTATCAAGACCAAGGAGCAAATTTATAGCTTCCAAAGACACTGTTCTGTTTTCAACTGGACATAGGAAAATCAACTGACCCAGAGAACATTTGAAACACTTTCATGATATGGCAATAGAAGTTGGGGTTTATATTCTTCTTATATCCTCTAGTTTTATGTGATACTAGATTTACTGAAAAACTTTTGAGACGCTCAGGTCACAGAAAAGGTTAAAGGAATATAAAGGAGGGTGACTCTAAATATCATTCACAGTCCCAAGAAAAGGTAGAGATAAATTCTCCTCTCAGAAAAGAATAAGTGCCCGCTACTTCCAGAGTTTTGTTTATTTTGTATTTTCATTATAACTATTAACATCATTTTGTCACTAAGTTTATATTAAAAGCTAGAGAAAATGTTTAGATTCATTGCATAGACTATAGGAAAGCAAAACACCTTACCTGAAAACACAACTGAATTCTATGTAATAAAATGATAAATTATTTTCTGTCCACATTGAGATGATATTACCAGGAGAAATAGTATCAAAAAACCTAAACCCAGAACTACAACAATAACAACAACAACAAAAAAGATCAAGCCACTAAAATAGGTAACAGAAATGCCAAAGTAGACTTGAGACACAGCCTGAAGATACAAGAACCAGGTAACACACAGAAATGAGTTAAATTATGTTCAGCAACGATGAGGCTTTTGTGAATATGGTGCCAAAAGTAAAACAAAACAGTAGAAGTAGTTATCAGACACCTGGATTACAATATGTAGTATCTGACATCATTACCATCCTCAAAGTGCTAACTTAAAAAACAAAAAAACAAAACCATGGTCCCAGGACCTCTGGAAGCTATGAGTTTGTTTGAGGATAGAATGAAAAAAAAAAAAAAAAAAAAAGGAATTGAAGATGACTTGTTCCACAGCAAGACAATTCAATAATGTGGAAAAGTTCAGCCCTGAGCAGAAAGTGGTAATTAACAGTGAGTCTCATTTAGCAGCTTTGAAGGCAGCACACTGACTTCAAGATTGCTGTAAGTGATTAATCTTTTCCTTCCATGATAAATCAAATTGAATTTCTATGTTTGGAATCACTGAGTACTGATGAGCCCCAAATCTCCCTTTAAATCCATTTTTTAAAAAATTCTTTGCTTCTCTTCCTTCTATTCATCATTGTAAGAAATGTTCTTCAGATTGGGGTGAGTTCAGTCTGGATTGATTGCTTGTTTTAAATAGCTCTTTCATTTCCTTTGGGGGGAAATTGTATTTTTAAGAAGGCCTGCTCTGAAGTATAATGCAAGATCACAATTCAGGGCTTCTCTTATATTCTCAAGAAGGAATATGAAATCAGACACCTACAGTATCTGAAGAGAGTTCAGGTTTTTCTCAGAAGACAGAATTTGTTCTTTTATCTGTGTTGGGCATGAGAATGTTAGGTATGCATGCGTACATTTGTAAGCCTTTAAAGACAGAGGGAGACAAGGCAATGGTGCATAGAAGCATGAAATATGAAGCACCAAAGAACAGAATATATCCTTATAGGGAAAGAAGCTTTGACAAAGAGAAAGACTTAGGCTGGCAGACAATGAAGTGGGAGGTTGCATGCTTTCCAAGGTTAGTAACTGAATGCATTCTGGATTTCCAAAAATAGAAAAAGAGGAATATATAGTTGTTTAAGAATGCTATACTCAGCTAAGAATGGTATTTTACTTAAATAATGCAATCCCTATGGAGAAAAGAATTTGAACCTCTGCATTAGTTTTGAAATACATCTTCCCCCAGGAACAAGTTCTAAATCCATCCGACTTTGTGAGTCTCCCCCAGACCTACCAAGGGACTAACTAAAGAGTAGTCTGTGAAGAGACATCTTCATTGAAGGGTTTCAGAAGATCTACAGGACCAAATTATTCTGAAGTTTGAATGGATTTAAATGAGTCCCTGAAGCTCAAGGCTCCAAAACTAATTCCAACTCTTGTGGCGGCATTTGAAAGATTTTATTCATAATGTTCAAACATTAAAATGGTGACCAGCTGTTCTTCTTGATATGGTACTTGCCAAGGCCAGAACAAAGAAAAGGATCTAAATCACAAAAGAGGATTATTTAAACATTAAGAAAAACTTCCTGCTTCAACTTGGTGGGAAAAAAATCTTACTGTGCTGTAAAAAACAGATTCTAAGCAGATCCTTATCATGATCAACTAGAAGATAAGTTACAAACAATGTATGAGCTTCAACATCCTTTTCGAGAAAATTAGGTCATACCAGATTCTCACTCAAATCACCATATCACGACTGGTGGAGTTATACCTAGACTCTACTCTTCTAGGCTCCATCTATCTCCTTCACACACCATTCATTTCTAGCCTGGGTAACAATTTTATTACAGCATGAGAGAAATGAAGGTTTGCTGGGGAAGAGTTGATTAAAGCTCTGATTCCAAATGACCAGCCTCACCGTCAAGCCATGTTGGACAATTCTTGAGAAAGTGAAAACTGACGCTTGATTTTGATTTGAAAATGTTGAATAAGTAAGGATAAGTGAACAGAGAGACAGTAAGGCCTATGAGGTGAGAGCCACACTTCAAAGTGAAAAGGAGTAAGTCCCCATAGGTTGCTAAAGTAGATGGTCTTAGGTATACTGGAAAGGTTTGCTACAATACAAGCTTCAGTCGGGACAGGAGAAGAAAATGCCAAGAGGAGTCAAGTGTAATCATTTGAGAATTGCATCGTTGGTAGCAAGGAATACTCCAAAAGGCAATCCTTGACATAGATCTACAAGTGTCTCATGAAGCAAAGAACTAATACCTTTTTGTGGGTTATAGACAGGACCTTACCTACATTAGATCTTTCTGTACTCAAAATCATATTGCTTTCTTCCACACCACATTGGAGAAGACAGAAGCAGAAATAGCACCCAGAGTAAGTAAATAAGTAGAGGCATAAAGAGGGCCTATGGGTGAGAGTGCTTGCCACCAAGTCCGATGACCTGAGTTGATTCCTAAGACCTACATGGTAGAGAGAGCAACCAGACTTCACATGTGACCTTCTGATTTCAACACACCTGCTGTGACCTGTGCACACACATACACATGAATGAGTGCACAAGTACACACATTCACAAATAAATAAATAAATAAAAAGTAAATTTAAAATAAATTAAGGAAGGTTTTTAAAAGGAAGTGCTGAAGAGCAAGGGTGAAGGAAGGAGGGGAGAAAACTGGTCCTACCTTGACCTTTAAGCATGGATTAAGTTGGGGGCATGATCGGGAACAGAGAGTTTGAGATTGTACAAGAGATTAAGTTTTGACATTCAAGTGGATTTATAATTTTTAAAGCATCGGGGTAGAGTCTTGTTCAGCAATGACTCATACCACTCTGCCTCAGGGAGGAGTACATCTCCCTGCTTATTTATTCAGGCAGATTGAAAGTGCACAGGTAAATGTTCAAAACTCCAGACATGGGTTAAAAGCATGAGTACTTTGTCACCTTCTAAAAGCTCTTGTTCACACAGCAAGAAGAACACATCTCAGAATGTCTCTGCTACTCTAGCTAGAGTCCTCCAAGGAGGCAAATGAAATACAGCTAGATCTTACTAATGTGGCTACTGTGGGTGGTACTAAGGACTCTGGAACCTGGGGGCACTATAATAAACTATCACAGGTCACTAACACTAAAAACTCACTTCTCTCACATGTGGAAACTGGATGTTGAAGATCAGGGGGCCAGTGTAGCTGAGGTCTGGTGAGATTTTCTTCCAGGTTATAGTCTACTGTTCTCCCATTTTGTCCATTCATAAGAGAAAGAGGGAAGGAACGTTTTCTGAGATCTCTTTTGGTGAGTATTAATTTCATTCACTAGTGCTCCACCTCCCAAGTCCTTACTCCTAATATCATTTTCCCTGAGGGATGAAAATACTCAGTCACTCTAAGCTATCCTGGACAGTTTGAAGTTGAAAACAGCCACTCAGCAGAATGGCATGCCTGTGGGCATGAGAATCGATGCTATTGTCTTGAATTTGGAAATGATTATATACATCACTATTGTGACAACAGCTGGCTAAGATCAATACCAACATATTCCCATAGATTAAAAGTCAAAGAGAATAACAATTTATTCAATGAAAAGTTCCTTTCCCTCTTCAGTGAGCCCAGCCAATAGCTTTCCCTGCTCAGCCTCAAATAATTTTATTAGTTCCTTGATATTCCAAGCAATATTTAGCTTTTCCTCTATGGGTAGATTATTATATTTTCATTTTTTTCTTCATGTAACATTCTTTGGTATATTAAAAATCTCATTCTTTTGCCATACATAGTATCCAGTACATTACTGTTTGTATCTTATTTTCTAGTATCTTACCTGAAAAGTGACTGAGTAAAGTCAGGCACTGTTCTTATGATGACATCCAGAGGTGGTCATAGAAAATTGTGGGAAGGAGACTGAAAGGCTGATTTAACAGAGAATGGTTTCTTGTTTTGAACCCTACTGAGCTGGTTGTCAGGGTGAGGAAAGGCAAAATTAAGTTAAGTGACTTAGTGTCTTGCAGGTAGTAAGTATTCAGTTTACATTTACTATTCCAATAACCATGTAATCACCTACACCCTCTCCTCAGATTCTCCCCAGTCCACAGACTAAGGCAGCATTACTGATCTTCACGTTCTCCCCTCCTGTTGACAGCTCTCTCACATGGATTTCCCTAAAATATACTTAGTGTGGCCTTTGCTTTTCTCTCTCCCTATCTTTGCCTACAGTGACATCACACAATCAAAAACTCATGGGTTCTTTCCAACCCTTCTGACTCTATTTGTACCCTCATTCATCCCTTCATTGTTGGAGTGTCACATGGCTCTGCATTCCTGGTACCCATGTGGTATCAGACAGATATGTTCACTTCTGAGCTCTTCTTCCATCAATTGCCCCAAGTATATTAAATGGGAAGAATTGAATACAGCTCAGTGGAATTTGGTAAGGTTAACTACAGTACATATTAGCCTATGAATACCTTTCAGCTGTGCAATCTTCTCTTCGTCATTCTTTAACTGATACTTTCCTGCATTTTACTGTTTTCATCCACTACCACTATGTGGATGAAAGCTCTCACCAAGTCTCTACGTGAAGCTCATTTCTATTTTACAGATGAACTATTAGAGTCTCAATCGTCTCCACGTACCGAACAACACATCGATATTACAAAGAAATGGCACTGACAAGTTCAAACCAGTCTTCCTTGTCCATTCATTCCAGTCCTCTCCACACTGTGACCTCTAACCTCCATAAATGACACTACTAACTTCATTCTTCAACTCTTCAGTCAGTGACTCTTCTCCCATTACTCATATTGTCATTCATTTGCCAAGTCCACACATTCAGTATATATATATATATATATATATATATATATATATATATATGTATCATTGTTCTGCATCATCTTTTGCAATCATGCACACACACGTTTTACAGGCACAATGTCATTTTTTCAGTTCAACCTCACCCACACTCACGGTATTCTCATGTCATCTTCAGTAGCAATAACCTGTGGAAATTATGTGCATGGCTCAGTAATTTTAAATGCATGATAATAAAATATTATCATTAACATTCAACATTATTTTCTTATATTTTGCCTAAAGTCATGTCAAAACAGCACTTAGAAGACACTAAACCAGAAAATGAGTAAAATTTTATAGATGATGGCATTATTGGGAAGAAACAATAAACTAATGATTAGGATGCTTTGAAAACTGCATAGTAAAATTTTTCTGACAATAAAGATTTGTAAGCCATAATTTATCACATTTTTTGAGACACTGTTGACTTTGATTGTGTAGCCCAATTTGACTTTAAAGTTCTAATCAGTCCTCCTGCCTCTGCCACATAATGTCTGGAATTATAGACGTGTGACAGCATATCCATCTATGAAGAATTATTTTATAGAAAGAAACTCAGAGTCAGAATCTTATACTGTGGCTTAGATAATCTTTAATGTTTGACCAATTGTGTGATTTTTATATTTCTAGGCCAACTCCATTACCTTTAATTAGTTGCTATTTACTTAATTTTACCTAGAATATTTTTGTTGTGTGACTTTTTTAGAGAACATTTGATAACACAGGCTAGCCTGGAACTTACTACGTGCTCCAGATGAGCTTCAAAATCATAACCTTAATGTCCCAGTCTGAAGTGCCACCACACCTGGCAGTAGACTATGTGTTAACTTGTTTTCTTTTGACTATGTCAGGCTTCTTATTGTCTTCTATGAGGTGAATGAACAGCCCTTTCATTGGTTAAGTGAAGTCTATGGAGCATAGGGGACTCACTGGTTCTCTGTGGACGTTCATTGTAGTTCCACTGCAAGGAGAGGACACCAATCATAGTAACTTGTGGATATTCTAAAATGAAGATCCTACTGGCCCAACCAAAGGCATGAACATTGTAGTTCTTCACATTAAAAGCATTCAACGTCCTACCAGGTCACAGAATTAAACTTGATCCAATTTTATTTTAAATTTTCAATTAGCTCTGCATCCCCCTTTTTTTTGTAGAAAGAAAGAAAAGCAATTGCAGTATTCTGAAAAAAAAAAAAAACGAGAAAGATCTAGACTAGTAATACCCCCTCTCTCAGTGCCTTTTTCCCTCTCTATCTCTCTCTCTCAAGAAAAGAGGAAAATTTATAGCTTTTAGTGGTTGTGAAAACCAGGAAATAATAGAGAAATCATGCATTCTGCAGGAATTCTCTGGAGTGTATTAAATTAAACTGACAGCGTTGATATCGCTATTCATGTTGAAATAATTAGCAATTCTAAGGCTATTAATGGTGTATTGTATCACTGTTTTAGAATTGGTAGGATGAATGCAAAAACCTTTTGGTGACTTTTGCTCCCACTAAAATTTAATTAGCCTCAGTTACTGACCTCATGTTTTATGTAACAGTACACTTCGCAATGATCTCATAAAGAATTGAAGTTTGGGAAGAAAGTCATTCTTACTTTAAAAACTAGCATCACATAAAAGTTCTTCGAGTGTTTTTTAACTACTTTTGCAAAGTATTCTTATAATTGCTAACATTACCTATGGGACTGACTGACTTTGAATTTAATTGAAGTAAGAATGCATCTATTTGACAAGGTCACTTTTTAAATTGGAGCGGCAGTACCTTGCATTACAGTTCTGATTTTTTTCCTTTCTAAATTAACTATGATCTATAAAAGTATCAATAAAGAATAATACCTAGATCATCAAATATTAACAACGGTTACAAGAGAGAAAAACTACCTTTAATGCACATAAAATTTATGGATGGAAGTGATTCCTACTAGGCTGGGAAGGTGAGGTCTGTGCAGGCGAAACGGTGAGTTTCAGAGACAACTCTGAACCTTCTCCGTGTTTCATCAGATCAGTACTTAAGAATAGTGGAGAGCAGGAAGCAGTATCCTTGGGGTAATAGTGTCTAAACTAGGGTTCCTACCGCACCTCTCAAATCTCTCATGATAGGTATTAAAATATTTAAAATACAAGGAGGTATACCTGCATAACTTGCCATTATTAAATAAGGTAACTTGATTTTAGGCATCAGCCCAACCTCTTCATCTGAGACTCTCTTCACTGTACAAGGAGGAATTATTAGACGTGTCCCTTTTCTGGTTCCGTCCAGTCTCTACAAAGATGAGAGGGTTGTGTGGTTCTTACATAGAGCCATATCATATTAATCTATTAAATCACAGCGGATGGTTGCTGTGTCTGGAGCACATGTTAGAGCCTGCGAAACTTATTTTTAAATTGTAAACAAAAGTACATAATTTCATTTAAAGGCTATAAACGGATGCATAAAAGAGCTGAAGAATTCCCAGGGAAGCAAAAATTGTCTAATCAAAGAAAACTATCCAGATAGTCATAGATGACTGGAGTCAGTCAATCAAGGAGGACTTGTAAAAAAGGGGGGAGGGAGGTTCTAAGAGGAGAGCAGAATAGCAAAATGCAATAGGGAAGGTATTCAGGGGGAGAGAGACTGTTGTGGAAGAGTAAGTACTTATTTGATGGCTCCTTCAGGAACCTAGTAATCTCATAGTCATGTATCCCTATTATGCCTCCCTTGAAGACCCTTGTGCAATAAGTAGCTGGCATTTATACATGAAGGAGATGAGATGCACACCTGTCTTCCAGAGGTATAGATCCTAAAATAGAAGTAAAACTGGGCTCCACTCAGGAAGATTTTAGAAAATTCCACAGATACTATCCCATATTCCAGGGCATCCTGAGATGTACAGATTTATCTGTGGAGACTCTGGATAGACATATGCATGCTTTCTGGGCTGCTTGTCTTCTCTTTCTTGTGTAGGACAGAGTTATTATCTCAAGTTTGTTTTTGTGATCACTACAAGAAAGTACCAGAGGCTGGAACTCAAGCTTTGTGATGCAGAAGGCATTGCTGAGTGACCTGGAGTTGCTCACCTACCTTTCCAAGTCTCATGCTTCTCTACTTCAAAGTTAGTATTCCATGTGCTGTCTGTAATGTGGACTGTCACTATTGCATTATTCATGAAGGAAAACACTACACACATTAATGATTTGCTTCTGTTAATATTCACTTAGAAACAAAGTTCACCATACTTATGCACAGCACTTTCATACTATTTAGAGTTTTCTTGTATACTGGTACTGAACCATGAAAATGTTCCTTACAGAAAAGACTCATAGTGAAATTTTGCCCTTGCCAGACAGAAATCTCTGACCTAGACATGCGCAAACAAAGGCATGTCCAAGCAAAACCAGATAGATTTGCTAGTTTATTTAGAAGACTTCTCTCTCAGTTTAACAAGAATTTACTAAAACCCTTAATAATTACTTCTAAATGTATACATAAATGACCCACTCAAGACAGGTATTTTAAATGGTCTTTTCATTGTATATCTGAATTCTCTTCTCTTAAAAAGCTTCTCAAGAAGATTAAAGAATTCCTGCAAAGAAAAGTTAATGTCTCTGAGAGAATTCCAGTGGGATGGTCAGAAAAAGTGTCTTTAACACAGTTTAGATGGTACAATATAACCTGAGAAAACACAGATCATATTCTAATCTGAGATCTACATTTAAAACATATGTATAGACTCATACAGATTCTTTAACCACAAACTTTCTAAATGGCTTTTCAAAACTCAGAATTTAGACTAAAGAACACAACAGTGGGTAAAGTACTTGCTGTGTAAATACGAGAACAAGTTTGGATCCCTAGCACCCCAGGGAATGCATAGCAAATACACACCTGGGATCTCAGCACTGGGCGATAGAGATGGATCTTGAGGTGGATCTCAAGGGGTCACTGGCAAATAATCTAGATAAAATAGCAGGTAATCTCCAAGTTCAGTTAAACACTCTGTCTAAAGAAGTGATTGACAATATTTTAGTGTCTGCCTCTGGTCTCCATATACATGTTCATATTCACACACACACACACACACACACACACACACACACACACACACACACACGAGAGAGAGAGAGAGAGAGAGAGAGAGAGAGAGAGAGAGAGAGATACAGACAGAGCACTTGCATCAGAATTTTCCAGTGCTCAATGCCAAAATTAAAAAAAAAAATGCTTTATATTGTCTGACAAGGGTTTTAGGTGACAATTTGAAAATGAAGCCTTGGAGTTGCCAGCAGTAGTCAAATCACATTTCCTAACTCTGTCCCCAAACACAGCCAGGGAAAGCTCTTGAAAGTAGCTTATTTTACATCATAGCCCTAGGTTAAACCAAAATAATCCAGGAGGAGGAAAACAACAATCATAACAAGAAAAAAATTCCCACAGTGAGCTACACACCCCAGATGCCCAGACCTTCCATGGATCTTAATGAGGGTCAGAGGTCACAGCTAAAGAGTCTGGTGAAACAGTGAGAACCAAGATCCTGTTTCCATTTTAATGCCCTGGTGTTTATGTTTGGCTTCTGCAAGGGAAAGGCCCAGACAATTCCACTTCCAGGGAGGCCAGCAAAAACTGGACTGGGGTAGCAGTTTGACTGAAAAGTGGGGGTGTTCATGGGGCTAAGGATAGCCTCTGTTCAAAAAAAAAAAATCAGGACTGCCAAAAAGAACACTGTTGGCTGAGCATCCTTACACATGCCTGACCTAAAATTAAATCACATTATGAAAATAAAGACCATTGTCTTAGATCTGCCCCTTCACCTCTCCACCCACACACCCCCAGAGAAGGCTGTTGGAGTTTAAATTTAGTACCAGTGTTGGTTACATAACAGTCACCAGTCACCTCAAACTCTCAGTCCCTCGATTTGTCTGCCCTTCCTATCACACTCTGGTAAACTTCATCTAGTAAAGCTGCCTGTGTTGTTTATCTTAGGGGCTGACATTGTAGCTTATCACTAATTTCGCACTACCTGATTTTTGGAGCATTTAGCTTTTGTAAAAATGTATCACTCAGCAGCACAATATTCCTCTGTGAGGAAAACGTTACATTTTCACCCATCAACCATCACCCCTTTCTCAACTTCTGAACCTTTGATGACCTTGAAACTAGATCCAAATCAACAGCTTCATTCACTTCCCAATCTTATCATTGCCAGATAACTTTAACTTGTGTTTTCCTGGCTGGGCCTGGCTTGAAATCCTGAAAAAACAGTGTTCATCCTAGGAGGAAATCCAATGGAGATAGGAAATGCCATACTCTTGCCCTGTCCTGGAGTTGTTAAATGTCTACTTGGTTCTGGACAGGGTTCAGGAAGAAGCTTCAGTAGTTGTTCATTTGTTTTAGATTTAATACTAAAATAAGCCAAAGGCCAGGTGACTAGTAATGACCAGCAGGTTTAATAGGTAGATACTTTCTCAGTGAAAACCCTTGGATATGAACTTCCCAACCATTAACTCTGATCTGTTCAGTGGTCCCACTGGGGAAGTTACTATTAGTCTTTATATTTTATGATGAGAAAACTGTGGCTTAAGGCAGCAAAATTTACATTTACAAAGCTAGAAATGACTAATAACAGGTTTCCAATCTAGTGTGATCACAAAGCTTAGCAGCTGGTTATCGACTCCACAGCATCTTCTGTTAGTGTATATTGGGTGCCAGAATCTCATGCATAATCAACCACCTTCTTAAGACGCCATTTCTTATGAAACAGGTTGAATGAACACACACACACACACACACACACACACACACACACACACACACAATCTCCTTCCCAGGTAGCTCCTAGAAAGAAAACAGGTTTAAAACTACTGATTCTAGAGACATAGGTCAGTGGATTTCATAAACTATGCAGCATACTTTAGTAAGATATAGGCTTTGTAAAAGAGATACTCTATAAAAACATTTTTATGTTATTTTTCCCACTGTTTCACTGAACAGAAACACTAAGTGCATACTACACTCCTGAACCAGTAACAGCTTTTTATAAACATCAGACAAGCTCTCTGGAGTCATGAAGCCTAAAGACCAATCCCATGACTTTCCATTTGTACAGTGTCCTGTGCTCAACATGAACCACCTCTGTATCATGAAATGATGGGAGAATATCGAGGATGGAATAATTAAGATTTTTATAAGGATTGCTGACTTTAACCTTTTAACTCATGTTTGGTTCAAACATGATTATAAATCACCCTTTGAGTGATTACCTGTACACAAAAATATACACTCTATACCTTTCCCTACAAATATATCATTACAGCTGCCCACCTTTAATGCTGAACACCTTTCTCTATATGGTTTGAAGTAAGAATAAAATTTTAGGGGCCAGAATGGCTCAGTGATTAAGAGCACTTGCTGCTCACATGAAGACCAGAGTTCAGACTGCAGAATGCATGTTAGGCATCTCAACAGAAATACACAAGTACATTCAGACATATTCATAACTACTATTAAAATTTTAAGTACAATATTAAATTTTAAAAATGCCAGGTATGGTGGCATATACCGTTAATCCCAGCACACATGAAAGACAGAGACACATAGATCTTTCTAAGTTCCAAACCAGCCAGCTAAGGCTACAAAGTGAGGCTGTAAGAAATAATACTGTCTGTAAATAGAAAAAATACATCTAATTATCTTCGCTAATGCTAGTGATAAGTCTGTACTTAATCCAATGTTTGAGAATATTTTAACCCACCACAAAGAGACTGTTTAGGTTGGCTAAATCCCTGATTCCCTGATTAAGTTCTCAATTCTGACTGGGTTTACTTTCAGCTTCTTGGTGAACATAAATTAAACTTTCAGTTATAGTCCTACCCAACCCCCATTTTACCCCCCTCCCCAAAAAAAAAACAGACCCAGAATGTTTGCTATTTATAATCCTACAGGCATGGTTGGCCCTCAGAATGTTTTACAGATTGTCATGGACTTTACACTGGTTCTTCTATAGTTTGTCTTTGTTTCTGTGCTAGCAAACAGGAAGTAACCTAGCAAACAGGAAGTAACCTAGCAAACAGGAAGTAACCTAGCAAACAGCAGTCATGAATTAATTCTTAATTTCAGAAGTAGAAACTGTTGATCAAAATAAAATAACATATCCAAGAGTATACAGCTGATATAACTTTTAAAAGATCCATTTCTGAGGTTCTTTAACTCTTTAATAATCAGTTATGCTCCCAGTTGATTCTCATATCATCTTAGATTTATTTACTTTTAAAAATAAAAAATGATACATTTTTACCTATATATTGACGTATTTATGGTACTAGTGATTGCACCTTGTCCTCTGTGTTGCTAGGCAATCACTCTATGGCTGAGCTATATCATTGGCTCAAAAAAATGCAATATAAATATCTATTTTCTTAAAATGAAACATACACATTTCCAATTTTCTCCTTTTTCTCTTTTAAGTCAATATGGCTATTTAAAAAATATACCTAGATCAGCAATCTGTCATTTTTTTTTGTTTTTTTCTTATTGGTTATTTTATTTATTTACATTTAGAATGCTATCCCTGTCATAATTTCAAAACAAGAAAAATAAACATGATGTTTTAAAGTAATGATTCAGAGGTTAATATTCACACACACACACACACACACACACACAACACACACACACACACACACACACACACACACACACACATATCCTCCTTTGAGTGGTTAAAATAGGTGTTACCTACTCAAACCCAATCTAGGGTCTTTTGTTCAATTGGGAAAATAACTGTGAACAATTTGTCCCACAGGGGACAAATTGGTTGCCAAGTAACTCCCAACAGAGTCTGAGTGATTTGCCTGGACCAGAGAAGTAGAAAAATGGGCCTGAGAACTTTCTCACTTTGAGTTCCAGTTGTTCTTCAAGCAAATTTGTATTTATCACCTTCTGAATGTTTTCCTCTTCCAAATACCACTTCTCAATTAAGCCTAGCAACAGGGAGCATGTTTAACAAGTCTGTGCAAGATAACATGAGCATCATCAAGTCTAAGGTCCATTGCCTAGTGTCTTCTGATTGTTCAATACTGAGAATTCTAGAGAAAATAAGACAGACAGGGTCTGAGCAACTGGGGACCTCAGATGTAGCTGA
Organism: Rhabdomys pumilio; assembly: GCA_030674055.1. Taxonomy (NCBI): domain Eukaryota; kingdom Metazoa; phylum Chordata; class Mammalia; order Rodentia; family Muridae; genus Rhabdomys; species Rhabdomys pumilio. Next base: position 178,819,294 of record JANHMN010000002.1, on the reverse strand, counting down.
AAGACAACTGTCTCAAATAGTTGAGCAACATTTGCTCAACAAAGCATTCTGCAGTTACACTGAGAAATTTTCTATAGCTTTACTAGATCTCAAAATTAAATTCTAAGAAATAAAATGAAGGGGAAATCTGTAAGTTGTTGTTTTTCTATTTGAGTTTGCATTTATTTCAGTTTTCTGATATTGTTAATCTTTTATAAATGAAGGTCAGAGTGCTTAGCATTTTCTAGGAGATAGTCTTGAAAATCAAATTGTATTACATTTATCTATGCACAACTGCTTTCAGTCCAAGAGAGGCACATTACTATAAGTT
>JANHMN010000002.1:178768245-178818884 GCA_030674055.1 Rhabdomys pumilio | reverse complement strand
GCTGCCTTATTGATATTAAAAATGGTATCAAATTTAAGGTCCCATGAAAGCTGAACAGATATTCACAAAGAAAATAGCTTTTAACTCTTTTGGGATACTTTTAGTACCAAAAGCTCCTTTTTGTGTTTGATTAATTGCTTTCTATGGTGGTCTTTACTCTGGAAAAATACATACGTAATTACTTATGTACTTTTACGTTCTTCATCCCCAAGAAAGCAAAGTTACTTATTTCCTACGTATACACAAAGATTTGTATTGTATTAAATTGGGTCAAATTATAGGACTTTAGAAAGTATGCCTTTTCAGAGGGTATGGCGAGTAGGCTCCTGAAAGTCTCTCAGATAGATAGCACAGTGGGAGGGAAACAGAATGCCCGTCTGCTTTCCATTAAAGTTATGTTCTGCACCGAGTTTGATTGCAAAACATCTGGCAGTCTTTTCTCTGATAACGTACTTAGCTCAGTAGGCTGGACAGTGCTCAGCCTTTGAAGCTCCCTATAGCTCTTAAGTGGGGGGAAAAAGAAGACGATAAGAACTGAAGTCTTTTACCTTCTATCAAAAGTAGCAAAAGATGTTAATTTGTGTCCTTTTCTTACTTTCTTTATCTCTGATGTTCCACTATTCCCTCTTCAGTAGATAGGGAATAAGAGAAACTGTTAAGGACAGTGACCAAAATGCTTTATCCATGTCGGATGTCTAAAACCAGGACTTTCCTTTCATGGCTGGAAAGGAACCAAAAAGTGGTGGGAGTTTATGAGCATGTCTTTAAATGCCTGTATGGGTTGAGAACATGTGGGGTAATTTGAAATGAGAGTAAAAGCAGAAATATCAAAAGTGAGAAGGTTTGAAACCTGTTACATGTGTTTTTTCTGACGATGACTTTATGAATCATTTATTTTCTAAGGTGTATTTCTACCCTTTAACCACATTATCATTTCCAACAGGACAAGAAAGGCTTATTTAAATTAAGATTAGCATTTGAAAACTGGATGGAAGTGTACAGGTCACAGATGCAACTTCATTTTTTGAGTAAAGATGAAAAAAAACTGTTCTAAAGGCACCCAAGACTTTTGGTGGCACACAGTTAATCAAGAATATTTAATGAGGTTTTCAAGAAACATTTAATAGCCTACTTTTTATGACTAAATGTGTGCTTATAAAAGCAACAGAGAAATTACTACTAACTGTATTGATTATAAATTTGCATTTGAGAATCATAGGAATCAATGTAAAGAAAACCTTTGTTGCATATTTACTGTCTATTAAGAAAATGAAAGCATCTCTCAGAAGTTCCTGGCTTAATGAATCACATCTCAGGTGGATGAACGGCTATGGGAATCACATCATCAAAGAAGTCTATAGCTCAATGAGCTGGGGAGGTGGCTCAGTGGAAAAAACACTTGCTGAGAAAATGGGAAGACTTCCCGCATTAAATTTGGGCAGGCATGGCAATTGTCTATAACCCCAGTCAGTAGTCAGAGGGTAGAGACAGGAGATCTCTGGGACAAGATAATGCTGGACTAGCATTGTCTGAAAGCTCTGGGCTTAACTAACGGTCCCTGATTCAATAAGTAACGAGGGAACCATCAAGGAAGACACATAATATGAATGCCAGGTTTCTGTATGCATATGCATGCTTAGGATTGTTCACTTACACACATATGCATACACATCCACCCTTCAGACACACACCACACACACATAATGGGGAAATTGTTAATTTTTTGCAAAGTCATCTACAGAATTTGATAAATTGTGGGAAATTTTCAAGGGTCTAAAATGATTCCATTCAAGTGCTTTGCACTGAATTCTGGCTTGATTCAGACAGAAAATTTTCCTAGAGGAATCGAAAGCCTTGAGATCTTTCAGTGTCCACTTAGTGAGTACTTAATCTTTGTCAGGTTTTATTCTAGCTGTTTCCCATCCATAGACCAATTTCATCCTTTCAGCAACCCCCTGATACATCCACTATATCTTCCCATTATACCAATTAAGAGATTTGGTGTTTGACTTGCCCAAGTACATGCAGCTAGTAAGGGCAAGAGGCCTTCACCCTGGCTTCAGAATCTTAAGCCTCTGCATGCTACCAGCTAGTAACAATACCACTTGACTCCCTAGCAGGTTGCTCTACTCATGTGTGCTATATCCATTCAACCCCAAAGCTATGAATGGCTAAGTATTTGGTTCTACAACAACATAGTTTTGTGAATGAATAGTGCTGTCTTCAATGCCATAAACAAAAATAGCAGAAAGTTACTCATAAGGCCCTAGATCCATGCTGAAGAGAAGCCTGTTTCTTAGACCAATCTTTGCTAAAACTAATCAACCCTTAAGAATGCTGAAGAGGATGGTTTTCTCCCATCTCTGTAGAAGAAACCAAGAAACAAAAGTCAAGTTCCATAGCTTGCAGTGAAATAATTCACCATAGAAAAGGCTCCTGACACCACAGGGAAAAGCACTTCTGCTAACACTTCTAAATGTCCCTTAACCAAGCTCTCCCTACTTACTTTGTAATGATTGCATGTTTTCCCTTTGGGCCTACTAAAGTATTTAATTGCAATTACACTCATTTACATAGCAGATGAGGCTAATTGCTGGTATTAGTTACCAAATGTATGCTTGTATTGTGAGGGTGAAAAAAAATGCCCTACAGAAAAGAAAACGACTGTGCCTTTAATTAAGGAGTTATGAAGTCAGAATGAGCTGGTTCCAAGATGTAAATATGAAATTGAGGGCTTTCAGAACTCTATAATGGGTTTTTATTACTCCATCTCACTTCCTTGATTACACACAATGTTTAGAGACTAAAGATAAATACAGTGCAATGTTCACAGGGCTGACCTGATTGCTAGGCACGCTCTCTCACACATAGATTGAAATAAATGCAGTTGTCTTGCAAGCCCATGATAAATGGTAGGTTATGAGTACCTGGTCTTCATTTACTTGGCTATTCAGTTGCTAATCCTGGCTTCGCTTGTTGTAGAAGTGATGCTGCCATCCTCAAGTACACACAATTCAATTTCTAGGCATGATTTTTGCATATGCAATGTCAGATAAACAAAGACAGCATAAAACTGGGGGGCAAATTCATTGGGAAAGCCAAAAACTGAGAAAACTATTTTTTGTTTTGTTTTGTATTTTTAACTTAATTTTCCTAGTCTAATTTCTGTGTTAGAATCATAATGCTTAAAAATGGAATTTTGTTGGACTGTACTTTAAGGAAGTTGATAATCTCATTATGAGACAAAATTATGCCTCTGAAATGTTCTGTGTATGTATATATGTATGTACACTCAGAAAATATGCATACATACCTACTCTCATTTTGTCTGTGTACACACAGACAACACACACACATTCATGAGTACTTGCCCTTACCATTTTATACCAGAAAGAATTTATTGCAGAGTGGTAGCCAACACTAAAGCATGACAGCATGGCCAGGCAGTGGTGGCACATGTCTTTAATCCCAGCACTTGGGAGGCAGAGGCAGGCGGATTTCTGAGTTCGAGGCCAGCCTGGTCTACAGAGTAAGTTCCAGGATATCCAGGGCTACACAGAGAAACTCTGTCTCGAAAAAACAAAACAACAACAACAACAACAACAACAACAAAACAAACAAAACAAACAAAACAAAACAAAAAAAAAACAAAAAAATGACAGCATTTAGTATTAACTATAAACTAGTTCAGGGAGTCAGAGAGATAAGTTGTTAGAAGAAAAATATCTCTCTGAGAAGTCCTTAAAGAAGCATCTTCTCTTAACAAAAATTTTCAGGGGACAAAAATACTAACTTTACAAAGCTGCCACTGGGAAGATTTTTGTCCTGCTTCTCGTTTGTTTTGCTTCTTTGTTCTGGCATCCCACCACCTCTTACACCTTGTTTTAAAGATAAAATATTGCTTTGAAAGGGAAATGAACTTTTATGACCTTAAAATATACTTGCTGTGCTAATTTTCCCTTTACTGAATGTTTAGCTGTACTAATATTAGACTGTACAGCATTCGGCTACCTACACAGTTCACTTCATGAAATGAATCTGGTTGTCAGCCAAGCTCCCACATCTTCTTTTTATGAAAAAAGAAATGAAGAGGGGGAGAAGTTTGTGATGGGGAAGAAGAAAGGAAGGTGAGAAGAAAGGATGGGGAAAAATATCCTGGCTAACAAAGTGTGCATTCCCTGGGCACCACTGCCTCGCCCTTCTCAGTAAGTACTCTCTTTGGTGAGCCAGTCCCAGGAGGTACAGTGACAGGGTCAGCGAGTGCTATTTTTTAAACTTGTGTGAAAATTCATTTTGTCTTCCATTCTATTCTCTGGGCACTCAGGCAATGCAATCATTAGTCTCTGGTGCCAAGTGTAAACAGGACATCCTTTCAGATAGGGAGGTCCAGCTGGCGAGAGCGCACAACCTCTGCTTTTTGCCCTGTTTGGGAAATCGACCCCATTCCTTTCACAGAGAGATGCTGGAACAGGGGAAACTCACTTTCCTATCTGTGCTGTAAACAAAATTTTGAGAACATCTTTTCATCCCCATTGTTTCATGTGTTCCTTGTCGTCTCTTAATTCTTCTTATGTCACAGCAACACCTGCAGACCAAAATTATCACAGATTCTAAGTGGTTGCGATCTGTCACAGTCTTCATTGATGGGGAAAAGGTTACATCTTGCAGTTTAGCAGGGACTCACAGAGTATGAAGGGCAAGAGGATATCTGAGATCTCATCCAGTACAGTTTTCTGATTTTGCAGATAATAATAGAAATTGAAAAATGAAGGAAGGATCCTGCTTTTGATCTTCATATTGACTGTTATCCTTGGTCCTCTTAGTAGCAGGTAGGTCATAAACAAAATGATGAAGGATTCTCTTAAAGATCCCTTCTCTCCCTATACATACATATTCTTATCATTTCTCTGCATACAGATAAAAACAAAACAAAAGCAAAGCAAAGCAAACAAACAAAAACCCAAGGCTCAGTGTGGTAGATACAAGTTACAAGCAACATAGAACTTTAGAGGTGAAAGGCATCCGTGAGAAATGAAGTCAGGAAGTGCTTTCTGAAGTAGGCTGTTCTCATGGTACCTCCCATTCATGTTGACAAAGCAGAGGAAATATTCTCAGACGTCTAAGAATGACTGATCCCAGCCCAGGTCAATAAAAATTACTTTTATGGCTAATGTCATTTATTTTTTTTCTCTTCCACTTTGTTCTTTCATGTCCCCTAGTCTATTTAGCCCCACTTCAGCCTCTAAAACACTACCTTTGGGCATCTGGCCTACTCAGTTGACTACCTCTTTAGGAACTGCTTACAGAATAGGTTCCCAATAGGCTGACCCTGCTTACTTCATGTTTTCACTCACAGGACCAGATCTGCACAAGGAGTGGAGATGGTTAAAACAATTGGGATCCAATGGCTGGCCCCAGGAATTTAGGATTAGGTGATAAAGGAGTTCAGCTCATCTCCATATTCCACTGGCAGGAATGCTTCCCAGGACTCTACAGTAGCCACAGCCATCTTATCCCAGGGTGTGTTTGACCCTTTTGGAAGGTCTGGCTGTACTTTGCTTTCAGATAGCTAATTGTGTCTCTGAATTTTCATAATAAATCCCTCAAATCTATATGTAGTTGATATAATTTTCCAGCGATGGAAAACAGAATTATAATTAAAAGTCAGATCCTAGACCTGAATGTTTTCCTGCTGTCTCTATATGTATACGTGTCTTCCTGATCATGTACCTCATTCTAGAAACACTGGTCCCTAAGGATTAAAACATGTTCCTAAGAGCTCCGTTTTCTTCTTTCACCCTAAAGATCAGTAAAACGAATAACATGATCAAATTCACACAGAGTTTAAGAAGATTTATCTAAAATAAAATTTACCCTAGCAGTTTTTAAACTATCATTCAAATTCTAGAGGGTATCCTTCTGGGTCTCCAGCACAGTTTAGCTTCTAGCACATAGACTTGTCAGAACCATCTCACTTTAAATAAGAAAGGAAATAACAGTGTTTCTCTGTATGTTTACACAATGACATTTATATGGTTTACTATGGTGGTTTTAATTTTTTAAAATCGACAAAACAAATGGGTCCTTACATATGTAGCCAGGCATAATGACTTAAAGTAAAAATATTTACAAAATATTTTGTTAGACTCCTAAGAAAATACTAGCACAGAAAGAACTGGGTAGGTCGGTGCTGATTTTGTTCATTCAGAAACTATGTGAACCCAGGATGGTTTTCTGGACTAGTTAAAATCTAGTCCAGCCATGTACATTCCTGGCAGTCCAAGAAACACTTGAGAAAAATGTTTTATTCTTTCAGTGCTAGAAATCAAGCCTTGCATGAGCGAATCAAGTGCTGTATCTCTGGGCAATCTCCTTATCCTTTGCACCTGGCAGAGAAGTTTTGTAATATAGCCCAGGCTGACTGGGGTCTTTACCTTTCTGCCTTTGCCTTCCCATTGCTAGAATCACAGACATGGGTCGAGGTAACACATTTAGAGATATTGGTTCTTGTAAATACAATGATATTTTCTGAAGAATCACAAGTGTCTTATTTTTTGCGAAAAGGTACTTAATTTCTGAGGTATCACATCTATTCCTTGCTCTCTTCCCCATAATCTCACCAATAAGCTACCATTACTGTAGAAGAAAGACCAGGAAAGAAGAAGGACCAGTTCAAAGAAATAGCAGAGAGTTGATTCCTCTGTATATTCTCCAAATGTACATTCTTTCCACACCCATCCTTTGTACTTTTGCCTAATACCATGCTCAACATCACCACTCTCTTCCATTGTCTTTTGCCTTCTCAAGTCCTCCTAAACTTGACATTTGCCAATTAAATAAGTATTTACTTAGTGCTAATGCATTAATTGAATACATCCATCAAGATAATTACATTTACGTTTTAAGGAAGTTTCTATAGCTGGGCATGGTGACCTGAATTAGTTATTCCAGCACCATTCAAAGCCAGCCTTGGCTACACAGCAAGATGAGATTTCAAAAACATAAAACCAAAAAGACTTCTGGAAATAATGTTTATGATACAAAAAACTAAAAATCTGTTTTAATCTTCTACTTATACTAAAAAGGGCAAAAATGGTACAGTTCCTGTTGGTGCTAAATATAAATTTAATTCTAGAAGAGAATGGGTTTGAGTGCACTGCTTGCTGTACTTGTTTTCTCAATGTCTTCCCATACATCTCTCTTCTTTTCTCTATATCTATATATGTATTCCAAAAGAGGTCACATGAGCTAAATTATATTTGGCTCCAGATAAAGCATACCTAGATATCTAGACTTTATTATCTTCTTTATGCATTAAGGTCTCATTGAAGTCATTTGTATATCCTCCATCTTGGTTTCCTCCTCAGTTCAATGGGGCCATAATTGGGCTATTTCTCCTTACTGGTAACCATGTGAGATCTGTTTGGTTCTTTTCCATGTGTTTTTGTTGGTGGTGTTTTGTTATTTGTACTTTAAATAAAGTCTTATGAAATCTAGGCTGTCTTGGAATCTCAGTACTCCTACCTCCATCGCTTCTGCTCTGGGATTACTGGCATAGCCACTATATCTGACAAGGGATCTTAAACATGGTTAATGCACTTTGGGAAATTTTCAGGAAATTTTTCAGAAAGAACAGTGTGTACTTTTCACATTTTAAAAGAATTATTCCATGTCTATTGAAAAAAAAAAAAGCATTGTATTATCTAGTACAGAAGATACAAACATAACTAATATTTTCTGACTTTAAAATACTATGTAGCCTTCTGAACAAAATTAGAATCTAACTTACTTTATTAATGGCCAGATCATAGCATACTCAATAACATTTCCTCAACTATTATGGGAAAAAAGTAATTACAATTTTTACCTATCTTTTAAATTTTTTCATAAAAGAAAGGGGCATTGTGAAAAACCTCACAACCCATAAAAAAGGTGTGGCCCAAATACTGTTGCCAAGCATGAAAATCATCTCCTGTGTCTGATTAAGCTGCTGAGCAGAAGTTGACCTTGTATCATTAGACCTGTCTGTTGACTGCCATTTGTCTCTGCAGACCTGAGGAATTTACCGTAGAGTGTCTTATTGCCAGCGCTCACCTTGTTAACATTAAGCATGAACTCTGGGTGCTGATGGATATACTCAGGGGGCAATATACCACAGAACTTCAAAGCCCAGGAGACAGCTAAAGAGAAATGAAGATAACAGTTAAGCCAGAGAAGCTGGAAACCTTTCATGACTCCAGGCAGAATTCTCTACATTCATCCTGAAGCCAGCAGAAGGTACATGAGGTTGAAGGGCTTTCTACACAGTGATATTGTTTGACTGTTGTAGCAAGTTTAGCTTATTTCAAGAATTACTCTCTACTGAGTATATTTAACTGGAAGTGGCAATGTACTTTGTAGAAATGCTGAAATGTTAAAGTTCCATCCACTTTATCAATACCATTTTATGGAAAAATATCAGAAATTTTAAAGGGATGTTCTCAAAATTCATTAACGTTGTCACTGTTAAATATCAGAAAATATATTAATTTTTCTTCTACTTCCTATTGCATTGAATTAATATATTTCTGTAAAGAATGCATTGTGAAGTACTCAGTCCAAAAGACAAGGGAATTTAGGGTGACTCATATCCCTTCCTCCTGGACTTGAAGCTAACCTTTCAGTTTCTTGCTCAATGCTCCAAGGAGAAAGGATTTTCTTTTCTATGAAAGTGAATAAAAGCATCTGTTGGTTGGAAACTTTTCTCTTTGTAAGTCATACTCTTTCAGTCAGGACATGAGTCTTGCATTCAGTGCAGCTGCTGAAGAGCAAAGCATGTTCAGGAAATGGGGCAGAGACAGGGAGACGTTTTGATCTGTCTCTCAGAAGGCTAGTGGAAATTTTTTCCAAGAATGTTATGAAATGACAAGAAGAGTCAAGTTTCTGGAATTTAGGTAAAGATTTAACCCTTGGAAACATGCAGCAGCATTACTGAGGCACAGGCTTCTGGTTTAGGGAGGTTAAGTGTGTGTGTGTGTGTGTGTGTGTGTGTGTGTGTGTGTCTGTGTGTGTCTGTGTGTGTGTGTGTGTCTCTCTGTGTGTGTGTGTCTCTGTGTGTGTGTGTGTGTGTGTGTCTGTGTCTGTGCGTGTGTATGTGCATGTGTGTACATATGTGACCAGGGGAGCCCTGAAAAACATTGAAAAATTGCATTATTTTGTGTACACTGAATGGACACTACTTGCACTACTGGATTCTAAATCTTAAATAAGTTGTGTTGCATCGTTGCAGTAAAAGTAAATCTGGATTATTTAGAAAATAAATTCACAAGAACTGGGGTTATAGCTTATTTGTAGAACAATTTATTTATATGGATTGATAGTCTGAATTCAACCCCTAATGCTACCAAGATAAATAAATACTTATACACATGTATATATATACAGAAATAATTTTACTTCAAGAAACAGAACTAAGAATTCTCAATGGAGATGGACCTTTGCCATCACTTTGTCTTAGCAAACTCTGGTTTTTTATAATGCCCTAGTCTGATGAAAATTTTACAGTGTCACAATAGCCTGGAATTTTCCAAAAATTGTTGCTAGTCTCCTTCTGCATCTGCTCTTTGTCCCTTTCTATCATTTTGTGTTAAAATAGCCAGCTTGTCAAGTGCTTTGGCCTTTCAGAGATGAGCACTAGAAACACAGAGATACATAGATGTCTTTTTATATAGGCTTTTTCGTGCCAAATTTAGCTACAGGGGGATATGAAAAGCAAATGTGTTGACAAATGACAAGATGTTACGTACTGTAAAAAAATACTATTTCATGTACACCATTTCCTGTTATGGTGCATATATCGATTTTAAGTTTGTTCAAGATGAACTGCTTATTAAGAAAAACATCTTGCCTTTTAAACTCTTCAAGTTTGACTTTTGAGTTCTCTAGAAGTAGCTGTTAAAAAGAAAACAAACAAAATCCTTGCCTCAGACTTTATAATCACAAATAGATATGAATTTCTCCTTGAGGGACCACAATTTTAAAAAAGAAAATATTTAGATCAGATGTAGCTTGGTCATAAATAGGTAAAAAAAAAAAAATTCTGGTCTAACAAGTGAGGGATGACTCTGGAGACTCACTGACGAGCATAAGTGCCAACCTCTGCTAAAACGAGTGCTCCTTGATAACTCTACACAGATAGGCAGATGGCCATTTGAATTTATTGTCTATATTTCTCGCAAGTCAAAATCTTTAGAGATGAATTTGGCATCGGAAATATCATTCATATTGGTGAGGCCCTTAAAAATATGAACTCTTAAGTGTTAATGTATAATTGATTCTAATGTATTGATTACCCAAAGTATATTATTTTAGTTCCTATATCTATGAGTGATAATAAAAGAAGCATGCAGTTCAATTTCTTCTTTAGCTAAATTGGATTATCTTTTAATATACAGTATGGAGTATTAAAAATGATGTAATTGGGAATTCACATGTAATTCTTATTCTTCATCAAGCCTTGGCATACTTAAATCTAGGTTAATATGCTATCACATGATCATAAGGGATGAGTCAAGTTATAGGTACTAACTGCAATAAAGAACAGACGAAGAGAACAAATATAAACGTAGGCATCATGAATAACCAGAGTTTTTTATAAAAACAAACAAACAAAAACAAGGGGTTTGGGGTGCTTGTTTGTTCTTCCTTTTCATAAATTCATGTCAAAGAATGTATCAGATCTCAGCTAAATGACTCATTCTGCTGGGGGTGGGGGCTGGATACTTCGGCGTACTTAGTGTTAGCTAACGTCTGCCACGTACTCATATGCCAATGGCAGGTGTTCTGGTAATTTTGTAACCTCCGGAAAGAGCGTGGCATGCAAGTCCATTCTGAATTAGACAGGTCACATGGTGGACACAACTCTGAGCTCAAGGTCTGCCTTAGTCCTATTTGTGTTTAGCAGAAGTGCATGTCTAATGATCTTTCTCAATTGAATCCAAACAGAAGCAAATGGCTGGAGTTCTCAAAGTCCTCCATATTCTAAACCATCCAAGAAAGAGGCCCTCTTCTCTGTCTAGTCTGTGAAGTGTACTTTCTAGGCCTGCATTTTTTTTTTCTATTGCCAGCCCTAGCCTGCCTATCTACACCAAATTCTTTTCTGTTTGCTCTTCAGGGCGGAGATTCTGTTGAGGTCAGTATTTCAAAGCTTGATACAGGATGTCTCTTCAGCTTTCTGATTCCTGGCTCAGGGAAACTACTGATAAGCTAAGCCTTTGCTTTTGATTTCCCACAGAGATGAAGGAAAAAAAAAGTCTAGCTGAAGTGACTCAGGAGAAATGGGTAGAATGTGTTTTCCCAGCTGAACCAGCTCCTCCAGCCCTCCCTACCGGCTTCACCCACAATGCACTCCCACACACCATCTCTGTCTCTTCCCTCCCTCCCCCCCTACTCTTTGGCTTATGCTGCTCTTTTTTGGTCTCTAGCCCTAGTTATGACAGTTGATTGACATAGCTGGCAGTTCCCCTAGTGTCTGGTTAGGCAGAATTCCCCATGGAAGGCTAGCATACAAAACAAAGAGCAGACAGCAGTTCAGAAAGGAAGGCTGAATAAAGCAGAACCAGGAGAGGAGCAATATTGTTTGCTGAAAATATTTTTAAATTTTCAAAAAAGAGGGAGCAAACCTTTAAAAGATTGTTTGAATCATCTGCGGTGCCCCCACCCCTCCCCATTCTCTTTCTCACCACCCCTTTATCCTCCCACAGACACACCGCTCTCTGGCTTCCATCTCTCCATCTGTTTTCTTCCTGGTATTTTTTTCCCCTTCAGTCATACACTTGTTCTAACACTTGTTCTAACAGTAATTTCTCCCTACTCCTAACCTTTGTTAGGGCCGATTTTTTTTTTTTTTAAGCTTAGCTTTCTTTCTACTCAGACAGTAAAACTGTGGTGGAATCATGAGACATTATTGTAGGTCTCTTTTCATTGAAAGCCTTCCTTCCAGTGTCACCAAAAAACTCACAGATTATGCTGCTCCCAATACCAGCAGTATGCAGGGCATAGCGCCCTCTCCATAAGACACTGTAAAACTCGGCCATGTGATAGCTGTCCATATTCTCGCACTACTAAAACATCTGTTGAGTGAGTCATTTTCTTCAGACATTCCTCTACATGTTCTATCTTCAAAACGCCAAATTATTGATCATTGAAGTTATCATAATAAATTAAAATGTCATCGTCGTTGGTCCCAGTATGCCTGTTAAAATTATTATGGCAAAGAAACACACATTGAATGGTAGAAATTCAGGTCATATGTGTTATTTTCTGATCTTATAACAAAGGATATTATCTATACTACGTAGGGCAAAGGTCTTTGTCATCATAACAGGCAAAATTTAGTTTCTTTTCCTCCATCTGTTTTTCTCCTGGTAATTCACAGTAATTTTGAATCTCATTTTTCTTACACTGATTATTAAACTATAATTCAATACATTTTCTGCTGCCCATTTTCATGTGCTTAGTTTTCTGAGTTTTTATAAAACACACCTCCTTCTATAGCTTTTAAAATTTCACAGATTATTCTTAGATTATTTTAATAGTGTTATGGTCTAAACTTGAGTCTCATTCTTTCTACTTCTGACCTTTATTAGGGAGGGAAGTGCTATTTAGGGAAACTATGAAGGTTAAGCCCTGAGTTTGCATGGTGGAAATAGGTCCTTTTAGGGAAGACGTTGAAGGTTACATTGGGCCTGAGTTCTGCCACTCTGCTAGCTGGTCACTGTGATACAAATAAACCCGGCGGCATGCTTCTGCCAACATTAGCTGACCTAACCTGCCATAACTTCTGCTTGCAACATACATACATACATACATACATACATACATACATACTTACATTCATACATACACACATGAGGGGTGTTTAATGCCTCAAACTGAGGAAGACACATAGAAGATACACATGAAAAATAAACACAAGTAGAAAAGCTGTTACTAGTAGTCATTATAAACTTAATTCAGAACCTTGAGATACCATGACACACCCACTGAAATACTAAAATTGATAGTACTTACCATGGCAAGTCTGCCGCAGATGAAACTCGATAAGAAGTCATTTGCACAACTGGTGGGAATGCAAAACAACACAGCTTTGGAAAGCAGCTTGGCATTTTGTTAAATCAACACTTACTCTAGGATCGGTCCATTCCATGTTGTATTCACCGAAGAGACATGAAACAGGAGATGCACACAATGAAGTAGTCCTGGATGTTCATGACAGCTCCACTTATAATCACCTCAGATTAGGATCACTCAAATGTCCTTCCACAGGTGAATGGGTAGACTTACTTAAATATCTGAACAGCAGAGTTGAATAGTGATGAGGACATGAAACCTTCAAAATTTTCCGTTCTTAAAATGAAAAAAGTCTTTCAGGTGAATCTTAGAAATTGTCCTTTTCTCTTCCGAGCTCTGTAGAAATTCTCCTCATCTAATTTTATCTAAAAGTTTATCTACAGACTTTCCTCTCCCTTCTTCCTCTTCCTCCTCCTGCTCCTCCTCCTCTTCCTTCATCTCTGTCTGTCTGTCTGTCTGTCTGTGTCTCGTGTGTGTGTGTGTGTGTGTGTGTGTGTGTGTGTGTGTTCTTTTCTACCTTTTTCAACATTGGGAAATTCCTGAGTCTTATGTTTAGGATCGAAGCAGATTGACAAAATCAATAAATTACATGCGGTAAAACTTTGTTTCAGTTGTGAAAATTACCAACATTTAAGTAGCAATTGGAGCTCTGGCAATAGATGGTACAACTCAAGCAGAAAATGTAGAATTAGAAGAAATAGGAACAGAAACAATTTGGAGATTTTTGGTACAGAACTAATAGAGAAGCCACGAAATGGACTAAATATGAGAAACCAGAGTAAGGAAGAGGAGAAGAGCTCAGGGTTACAATGAAATTGAAGAAGAGTTTGAGGATGAAAGAGATGCTACTGGATTACTTCAAAGCATTTGTGGGAGGAGAAAGAGGACAATAAAAGAAAAGAGAATGTAGTCTTCCAACAGCTACGTGGTTACAGAACAGAGAAAAGATGTTTGAGTTGTAATGAGAAAGTAACAGAAAGAAAAGATAACAAAATGATGATTCCACATCACTAGAATTCTTCTGTGGAAGACTTCTAAAATTTCCAGCATGCTTTGTTAGAAGCTCATCTATGCACTGATGACACAGGAATAGGAAACTCCATCCTGTCTTTCTCATGGAAGACTAAAAATTTAGTAAAGAGGCTAGGAAAATAGACCTATTTAATTATTAATTATATTAGCTATATTGAGTTGGCTGTGTCAGCATTGGGTACTTAATTATAAACCAGTTGATAAAGTTTAATCCTGTAAGGGATTTTAATCAAATGTCTGTTCTCCTTTCCATGTGATTAAATTGAATCTTAAACACTGTAAGCAGGAGACGAGGGAGACAGCACACTGGGTTAAAATGATTGGTGCACAAGTAATGAGTATGTGAGTTCAGATCCCCAGCCTCCACGTAAAGGCCAACACATAAATTTATAACTGTAGTTTTGAGGGAGTGGGGGCAGATACAGGTGGATGCAGGGAGCTTGCTTGCCAGGAGGTCTATCCAATAGGTTGAGCACAGGTGAGAGACTCCATCACAAAAATTAAGCTAGAGATGGATAAAAGACACCCAACAACTCTCTCTGCCCCTACATGTGTAAAAGTAGATGAGCACGTCCTCCCAATAGACATGAAGTATAAGCAGCTTGTCTAAGGCACAACCCATTTATGGATGGTTCCCTCTTAAGGTGCAGAAGAGTCTACAAATCCAAGTATCTTTTTACTTGAACAACAAAGCACTGTACTAAGAACACAAATGCATTATTTTTAATAACTCTTAGGTTAAAATAAATCTATATGATCAATTCTAGCCTGAATAGCAGGTGTGAAGTTGAAACCATTCTGTTATTCACATTTAGAAACAATGGGAAAACATACCTAAGATTTACCGTGTATCAGAATTTGAAAAGTAAAAAAGCTTAAGTCCCAGGTGACAGAAATGAAGAAACTGAAATGCTCTAATTGTGAGAACAGGAGCTGACTCTGCAGCAGCCTTGGGGTAGGGTCCTCAAACCTGGCAGCAGCCAGGGGCTTAGGGTTACAAAGCATGCTTAAAAATAGGTGACAAGACCATGGGTCTATGTGATGCTAGGACTTAGAACATAAAGTCAGGAGCTTCAAAGCCACTGGCTCAGAGAAAAGGAGAGGAGAGATGAAAGTCCACTACTCAGGGGATATGATGAGGAAGCATGCCTCAGACCACCAGGGAGAAGAAAGTGATTAATCAAAACTGCAAGCCAGCAACGTGCACAAGCCTAGTACCAGTCTAAAGCCACACTGCCTTCACAGCTCAGGAGTTCCACCAAATGAGAGATGAATTTTTAAGTTCTGCTTTAGCCGAAAGGTCTAAGAACAAGAAAAATCACTACAGACTGATATTTTGTTAGGTCCAGTAGTGTTGAACATGTACCTAAACACGCACCCACCACCACTCCCACGCAAGATGAAATCACAGTTAAATCTTGTGAAACACAAGAGCAAGTGACAAAACTTGCTAGGATATGATTGTTCCCCTGTTATGCCTTAGGCTTTAGACTTTGCCCTTTCATGTTTGCTGTCTCCTCTCAAAGGCAGGTATCTGTACCTTTGCCTGAGGGCTTCCTCTAAAGCAGCAGCACAAGTTTCGCCTATAGCAGACTTCACAGTTACAAGGAACTATTTCCACCAGAGCACCCCTCATGCAACAACCAGTGCATCCACAGTCCTCACTCCTGAGCAAGGGGGGGGGGGGACCAGTGATGATGAGTCTGGAGCTTGTCTCCTACATTGGTTGACATCTTTTCCTTGCCTCTCAAACAACACAGGGCTAGAATCTTGTTAAGGTTGATCTGAGGACACTGGCATTGAGAACAAATTCTGCAGTAGTGGGATCTCATTGTGGAACAAATCTAAAGTGTTAGAGAAAGGAAAAGAAACTCTATTAACGAAGTAAACAGCAGAAGAAGCACATTCAGAAAAGAAATGTAGAAAGGTTGTCATTCAGAAAAGAAATGAAGAAAGATTGTCATCCAGAAAAGAAATGAAGAAAGGTTGTCATTCAGAGAAGAAATGAAGAAAGGTTGTCATTCAGAGAAGAAATGAAGAAAGGTTGTCATTCAGAGAAGAAATGAAGAAAGGTTGCAGAAAAAACCCTGCAGTCATTGACTTCCTCAAGAAATGGTGTGAGTGAAAGATGAGAATACCCAAGAGTCAAGGAATAAAAGAATGAATCTTGGGAAATTACCAAGAATAGTGACAGGCATAAAAGGAGGAGAGGGAGATACAATCAATGTTGTATGCAAATGTATGAAAATATCTTACTGAAGACCATACAGATATACTATGGAAAAAGTTAATATTATAAATTTATTTTTAATAAAAGACATAAAAAATGTGAAGAGGAGAATAAAAGTTAGGGGAGCAATCCAAGAAGGCAAATGCACTTCTAAAGATGATTTGAAGGTAGCAGCGGTTGATTAGAGCCCAGTGTCGGGTTCCATGCTACCTACCCCAATGTTCTAGGATCCTGAATGAAAGCCACGCACACAGCTTTTATATTCTGATATGCTTTACTCACCTCAATGGCTGGGCCACTTCCTAAACTCCACGTGGCTAACTCACCTTCCTCCGATAATCCCGAGTTATTGCTTACTAAATCCTATATTCTATCTTGGCTGCTCTGGACCAAGTGGGGCAGCCCTCTTGGGCCAGTCTCCTTGTTTCCCACATAGTGGCTATGCTCTTTGTCCTACACATTCTCAGGTCTGGTGTCTGCGGTCCACTTCTCCCTGCATGGCAGATCTCCTTACCTTCTCCTTCCTCCCTGTCCCTAGCCCTGAGGCATCTTAAAAATCCCACTTCTGTTTGCCCTGCCCAACCACTGGCTGTCAGCATTTTTATTTAACAATCAGAATCAACTGGGGGCAGATTTGCAGAAGCTATGTGCAGCATTCAGACATTCTCCTGCAAACAGTTTTGGGGGGACACAAATTAACATAAGAATATAAGCAGCCACAGAAAGGGGATGAAATAATGAAAATATTCAAAAATGGGAACAGCCTAAAGAATCCCAGATTAAAAAAAAAAAGTACTCAATTCAAGAAACCTAGGCCCTGAGCAACATAGATAAAAAATACATCAATGTTGACATATATTCCTTATGAACTTGTAAAAAAATAAAATTCCAAAAGCCAACTAAATAATGTGGGACCATCCAGCTCAAGCACTGCAGACACCTCTTAGCATGAACAAAAGAGAGTAAATGGTGTATCTTCTGATATATTAGCAGAGAAAAATTGCCAGGTGTGAACCCCATGCCCACCTATTCTATGCTCAGAAGTGAAGTCAAAATGTGACAGACCTTAGATAAATAAAGGTAATAAAGCCATTCCATATCTTTATAGAAGAACAACAAACTTAGCTTCCAGAGAGTAAGACATTAAAGAAAAAGAGAAAAGGGGACAGGAAACAACAACTAAGGTGATAAATATGTCAGAAATCCTCAAACAAAAATTTAGCTATAACTACTAACAAAGTTGGAAAGTAAAAGAAACGCTAGTAAAAGAAATAGGAAAGTAAAATAAAAAAAAGAAAGAAACCTTCACCATTCTAATACATAAACCAAAGAAATAAATAATAATATTAATAAAAATTAAGAACAAATATCATAAACACCGCTACATACACACACCCATACATCTATAATCACAATGGAATCGCATACACCAGAGACACCTTGCAGGTCAAACTTTCAAAATCTAATTATTACATTTGAAATATGCTAAAAATGATAGTACATGCGAGTGACTAAAATGCCAGCGGTAACATGACATATTGTAAATACATTATCTGTGATTTTAAAAAGAGATCATTGGAAAGTTAGAGAATCCTATTGTTCATACCAAGTAGTTAGTGCTCATAATGAAGTAATCCAACATTTAGTGGCATAAAATATAAGAATCACAAGCTTCTGGTCAAGTGGGAACTTCTATAGATTTGGCTCATTATCAACACACTGGGCTCCCTCACGCACCTGCTGTTAAAGATGTTGTCAGGTTATGGGTCTAGGATGACTTGATTGGCATGTTAGCCTTTAGCTGGCAGGGAGGAGTTTGCAACTTGGTCACATGTTTCTCATCTTCGAGCAGGCTATCCTGAGCTGTTAGAGAAAGCTAAGTGAGAAAAGAAACAGAATATTTTTCCAGGCCAAGGCTTAAAGAGGCACTCTGTCATTTCTGTTCACTAAATTGGCCAAAAACAAGTCATAAGAACAACCTATATTCAAACGGTGGTTAGTTGGACTCTGCCTTTCAATAAGCAACCACAAAGTCATGTCCAAGTGTGTGAATATCCTCATAGAGACTGATTGGAGTAATCAATGCAATTGAACTCCCACAGCATAGTAAGTTCTAACAAACATGAAGAGAATGCTGCTTTAGTGTCTGATAAATGGATCCTTAAGGTTAAGAACACAGTTGAACAGTCAGAGTCAATGGGAAATATGAAATATGAACAGGTCATCTGGAGCTAAAGTAATCAAGCCTGGATTTAACAAAACAATGTTAAAAACCTCTCTGAATTACTTTGGAAATATTGTAAATTCACAGTTATAATAACCAATGTTAAGTACTATACAAGCTAAGAAAATATGAACAAATAGTGATGTTTGAGATAAAAATAATAAAGCACCATTGTTACCAATGATCTAATTAACTTATGTGGAGCTCTAAAAACTAAAGTATACATATTTCTTTTGAGCTGAAATTTAAACAGTTTTAAACTGACCATGTATTCGATTCAAAGCATTCTTGATGAATAGCATGTATTTCATATTATACTGCCTGTATTATATCTTTGATTTTATATTTCACAGGTTTGGAGACATAAATATGTACACAAACACTTATTTTCTCAATATAGTGTTCACCTTTTACAAGGATCCCTGAATTTAGCAGCATAAAAATTGTTAGTTGTTTTAATGTTAGTTGTTCTAAGAAGCTCGACCGCAGCTCAGAACAGACCACTCCAGACTACACGGTTCCAAGGGGGAGGAGGTTTATTCAGGAGATAGGGCAAAGGTGGGGAGAAGGTGGAAGAATAAGAGAGAAGAGAAGTAGAGGTAGAGGCCGGCCATGACCACGTGGAAAGAGAGGAAGGGGGAGGGGACAGAGAGGCAAGAGGGTAAGAGAGTAAGAGATTAAGAGAGAGAGGAGGGGGCAAGCAGCCCCTTTTATAGTGGGCCAGGCCTACCTGGCAACTGCCAGGTAACTGTGGGGAGGAGCATACCTGGCTGTTGCCAGATAACTGTGGAGGTGGAGTTTAGACAGAATACTAACAGGTACAACAAATCAAATCTGACAAAGTAATGAAAATTAGGAAACTATTTAGACCCAAGGAGCAACGGACATGCTACATTTAATAATATAGCTAAAGCCATATTAAAAGGAAATGCATGGATTATGGAATATCAACTAGTAATAAAAGAATGAGAAAAATAATAGTAGTTAATGTTAGCTCAATATTAGTGCTCTGTATAATTTCATTTAATCACAGAACAATTGATTATGCTAACTACTATCACTATCTTTGTTTAACAGATAAGGAAACTAAATCTTCAAACATCATTGGTCTTCTCAGGCTACCTATCCATCAGGAATAGGATTCAAGCACAGCCCCTCTTAGATGGAAGACCATGTGTCTGGGGATTCTAACTCTTCTCTGTTTTTTTCTCGGCTTTCTTTGTTCACATGATGTTCTGTCTCACCATGGCCCAAAACAGTAGTAGCCATGACTAAAATTCTGCTTTCAATTGATTTTCGCAGGCATTCTGTTTCAGCATTAGTCCTGTCCAGCCTTGGAAAAACCATAGCAGCTTTATGAAATACAACTATAGAGTATATGTGGTTGGTAGGATAGAGAGACATGCTCCTTTCTGAAAGGATTTCATGTGATTATTTGTAGAAGGTTCTTGTTCCACCGCCCTCACACAATCTCATTTACCTGGAAAATACCCATTCTGAAAAAACATCCCTGGTCCTTTCTTGTCTTATATCTTATGGAAGAGGCTTGGTAAATGCATCTTCTCAGAGCTCTCATGTGTCCCTTTCCAGTAAAATATATTTGAATGTCCAGTGGTACAATATGTTCCAAAATTTTTATCATATTTTTTTGTGGTCTTTGAATTTAATATTTTCAACTAGGCTGACCATGACAAGAAAAAAGCAAGCAAATTCTGCAGATAACTATGCTTAAGAGGGTCTGTCCATATAAAATTAACATTCTTACAGACAACCAGTGCATTGGCTGAGAAACAGGTCAAAATAGCGGAACTTATTAGATTGAATTTTCCAGGTATTTAACTCACTGAGGTATAAAAGAGTAATATGTAGACTGCCAAGAGAAAGTCATCTTTATTAATATGCAAAATCCTGTATGATTCAGGGACTGAAGACATGATTCCACAGTTATGAGCATGTTATACTCTTGAAGAAGATCCAGTTCAGTCCCTAGCATCTGTCAGGCTGCCCTCAACAAAGCTGTAACTCCGGCTTCAGGGTTAACTGCTGCCTCTAGCCTCCTAGAGCATTGTCATTCATGGGCAAATACCTTCATTCAGACACACATACATATACACATAATTTAAAGTACATACATCTAAAACTTATATTATCCACTTAGACAAACACTAGGAATAGGGAAGATAAGGATGAATATTAAGGAAGGCAATTACACAAAGCATTGCAGAAACCCAGCTGTAGCAGCAGTGCCTTTGATATAGTCGACATTCAAGAAAAATCCCCTACTTGCATTTTCTAATAGATTCTTGGAATGGGAATGAAATACAAATACTACAGGTTGGTAATAAAGAGATCAATTAGTGACTCGTTCAAGGTCACATGCTTTTTATGAATTAATGCCTCTGTTATCATGTAAAAACAATCCAACAGAGCTCTTCTCCTACCCCTTGGATCAATTTATGAAGGTATAAGTTCAATTTCATCACTTTGGGTCTTCTCCAAGTTCTAAATTTGATGGCTGAATTATCAAAGTATGAGAAGCAACTGAAGCCCGGGGTCTTCTTAGATGAAACAGAAAAGGAAAACTAATTATCTAAATATTGGATTTTTAAAATATTTTCTTAAAATTAATAGTTTTTATTTTCCAACACCGGCAGTAAATATAGCCAAGACAAAATAGCATATTGTTTAAAAGACAGCATTTAGTAGAGAATGCTTTTTCTAAGCCCCAATAGAAATATATACTGAAGAGGCAAAAGGGAGTGTCTATACATTGATTTGAATTGTGGGCAATAAATCATAACTGGGGCTAGTTTATTGTTAATAGTTGATTATCTCAATGTCACCTCTTACTACAAATATAAAATGGGACACAATTATGAATTGAAAATATCTGTATAAATCCTGCTGCTTTCTAGTGAGAGATACACAAGAGTATTTGCAAATGAGGTATGGGTTGGGTAAAAGCAGGACACTAGTTTGCTTTTTCGAGAGAGGCTATCCTGGGACATTACCACTTTTCTATTTGCTGTTTCTGTGTTAAGCTAGCCTTGAGTTGAATATTGTGAGACAATGAATAGCAGATGGCATTCAGAAAAGAGGGAAGTCATTTTTCCTGTCTCTTTTCTCCCTCTAAGCCCTCCTATATACCCCTCCTTGCTACTTTCCAAATTCATTCCCCATTTTTAATTAAGTGTTGTTACATGCATATGTATTCATATATATTTCTAAAGACAACCTGCTCAGTCTGTATAATGTTACTCTTATGTGTGTCTTTTAAAGGCTGATCATTTGATATTGGGTAGTGACTTAGCAAGTTCTTCCCTGGAGAAGATCATTTCTTGCAGTCTCAGTGTTCCTTAGCTACCTATAGTCCTATGTGTGGGGTGGAAGCCTTTTGGCCTTGCCATCTACTTTGGCATGTCTGTTGGTGTCATCCTTTTTAAGCTCCTGTTTAGGCAGTCATGATGGTGGGAATTTATGGATGTAGCTTCTAATATTACTAGGAGGTAAGCCTCACAGCAAACTCCCTGACTATCTGGCTTTTACAATTTTTTAGGATCTTGGAGCTAAACATATCCCTAATTAATAAAAAAAAAAGTCTTCTATTTTCATATAACTTAATTAGGAGTGGTTTTTATTTACTAATATCTTAATGTTCCTAAACACAAACCTGCAGAGTGGCTAAGTAACATGAGTCGCAGAGTAGTGACAATGATTGAAAAAGGAAAGAAAAGAAGAATACGGTGAAAATAACAGCAACAACTGAAATTAACAATGACTATCCCTGCTTGTGTGTAAATGTTTTGTAAAACTTAAGTACTTATTCCTATTTGGGTTTTGCTGCTATGATAAAATGCTGACAAAAACAACTTGGGAGATGAAGTGAAAATTTCTGGATTCTTTGAAAACTCACTTGTGTCAGGAGATGTTTTTCTGGAAGGTATCTTGTAAGAGTGTGTTTGCTGAAAGAGACACATGAGAGTATATCTGAGAGGGTATGAGAGGACATCCTGTGGTGGATGCTTGAGAAGGGTTGTGAAGTTTGGACAGACCATAAGTGGAACCCCACAAATAGTGAGAGGTCGCTCTTGCATTGCTACCCTCTGTGGCTGCACACCACTTTTCTGGCCATGCCAGCTTGGCTGGTCTCACTTCTTTGCCGGTCTTCACTTCATAGAGAGAAATGCAACAAAGAACGTCTCATGGTATTCTGGCTGATTCTGGCCTCTTCCACTGACTTGTGTTGATTCTTTGGAGTCTTGTGGTTTCTCTTGGATCCCGCTGCTGCTACTGATTTGTGTTTGGTGATTGCTATTGGACTGGGCTGCTGGTATCCTATCAATCAAGAGTGGAATTGTCCCAAAGAATTACTTCTAAACAGATCCACAATCCCCCTTCCCATAAACAGTCTTTTTCCCCTACCTCTGGTTGGTGGGCTAGAAGGAAGGTTGAAGTGTTCTAGAAACCTAAATAAAGTAGGTTTAGAAAATCTAATCCTTCAGGGAAATGAAAAGATTTATTTGGTTTATAGGTTACAGTCTATCATTAAGAGAAGACAAGGCAGGAATTAACCTGGAAGCAGAAACTGAACAAAACCCACAGAGGAATGCTGCCTACTGGCTTGTTCAGCCCATCTGCCTGATACTACCCAGAGTGGTGTGGGCCCTTTAAGATCAATTAGCAAGCATGAAAATGTCCCACAGACATGCCTACAGATCAATATGATCAAGGAACTTACTTACCTATTGAGGTGCCCTCTTCCCAGGTGTTTCAAGTTGACAACAAAACTAACTGGAAAGTGCTGTTCCAGTTTCCTTCCTGTTGGTGTGATAAGGTTATATATTGAGGAAAGTCAGAGAGCTAATGCAAGCAAGAACTGGAAACAGAAACTATAGAAGAATACTGTTTGCTCTCTGTCTGGCCCTCTCATAGGTTCATGTTTATATTGCCAAGACCTTCCACTCAGGTAATAGCTCTACCCATGGAAGAGTGAACGTTCCTCTACCAATTAATACTCAAGACAATGCCCCACAGACTTGTCCACTGGCCAAGATGATCCCTCACATACTCCAACTGAGACTCCTTTATCAGGCCACTGTAGGCTGGGGCACATTGACAGGTAAAGCTAACTAGGAAAAGTACCTGGTCTACAGCACCTTCTGGAGTGTGTTAATTTCAAGTTTCAAAAACAGCATGACAAATCATTCTTACACATTTATCAAATTCAAATACAAATAATCCCTAAACATTTCAAAGTCAATTTTTTTTTCTCAAGAAACATGACCAAGAAGAGTTTATTCAAGCACACTTTTGTTCTGTATAGTTGAAAGAGAAGACATTCTCTTTCACTAAGCTCACAGAGTGGGCTAGGGAGCTTCATGCCCTAGTAATTGCCCCACACAGTGCTGAGTTCTGTCAACTGTCTGTGAGCCCAGAAGACTTTCTCATGCTTCTTTGTCATGACTGAATCTATCCAATTTCAAATAACATTGTAGTGTCTTCAGCAAAGAAACCTTTAAAAGTTGCTTTAATTTTCTTCTGAAAAATAGACTTTAGTCTTTTACAAGTTCATACATGTGTACAATGCACTTCAAGCATACTCACTCTCATTGCTCTCTTCTACCCACTCCTCACTCCTTGTGGACCACTCCTCAAGTTCATCAAAATCCATGTCTTGTGTATGTGTGACCCTCTTTCAAATATGTCTCCAGGTTCTGTTCCCATATATGGTTCTGCCTCTAAAAGAACTTTGGAAAAGACATGGAAGGCTACATTGCACTTTGTGATCCTGAGCGCTGTTGAACTAAAGAAGCCTTTCTTTGTAAGTGTGTAAGGATGCTGAGCCTCTGATGCTCTTTTCCCTCATCGAACAAATAGAACCCAAAGAGAGTATTTGATGTTGCGTGAAATTGTGTGATTCACATAAGGAATTGGCAGCTCAGACACATGGTAAATTTTATTTGTTCATGAAGTCCAGTTTAACTCTAGATAATATTATTTTACCTGTTCATGCAGTCCAACCCAGTGTAAGTTAAGGTAACATTATGTCTAAAACATGAAAATATTTCCTCACCAACTAAGACTTCTTTATGTCAGTTGTCTGTTCAAACATCAAAATATTGGTAGGTCAAAATTATTTACACATCCAAGCATACTCACCTACATATTTACATATTTTTATGCTAGCATTCAGATTGCTGTATCTATTCAAGGATTAATGAAATTGTTAAAACTGTAACCCAGCACCTCTTAAAAATAGTAACAGGGTTAACGAATCCCCAAAATTGATTTTAAAAAAACATTAAACTGTTTTTGAAAGTAAAGAGCTACATTCATAAGGTCCACCAAAGTTGGCCTCAAATGTTTACTAATCAAGTATTCATTTACATTGGGACAGAAGCAAAATTATCCAATGTTCTCAAGTAAGCATTTGTATCTTTAATTACTGTATGCTTGGGAATGATCTCTGTTCTAGCTATCGATATATTCAGTTTCACCCAAGTGGTTATGCAAATGACATTGGTCTTTGTCTCATTCTGACCATTATCAGTTTGCAATTCCATCCTTTTTTAAAATGCCTTGAGCCGTTAGGTCAATACACAAAAAGAAGTAGCGAAAGACAATTACAATTGCCACAATTGTTTTCATGAGTCTAAAAAGCTACCTATAAGCACATTTTGGGATGAAAAATTCAGTTACAAAATTAGGGTTGGATGTGGTTAAATTGCACATGTTTGGAATTATTTTATATAAGGCAACAAAACTGTGAGCATCATCGTTCCTTTCTTCCTTCTGAGCAAGCAAGATCCCCAAAGTAGCTTTGAGGATACTTTATTTATGGGCCTGCTAGTTCAGGAGCCACACACTAATTCATCATGCTCCTGCTTTGTGCCATCTGTTATAAATAAATATCCTTGCCTGCAACTTTCTGTTGGGGCATGTGTTTACTGTTATGCAGATGAATGCAATATGGAAAGACATTAAAGTTAAAAAAGAGAAAAATTGCTTATGAAAATGTCTATTGAACGTATATATTCCTACCACTTGTATACAATGGTTTGCTTCACACTCAGGCCTCTCGCTGGAACAAGTATTAATTCACAGCTCCTTGTTTACTTTGTAAACTACCTGGGGGATAGATAACAAGCTGGACCAACACCTCCAGGTTAACAAAGAAACATGCAGCAAGCGCCTTCTTCCTCTGTCCTTTTAGCCTTTCACACAACAGACTGCTGTGACTTTGGAGGAGGAAGGACAGAGGGGTCACAAGGGAACCATGTTCCAGTTTTGAAGGCAGCAGTCAGGCATCAGAGCTGAAGAGTGAGGGAGGAGGCTCTGGGGGCCCTGGGTAGCACTGGCATGGTCAGAGCTCTCTGGAAGCAAAATAATTTTAAAAGAGTGTAGAAAATGCTTGAAGTAGAGAAGGCATGGGAGGTTGGGAATCAGGCCAAGTCAAGGGGGTGAGGGGCAGTGACAGCACTAACTCTGAATGGAAAGTGCCATAAAGAGCTTCTGGAGCCTGTTACTGGGTGTCACTCAGGGCAGCAGAAGCCCTCCTCATGGCATCTTAAGTCTCCTCTGCACCATGTTTATGTCAATCAACTTAGGAGCAACAATATGCTCATTTGACTTACTGCTAGGTTTTTTCACTTGACTAAAAGTAAGCCAAGACGTTTGACTTGATTACTTAGCAGATTAATTTTATAAATTGTTAAGTTTATATGTTGATTATTACTTGCATTTATAGCTAACTAAGGTTATTTATAAAAATGCTATGCTTTGCTTTTTTTATGTCACTGATGTATAATAACAAAAAATATTGTTTTCAGTGAGGTAGTTTTGGTAACTATCTTTAAAAACCTACTTACAATCATGATTTGTTCTTTGTGCCATAATTTTTCTAAAGCCATGTGACTTGGTTGTAAATTTATTAGAACTACTTATGTCCCTGGAAGAATATTTTACTTGATAAATCTATGTGAGGAAAAGATACCTCCAAATTAGCATAAGAGAATAAATAAATGATTTTCCGACTTCAAGATAAACTATGCCCCTCCTCCCTAGGGTGCCACTAGAGATTTGATGAATTTTCCAAAGAATATTTGTGAAAGTATCTTCTATTCTTACTTAGTATTCTGTGATGTTTTCTTTTAGTCATTTTATTATTGCCTTTAAAGATTTAATTCAGTTCTCTTTGATGTGTTCCTTAGAAGATTAATTGTTCCCATTACGTACCTTTAAAAGAAGAAGAATTCTCCTTGAGAGCAGACTTAGATCTTGTCCTTTATTGAACTTACATATTGTTAGCTGAGAATAAGGGATGTTTCACCAGAATTTAAATAGGAAAACATGATGCCTTTGTTAAATGTGGATTCCAGCACCTTAACCAATTTGTTTGGCTCATGGAGTTTTCCAATTTTGAAAATTTCCTTAAAGTTAATCTTAAAGTGCTTATTATCAACATGTGGATGGTATGAGAGTGCTCTCATTGGTTCACCATTTCTCAAATTGTTTGACTCAGGGTTAAACTCATTGCTAGCAGTAGTAAACACAAATTAATTTCAGAACAAATAAGTAAATGCTCAGTTACACTTCACAATATTATTGATATTCAAATAGATACACAGGTCAAGAGTCTGGGCTTTGCCTGTGTATTCCTCCAATCAAAGTTAAAAAGCTACAAGAACAGCTTTTCCACTAGAAATTTAAAAGTGGTAGAATGAATTACATTTTTTATTCCGTTTACAATTGGAAATGGGCTTTGCAATGAACAGAATCTAAGCTTGGATGAATAAGGTTGAGTGTCCGGCATGAATGCACAAGGCTGAGCCTAAGTGATGTGGGGGACGGCTGGACCGTCCAGGCCCAGACATTGCCTGCTTACCTAGCAAGCTGTTTCTAGTTCTTTTCCATGTGAACTGCTTGCCAGATAAGAGATGGCAAATGCTGGAACTGAGTAACTTTCCAGTGAGTAAGAGCAGTCACTTCTATCTCAGGGGAAGAATGACAGGTCTGTGAATGCCAAAGCACCCACTTGCAAGCAAGAGACACGGCACCTGGGTCTCCTCCTCACCATTCTTGTGAGCTCTCGGCTTTGATAAGCAGCCTTTCCTCGCCCATGAGGCTATAACATGATAATGTCATTCAATAACGCTTACGCCCTTTCCTGCTGTTTGTCCAGCACAGGAAACCAAGGATTTTCTTGTCGTGTGGACACAGCGGAAATATCTAGCTAGCAAATACCAGCCCTTGCATGCAAACAGAGCCATATCCTCTTTCCGTCTGTCATCCTTCCTGCATACTAAGAACAATCTACCCGTCACTTTTTTTTTCCGGACTTTATACTGACTACTCTGAAAACCCTCGGACCAATGTAAACTTCCACCCAACATCTGGATTTTTCAGCCCAAATTTTGGCATAGAACATGGGTGAAGAGGTTGAAGCCGTCGTCTGCTCATGGCATCGTTAGAATCAAAACTGCTTACTCATCACACGAGAGGCATGCACACAGGAACGAATACGCTCAACGTTTTACACAATCTAAAAATTTAAAAAGTCTACCATTAACTGGAAAGGCTATTCTAACTCTATGGCAAAACTAGATGTTATTCTGAGGTGGTCCACAAATCTTGGGATGTCAAAATACAGACATTTCAGTCTAGAAGGGAAAAGACAGAAGATCCAAAATGTAAGACGAGCACACTTTGATCAACCAAGCAAATTAGGATGACTAGAGACATTAACAATCACTCTAACTGAGCTACATAATAAAAGCTGCCTGGGTCTTTAACTTCTTGATATTTATTAGACCTAGCACGAATCTAGAGGAAAAGAAACGTTTCTAAGAAACATTAGCATCCTCTGTAAAAGCAAGTCCTTAGACTTTGGTGATTTATAAAGAGAAAGGCTTAAAAATTCATTAAATATTGTTGTCAATATTCCAATTTGTTTTAGAAAGTCTTAATTCCTTGTCAACCCTAGTGCCAGGGAATGCCTCCACAACTGAGGCTCTGAGGTGGCTGAGGGGGACAAGGAGAAGGCTACCCATTAGCAACAGCGCTGTGAAGCACTGGGGTCTGTCATCCCCAGCTGTGGCTGTGCTGTAGAGCCTCCAGTGCTCTTCAACACCTCCACAAAAAATTATAATAAAATGAAATCCAAGCACTTGGGGTTGGGGGTGCAAGAAAATTACCAAGCATCTGAGGCCAGTTTGGATTACAGTTTAAGATCCTTTCTTGAAAACACACAAGAAACAGAGCTAAGTCACTAACAAAGGCAACATAAGAGGAAGCACTGCTACTTATTTATCATAATTGTTTACATGGAAAACCATTATTTTCACCAATTTGTCCAGCTGGTGAACTTCCCTTTTTTAGCATTTGTTTTGGTCCAAAAATTGAGTCTTGTGTAGATTATCTCATTTAAATGCCACTATTACCCTAAAATGCAAATATTCTATTAATAGCTGATATTTCATAAGCATTTCCTATGTGTAACAGCTTTTTAGAAAATCTACTGAGTTAATCCTACCTAGCAAAACTCTAGTGATGAAAGTATTATGCCTACTTTTACAGAATAGGAAACTGAGGCACAAGATATGATTGTGGTGATAGAACTAGAAGGTAGTGGGGCAGGACCTGGAAATAGGGAAAGTAGACTTAAACCACTACATTTTTTACCCTTTGACCTAGAATCTGGGCTCTGATTTCTCATTTTGAACACCAGTCTGAAACTCAGTGCCTCTTCCTACATGATCACAGGGACATCATTCAGAGTAAATGGGAGATCAATGAGTAATTAGCATGGAATTTCCTTTACCCTTAAGGTAAGTTTCCTAGGACCAAATAAGAAGCTGCATATCAATTAAACATAAAAGGCACTTTGGTTGGTTCTATGGCTTTTTATTCTTACATCCTTTAATAATTTCTGATGTTTTCACAAGCATGTCCAAATAAAAGGAAACCATGCCATTCTAAAACCAAAGAGCAACTCACTTCCCAGCTGACTGGATAGAATGGCAAGAGAAAGGTATTGGTGTTGGCTGTAGTTACAAAATGACTCAATATTGCTTGAAAGAAAGCTATTTGCTTAAAGGTGCTGTTATACCAGGTCTAATATTATCTTTGGAAGCAGAGAGGCACTGATTAGTTAAATTCACTTCAAGGTTGCCTGAGGGAGGTTTGAAGAAAAAGAAAAATTGTTGGAGCAGAGGCACACAGTGTCCCCAGACCTAGATCCTAGGAAGGCTCTTGAACACACTCAAACACAAGACCCCAGACCCACAAAGACAGTTTATGGGAACCATCAGGATACCCCAAAAGAGTCCAAGGAACAAATGCATATAGTCCACTGAAGACTCAAAACTTGATAAAATGCAGTAATCTTCAGAACCAAGGAAGAGACCGTTTGTAATTTCACACATTAGCTTTCTCTTTTCCCATATCTATAAGATGACTGGACAATGACAATTATTAATGCTTATTACATGATCTTTTAATGTGAAACTTTCTATGAAATTCACATTATCCTTCCCAAATCTTACCACATATCCATGTTGCTATGGTTATAATTCTAATCTTAAAAATTAGAAATTTGAGGAATTCTTCAGTAATTTTACCTCAGGATGTCAAGTGTAACTTACATGTGGCAAGGTTGTGATAGAAACCTTTATGACTTGGCTCCATGCTTTGAATGTTGGAAATCAGCTCTGACCCACATTCCTTCCCTCTTCACACAAAAGAATGAAACAGTAAATTTCTTTTATCTGTAAACCAAAAGATAGTTGAGCCACGCTAGGCAGGTAATAGAGAACATCGAGAGGTAACTTATCTCTGAACACAGAGTTTCCTGTCTAGGAGAGAAAGTAGATCTTGAAGTGGAAAAATTTTTAAGTGTGTTGAATCTTCTTCAGTGTTAAGCATGTTCAGCAATACCTGACTTGGTTTATATATGAAATGTCCCACAAAAAGTCATTTACTATGCACTTGATTACAGGCTGATTGGATAATGCTAGTTCTGATCATCTAATGAATGGATCAAACCCTTCCTGAATTTATAAACTATGATGACATTATTGGTAGGGCCTAATTGAAGAAAGTAAATTGCCAAGGATATGTCTTGGAAAAATGAGTTTTGTCCTCTGCCTCTTCTTTTCCCTTTGCTTCCTGGTTCCTTCTACCGTAAACTGAAATCATGGACCAGAACAAAGCTTCCTCCTTTAAGTTGATTTTTCAGTGGCATTTGTCACAGCAATGGAAAAGTTGACTAGCAAAATCCTACCAACCCATCAACCAAAAAACACATCATGAGGACCTTTCACTTAGGCAATGTCTGAGTTCTTTACTTTCATCACAAATGTAATGAGCAAATGTAACATCACAATCCATCACAAATGTAAGAGTTCAGTAGTAAGATAAAAGATATAAAGACTATAGGTACTTTTCAAAGGCCATTCCATGTAAGCATGTGAAGAAATATAGGAATATTTTTATGTGCTCCAATTTTATGTATCTGCTCCACAGCCCACTCAACTCATATTCAAGTGTTCTGAATTATACAAGGCTGAGTAGGGTTATGCTTTCCCTTTAGAAACTCACACTCTACTGACCCTTGTGAGAGAGGACCCAGGACCTGTACATAATTAGAAAGAAAATGGAGTAAATGACTTAAAAAGAGGTAAAACAATGAGACCAGGGAAGATAAAAGAGATATTAACATTGAGAGCGATACATCTTTGAGCTAGACCTTCAAAACGTTCTGAAGTCTCCACTCCGTGTAAAGGGAGGCAGTAACCCAGCAGGCAGAAGTTCCTGCAGCCTCCACGCTCCCTTCTTTCTCTGAATGTGAGTCAAACCTCAGTTAGGAGAATCAGCAAAAGCTACTAAAAGCTAAGGTGTGGAGATAGCAGCAGAAAGAGGCTAGCTAGGAGAGGGCTATGCTCAGTGAATTTCTGCCATTGTTCACAACTCCTTTCCATCTCTTAAAGCAGGAAGTGTTGGGAGCTTCAAGATTAATGATAGAGACAGACTTGACATACCATGCTATGATATGAAAAAAAAAAAAATCCAAGAAAGTTAAAAATTGTGAGAAAAGATACAAAGCACAATAATACTTTAGAGAAGAGCAAAAGCTACTGTTTAGAGACCATTTGTATTTGAGAATGCAACGACCTTGAAATATAACTAGTTGCTGAGTTAGTTTATATTAAAAAGTAAACCTTTCTAAAGATATGTGTGTGTGCATAAAGTTTATTTATGTGTGTATAGATGTGTGTGTGTGTGTGTGTGTGTGTGTGTGTGTGTGTGTGTAGAAAAGGGGAGGGCAGAAACAAGTAAGATGGAGCACATGAACACAGTCAGAAGGAGGAGGTAGCTCCACAGTAACCTGTGACTAATAAATAATTATCAACTGCTAGTATAACATACTATAATAAATAATAAGAGACAGAAATACACCTGAACAATATGCCTACAATAAATAATAATGAACAAAAATATTTGTGGAATTATTTATAGTTCCTAAGGCATGCATTTTGACAAATATTTCAACTAATCTTTTAAACCACCTTGTAAGATAAATATAAATCATGTCAAAATGGAATGCCAGTAGATACTTATCTATGAAGAGATAAATGACCAAAAATAAGATTATAACTGCTAAATCCTTCCCTAGATCACTCATCCCTCCACAGTTTCCCTAGATTTCAAACAAAATGTCCAAGAGGGCCAAAAATAATTAATTAGGACTTGAGCTTAGACCAAAGCCAGACTGGATCTGGTATCTCTGTAAAAAACAGTGCTTGGCCTAACAAAGCAGGTTCAAGTTCAAAAAGGCCAAAGAAGTAACTTATATCACCTTTTACTATTCTAACCTGGCCCTGGCCATCAATTTTTTCTATTCTAGTGAAAGAGAAGGACAACTTAAAATTGTGGAAAGTTGTAGAAATTTCAAAGCAAAGAGTTACCTACATCGTAGGAAACCCAAGAAACCCCTTCAAGTCACCCTAACTAGGAGAGTTTTATGCCATTAAGAAAACACAGTTCCTTAAAGAGAACTTAGCAGGCATAAATGAAGGTCATTTTTTAAAATCTCATTAATGTGTGCACCAGTCTTTAACTCCACACAGCCGTTAGCACATCAAATCATTTTTAGGGACATTAATTTAGGAAGAAGCTCAGAGTTTTCCCACGTTAAAAAAAAGAAAAAAGACATTAGTTTCCCTGCCTTATAACTTTCAGTGTCTTAGCTAAAAACTTTAGCTATAAAACTGAAAACTTAAAAAAGATGTTAGCAACATCTTAAACTTTGGATGGCATCAGAGCCTTGATACTTTATTAAAACTAAATTTTTATGTATTATCAAACAATACCCTTGTTTTCGCAATCTCTACTTGAAAATTCATTATTAGCATGGAACTGTCTCCAGACAGGTGAAATAGATTAAAGAGCACTACTTTCTTCCGTGAAACACATATATCCAAGGAAAGACTGGAGATTGGGGGCCCCAACTCTCAGTTCCTTCTGCTGACTGCTGGAAAGGCATAGAAAAGTGTTAGACCCAAGACCACATGCATTTGGAGAATCTCAAAGCAGGGGCTCTGGTAACTGCGCTCAACACCTTTTCAAATGCAAGGGAAAACATTGGTGTTTGGAAATGTTCTGAGACTCAAAGTTCTGTATCAAGGGACTAAGCAGTACCTGCTAACAAGTTGATGGATATGTTTTGGATGTCACTTTAATCTAATGTTTCACCTCAGAAGAGCTTGTTTGGTTCTGATAAAACTCTTCAGTATAGATGGATTACTCCGTACGCCATCTCTCTTGTTTCTAATTTAATAATCTGATATCTAAAAGGATAGAGAGTGTGAAGGAAATGTATCACGACCTTCTGACACTTGGCATAATTTCTGAGGCTGGTGTCAGAGAGGTTCATAGCTACTATCTTGCCAAATCTTATCAAAATCTAAAAGACAAAAAGTTTTTTTTTTTTAAGTACACACGTTATAATTGACATCAAAGGGGAAGTCATGCTATTTTTAGTACATTTGCTTTAAAGAGGGAGCCAACAAATTGGAAAGAGTCCATGATTTAACCAACATCAGATCTTATTGCATTCCCTATTGAAAGTTAATAAATGTTAGTTTCCAAACTTACTGACTTTACAGTTTTCTCCAGTTAACGATCAGCAAGCACCTTTCATTACTTTAAATGAAAACAAAATGAAGACCCGAAACTCTGTGATTGTGAATTGATTTCTGGCAGAGAAGCAAAATTGTTTGGTCTATTTTTATGGCTGAAATAATTGTATTCAAAATCCATAAACAATGTACATCTACTTCACTACTTTTTCAGCTCATCTTTGGTCATAAACTTTAATTAAAACAAAACATCCTCTAGGTAAATCAAAGGAAGTGCCATTGAAATAACATAAACACCCGAGAAAACCTTGGGCTGTTTCCACACTCAAGTCTGATTAGATGGAAAAGCACCAAGCGGCCGTGTCAGTAGGTCAACCAATAGAATTTTTTGACTAAGAGATCTGCCTTTTTGGCATAATAATTCATGGGGAAAGCTCTGCCAATTTTTGCTATTCCAAGAGATGGCTTTCACATGGAAGCTGCAGTCTCTATAAAGGCTATCTGTCCTGAGGAGGGTGTCCTCTATTTTGCTGTCAGAAGGGCTGTCTATCACAGAACTCAGATTGTCTGTCCCATTTGGCTGATGTCAGAAGCTTACAGTAGAGCTATGGCAGAGAGAACATGTTTTTCATTATGCTCACACAAAGTGTTGATTAAGGCAGCACGTGTCAGAGGCAGGAGTAGCCAGCACTGAAGAGGAGCAGCACAGACCTTTTACACATGCTGAAATTGTTTCCAGAAAGTTCAGCATCCCTCTTATCTTCTTGTTCCTTGGCATTTTTTATAAGTTAGAAAAGAAAAGAATCCACAGCTTTTTGTGCTGACTTATTTTAAACAAGGGCTTTAATCATGTCTGATGCTGAATTTCTTCTGCCTTATCCAGTTGTTTCTGCTGTTTGTAGTGAAAGGACTCTTTTAATATTTACCACTGGACTCAATAACAGAAAAAGGTTTTGAATTTTGTTTGAGGTCTTGTGTTATGTGTAAAGATATTTTTAAGAAAAATTCCCCTAACATTATTTATAGGATGCTGAGTTACTTGAAAAATCTATCAAAACTGTGATTTCTTAGAAACTAACTGCATGAAATCAAAAATACTATCGGGAACAATTACATGCCAAAGGGCTTTGAGTTAAGGACTCTCGTCTTAAGTAAAAAATGCTATTACTACTGATTATGGTGATGATGATGATGAAGATAATTATGATGATACATAAATATTAAGTGGAAATAGTAATAAACACAGATAATAGGTTGAAATTTTATTCATAGGTAAATATAGGATCTTTGCACAAAACATAAATACTGATGACCACATGTAATTTAGACAACTATCAGGACTTGATTGATTCTTCATAATCTAAAAATACGCAAAAATTATTACAAATTATCCCACAGGCCAGCCAAATCTTATGCCATGTTCTAAATAGAAGAAAGTACTCACGGTAGGGTATATTAGGACCGTTAGTCAAAACTGAATTGCTCTTCCTTGTCAAGATGATAATGACTACAGCTCTCAGTGTGTTAGCCAGAAAAAATAGTTAACAGACTCAGCAACTGGTAGACAGTTTTCAGGATAAATATGTCTCAAATATTCAACAGGCAATGCTTAAACTAAATGTAACTCATTTAAACCGAGACAACTTTGTAATGATCCAGTAATTAGCCAGTCAGAACACCATTGATCCTGACATAGAGTCCTGTTTTCTAAAACTGTGTCAACAATAAGAAGGGTTAATCATTACAAGATTGCACAACACCATTTCAATGAACTCTTGGGTTGTTAATAGGAAAGGCAAGGAAAAGTGTGATAATTTGGACATTTGGACATTTCCCCCCTAATTATCTGATTCGGATTCATTATTAACCCATTTCCATTTATTTTTCTTTCTCAGCCCAAGAAACGTATGTATTTGCCTATCTTATTCTTATACATTTTAAAATCTTCGTACTTTTCATCAATCCACCACAACAAATTCACACTAATAACCCTCAAATCCATGTTGTTATTTTTTTCTGAGTCTGGATTGCTTTTTCCATTTTATACTGTGTCTTATGTCGGAAATTAGCTTTCTAAATTCCAATGTGAGCCTACCATCAACCACTTATGCTGCTTTTCTTTTTATTTCACCATCCAAAACTAACTGGTTAACTAAAATCAACATCATTTCTGTTTTTCAAGACAGTGTGTATCTTTATTTTCCTTTCTTTTAACTAAAGTTCAGAACCTCTTATTCTATTTTCTGTATTCTTGTGTTAGCCTCAAATTCATTTCCCTGTAGTTCCTTGACATCACAGTGTATTTTTTTATTAATTTTTATTGGTTATTTTATTTATTTACATTTCAAATGCTATCCCCTTTTTCGGTTTCACCTCTGAAAACCTCCTATCCCATCTTCCCTCCCCCTTGCTTCTATGAGGGTGCTTCCCCACCCACTCACTTCTGCCTTACCAACCTAGCATTCCCCTATGCTGGAGAATCAAGCCTCCACAGGACCAAGGATCACCCTCCCATTGATGTCAGATAAGGCAATTCTCTGCTACATATGCATCTGGAGCCATGAGTCCCTCCATGTATACTCTTTGGTTGGTGGTTTAGTCCCTGAGAGCTTTGGGGAGTTCTTGTTGGTTGATATTGATGTTCTTCTTATGGGGTTGCAGATTTCTTCAGCTCCTTCAGTCCTTCCCCTAACTCCTCCACCGGAGACCCTGTGTTCAGTCCAATGGCTGGCTGAGACTATCCATATCTGTTTTGGTCAGGTTCTGGCAGAGTTTCTCAAGGAACAGCTATATCAGGCTCCTATCAGCAAGTGCTTCTTGGCATCAGCAATAGTGTCTGGGTTTGGTGTCTGCAGATGGGATGGATCCCTTAGTGGGGCAGTCGCTGGATGGCCTTTCCTTCAGTCTTTGCTTCACTATTTGTCACTGCATTTCCTTTAAGCAGGAACAATTCTGGCTTAATATTTTTGAGATGGGTGGGAGGTCCCATCCCTCAATGTTTCTCAGAGGTAGAAAGAGTAATTCTCAAATTCATCTGTAATAACAAAAATACCCAGGATAGCAAAAACTATTCTAAAGAATAAAAAAACTTCTGGGGGAATCACCATCCCTGACCTCAAGCTGTACTACAGAACAATAATGATAAAAACTGCATAGTATTTGTAAAGACAGACAGGTAAATCAATGGAATAGAATTGAAGAACCAGAATTAAACCCACACACCTATGGTCACTTGATCTTTGACAAAGAAGCCAAAACCATCCAGTGGAAAAAAAGACAGTATATTCAACAAATGGTGCTGTTTCAACTGGAGGTCAGCATGTAGAAGAATGCAAATTGATCCATTCTTATCTCCTTGTACAAAGCTCAAATCCAAGTGGATCAACGACCTTCACATAAAACCAGAAACAGTACATTCATA
Organism: Rhabdomys pumilio; assembly: GCA_030674055.1. Classification (NCBI taxonomy): domain Eukaryota; kingdom Metazoa; phylum Chordata; class Mammalia; order Rodentia; family Muridae; genus Rhabdomys; species Rhabdomys pumilio. The sequence continues at coordinate 178,781,730 of JANHMN010000002.1, read as the reverse complement.
TCTTGGCCACAATCATCTTCTTTCTTACTCACTGAGCTTCTACAATGAATATATAAAAAGTAGTTCAGTCACTTTCTGTCCTCAGAAAAAATACACACACTGGAGAAGGAAAAAAATTATAGAGAATTGAATTGGCTCAGGACAGAATGGCATGATCTACAGTATGTTACCATGTGGGTAACTATGTGTGTGTATGTTGGGGGAAGATGGGATAATTCCTAGTGTCTAGAAGAAATAACTTAAAGTGGTTGTATATTTACTAGTCATTATCATCCATCAGGGTAACTGAAGTTTCAGACAGAAAGAAATACTATATGAAACCATAAACTGATATAAAAATTACACTTCCAAACCCTGTACATCTGAAATATAAGATTATAAGGCAGCAACTTGGGGTTGTGGCGGTTGATAATGCCACATTAAGTACATTGTTCCATATGAAATCTATGAAACATCACCATAGCACTTTATGTAAAATAGTGAGATGATCATTTTGAATCATAGTTTCTAGGAAAGTAGCACAGACAAGGATATAGCAATGGGATCCTGGCTAATGGCAGGCCCAGTAATAATGATCCCAGAAAGGGATAAAAAATATTTAGAAGAATGTGGAGTACTTATTAATGGATTCTATGTAGAAGATAAGAAAAAAAAAACATGTCTGTGATTTACCAAACATCCCAACTTTTTACTGCTTATACTATTAAACTTTCAACTAAAGATTGTTTTGGTGTCTGAGGACATGGTACTTTTTGTAGAAAATTCATGGAAACATTTTGGTTGGCATGGAAAGAGGGAATGAACACTAGTAATAAGTCAGGGGTGAACACAAAACTGCTTCTTTCAACTGAGATATCTGCTTCAAAATATTTCAGTGCTGAAGGCTATGAGAACATTTTATTCTTTAAAATGTTCCACCAACCACCCTTTCAAACAAACCTATCTCCATACAAGTGTTCTATATAGTAAGCAAAATTTGCCTATTTCTGATGTTCCAAATGTTCTTCTGACTTCCCACCACACGAATTCCTCTTTGATTACCATTATCCTTTTATCTAGGAGCATTCTCTGCTCACACTGATTTATTTGTCAAATGCTATTGCTTCCTCCAACACAAAGTTTTGTATAATTTTACCTCTGGGGAAAAAAAAAAAACCTCTCTCTCCTTTGAGTCTCATCTTAGGCATTCATTGCACTTGTCTTGTAAATATACCTCTGGAAGATCAACTTTATCATATCCTATCTTTTGAAGTACTTGATTGGGCCAGCAGGGTGCCTCCAACAAAGAAAACATTCAAACAGTATTTGTTAAAAATAAGTACGGTTTTCTAAATATAAGTTGACTTCTTTTTTGTGTGACGGGCATTTCAGAGTATAAAGACGTTTATAGATGCTAAGTCATATAGAGCTCCAGAGAACCGCAACCAATACTTAGTTCTATAGATATCACCCTTGTTTCAGAAATTAAGTATGCTTATTACCACATCCCATAAAATATGTGAGAATTATGGCCTAGGGTTCTTGGTCTCTTCTATTTGATTAGAAGAGAAAATGGTTAATATTCCTTATACATCTTTACATATTGATTTATCTGTCCACCAGGTATTCTACATTGTCTTCCAATAGCTCATTTAAAGCTATTTAATTCTGTAATATACACTTGATGCTGAAATACCTAGGGATTTTTTTGGGGGGGGGTCTGATAAAATAAAATCTGCTCTTTGTCGACTTAGTAGATGGCATAAAACTTCACAAAAATGCTGGAGAATATGAATGGCATTGGTGTCAAGACATTGCTTCTGGGGTTTTGCCTTATTGTTTTTTGACTTGTGCAAGGCTTACTTACAGACAAGAATTGAATATTGCCTGCTCCTCTGAGGGTGATGCACTCAGGACCAGCTTTATGTTTGTCTGTGAGCAAACTCATTTCTCGCCACCTCTGAAATCATTTGGTTTTTTTCAAATTCTGCAAAATCTAAGGAACAGAAAAGAGGCCGTGAATCATTTTGTTTTGTATATGATGAGAATGGACCTGGCAGTGTGGTTGCTGTTAACAACCCTAGCTTTGAGAAATGGGAAATAGTCTCAGTGACAGGGCACAGACAAAAGCCATAGTAGGAAAGATGAGTTAAAAACCAAACTACTCTCTGAATTATAGAGAGCCTGTCATTGTCAGACTTAGCTAGAAAAAAAAAAAAGGCAAAACAGCATACTTTTGTTTAGAGTATAGGGTAATCTCCACAAAAATTGTCTGTATACCCAGAATAAAAACCAAGGTTCTTTCTTCTCTGTCTCCAGCTGCTCAGTCTTTGTGGAAACTGGCTTTGGAAACACAGGCTACATTTTAATGCACAGGGTGAGGGATGAATTTTAATTTTATTCTTTCATATTAGTCTATAATTAGTGCCAATTAATATTCTAAGAGAACAATAAATTAGGATTTGGTAGTATAAAATAAAGCCACTTTTCATGAAAAGGTTGAAAGTTAGAAAAGTCAGTTGATTTGATAGTTTTTTGAACTACTTAATCTAGTGAGAATTCTAAGTGTTTATATTCATTCTTTCTCCTCTGTGTTGATAGAATGAAGCGCAGTTTTCTTTTTTATACTTGACCAAGGTGGCAGACATACTCACTATAATTCCAGTGCTTAAGGCAGAGACAGGAGGATTCCTTGGGTACATCCAATATAGTCAATCAGTGAGTTCTGAGTTCACTGAGAGGCCTTGTCTCAAATAAAGAAAAAAAAAAGACAAGAACAGTAGAGAAAGACACCCTGGCACCCACTGACATGTGCACACATATGTATGTATATACATTGAGCATATATATAACACACACCATTAACTATATATATAACACACACCATTAACTATAAAAGCTTAAAGTTTCAAGTATCTCTTGAACATTTCACATTCCTTGGAGTAAAAGATAAGTGGGCAATGGACCTTAGTAATCAGGAGGAAGAAGCAGAAAGCAGGACAAATGCATTTGCCATCTAGGTGATACATTGCTTTTCCAGTGACTATGTAATTCAATGACAATTGCCAAGCACTTCAGTAATAGCCTTGGAAAAGCATGGAGCTCGTGGATTTCTAATTGAATCTGGTCACTACTTGTGGTAACCCGATTGGCCTAACAGAGTTGCTAACTCATGGCAGGAGAAAGTCTAGATGCATAGCTGGTGAGTGTCAGACATGGCTTTGAGTTCATTTCTCATGACTAGGATAAATTTTTCTGTAATCTTTCTCTTTGAAGTGGCCCAAGAAGGAAACCAACCAAAGAATGTGAGTTGACTGCATGAACAATGAGTTTCAGTGGCAGTATACATTGTCCTACATGCCATGGTGCCCACTCCACCCTACCAAAGATCACCAGTAGAACTCATTTATCTATTCTACTTTAACCTTCCTTAAGAATTCTGTCTGACTACTGGGATTTGTCTAATTTTATGCCTCTCCATGAGGGCCTCATCAATGCATCACCTAGACGCCCAGTGCATCCTTCCTTTTCCTTTCTGCATAAAAATGGTCCATCTTTCTCCTAACTACTAAGATCTGTTGTCTGTTAGCATGCCCAGTCCTTCCCTTACTTGTTGCTCCATGGAACCTGAAATGATCAAGGGATATTTAAAACAAAGTCTTCATGACTTTCTGTGCATGTTGTCTATATTCATGTATATCCTCTATGTAGATATGAGCATATGGAGTGAATCCAACAATTTATCAATACAAAGACACAAAGATTCAATCCTGTTTCCCCAATTTGGGACATCTGTAAATAATCACACCATAAGAACCACTGTTGTGACCACATCACACTTTTACTCTTGCTTTTGCACAGCTCTGTTTTCTTCTGTCAGTCAATAAGCTAACTGCAAGAAAGCAGCCCAATCAGTCTGCCTTCCACACTCTGACATTCTTACCTTCGACAGCCAGGAAACCTACAAGATAACCCCTTATCCTTCATATCATACAACCTTAAAAGATGCAGAGTTTGTTTTGATGTCTTCTGGGTTAAAATTTTTCATTCCTACCCCAGAAGCAAAAGCATGAAATAAAATGACTAGCTCTTTTCTCTCTAATGATTTCAGCTCCTGGATTATGATCATCTTACTTATTAGAAAACTGACTTTATCATTATTCAGCTTCAATTTCATCTTATGCAGCAGCTTTTTATTTTCACAACAAATATTTTATAAGGCTTGTCTGCCTGCTGACTCAGAACCTGTGTGGCAGCAGTCTGACAAAATAGATTGTCATGATCTATTAAATCAATAATCCATGCACTAAAGAAAATTTACACAATGAGCTCTGCTCTGTTCTCAAGTATGCATGACTACAGTGCTAGGGGGGATGCCAGCTGCTGCAATTGGTGCATAAAGTGGCAGTTTTTTAGGTTTTTTTCCTTAGAAGATACCAGAATCAATGAGTGGAATTTAGTCCTAAGGCAGTCTAGTCAATCATACCAAAATTTAGCATCATAGAACTAGAGAGACTTTAAATTGAATGGGACCTCAAGAGGCCAGTTCATGCTCTCTGACTCAAAGTGAGGTTTGCCTGAATTCTTTCAAATGCATTCATTTCTAAAGCATTCTTATAGCTTTCCAAAGTTACTCGTTTTGGAATTCCAAAATCCTCACCGAGAATAAATTCTTCCACATGTAATAATGGTATTTTTTTCTTGTTCATTTCTATTGAGCTGAAAAAGCAGCTGGACAACATCTTTCTAATCACCTTTCCTGTGTCCGGAAAAGGCAAAAGATTGCTGCAGTTTGTCTTTAATTTTGTAATTACATTTATTTATTTTTGTGTATGCCGTGGAAAAGGAACATGCATGCCACAGTGTGAGTTTGGACGTTAGAAAACAGCTTACATGAGTAGGTTGTCTCATTCTACTCTGTTGGTTCTGGGGATCAAATTCATGGCATCAGGCTTAGCAGCAAAGACATTTATCTGTCCAGCTATCTCACCAGGCTGAACTTGTCTCCAGTAAATTTTTTTAATCTACCATTAGGTCTTATTTCCTATGTGTTCACCCAGCATGTTAAATATATTTAAGTTAGTTGTTTTTCATCCATAGCTGCGCCATCCCTTTGGGGATGAAAGTTTAACAGGAACCATTGAACACAGTAACAGGAAGTGCCAAGGTGCAGGGTAGATGATAGAGTTGGCTTCTGGAATTACTGTATGTTGTTCCAGGAGATTTAAATGAAATGATGGCTCACTGACGTGAGAAGAGGACTGTGGCTGAGGAAAGGACTTTCAGTCACATCAGTCTCAAGCTGCATCTGTAATTTAGTTTTCAGGATCTTGTTTCTATTCATTTGCCCACGAAGAGAAGTGAGACGAATAAATTAAAACATCATGCAAGTTATTTTTTCTTAGAAAATAATTTCTAATAAATCTGTTTTCAAGACTCCAGGTCTTTCTCTCACGGTTAGTCCTTCATGACTTCTCACACATGACTTCAGTCACATTGGTGATCTATCCAGATTCTGATTTCTATTTTGTCTCCACAGAAAGCAGGCATTGGCTCAATCTCACTATGCCAATGGCATGTGTGTGTTTGGAATGGTAGCCTTCTTAGCATAACTATAACACAGTATCACCATTCGCACTGACAGCTAGAGGACTTTCCTTTGATGGAAGTTCCTCGTTGCTTTACTTTCTATAAAGGAACTTACTTTAAAATGTAAAACATGATTTTTCCATATTGATTTCTTTCAGGTATTTTCACAATCCAAAAAGAAAAAGAAAAGAAATTACTGAGAGAAAAAGGAACAAGGAAAGTAGGCTAGAAATTGGCAGGGGTATAATTATGCATAGTGTAAAATGCTGGATCTGGATCCTTTTAAGATTTACTGGAATCATTTCATATTCCTAAGCCTGTAAAAGTAGGAGCCATGTCCACTAAAATTTAAATAGTTGCTTTTACGGATTAGAACTAATTCATTGAGAACATGCAGCCAGTCAGGGTATAGGTAAAGGAAACCCCTCCTTTGGAAAATGAGTCAAACTGGCTTTAGTATAGGATTCACAAAACACAAGTCACTCACTTAAAAATGCCACTCCATGAAGAATTACTTTTTAAAAATACTATAGAAAAAAATCACATTATAAACCATCCTTAAAATATAAGCAACATTTGAAAGCTTATCTCATTTTTCTGATGGTTTAATAGGTGTATGTATGGAATCATTTATCAGCATTGAGTCATCATGTGTTCACCTGTTTTCTTTCTCCTTTATAAGGTCATTACAAGTCTCCCCTTTGTGGAGGAGTTCACTAACTTTATAGAAACATGTAGAAGAATCCAGTTTTCCCAAGAATCCTTTGTAAAAATATCATCATTAGAGAACAAAAGATGCCAAACTGCACCACGATTGGTTAGCAATTTACTAGAATCAAACCAACTTAAGTACAAGTTTGTACCCTGCCCAATTCCATCTAAAGACTACATAATGAAAAACCTTTTGACAAGTTGATTAATAATACTGAGCTGTTAAAGTTCAGCTGAGTGAGCAATTAAACATTCCAAACAGCAATGAACCTTCAGAAGGTAATTTATGGTAATTTTATGCACAAGAGCTCAGTGGCTTTTTAATTTGATAGAATGTTAGTAGCGCGAATTTCTAACAAGGGAGTGTCAGGGTTCCATACATCACTGAGATTACTTAAACATTTCAAACGTGGCTGATGAATGAAGTTTCTTGAGATGTGGGGAGATACAGAAGGTATTGGAAGGTTGAGATTATTCATCATATCAATTATTGAGAGTGGATGCGCTGACATCATACTCCCAGATCATATTTTATGTCCACAGTAAAGATAAGTCAAGCTTGAAATAACAGACTTGCCTAACTATAGTAGCTGCAGGTAATTCAACTCCCTTTACTTGATCCCCGTTCCTCCTTACACCTTTCTTCAAACCCATTACCAAGTCTTTAATTCCTATCTAGACATTTAAGTATCCAGATTGATTACTTTGAAAATATTCACATTGAGAAGAATGAGTGCAAGAACAGAACAAAAGATCCGGGAGTTGGGGAGAGTGAGGATGAATAAAGAGTCAAAATCAACTCAGAGTCAGAAAACAGGCAGCCAGATCACATTGACAGTCATCCACATATACACACTCACAAAGTATATTTTCATCACACACACACACGCACACGCACACGCACACGCACATGCACGCACATTCACATTCACATGGATGCAGAGCTGTATGCATCCATAGCAAGGGCTAGCAACCATACTTAAAACCCTGCTATTCCTTTATCACCTCAAAGGTCTGTCAGCATTTCTCATCTGCAAAACAAAACAAAACAACAAAAAACAAAACAAAAAAATAACCAAAACCACATGATTTGTTTGAAGAAAATATGACTTTTTTCTCACTGCAGGTCCCACCCTAATATACCAGAATTTTAAAATTTAAGATGGCTCAGGGTATTATTTAACTTAGGGCCTTCACTTTTAGTTCATGAAGTCTGTTGACATGATTATTTGACACTGCATTTTGTCTTGACTTTAGAATTTTTTTAATTGGGTATTTGATTTACATTTCAGATGCCATCCCCTTTCCCCATTTCCCCTCCCTAGAAAACCCCTATCCCATGCCCCCTTTTCCTTTTTGCTTTTATACAATTTTTTTAACGTTAATCAAAGGCTTTATAAATTTGGTAATGCTACGTCATAAGTGTAACCCAATACCCAACCTAGATATATTAACTATCTTTGACTGGTGGAGACACATGAACATCTACCTCCACATCCCCTCCCCTTTTTCTCTCTCTTTCTCTCTTCTATCACCTAGCTTCTCCTCTCCTTCTCCTCCTCCTCTCCTTACTCTTTCTCTTCCTCTCTGTACTTCTCCCACCTTAGCTCCTCCTACATATCACCCTTCCTGTTAAAATAAATTTTTTTTTCTCAAAATACAATTAGAGCATAACTATACCAATTTGTACCAGTGAGGTACAAGATAGTCCTAGTACCCAGTCTATCATTTTGTTGACTCACCAGAACCTCTGTCATCTCTCCTAACTAAAAGATTTAGTTCTGAACCTGGCTTTTTTCCTTGGCTTTAGAATGAATGTCAGCTGAAAACCATCCACTCAGATTTTTTCTCTCAAAGTAAATAGCCAGGATTGGCTATGAGACTATAAGTTTTCAACCCAGTCAGAAATCCAGAATGACTGAGCTAACTGGAATTATGGGAAGCACAAAGCATAGCTTCTAAAACTTAGCCAATTTATAGATACTGTTGAACACCTGGACATTCCCTATACTACAAAACGTTGGAGCATCTGATCTTCAGCCTTCTGGCCCAGGATCATATGACAGACCTTAGTGATGCAGAATTATTAAGGGCTGATTACTCTGTCTAGGCAAATATAATCAGTTGACTATTCTGCAAGTGTGTCATTTTCTGGACAGTAATTTATCTGTAGATGGAAAGAGGCAATTCTTGCCTAGTGGCTGTCTCACCACAACTAGAGTAACTCCAAAGATGCTCAATTTCTTCTTAGAATCCAAGACAGGAAGCTGTCAGGAGCAGACAGATATCTAATCAAAATGAACATTAATGCAGAAATGTTTGTGATGTCAATTCTATGGATTTCTGACGTTTTGAAAACCAACTATCCATGTAAGGTAATCTGGACTGTTGTCTGTTAACTCCTCTCAGCTATTTCTAAATAAAATATAGAAAACACCCTAACAATAAATTTAAATTTTTTATTTAAATATATTCCCACACCTTGAAAACAAAGTGAGCTAACACACACACACACACACACACACACACACACACACACACACACATACACAAATCCGTTTCTTTCTTGAAAAGCTGAACCATTGGAAGCTCCGGAAAACATGTGTTCCTCTTTTCCCTTGATATATTTGACTAGGGCTAACCACATCTGCTAATTTAAAGAAAGCATGCTTTCTCCAGCTAACTATAAGTCTAGACATCTACTAGGGTTTTATACTTGGACATACAACCTAAGCACCTGGGCACATGGACATGCAAGGATCTCAGGATGTGATATAATATTAACCTCTTTGATATATAGTCAAAAAAATGATGCCAACAGTAATAAGACAACCTTAACCAATGTCACCCAGCTACATAGTAATAGAACCCGGCCTTTTAACCCTTAATCTATGATTCAATTTGCAATGCTGTAGGTTTGTTTCCCTTGTGTATCTCCTCATTTCTGTGTATCTTCTTTCTGTTTAAAAGCAACATCAACCTGATCCTAATATGCTATGCTTCCACACCAACCCCTATCCACTAAAATAACAATAGGGTTAAACCAAGTTGAATTGAATAAATGGGAAGTGTGTGGTTTTGACATGGAGTGTTTTGCACCCCTTCATTTCATTTTAACTCTGATAAATAATCACAATCTTTGTTCTACAATCAAAGTAGTGCATCAATTAGAGAACACATCATTTAAATAGTAACAAGTCGGAACCACCTTGATACCTATTTTTGATATCTGCATGTTATATACAGCACACCAAATATCCCAGCTAATGACAACAGCAAAGGAAAAAAAACTGTTCTATTTCTCTGCTACAAAGACAGAGACTCGGTGCAAAATCACCACGATGATGTCCTACTGTTTTTATTTTCTCAAATGGATTGAAAAACAAAACCAAACAAGTAAACACAAGCTCATCTAGCTATCATTTCTGCAGATGTCATTTCTTGGTACTGTGTTATTATAATTCATGTCAGGTAAACAGTCTTTGAGATGAAATCAGAAATAGTTGGGCAGGTTTCTTCATGCCACTCTGGAAAGCTGTTTCCCTCACATGGGAAACTTCTAGAAAGAACACTATTTACAGACCACACGTGCTTTATAATCCTCCTCCGCCTCTTTCCCTCTCTCCCTCTCTTTCTCCTCTCTCCCTCCTCTCCTTCTTTCCTCCCTCCCTCCCAAAGCATATGTTTTAACGTTAACACTCCCCCATCTACAGAGACCATCTGCTTATTAAAACAAGTGTTCTTCTCCCTTCTAAGCCAGCTTTTCACATGGAGGCTCCATCCTCTCTGTCAATTCCACAGTTTAAGCATTCAGGGGAGAGAGAAGACTGAGATCATCAGGTACAAATAAGAGCATATGAAGATAGGTGGGACAGGCCATAGAAATGCAAAAAAGTTTTATGACTTGAGAAAGACACATCTTCTATGCTAAATATCTGAAGTTGTATTTTACCTGTTCCTCCTGTAACCAGGAGACAGATCTTGATGTCTTCGTGTGTCTGCATCATTCCACATAATCCTGCAAGTCTAAGTGTCCTTTCTTGGTGCTGAAATATTAACTTATTAACTTGGTACTGTATATTAACTTACACCAAATATGGGCTTTGTGGTAACAAGATGCAGATCTTATTGCAAACAATGTTCTCAGATTTCGAAGATAAACAGGAATTTGTGAGGCCTGCAAAAATCACAGGCATAGAAAACTCTCTGAAATAGTATGTGACCTTCAGAAGTTCATACTGAACAATACTCTCTATTACGTATAAGAATATGATGTGTTTTGGACTTTTTTACATTATCATCCCTTGTCTATTTTCTCCTCCCTTTTCTAGTCTCCTTTCTATTTTCTTGTGTGTGTGTGTGTGTGTGTGTGTGTGTGTGTGTGTGTGTGTGTGTATAAGAGAGAGAGAATGAGAGAGACAGAGACAGAGAGAGATACACAGAATACACATACACAGACAGAGACAGAAACAGAAACAGAAACAGAGAGAGACACACAGAGAGACACAGAATACACACACATACAGAGAGAGAGAGAGAACACGTGAGACACTGAGTTTAATCTTGCATACTCATGAACAACTTGTTATTTTTCCTTGATATCTTTAAAGTGGGCTTTAAAGAAGCAAGAAGAAAGTGACAGAGAGACCCAGTGAAGACATATAGAAGACCTCATAGATATTTAACATTTTGGGGTAAATATTAACATTGGTGAGTTGAAAGGACATTTTTCAGTTCAGGTACAAAGAAAGGACAAGGTAGCTATAGTATCTGCCTTGATTTGGAGACACACCCAGGAGAATAATGTTGGCACAAAGTCCTTTTCAGACTTGAGTGTCCAAGAGCACAGGAATTCTGGCAAACCTCAACTGTTATCAGCTAGAGTGTCCTCACCCAACTCTGCTGCAGATGCTGTCTACACCCTTCCTCTTCTCTATCTGAACGCATGGATTGTGATAGAAAGTTTCATAGTGTAGTCTAATGAGCTTTCTCTATGGGAAGGCAGTGCTCACCAGCAGCTGAAAGGAACTTCATTACTTCATAAGAAATTAGAAACGGGAAACAGACAGCCCGTGTGCTGCTGAAGATGTTAAGAAAGGGAGTCACGCCTTCTGATGAGCAAAGCGTGTACCTTGCATGTGCCACTCTAGAAGGAGAAAACTGGGCGAGAACATGGCACAAAAGCAAGCTGTTAGGATGAGGGAGCTCAAGTACTTGATCCAAGGATACATTGTAGCTAAGGGAACTGAAGGGCTGGTGGTGAAATATACACATATATGAGAGGAATTTAAATGGAGTCACTATATAATGAGGGAAACAATGACCCAACTAAACCTCTTATGTCACCAAGCAAAATTTATAGTGCCATAAATGGGTTACATCTTACTGAGTCAATGGCTAAAGAGGTCTCAAAAACCACCTCTCAAAACAACACAGGGTATTGCTAAGACTACTTATTACTCTCTAAAACCTAAGGATATCACGTACTTAAATATGAGCAAATTGAGCTAGCCCCCCAAAGGAAATATTTACCCTACTGACTAGCTCTCATTGTACTAGAAGGGTACTATGCATGCTGATAGAGGAGAAAAATAATCGTTAATACCACCCAGCTACAAACCCTGTGATTACAAGAGCAACCTCCTGAAAGATATAGAGGTACAATACTGGCACAAGTGTTATAGGAATAACCAACAACATTTTGATTAGATTTTAGGACCACTCCATGTGATGGAACCCAAAAACCTGGGACAAAGTAGGTCATGGGCTTAGAGAAAATCTTATTGTTATTATTTTGTGAAAGGAGTTCAGCAATAAAATGGCTCCTAATGACATAGTGCTAAACCCATAGATCTCTGCATTGCTCAGCCCTCATCAGAGAAGATTCTTCTTTCAGTACTCAAGAAATAACACTCACTTTCATGTTGTGTTCCATCCTTACTAGTGAGAAGAACACCCTGTTATACCCATGCTTAGTTATCATTGATCAAGTCTGGCACTTAGATCTTAGTGGGTACAGACGTGCTCTTTGAATAAATATTGATTCCTAGACAAAATATTAGACACTTTCCTACTACTGTACCCTAACACCTATGATAAAAGAGAGAGGAGAGGAAGGGAGAGACAGAGACAAAGAAAGACAGAGAGACAGAGACAGAGAGAGACAGAGGAAAAGAGAAAATGAGATTTCATTCTCAAATGACAGAAACCAAAACATGACCAAATAAACTTCTGAGAATAGCTTTTTAGCTTTTTAGTCTTTACTGTGATTATCTTTGGGGATCGTCAAGACCCTGACAGGAAACCGCACCCTAAAGGTTTACTGAGATTCATGTGAGATCCAGTAATGGGTATCTATTCTAACTCCCAGTGCTTCTCTCCTTCTGTCTCTAGTGTTTTATAGACATCAGCTTGATACACTTTGAACATGGCTAAGAACCAAAACTGGGCCTGCTGGTAGATTTCTCATAGCTCCAGGCTAAACATCTTTAGTTATCTGGCAATCAATATGCACAAATGTAATTATTTGTTTTCTAGGAGTTAGATGAACAAGATCATTCTAAATTCCTGTTATTAATACATGGTAATGAAAGTGAAATATTAATGACTTACTCAAGTGTATTAAGAATTTGAAGTGCTGTGCAAACTGAAAACTTGCATCTTAGAGGGGAAAAAAAAGTTCATATGTACCAGATGGCTTGGTGACAGCCATTTTATGTAGTGCAGTCTCAGCAGATATGTTGATAGCCCTCAGGAAAGGCCAGTAACTGTGCAAGGGACGGTGCTGGATCTGATTATCTATGAGCGATCTGCCCAAAGAAATCAAGTGGTTGAAGCTGAGTTTGCTTCTTTGTGTCCCAAGTGTCTTTGGTCCTAAATGAGATATCAAGGTGTCTCAAGCACTCAGTGAAAGACATAACACCATCTGACATCGCACCCCTTCAAGCACAGAGCTGTCCTATGGCTGGCCCTAGAGTAATGATCTTTATTCATCCTAGTATGTGATGGATTGGAAAGTACCTTAGACTAGCAGTCAGCAGAACAGAGCCACAGGCAGCGCAACCAAGCAATAGCATAAGCCCAGGATCATATTTTTGGGTAAAGTTTCATCTGTGACCTAAAGACAATCCCAACCATTTCTGTGCCTTTCTGAAACTCCTGAGAAGGTTATGAGAGATAACATTTTATGAATAATAATAATAATCA
>JANHMN010000002.1:178754548-178768145 GCA_030674055.1 Rhabdomys pumilio | reverse complement strand
TCTCTCTCTGTGTGTGTGTGTGTGTGTGTGTGTGTGTGTGTGTGTGTATGTGTGTGTGTGTGTGTGTGTGCGCTTGAATTTTATCATTTTGATGCATTATCCACAATTTTTCTGCCATACAATATCAGGATCAAGAGTACAGAACTATGATTATAAAAAGATTGAAGAAAGATGATGATTTACTTTCATTAAAGAAAACCAATTCATCAATATATCCTGCACCCACATCTGAGGCCACTGCTATTTACTGAGCACAAATGTCACCCTCCACCCTCCATTCCATCTGCAATGCTGGGTTTCCCTAGTGTGAATGGAAAGAATTGGCCTAGACATGAAAGAAAGTGAAAGGCAAGATTAATTGGAAAACTAATTTTTATTTTTTCCAATGTGAAACTGTGTCCCCTCCTTGTACCCTTTATTATTATTACGTTACCAACTCCATAGAAGGGATGCCATACCATCATAGCCCAGAAGATTTAGCCAAAAATGAGACCTCAAAAGAGTTGACTTGATTGGGGATTCTCCAGTGGATGAAGCCTAGTACTTTCATCAGAAGACATTGAAAAATTCTTATTTGTCCTACATACATAATACATATATTTATATTACATACATGATACATACACATTTGTCATACATACACACTACATACACATTTCCTGATTCTAATAAACCACAAAAACCAATTTAGCACCTGTCTCTAATAAGAATATTTAAAATGTAGAATTCCCACTTGTTCCACAACTTGCATTTGTTAGCTTTTAATTTCCTTCTCTTTAATAAAGTCAGCTTCTCACTCTGGGTTTATGTATTTATATATTTCTGTATTGTGTTACCAGGTATTTCCCTTGATTCTGTCCTAACTGGTTCTTTTTAATATCCATTTCTATTGCCCTCATTTATCCACCCAGTAAATGTTTACTAAGAGCCCATGATATATCAGTACACTGGTCTGGACACTGAGATAAATAGATATGAATTCAAAATCCTTACTCTTAAAGATTTAACAATTAAGTCTGGGTTAATGTGGTTCAAACAGTTTTAATGATCTATCTTCTAATCGACATAAACAAATAAAATCAGTATTCTGCAGTAATCACAATAAGAGTGTGTTTCAGGAGTCCGCAAACCTAGAAATCATGGTGACTTAAACACAGAGAAAAATGACTATTCATGTCACAATATGATACAGGCAGGTTTCATGGTCTTTGATGCTAATCCCACGAAGTGCATACTAAGACACAGGTTTCTTGTGATTTAACTGCTTTATCTTACAGTCCTTCATTCAAGCCACAGAGCTATAATCTCTCTCCTGCTTCCAAGCAGATGAAGGATGGTTCTTTTTCATATTCTGTTAGTGTGAATTAGACACATATCACATTATCCACTCCGATGCATGGGGCCTGGAAACTACTGGGGGTCATGAAAAGATCTGGAAATATTAACATTTTTTGATGCAATCTTCTAGGAAATTTACGGATCATTTCTAGATGTTATCTTACTTTATATTTTTTAACATTTAAATATGAATTTCCATGTACAAACTAACATGACATAATATATGACACACATGTGAAACTCAACAGGTTTTTTTTAGAATATAACAAATAATAAATGATGCCAGTAGACTATTTTATACAAATATCCAGGATACACATAAATAAAATGTCACAAAATATAATAAAAACAAACATTATGTCATAGCTTTCTTATTCTACAAGCAAGTTGTATAGACAACAGATGTTTAAAAGATAGGAACAATCAGCTAGGAGTGGCATAGAAAAAAATCAATGATCTGTTTAAAATGAAAGAAGGAAGTTGAAAAAGTCAAAATTTAGACAAAAACAAGAGATGATGTCCACTGGAGAACTTTACGAGCAAAGAAACCAAAGCAACAGAAAGTCTTCTGAGAAATGAGTAGGCTGAGGTCTATGTGAGAAGGAGTATGTCAAGCCTTGTGGTTGTGACATCACTATAAAGAAAGTGTATTAAAAGAGATTCTAAAATCTACAGGTAAATGACTTTCTGCTACACAAACATTTGGACTGCAAGAATTCCAAACTAGAAATAACAGGGTATTTTAGCTCCGATACTTGTCGTCAAACCTGGTCTAAATGTAGTCCTCATACCTAAGGCTTTTCCTCCAACAAACTTTGATTCTAAGTACACTGAAAGCAGAAAAAGCTGTGCACTAAACAGCAAGGCAGTTGCACACATGAAATTTACGGGAGCTCATTGAAGAATGAGTAAAGACTTAGACAAAGAAAAGGAGTCTGACAGCAAGCAGAAGATCTGAGCAAAATCAAGTCAGACAAAAACCCATCATGGATGAGGAGGATGGTAACAAAGTTCCACTCCTAGCAGAGAACCTATCAGCAACTAATGGCCACTGGGAGAGGGAGATTCAATTTTCTTCACAGATGAACCCCCAAGATTCTGTCCATGCTCCAATCAAGGTCCTGCACCCATACATGTACCAGCAGTGCTAAGTAGACTGGCTAGGTAATAACAATTAAATACAAACAACACAACAAAAATAAAACCATGACGTTAGGAAAGAAAAGCTGTGGCGTATTGGTTCTCTTCTTTCACCATGTGGGTCCTGGGGATAGAAATCACATGATATTTGGCAAGTGCTTTTACCCCCTGAGGTAGATTAACGGCCACATTTCTTCTTAAACATGATGGGTGGAATTTGAAAACCTGTATTCTATAGTCATTTGTTGGAGCTGGGGGCATGGTTCAGTAGTTAAGAGCACTTGTTCTTCAGAGGCACATTGTTTGATGCCCAGCACCTACATGGTAGCTAACGATGTTGTGTAATTATGCTACTGTGGGACCTAATGCTTTCTTCTGGCCTCTGCTGGAAGGACATGCAATGAATCCATATGCACAGAATTAAATTTCTCTCTGAACTCTGCCTAATCTATCTAACCCTTCATGACAGAACATGAAAATTTGGGGTGAGTTTCACTTTATTTGTTATCATTACTTTATGATTTTTCCTACCAGAAGAAAGATGTTTTTGTTATTCTTCTTGCATGAAGTACAATTGAAACTAGGTTCTTTGGGACATTGCTATTCTCAACTGGCTAGTCTCTTGACCTTAATTTTCCTTGTCTTGTTCTAAATAACTTTGTCCACTCTGCTTTGCTCCTGTGTCCTAGAACTCCTTTCTGAATTTTTGCTAATGATTGTGAGAGTTATGTCTTCATTTAAGGTGTGTCTAGAAGTAGTAAATTAGTTACCTGCCACCCTCTTGCCCCTCTGTCATTCACAGCTTCACACAAGGAGACAGTTACTCTTAGCTGTAGCCATCTCTTTCAGGGTTCTTTTGCTAAGAGGTCTTAAATCTAACTTTCCTGACCTTCCCATTCCCCTGGTTTATATTCCAACCTATTCTCTAACGACACTACCCTGATTCAGTCATCACTGACCTCTGGTCTAATTCATTCTATCTAGTGTCCATTCCTCCTTAGTTTTCAAGGATACCCTTGGGCTTTAGGTAAATCCTTCATGTTCTTTTGCCTCACTTGCCCTTTGTCTTTGGCATATCTGCATGATTCTTGAGTCTTCAATATGAGCCTGAGAGCCCTGTAGCTATCCCCCATCATAAGTCCCTTCAGATTTTAGCAGAGTATACACTTTTTCTCTGGACATTATTCTCTATCGACCTCTCTGCTGCCAAAAAATAGTGACCCAGTTTAATCATGCTTTTTATTAAGACAGCTTTTTTTGTTATTTCTTGAAATATTAGCTACTTTCATTGCAGTCATTTCACTTTTTAAGAAAGTACTGAGCAAGAGAGTACTGTGCAATAAGTATGATTCTCATACTATAGTGATGAATTATACTATTATTTAATCCAGTTAAATATTATTTATTATTATTCATTTTTGCCATTCAAAAATTTTCTGATTTATGAAAGGCAAATAATACTAGTAACTTGGGCATTCTGTTTGTTTTCTTGGCCCTCACTGAGTAGGCTTTGGCTGTTTTTTTCATTTCTTTCTGGGACATGCTATAGAGTACTATAGTGTCCGTGTTTACAAAGGCGGCCATGACACTCAGAAAAGACTCAAAGCCAGCAAAAACAAGAGAAAGAATTTTCAAATTATTAAATTGTTAACCATAGCTTCCTTCTCTATATATGTATTTATCCCCTGTCTGTATGCTGTTTTCAGCATAACCCTCTCATCTGACCTAGATCAGTATTTACCTGGGAAAGACCAACCTGGTAGCTTATTGGTTACAGATATGTTAATGGCTTCAAACTGTTATCTCTCAAGAGAAGCTTATAGGAAACAAAGACAATATTTAATTCAAATGATTTACTCTCACAGGGAAAGCCAAGAAATAGATCAGTAAAGGTAATAGAAACAGAGAAGACTTTCAGTGTATGAGGCATATAGCGGTGTGTATGATCACGGAGATATAATCAAGAGCCCAAATGCAAAAGTCTTCATTCACTTGCCTCTACAGAGAGATCCATATTCTAAAATTTGCATTTCTTATTAGGCATGAGCATCCTATTTCCTGTTACAACTTAGCTCTCTATAAAAATCAAAGATTAGCACTCAATCTATACCTTAGACTTAATGGAATATGGACAATTATAAGAATTGACTATCATGTATCCTAATTATTAATTTTGTCATGTTTAATGATTAAAAAAACTGTAATAAGATACACAAAAGTGGAAAAGACATGAATTCCACACAGAAAGAAAGCACCAAAGGTTTGTAGGGTTTTGCAAAGTCCATGTAACTTTAACAATTAAGACATAATTTTACTGATCTGTGAAATTATTTAAAATAATTTAAAACACACTTTAAGAACTGAATTTACATTCTGTGATGGTTGCTTTGTATGCCACCTTATCACAGATTAGAATCATCTGAGTAGGGAATCCTTGTCAAGGAATTGTTCAAATTGCCTTATTTGATGTGGGACAATCACGTCAAAGGTGGATAGTGCCCTCCAGTAGTCAAGATTGAAAAGGGTTATGGCAGAAGGAAGCTTGGTCACTTCTTGCTCACTTGGCCTTCCCTATTACTACCAAGTAAATTTATCCTATTGCTGTTGTTGTTGCTGCTGCTGCATCTTCCACTTACACAACAACCAGTGTTTCTAAGCATCTACCATAGACTGAGGACCAGCACCTCTCTGGGAACCTCCAGACTTGTTGAGAAACTAGTGGGATCTCAGATTTCTGGGTGTAGTTTAGTCATTGTTACTATTTTAAAGTAGATTTAATAAATTATGTCTGTGAGTCTTTGTGGGTATAATATATACATACAGTGTTCTCTAGAGAACACTGACTAATACGTATGCCATTCAGCTTATGCCAGAATGGCATCTGAAAGGGCACTTGAGATTAATAGTTTTCAATTCTTGTTGTATCACAGATGCTAGCTGTACCATACTGCCATTCCTCTTTAATAGAAGGTTTTAAGCATCATCCAGAATTCACAGGAGTCTGGTTGGCTTCTATCCAGGTCAAGAATGTAGAGGAGAAATCATCAATGTGCCCTAGCTTGTCCTGCGAGGTTTCTTTTAAAGATTACTTTGAATTATGATAGAGTCTTGGTGAAATAGATCATCTTTACAGAGTAAAGCATGTCCATGGGGGTGTCCTACATGGGTCTTCAGGGAACCAGAGCAAAATGTCAAGAAGCTCTCAAAAATCTCTGCTTTTATTTTATGAGGACTAGAGGGTTGATAGCACTGATTGGTGGAGCCCAGATGATGAAAAAGGTCTGTAACATGGAGGATGCTTCCAGTCATGATTGGCAGAGGAGCCAGGCTGCAGCTTAGAGGCAAGAATTAAAGTTGCAAAAGCAACAGGAGCTAAGCACAAACACTGAATAATCTAGGAATAGCTATGAGATCAATTTTGGTAGCAAGCAAAGCCTTGTTTAAAATTTCAGCTTGCTATATGCTGAACTATGAGAGATTCTTTGATTTTAGAAAATCAGAGACAAATTCTTAGCAATAGTATTGTGTGAACGACATGATTCATTTCCAGGAAACTAATGCAGTGTCTTCATAAGGAGATGGAGAAAATTTCCTTATACTGCCACACTATAGGTTTTTACTATCACTTTCAAGATCATTGTTCTTAGGCAAAGTAGAAATTGTGAAAGTTTTAAAAGAAACTTTGAAACATTTACTCTTCCAAGTAGCACACTATCTACTATAATATCAATTAATTCTCTCAGAACTTGGAGTTGTAATCATTTTAGTAAATTAGAGCTTGTGACATATGAGAATATTTTCTGTGACAACTGAAAAACTATACTAAGGAAACAATTGCAATAGTTCTGTTTGAGGTGGTAAGAGAAGCAGATGGATCCTATTGGAGTTCTATTTGATCCATGATCCTTATTACACACACACACACACACACACACACACACACACACACACACCACGCAAATTCAAAACTCTCAAAGTCTCTGGAAAAAATATCATGACTCCATTCTATCTCTTACAGAAAACTTGAATTTCAATTCTTTTCTCTTTTGTCGATTTTAAAAGTTTTACATATGTAAACTACATTTAATCCTCTTCTTCACCTCTTTCCAATGCTTCCTGTATCACCTCTGAAATGCATGGCCTCTTATCTTATTATATAAGATTAATATATACATATATATGCATGTACATATACATAACCTAATGATTGCATATAATCTTACTCAGATATATATTTTTAAGGCTGATCACTTGGTATTAGTAGACTACGAGATAGTCTACTAACTCGTAGAGGACACATCCCTGAGGCAAACAGATTCTCTAATTCACTTTAGTCGTTAACTGTCTTTAACTCCTTGTCTAAGGGCAGGGCCTTGTGAGATTTCCCCTATTCATGTTAACATATCAAGTGGTGGTATTATTGTTCAAGTCTTGCATAGACAGACGTGTTGTTGAGATTTCATAGATATATCTTTCTATCATATATAGAAGACAGTCTCACAGAAGATGTCCTAATCTTCAGGTTCTTAGAAATTTTCTGTATTCTTTTTTTGTAATGTTCCCTGAACCTTAGGTATGACAGTTGCATTGTAGATGTATCCACTGGGAGGGGCATCCCTCCATGTGACTCTGTGGTCAGTTTTTCTTTACATTTCCATTTTTATCAGTGGTAGCTTTTTGTAATGGAGAAGAGACTCTATCTGGTACAAAAGCAACTTCTTCAATAATGAATGAGAACTAGACTTTCCTGTGAATGTGACCATAAGACTTAAGAGTGTAGTTAGAATTTATACTGGCTTAGAAAAGTGTCAATAGCAGGTTTTCTTCCAGGTTCCATGGCACAGATTCCCTCTTACAGAGGTGGCCTTAAATACAATTAGGCACTGTTGGTTACAGACAAGTCAGAAAGACCACTATTGCATCATTGAGGCTCTCTTGATGTGCTGAGTCACAGATGAGTTAGAAAATTAACTCTTTTCCTGCATCTGAAGCTTAGATAGCACCTTCTTGTACTATGAGAACTAAACCCTGGAAAAGGGGGTCTTGTTTTTATCTCTTATTTTACAAACTCTTGGCCCACTCTGCCATTTCTTCTCTGCAGAGGTCTAACTCACAACCTAGCTTGCTTTGACTTTATCTTTATCTGCAGAACAACTATGATTCTCCTTTGCCTCCATTATTCCAGAGTAAACAAAGTTCTTTCAGTCTACTATTCAATTCCTCCATGCCACAATTTTGAAAATCTGTACGACATGCATTCTTATGTTCGCTTTTGTCATTGTTGAAAGCTGGATCTTATCTAACTTCTACAATTGCCTTTTCTGTTTTTTGTGTAAAGTTTCAAGATGCCTTTGTATTCATACTCCTCAGATGTCACTCATGGGTTAGTCTTTGACTCTGTGAATTGCCTTCTGCCTTTTATTCTTAACAGAGTTCATCTGTTCTCCGGTTATAAATACCACCTCCATCTCCAAAATACTGTATGCAAGAGAACACATTGCATTTGCCATCATAATTAATCTGTGGAAACGACTGATCATGTTCTCAGCTTACAAACCATCAAAGATGTCTGAATAGTCCTCTTCTAATCACTATGTTCTCATTTCCTTAACTATTCAATGCATTATTTTGTATTATTTTTATATGAACTTAGGAGGGTGTATTTCTTTTACACATGACCTGTTCCGTGAAATACTCTGTCTAATTCCTGAACAAAAATTTTTTCTGCAATTTTTCTGTGTCCTACAATCTAGAATGTACACTTAGGACCTATTACTTAAGTAAATTATCTTCCTCCAGAAATAACTATCTGTATGGTTATACTCTTACAACCTTTTCACATAGGCAAAACCGTCAGATCAGTATCTGCCATGTGTATATGCTATAAAAGCACAACATAGAGGGCATACGGGGTTATTATAACTGTTCTGTGTCCCTAATATAGGTATCATTAGACAAATTAACCCATGTGTTAAAATAAACAAGCTTTCATGCATATAATGATCTTGTGCAATGATGGAATAACAATAAAACTTAAAGGTAATGATTTAATTATATTACTAATTTTTAAAATACTTTGAAACCAAAGCTATCAGCATAGCAGAGTTGATCTTCATTTTTTTTTGAAAACAACATTTATCTAATGGATATTCCATGGTTCCATGAGGTAATGAGCATATAAGAGCCATGAAATAAGTCTGAATGCTACATTACATGCTATTTAGCCAATTTAGCAAATAAGCAAAAGTCAAACCTCCCACAAAACCTTCTGATGGCTATACACTAATATACCAGTCATAATTTCAGGACTAAGAGAACAATACAAATTGTCAACTCTGACTGTGATTAAACTATCAAGAATCTTAAGTTCAGATTCTGTAGCTTTCCTGTGCTTTTATTTCCTAGATTGCTAGAAACAATTTTGATATTTCTACACTGCCACAGAACAAGTTAAGCAATAGTTTGCTTCACAGTTAAAGTGACTAGTAGGCACTATTTGACACCTTATCCTCTTTCTGAATTCTAATTGTTTCCTTCTGCAATTTAAGTTCTGATGGTATGGGATCTACGGGAAATATATCTTCTGTGATTTCTTTATAATATTACATCCAAGGCTAATTGCCTGGCTCTGAGTTTTACCAAAAACTCTCCATCTTCAGAAGTCTTATTCTAGTCTCTTACAATTTTTGTCAATCAAAAGTTAGCACTTCAGGGACCAGGTCTTCTTCTCAGGCAGCTAGAAGTTATACTTTTTGTTAGGTGGAATTCTTTTAACCCTGGGCTGGATGGGAATATCTTAAAGCCAAAAGCAGCCCTCTTTGCTAAAGTTATCTGCCACAGAGTCTTTTATTGCTGAGCACAGCTGGATATTTTCCTTTTGAAATGTAATCAGCACTATAATAGCTTTGGCACACTGAGTGCCCCAGTGATCTCTTTAGAGGCTTGAAGCACTTCTCCTTGGGGAAGGCTGGATAAGAGTAAGAATTTATGTAACATCTAATACAATGTCCATAGGCTTTCTTTGGAGCACCTCAGATATTATGTGAAAGGTAAGCGTTCCTCCACAAGCATGACACTCAAGAATGTTATTTAAGCTTCAAATGCTTCCTTTCTGGGAACAAAACATAATGCATGTGTATAGAAAAGGTGTTCAATCAGAGACGAGCTAAGGTTTGCAGAATGCCTTGCTCCGGGGCTTTGGACATGGCAATCATGATATTAAAAAGCACTAAAGAGGTCTAATATATCAATATTTCTTCCTTCTACCAATTATTATTGCTATATGCACATATGGACACTGCCCTCAAACTACCTTTTTCATCAGGTCTGTGCCAGCTGAGGAAGAATAACTTAGCCATCTCCAGACACATCCATTACAGAGTTTGGCAGATGGTTAGCAATGCTGGTCTCCCAATATCTCCCGGGGTACTCTCATTCACAGCTTTTGTAGGGTCAGTTCAGAAGAAGTCAGGCTTTGTGGATTGCCCAGCTGCTTGTAGTGGAAAGCCATTTGTTTACTCATTGACAACTCCTCTTCCATCTCTTACTTCTGGTCTCCATTGTATCACTTCCTGAGATAACACAAATAGACTGCTTATACTCAGTCCTTGTGATAGACTGTTTGAAGAGAGCCTGAAGTAATATTTTTTGTGTAGCATTCACAATTTTATTATTTCAACCTGCCAGGTTTTCTGCTAGCTACACACATTCAAGTTATATTTAAAGATTATATACTGATTGCCTATTACAAACCAGGCCTATGATGATGATGATGATGATGATGATGATGATGATGATGATGATGATGATGATGGTGGTGGTGGTGGTGGTGGTGGTGGTGGTGGTGGTGGTGGTGGTGGTGGTGGTGGTGGCGGCCATTTGCATTCATGAAATTCTTAAACTGGAAAGAGAAATTAAAAGCTGTAGATTAATTTTTATATATTTGAATAAATGCTATGAAAGTATTTTTTCATTAATTCATTTATTCACTTTACATCCCAATATCAGCATCCCCTCTCTTCACAGTTCTTTCCATCACAGGGATCCTCCTCCCCACATCCCCCTTCCCTTTTCCTCTGAGCTGGGGAAGCCCCCTGTGTATCACCCTATCCTGGCACATCAAATAACTGCAGGACAAGGCACATTGTCTTCTACTGAAGGAAGTGAAGATGGCCCAATTAGGCAAATCCATTGACAAGAGACAGATTCAGGGATAGCCTCTGCTCCAGATGTTGCTGACCCACATGAAAACCAAGCTGCCTATCTGCTACATATGTGCAGGGGGCCTAGTTCCAGCCCATGCTCACTCTTTAGTTGGTGGTTTAGTCTCTGAAGCACAAGGGCCCAGTTTAATTGACTGTCCATTTTCCTGTGGAGTCCCTGTCCTTTTCAAGTCCATTAATCCTTCCTCCAACTCTTCCATAAGACTCCCTAAGCTTCATCTAATGTTAGGCTGTTGATCTCTGCATCTGTTTCCATTGGCTACTGAGTGGGGCCTCTCAGAGGACAGTGATGCTAGGATCCTGTCTGCAAGTATAACCGAGTAATATTAATAAGTAATATTAATAGTGTCAGGGATTGCTTCTTGCCCATGGGATGAATCTAAATTTGGTCCAGTCACTCGTTGGCCATTCCCTCCATCTCTGCTCCATCTTAATCCTTGCACATCTTGTAGGCAGGACACATTTCTAGTCAAAGGTTTTGTGGATGAGTAGCTCTCCTTATCCCTCATCTGAAAGAGGAAGTCAGAGTATAAGGCTAGTGTTGAAGGAAGCAACTCTGAAGTGTTACAGGGCAAAGTGTTATAAAACCTGAGGCAGTACATGCTAAGTGAAGACAATAATAATTGAGGATAAATTGAGAAAACAGGCTCTACAAAAAGCAATCAAATTCCATCTGTTCAAAGGATAATATTGGGGCTGGAGAGATGGCTAAGTGTTTAAGAACACTAGATATTTTTCCAGAGAACTAGGATTCAATTGCCAGCACCCACATAGTAGCTCACAACCAACAGTAACTCCATTGCAGGGAATCTGACATCCTCTTCTGACTTTCTTGGGCATCTAGTTTACAGACATACATACACATATATATAATATATACATGTGTAAAACACTCATATACATAAAGATAGCTGAATAAATCAAAAAATTGTTTACAGGTACAATGCATACTGTAGTGAAAGACAAAGGTGAAAGACAGGCTATCGTCAGACCAATGGATTTTCAGTCTATGTAATTTGTTGTGAAATTTAGGCCATATATTTGAAAACATTGTGGAGAAAAGAGAAAGATATTGTGTTTTATGATCCGATGTATTATCAGTCAAACCCACATTTCTTTGTTACTCACTTTGTTTATTTTAGGCATTATTTTGGGTTCTGGATAGTTTTGTGTGAACATGACACAAGCTACAGTCATGTGAAATGAGAAAACCTTGATTGAAAAAAGTAACTCCAGAAGATGCTTTAGGGCATTTTCCTAATTAGTGTTGGATAGAGAAGAACCCAGGGCTGGAGAGATGGCTCAGCCACAACCAAAAGTAGAAGAGAAGGCTGCAGCCTATAGTGGACAGTGATATCCCTAGGTTGGTGGTCATAGGTTCTATAAGAAAGCAGGGTCATCAAGTCAGGATGAGCAAGCCACTAAGGAGCACACCTTCATGGTTTCTGCATCAGTGCCTGCCTCCATGTTCCTGTCCCATATGAGTTCCTGTCTTGGTTCCCCTTAATGATGGGCTATAATGTAGAAGCATGATCCAAACAAACCCTTTCCTCCACATCCTGTTCTTTTTTTGTCATATTATGTATTTTGTCACAGCAACAGAAATCCTAATTAAAACATTTTGAAATAGTGTTTTTATTAATTTCTGTATTTAGGGTTTTTTTTCTCTCCCTCAGTGACATCAACTTTCAGGTGATCTAGTCAATATTTCATAGCGAGAACCTTGTAAATAGTGTCAGCAGAAGAGTTTGTGTTTGATTTAGGTCTGCTGAATAAATGAAGGCATGATCCTGTTTTCATATGGCTCAGATCCTTTGTTTGGTATTTCTCTGACATAATGAGGCACATTTAATTTTCTTCTCCTTTCATGCAATGTAGTCAAGTGCAAACAGAAACCCATAAGCTCTATAATGCTGCACAACTTCCTGAGCCATACAAACAAATATGACTTTAATTGTGATTATATATGACTTAAGGGTATACAAGAGACATGAATAATTGGCTCCAATACTCCAATCAAGCAAGACAGAGAGCTTGGCTATTGAATTTCTCTGCTTATCTAGAGACCCAGGCTTAAAAGCTTTAGTCCAGGCCATGGCTGTTGGACACAGAGTTGACCCTTCTACCTCAAGTGAGGGAGGAAGTAGAGCAGGATTCTTCTGGTACTACCATGCTCTTGACTGCTTTAGTCATGCTTTTGTAGCTTTAAGTCCATACACTCTTATGTAATAAACAAATGTTTGTGATTGTCATGCTAATGTTTAATGCTAGACCCTGAGTGTGAATGGGGGACTGTGTGTTCTATCTCTAAAATAAAGAATGAGTCAACCTAGAGAACACCTTCCTAAGGTTCTCCATAGAAGAAAGAAACTCTTGAAAGGACAAATGGTATCTGTGCCGACTGAGCTAAGCATAGGTCATTCTCCCATCATACTGGACAGCCTGTGACACATTATTATAACACTTTTAGTCAACAGAACATGTCTCAAAGCTGGCAGCCCCAAAGACTGTTATCTAGAAATATGAAGGTGCTGCTCTTCTCTACTCAGACCCAGGGTGACACAAGCAGGAACTTAGAAGACAACCAGGGAAAATGTCAGTAGGATTTAACAATGGCCAGGAATAAGAACAGAAAAGAAGCCTCATGAGACATGATTAAACAACAGAAAAGCAACTAGAGAACAGGGAAGAAACACCTTGACTTTATTCTGAGAGTGTTCAACTTGGAGTTTTTGAAGCATTCCTCCATCACAGTTTCCAAATGTTCTGATCTCATTTTTCAACTGGTAGCAATGTTTCTGGTTTTAATTGTTTTGAGTGCAGAGACCCAAGTGCTTCCCTGTTTATCTCCTCTCTCTCTCTCTCTCTCTCTCTCTCTCTCTCTCTCTCTCTCTCTC
>JANHMN010000002.1:178737815-178754538 GCA_030674055.1 Rhabdomys pumilio | reverse complement strand
TCTCTCTCTCTCTCTCTCTCTCTCTCTCTCTCTCTCTCTCTCTCTCTGTCTCTCTCTCTCTCATCTATACTCTGCATCCTCCTTCCCTGTGCTTCTTTTTCCCCCGTCACACCACACTTGTTAAAATTGTCATTTGCATATAGCATTTATAATAACTTCATATTCTAGCAAAGTGACTTGCCTGGGGAGGCTTTTGATAAATATTCATCGGAGTTGACTTTTCCCTGTCTCCTTTTGCTCCCAGCTCTTCACCCCACTGAGCCACTGAGCCATCGGTCTTTTCATAGGTAGCAAAATAAATGAAGTGCGAGGATTTCACTTCAAGAAGAAACAGGAATGAGGACTTTTGTCACTGACTTTCATGAACTGGGCTTCCAACTTTTAAATGTGGTGCATAATTGACACTTTGATACTTTTAGGCTATGGTGTATTCTCACACTCTCATAGGGAAAAAATACTTGCTGACACAATCAGGAAACAGATGGTGACAAAGATCTTATACTTTGGTGCCAATCAATATGTTTTACTTGCCACTACTAAAAATCTCATTTGTGGGACCCAGGAATTTAAAGGAATTTTCTGTTCTTTTTTTTTTCCCTTTCCTTTACAGACTATTTTTAAGAATCTTCAAAGCTTTAAAGTTTTACTTCATTTTTCATCTTCAGTGATATTAATGCAATCTTTAAAAGGTCTTGGCTTGCATATGTCAGAAAAATAGTGAATTAAGGTAGTTTGTTCTTTACTAACAGTGACATAATATGTTTTTCCACTCTTGCCCCTCAACATGCCAACACCATTATCAAGGGGTTACTCTGGCCTTGGGAAAGTAATTTGGAGGATGAAGAGTTTTGGAAGTGTGCAGTTAAGGTAGTAGCAGAAAACATTTTCCCTGTCCCTTCAAACCTGATCATTTACCTAACAGTGTTATCAGCTAACAAAGAAGTGTGTTTTTTAGAAAGAATAGCTGGTAGAATTATTAAGCAGGATGCCAACAAAAAAAAAATGATGGGTTCAAAGTCTATATAGGGAAAGAATCAGATAATCATATCTGACTGAGAACATGTCCACCAGTCAAGAAGGTCCTGAGAGTCAGGGAGGACACCTTCTGTTGTAGTAAATATTTAAAACTGCCTCTGCTCATGCCTAGCTCAGCTGCCATGTTGCATGGCCAGAGGCCACAGTGCGCCACAGCTAGAAACGGCCAGCCAGAAACACCAGCCCTGCTACCCATGAGACACCAGCGTGGGAGATGGCTCTGCCAATCTTTCACACTGTCTCTGCAAGGCTGGTCATTGCCCAGACCATCCTGTCAACCATGTGGGCTCGGTGAAAATGAGACTCTAATGGTTAGATTATCCAAAGGCTTATATATTTAGTAATGATCAAGATGCCCTTACAATCAGAGGTGTAACCCAATACTCAACCTAGATATACCAACTACCTTTGATTGCTGCAGACAAGCAAACATCATCCTCTCTGTCCCCCTTCTCATTCTCCCTCCTCTCTCCTTTAGCTCCTCCTCTTCCTTCTCCTCCTCCTCTCCTTATTCCTCCTCTTCCTCTCCTTACTCCTCCCACCTTAGCTCCTCCTACAACCTTCAGTCTACTTGAATACCCACAGTGCCTGTCTACAAATACTGGCTGAAATAAGTCTCTTTGTGTTTCTGTGTTCTTAGTTGACTTGTTCTGTGTTGTTTCTTGTATAGTTTGTGTGGTCTAGAATGGTTAAGTGAACTGCCTCACCTCAACTCTCCAGATATCATATATTGCACTGTACCTTCTTCCTTGTACAGAAATCTCTTAATCAAATAACTCAAAAAAAAATCATTGTTGAGTATGAACTCAATAGGGGATAGAGAAGGAAAAAATGTGTGTACTTTATGCCAAGAAGAAATATAGCATATATTTTAACCCTTGAACCCCTGTGCCTGGGAGATGTTATTATTAATCCCATTTCAAAATGAGGAAGCCAAGATTCAGGTGTATTAGCTGCCTGATCCATGCAGATTTAAATAGCTAGGGTAGGTGAGAAGCAATGTAGTTTGCACAGGAATACTGTTTTTACCCTGGCTTGCTTGAGTTTACACCAAACCTGAGTTCTTCTTTTTATGATCATAAATAAATCATTCTGCAAAATTCTATTACTTCTCTGGCAAGTTTCTCAGCAAAGTTTCTGCCTATGACATTTTAAGACAGCTCCTTAGATGCAGGTACCCTCCAACCCACCCCATAACTCTCAGTACTGTATAGCAGTTCACAAAAGGTCCATCGTATCCTAATCTAACTCTTCACATGTCAAGTTTCTTGGGGAACTTTCTAAATCTCAAACTGACTACAAATGCTCCCAGCAGCAAATTATTATAAGCTTCACATTATTCTTCTATTAATAGCCTTCTGAGAATTCTCTCTTGGCTGAGAGAACAAATTCTTGGCTTTCAACATACTGTACTTTGGGGGCTGAACTCTGTTACGTTGCTGACACCCCTTCTACAATTTCTCTTTGAGCTATGCTCCGCTGGCCGCACTGACCTGCCCTCCACAGTGTGTTTTTGCATGACAACTTTGTGCTGCTGTAGTCCTGCCAGATGTATTACAGGTGTGTAATCAACACCCTCCTCCATCATGTCTCCTTATTCTTGTACCTCTATTTAAAATAGTAACCAAACACGAGTGAGAACTATTCATCTTTGCCCTATGAAGCTTTTTAGTTTATAAAGCAGTTTGCCTAGCTTGCTTAAGTTCCTAGGTTCTGTTTCTATTCATCATAAAAAAGAAAGAAAGAAAAAAAAAAGAAAGAGCAGGCAGGAGAAAAGGATTAATGGAAATAGGAAGAGGGAAGGAGGAAGAGGGAGAGGTCCCACTACACCCCAGGTCCCTTATTTTATTAATTCTCTCTCTCTATCTGTGTGTGTGTGTGTGTGTGTGTGTGTGTGTGTGTGTGTGTGTGTGTGTGTAAGAGTGTTCACCAAAGCAAGAAGAACTTTGTGGATTCCCTTCAAGCTAGAGTTACAGTAGACTGTAAGCAGTATGTTGTGGATACAGAGGATTGAACTCTAGTTTCCTGTAAAAATCAATCTCTCCAGCCCCAGCACCATTTTATTATAGATTTTATATTTGAATGTTTAGGTTTGTTATTTATTGTCTGTGAGCCCTACTAGAATACAAACTTCTCAAAATAAAGATTGTTTTCCAGCTTGCACTTGGCTAGGACTTGGAACAATGTAGCTAGATAGCTACTCAGTGAATGAATGTTCATGTCATACACTGTGTACTCTTAACTTCTAGAATTCCATAAGGCATAAAACAGGATTTAAAATTATAGTAATTATATAGCTTATGAGTCTGTGTTCAACCTGTTCTAATCTATATATTTCTTTTGAAAAAAATAACTCAATGAGAATACTTGTCAATATAGTGAAAAATTAAGCCACACACATCTTTTTCTTTCCCCAAAATGCATTCTAGAACCTTATATATCCTGGTTTCGGTAGTAAAATGACTTATTTAAATGAGAGACCTCAAGGCCCATATATCAGGAAAAAATATTTTCAGTTAAACTGAGAACTGTAAACAGGTCAACACAAAACTATAGGCAAGCTGTACTTTGTCTTTTCTCAGTCTGTCTCCAGTCACGGCTGAGATTCCTGCCTCTTTAAGTCAATGCCTTTTCTTTAAGATGCAGTGTTCTATCTCTCCTACTCAAAAGGAAAACAGTCTTCCATCAAACATGGTGCTCTAGCTCAGACTTCCTTAAACACTGCATCAGATTTATTGCTGGCTTTGTCACTTATCAATAAAACTGGCTTACACACCTTGCTCTATCTCGACAGCCGTCTCTCCAGACGTCAGCAACCAAGGTTTACATAGACTCCTGACTTTATCTGGACACAGTGATGTACAATATCACAGCAACGACACATTTTCTCTTTGTTCTGGGGAAGCTTGAGCCATAATGTGCCAGACTGGTGTTCGTGCAGATTGTGATAAAGAGGAGGAGCACACTCAAGCATTTTCTCTCCTTTTTCTATTCTTTCTTTTTTTCTCTCCTCTCTCCCTCCTTTAAAGAAACAGGTGTTGGCATGGATTAGAGAAAAATTACATCATCTCAAAGAGGAGAGGAAGAATGGAAAGGAAGGAAAAAATAGGAGGGAAAAGTGGCAACCAGACCCAAATACATTTGCACATATAAAGCTGTTCTAATGAGAGCCAAATTGATTTGACATTCAGTGGCAGTTTGAAGCCAAGAAAAGCAAAGCAGCCTACAAAAGGCCTAGCTCATTGTTTATGGAGTGTCATACTCTATCATCTGTGAGACCAATAACAGGGATGGGAAGACCTTTAAAGGCAGGGCGTGTGCTGGGAAGGGCTGTGTAGATACCACTAATGTCAGATCTGATAGACGGATTGTACACAGCCCCCTGAGCTGAGATATTTGTCAGATGAGTCAAATACTCCCTGCAGAGTACACATTAGCCAGCAAATTCACAACGTGTTAGCATTCTTTGAGCATGTGTGCTGTGCATAGGAAGACATATTTCGTGTTGGTCTGGGAGAATAATCTTCATAAAAATATTAGCCCATAAAAGAGTATAGTAAATTATATGTCATTCGAATGGAACCACATGCGTGATGTTATGAAGGCACTGCCATCATGAATAAAGGATGGCTCTTCCACAGTGAGCTGCGCACATTGCAGGTGTGTTCAGGCTCACAGTGCAGAGATGAAGAAAGTCGTATTAAAATGGGAACATTTGCCATTAAACTTATTTTTCAAGAGAGGAACTGTATAAATGTTTAGGCATTTCAATAACATTAACTGGCCAGGGATTTACTATTCCTGCAGCTCACTGTTTAAAATACCTGGAACAAAATGAGGTGTTTATTAAATGTCAGCACATGACAAGATGGATTAAATAAGTCTTCCTAGAAATATGTAAAACTCTAGAGTTTCGCAGGTTAGTCAGGAGGAATTTCTCCCCCTCCTTACCCTCCAGCCTCAAGCCAAACCCAAATATTCTTTGGATTTTAGAGTCTGTATAAAATTCAGATTTTAGTGTTTTCTTTGGATTTTATAAAGGAAAGTTGATCCCATTGGAGATTACTGTATAATATGTTCAAAATTTCATCTTCTTTTATTTTAATTTTCTAAACATCCATAAGGCAAATGACAGAATTTAAGTTTAAATATTGTAGATATTTCTCTTCTCACTGCAGATATTATATGAACAAAAAAGGCAGAATAAATACCAAGATGCAATG
Organism: Rhabdomys pumilio; assembly: GCA_030674055.1. Lineage (NCBI taxonomy): Eukaryota > Metazoa > Chordata > Mammalia > Rodentia > Muridae > Rhabdomys > Rhabdomys pumilio. The sequence goes on along the minus strand of JANHMN010000002.1, from coordinate 178,749,280 downwards.
TATCGATGCATAATGATTGATAGGTATCTTATGAATCTAAGAGTATACAAGTTCAATTAAATTCATAAATATAAATGCAAAACCTATTTTAATAGTAATAATTGAATAAATTGAAACTCATTATTTATATTTATTTTATATAACTAGAAAATCTTAACTGAGTATTGCTGGGTCTTTGCAACACATTTTAATGCTTTTATTCCACATGGTGCTGAGGGGAAATTTGAAGGAAGCCTATACCCTGAATTCAAATACTAGCTTGCATACTCTCTGTAGTATATTGAATGGAACAGAGACCCTTGCTCTGAACAGGAAGAGAATGTCTTGCTTCTGTACCCTATGCAGGATGCAAGAACCCGGTGTCAGACCAAATGAAACATTATGTTTGATACATGATTTCTTCCTTTCCTTGCTACCACCACAATGAACTCATCAATAACCAATTCTGAAAATATGTATTGCACTTACAATGGCTCCACCTACATAAGAAACGATAGTGCTTACACTTAAGAACCTTCAGTTACAACATTCAAGCAAGGGCACCTCAGTCCTTTGGGATGTGATGCCCTAACACTACCATCTGCTCCCACACTAAGTGGTGGGATCACTCCTTGTCTCAATGATTAGAATATTCTTAGTAGGTTTCTGATAGAACTAAAGATTCAAGGAACCTAAGAGGGAAGGTACAGAAATCTTTAGCTTAAAATTCCACCATTTAACCTTTTGGTCATGTAGCCAAGGCATTAAAGAATCCAAATACTAAATTGTAATGAGATGTGTACAGTGTTTTGTTTTCAAAATACTTTCACATATGTGACTTTCTTTGACAATGTCAATGAATTTGGTCATTTGTTGGGACATTTCAGTCTGGAAATTGAGTACAAAGCTTCTATAAGGTAGATGTAACCCTGACCCTTCTAAACAAGATGATAAACTAATACAGCTAGATGTTTGGAAAAGCTCTTTTGTCATCACTTATATCCTTAACTTTGTTTCTGGTACTGTTCATACAATGCCATGGAGCAACATTCCAGAAGAGGTAAAAGAGAAAGTTGAGTTGAATCAGCTGAGAGGCTTATAGACTTCCCAAATGCATCATTCCTCTTTAGCAAGCCCAAGAAGACCCATCCCTTCTGAGTAAGCAAATTGGAAACTGAAGTAAGTTACATTCAAATCATTTGAAATTTATTTCTCCAGTAAAAAATTTTAGATTACACATTTCACAACACAAAGACCAAAAAAAAAAAAAAAAAAATTGGGGTGTGTGCTACATACCTATAATCTCAGCAATGGAAGGCAGGAAGATTTGTATGGTTGTAGTCAGTTTCTTTAGTAAGATCCTATCTCAGAACAAAACCTACAGTTTGGGGATATAACTCAGTGGTACAGGGCTTCCTTAGGCATCCCCTGCACTGAAAACCATATATGTCATTGTAACTTACCCATAGGAAGGGAGTCTGAATATGTTTATACTTGCTTTTTCTCTAAAGATCATGGTTTCTTTTTTTCTAATTTTGTAGTAGATTAGATTCAACGAAGTGATAGCTGATGACTGGTATTGGAAGAATTGAGGGAAATAAAATGTAAGGAAATAGGAAAGCACACAGAGCCTGATTCACAGTTCCACGTGAGGCTCTTCAGTGTTGGACCAAACAAATCACTCATGAGTCAAGCTCTGCAGTAGGGCATAGATCATGTGGTCATCACTGATGAACTATGATCTACACCAATAATGGTTACAGTGCTTAAAATCCAATGTCCCAAAATATGTACAATATGTTCTGAATAAGAAGGCAACTTTGTTTTTAATATAAAGGAATGTTTATGCATGAAACTTAAAATTGTGTTTTAGTTTTGATATTTAAGAAATAAGCAACAAAATCACCAGTAAGCTCAAACACGAAGAGTTAGACATTCCCTCAAGGCTCCAGACTATAGTAGGTTTATTAAATATAATTGTTTTTGAAGAACAATACTGGCACAAATGAACTGGCTCATGCCCTTAACAGCTCCCTCTTCACTCACAAGCAAAGCTGAGGGCTTTCTGTAACTACAACTCTGATACTCATTCCAGAAAATTTCTCAAAGTGCCATTCACCATCTACCATTCCAAATTCGTTAGCTCTGCCTTGGGTCCCCCCAATCACTACTCTGTTACTTTGTGCCTGCATTGTGCTCCAATTGCTTGCTGCACTCATTCCTAAACTCTTATTTCAGTACTGCTATAATTCAGATTACTCAAGCTTTATACATTAGTACTATCTGATAAACAGAATATAAATTATACATGTTATATCTAGTGGTCATATTAATAGTAAAGGGATACAAACAACATATTTAGTACAGCAATGCTTTTAAGTTAATATGCTGAAAATAAGGATCAGAACAATATTGAGATGCCTTATTTTATAGTAATGTGGAATCTTTGCTATATTTTATATTTGAAGTATAGCTACTTTGGGTGAACTATAGTTCAAGTACTCTTGGTTAATCCACAACCTTTGCCCATCACACCTCCTAGCTAGCTCCCAGAACTCTAGCACTGCCCGGGGAGCATCAGCTGCTCAAAACATTTTTTGCTAGAGGTCCTTTATACAAAGTTACGTGTACCTCTTTTTATCAGTTTGAAAAACTTGGCCATTTGCACATTCTCTGCTTTAACACTTACAGAACTTCATTGCTGCTTTTTCCAAATTGGCGCCCACCAAAATTATTTCAGGTATAGTGTAGAAAGACAACAAGAACCACACTGTATAGATAAAGAGCCTAAGACTCAAGACAAGTTGGTGACTTACTCAGGGTTGTCCAATGAAGATATGAGTCCAGTGGAATTTTTGTGGTTATTAACTTATAGGTCTCAATTTGATGCTGTATTACCCTGCAAAGATATAGAGGAGAAATCTGTTTATTTACTGCTGAATACAAGTTTCCAACTTGTTCACTCCTTAGAACAATGATGTTAGATACACACTGAGGCATGCAACATCAATGTACAGATATCAAGGATAATAAAGTTCACATGAGATGTGGGAAAGAGGCTTTTCTTCACATGAAAGCAGAGCTAACACTTGGGCAATGATTAAATCATATTGAGAAACCTCAAAGACACATAAAAAGGGAAATTCTTTGAGGGTTTGTAGCTTGTTTATTTTTTAGAAATGAAGTGATCTAAAAGAAGGACAAGCTAGTTCAGTTAGAGCTTTCATATAATTACCGCAAACTCTAATGCAAATTAGACTGTAGGTCTGTTCAATGTACACTTCTGTGCTTGCCAAATTATGTTTGGCAATGTGGTCAAGCAAGAACAGATGCACACTGGGCCGAATTTTCTTGGGCTGTTCAATAATTAGGAGGACCATGTATTATAATAAACCACATCCCCTTGGCTAAGATTTGGATGCAAATTGCACACTAATTCACTTCCAAGTTTTTTGGAAGCTCACCAAGAGAGATGAAAATCAGGCATATATACTGTTTACTTCAGGAAATTTGTTTAAAACTAAATATGGCTCATTTATAAGAGGCATGGGGGAACTCCATAAGAAATGTAACAATAGCTTTTGCAGGTTCCACTCAGCAGGAATAAGGAAGTGTTAACATGCTGCTTTGAAGAGCTTTCCTGTGTTGTGTGCCAAGTCTAACCATCTCCTTATGAATGCACTGGGAGAGCCTAAGTGGAGGATAAACAGCTTCCCATATCTGTAAAATATCACATTACTCAAATGGAGGGTGAAATCAGTTCAGTAAGTGAGACTTTGTCAACATTTTCGCAACTGACAAGCAAGTAGCAGGCTGCCCCGTGGATCAGGGAGCAAATAGACTGAGACTGCAGCAAGGCCAAGCTGCTCATTCTAATATGAGCCTCAGCCGCAGTTTAACTGGTATTGCTTAGTAATTCAAATACTGGAATACTGTATATGGCAATATGACTATCTAGAATGAGTTAGTAAAAATTATTGAGGGGGAGCCCTGAGAAGTTCACAGTACATGCTGAACTAATTGCTTATCTTCAACAACCTCTATTTCATAGCCTTCTAGCTACTCTCCTATCCCAGTTTTGTGGGTTGTTTTGTGAGAGAGACCTGCACATTTGATCCCAGACTTTCTTCAAGTTCCGTTTTTGCCCATTTGCTTGAGTCCAGTATTAAACCAGTTGTTGGCCAGTATGGAAATGCAAGGTCTTCATGCCACTTCTAGTCAGAACTGCTGCCCCACTGTGGGGAGTGAAGTTAGCAGGCAGTCAAAAGTAGTGAGTGCTTTAGAGGTGTCCCTCAGCTACAGGAATCCTTGAGGAAGGCCACTGAGGACAGCACTGCATGACACCAAGCAAGAGTAAACTCTCAGTGCTCCATTCTACTCAAGAATCCACCTCTCTTGATAGAGTATATTCCTTGTTAGACCTTTAAATTCCATCCCATGTTTACTTCCAGAATCTTCTCTTACCCACAAACCTCACTCAGTGGTTTCCATACACCTGAACCATAATATGAAAACTCATATTTAACCATACCCCAGTTAACCAAGAAACCCCAGTCCTGATCTTAGCCTGCCCTTCAAGACTCATGGCAAGTCACTCCTTTCCAGAGAGTCTCTGTCTCCTCAATTCAGACTTGAGGTAATCAACTTTTAGATATAAATCTTTTCATAATTTTTCACAAAAGTGGTAAATACAAATTCTAATAGCCAATTCATTAATACAGTAATTACTTTTAAACCCTTTTCCCCACCTCTGAGAAAATAAGAGTTTTAATGATGCCACCAGAGATCACCAGAGGTATCCCATATATCCCTCAATAATAAACATCTTACATAACTATACTGTTTAATGACTACTGTACTACAGTACTGTAATATTTTACAACTAGGAAATGACGATACAATCTATAGATCTTAGTGCTATTTCTTTAGCTTTACATTTGTTCAGCTGTGTTTGTATATATATATATATATATATATATATATATATATATATATATAATACTATGCAATTTTATTCCTAGTGTGGAGTCATGTGACTATATCATAAGCAGAGGTACAGAACAGTTACAAGGGAAAGACTCCTGAGCTATAGGACAGAGCAATACAGCAGTGATTCCAGCTCCCCCACTAGATTCCTTAACACTGTAATCGGGCCAGCATTTCTATGGTTTCATTATTCATTATTCGGGGGCTGTTATGGAGATACTATGATATAACCTCTTGAGAGTACTTGTTCACTCAGTTCAAACACCCTGAGAGTTATTTCATACTTACTCACCCACCCACTGGAGGACATTTAGTCTTCTTCTGCATTAGGGCAGCTAATTAGGGCAGCTAAGACAAACTTGATTTAAAAAAAAAAATGTGAGCACATGTTTTCCTGTGTAAATGGCCAAGAGTTATATGGGTTATATGATAAATCCATGCTTAGCTTTGTAAAAATAAAATAAAACTGGTTCTATCATTCTACATCAGCAATATTCAAGATATCTGATTTTCCAACCATCATCAAGATTCAATTTTACTACATCACTTTGATTAGCTAAACATTTTTAAAGATTTTATTTATTTTATTTTGTTTTATTTTTGTGCAGATGTTTCACCTGCATGGGTGCATTTGTACCAGAGAAGCAAGAAAAGAGCATTAAATGCCCGAAACTAGAGTTATGGATGATTGAGAATCATCAGGTGGGTTCTGAGAATCGAACTCATATCTTCTGAAAGAGCAGTCAGTGCTCTTAACCATTAAATCATGTCTCCATCCCATGTTAAAACCTTGGATAGGGATACATGATAGATCATTGTTATGGCCTGTTCTTCCCTGACCGCTAATTGTGCTGAGCCCCTTTTTGTGTGCACCTTTTCATTGACAACTATATTTGTGGTCTGGCAAAATGCTTGAATTGTTTTGATTTTTGTTTGTAATTTGCCTGTTTCCAATTAGATCATTTGGTCTGCTAAAACTGGGTTTTAGAAATTCTTTGTGTATTATACATATAAGTTCTTTGTCAAATCTGTGGCTTCTAAGTATCTTCTCTAACTTGATAACTTACATGTTCATTCTCAAGTGAGCCTTTGACAGGACAACGATTTTAAATTTTTACAAGGACAAATTTATCAGTTTCCTTAATATAAATTATACTTTTGGTTCTGAGCATAATTTAGTAATAAGTTCAATATATCTTCATTTCTAGAATAATTTTAATTCTTAGAAAAGGACAAATTTATGACAAAAATAAATTGAGCCTTGGATTAAGGAGCATTCATAAGTTATTTTTAAGTTAAAAAATGTCTAGCTTTACTTTGTAAGTTAGGAAACATTAGCAAAAAAGGAGCCAGGATACAAAAGTAAACATAAGTAAATATTTTATTGTAGAATATTTATTTATTATTGATTTCTTCTCAATTTCAAAAAATACATAGTCTATTTAAAAATGAGAATAGCTTATATTGCCCACATTAAATAAATATTTGTTTATTTCCTCAACTAACATTTGAATAGTCACTGATTCCTAGCAAACTTCTCATTCACCTTAATCCCAAATCTGCAGGCCACTATATTGACTATATTCCCCCACCCCCACAAAAAGACCTAAAGTAACAAACTTGATTAAAGAACAGCAAAAAGGTTACCTTATAAAATAGTTAGTGCTAAGTGTCAAATGATGAAATGATTTACAGCAAAAAAATCTGACAGGCTCTACCTCTGACAGGCTCTACCAGCAGCTGACTTAGACAGATTCAGATACAGTGAACCACTGGACTGAAGTCATAGACCCCTGTGAAAGAGTTGGGGAAGGATTGAAGGAACTGAAGGGGGTGGCAACCCCATAGGAAGAACAACAGTATAATAAATATAAATAATCCAGACCCGTGGAAGCTTCCAGAGACTAAACTACCAACCAAAGAACATACAGAAGCTGGTCCATTGCCCATAGCACATATGTAGCAGAGGAATGCCTTGTCTGGCCTTAGTGGGAAAGTCTGTACCTAATCCTATAGAGAATTGATGCCTCAGGGAAGGGGGATATCTTGGGGAGGAGGGGTGAGGTAAGGTTTGGGGGAAAATAATACCCTCTCAGAGATAAAGGGAAGGGGGAGGAGGTGAAAAATTCTGGGAGGAGGTAGCAGGATGGAGGACACAATTGGAATGAAAATAAATCAACTAAATAAATAAACAGTAAAATCCATATGCTATGTATTTAACAAACTTTGCTAATGCAGAAATTATTGACAACACCAAACAATTTAATAGAGACAAAATTGAGAAGAATAATGACTTCCAGACAAATCCTAATAATACTAGGTAATATAATTGGGCAGTGGAATGAGACATAAAATTGAGTACAGATGAATATAAAGTAATATGCGGTGGCAAGAAGTAGATGTGTATGGATCTTAACTTAGTTGTAATCAGTCAAGAACAATGAGAGATATTATAATGAATAGACCTACAAATCTGAACTGTTCTTAAAGGTGAGCCATCCATTGGCTCTGCAACAGTAATAGACTACTGAGGAAATGTTTTTGCTATTAACTAAATTGCCACAGTAAATACTGAAATAATACTGGCATTACCTACAAAAGAATATCTGATTTCATTATTATTAAATTATAATAAATATATTAATTAAAGTAGTTAAAAGACTTTTGTTAAAATTGTATTTAATGCCCACTGGAAGTCTCCAACTATTTGTGTGTGAGATTTCTATAAAGAAAAATATACCAAGAAGGTTGTCCAGGTTACTAAAACAGTACAGTTATTACGTGTATACACTCAAGACTGTATACTAGAAGAAACCCATCTGTGAACACTGACAAAGAAATGTACAGGTAAGAAAGAAGAAAGTATTTCAGGAGTAGTTGAATATTATAAATTTCTTATTCCTAATGTTTTCCTGTTTTTGAGTTTATGATATGTCTTTCTATCTTTACAGTAAATAATTTGGTCACTTTTTATTCCTTCTAGAGTGACATGTCAAATACCATTGAATTTGTGTTAGTTTTTAAATTTACAGTGGCAGTCATTATAATTAGGAAAAAGTTTAAAGACACAGTGTATTTGGCATAATTCTAACATCTCTCTGGATGTTTTAAGTTTGCATAGTGAGCATATGAATTTAAAGAATGCTGCTCTGCTGAGCATCGATGCTGCAGATAATGCTGATAAACTACCCATGGCCTGAGGTCAGTATTTCTATTTTGGTCAAGCTTCAAGAATGGTATATATAGCTTGGTCATACTAGCCCTTTTTGTCCTGGGAATACTTTTCTTCCTGTCCATCGTGTTGAAGCTTGTCTTTAACAACATCAACATGTTGGCAGCCAAAGTATGTGGCTTAAAACTGAAAATGGACCCTCAGACAGAGTTATTAAATTAATAGGCTGACAAGCCAAGGACAGGTAAGATTCTACACAGAGTCTTACCAAAATAGGACAGAAGTGAATTTTGAAAATGCATATTCCACAATGGGTAAGGAAGGCATTCTTGTTAGCATGGCCTAAAACAGGCTCAGTCTCCTTAATGAAATAAAAAAGGGGGAAAGGCAGAGAGCTTTTAGGGCTGGTTGGCAAGAATCTGACATGGACCAAGGACAAGGAAATAGGCTGCTTGGCAGGAATATAACATTGGCCAAGGACAAGGAAGTAGGCTTCAGGCAAGAATCTGACATTAGGCAGATTACAAAGAGGTAATTACAAAGAAGTAATTTCAGGTAGGAATCTAAATCTTAGGCTAGAACAAAAAAATAATCTCAGGCAGGAACCTAAATATTAGGCTAGAACAAAGAAGTAATTTCAGGCAGGAATCTAAATCTTAGGCTAGAACAAAGAAGTAAGGCTTCAGACATAAAAATGACTTTGGGCTAGGACAGGGAAGTTAGCTCAGATATTTTGGTCAACCTGATAAGCCCTTAGAAACAGTGATCATGGGAGTGTTCACAGAATTTTGTTTATTGCCTTGCTTGTTCTTTGACTATTTGTGTTTATTGTCTTGCTTGTTCCTTGACTATTTACATCTATTGTATTGCTAGTTCCTCGACCTAAAACTGACCTTAATACTTGCATGTAATTAAAATGGTATACAAGCAAAAAGGAGGAGGTGGGATGGAACGGGGGTTTCTAGGGAGGGGAAATGGAGAAAGGGAATGGCATCTGAAATATAAATAAATAAATAAATAATCCAACAAATTAATTAATTAATTAATTAATTAATTAAAATAAATAAGTCCAAATTCCTGGCATGAAAAAGTAATGCTGTCACAAGCATCAGAAAGTTAGAAGAAATGAAATAGGTGTTGGAAACAACACAAGAAACAGCAGACAATAATAATCCTAAAGGGAAAGAAACAAGCTTTGATCCACAGGAACATCACTGAGTAGACATTTTTAGGAAAAGGAGAGAAACTAATCAAAGACTTGAGTCTTTATGAGTTTAATAGAGAATTTATTGGAGACATAAAAATAGTTAAAACTTTGAAAGTAGAGTAGAAAAGAGAAGAGTGTATTGCTTCCAAAATAATGAATGCAAGAGAGCTATTGAAACATCCTCCTGATTCCATGACTGTGTACTGCTCTATACAATAGAAAGCCAATAAAGTAGAACATCATATAGACAGTAAAATAAATTATGGAAATCACGTTAAATTACATGATAAAGAATTAGTTTAAAAGTATGCTGTCACTAAAATAAACATTCCCCATGTTAAAGGATATGAATAGTAGAAAAATAATTGAAGATAATAAGACAGTAAGTTACAAGGACAAAAAATTAAATGTATGAAATGAAATTAAGGAAAAAATAATTCAGATGAAAAGATTAGTAAATTTGAAAGTACAGCATTATGGAAAGTAAAACATAGAGAAGTAAACTGAAAATAAATGGGTACAATTCATTAGTAACTTGTGAGACAATATTACAGATTCCACTATATGGATAACTTAACTCCCCTAAAAGAAGGGAGCATAAATTATGTCTTCTAGAATAATGGGTGAAAAAATAAAATTTGATAAAGGACATCAATCAAAAAATGAAAAAGCTACAAAACTGAAAGAGGAAAGAATAAGATTATACAGAGGCATATGTTAATAAACTCAGTGTAATCTTGAGGGAGGATCTTAAAGATATCCACAGTAACAAAAAATTATACACAAATATAAAAAGCAAAAGAAGGCTTTGTATAACAAATAATACTTATTTGTTATTTGTAATTTGTATAACATATAACAAATAACAAATAAGTAGAAGATAGAAAAAAACTCCTTTAAAATGCAAAAAGAATCTGCCAACCACAAATTTTATACCCAACAAGGATATCTTTTACCTAAGAAAGTAACATAAAGACATATTAAGACTTACAAATTATGAAAAAAATCATCTCTATGAGACCACACCTATAACAAATATAAGACTTAATGTAGAAAGAAAAATACAAATCCAAACAAATGACAACAACAAGAATAGAACAGTCAAAAATGTAAAACCTCATTTTTTACATTCATATCTTTTAAACAAATATGTGGCTTGTGGATTTCAAAGCAAAATTTACTACAAATTTATTTAAAAGCCTTGAAGGAGCAAAATAAAAATACACAATTATATGTGAAGTGATGTATTATTTGAAGTTAGACTATGATATATGAAAAATGTATAATTTAAATTGTTCAATAATTATAGAAAATTAAGATATAGAAAAATACAAAATAAATCAGAAAATATTCTGCTACACAGATATGGAAGCAAGCAAATATTTATAAAATGTAGAAGAAACAATGCTTAGAGAAAATGTAGTATTAAAATGGACATTATGAAGAATTTGTGATTTTTCAAAATTTCCACAAAAGAAAAATATTAAACTGAATTATGCAGAAGAAATGGGATGATAATGATATAAAAGCAATATACAACAGAAAAACCAATAAAGCAAACATTAAAAACCAGTATAGAACATCAAAAATATTAAAAGATACTTGTTAGACTGAGGATCTAGCTGAAAGTTAGCATGCTGGCCAATCACAGAAACATTAGCAAGGACCTCAGTTAGACTCCTAGCATCATAAATAAGATAATGAGGGAAAAGGTCACAAATAAATATTCAGTATCATGAATGAATGACATTATTAAAAATTCTATACAGTTTTAAAAACAGAAAAAAATTTAATTAGCTATATGTCAATAATATTGAAAATCAATGTAATATGGGAAATTGCTTTAAGTGACTTAGCCTTCTCAAATAAAAATGATTAAGCTGAATGACTGAATGTTTTGCTATTAAAGGAATTAATTTCCAGTTTAAAAGAATCATATAAATAAAATATCAGGTCCAGATGTCTTGATTGGTGAATTCTACCAAAAATACAAAAATAAAATAAAATAAAATAAATTCTAAATAAATTTATTCAAAATGTAGGAAGAAATTGAGTGTATGTGTGCATGCACTTGTGTGTGTGTGTGTGTGTGTGTGTGTGTGTGTGTGTGTGTGTGTGTGT
>JANHMN010000002.1:178672107-178737805 GCA_030674055.1 Rhabdomys pumilio | reverse complement strand
TGTGTGTGTGTGTGTGTGTGTGTGTGTGTGTGTGTGTGTGTGTGTGTTTGTCTGGCTGAGTATGCACAAGGGGGCAAACAACAAAGTTCAAGGTAGGGTATCATCTTCTATTACCTGCCATCTTTTTTTTTCTTTTTAAATCAGTGTCTGTCACTGATAATAGTATCTGGCCAGTGAGCTTCTCAGATCTCAACTGTCTGCTCTATTGCTGGGTTCTAGGGATACAAACTCAGGCTCTTGTGTTGTGCTGCAGGTATTTTGCTGACTAAGCTATTTTCCTAGCCCAGAAAAGAATTGTTTCCAAATTAGCAATAAAAATGTTATGACAAGAAAAGAGAAGAATGTAAAATTCTCCCTGGAATTTTTACTGGTTGCGGTAAAAATGCACTAACACTAACTCTAGTGACTAAAGAAAACTTCAGGCAGAGTGTATCAGGCAAGTATGAAACACATGTAAATTTCTTGTTCAGATTTGGGTCCATCCCTGAGCTTTCTTACCAGACATATGAGAATAAAGCAAAGTCCCCACCCTTTAGCACAAACATTAGAAATATTCTGCAATAGACAGCCTTTATTAGTTATAAATTAAAACTGGCCGAAATGAAATAAACAGACTACCTCAAATAAAATAACATTTGAAGCATAAAATATTTGGGGATATATTTAACCAAGCTATTTTAATAGCCTTATATTGAAAATGATAAAATATCATTTTAAAATTAAAGTATCACTTTAAATAAAGTACTAATTTAAAATTATAGTATACTAATATTCTGGGCTCAAGCATGTTAAGAATCAATATCACTAAGATGTCAATTCAGTTCAAATTAATCTGAACATAGAGTATGACCCTATTCAATGCACATAAAATTCCACAGCTGATAAATTAACATAAAATGAGAGAAAACGGGTTAGTTATTGTTCAACAAGAAGAAGAAAATATTTTAATTTATTGACAAATTTATTCTAACCTACATATGGACACAGGACCTAAAATGAACAACTGTGGCAGTTGTTAACCAAATGTCACCATGTATAGAAGAATCACAAGAATGTTCTCTTTATGGACAGAATTAGCTAGTAATAGATGAACTAATCAAGTTTAAAACTAATTCTGAAATTTCTAGAAGAATGCAAAACAGATTACTCTATTCACTGTAAGTCAGACAAATTTTTCTAAACAAGACTCAAAATTTTCTGACTGGAAAGAACTTCATAAATTATATTTTGTTATTTTGTCTTCAGAAGACACTATTAGACAGCATATGGACAAACCACACCTTGTGCCAACCTTACAAAACAGAATCTCCGGAGATGGAATTCACATGACATTTTTGAATCGTAACCAGTGTAATTCACCACCTTAAGTTCCCAAGAGAACATGAGAGTGCCATTGCCCCGAAAGCAGCTATTTACTAGGATTAAAATATAGTCAGAGCCAGAAAGAAAAGATAATTATTTTCCATAAAACCAACAAACAGAAGATTAATCAGAGATTCATGCTGACTGCTGACCTGTGTGGACACAACTGATCTCCATGCAATGACAGGTTCAAAGCACAGGTCACCAAGAAAATAGCAAAATGAAATCTGAAAAGCATGCACATCAGGTTTCCAAGAAAGGCCCTGCAAGTGTGCAGCATCTAAAGACTTAGCTTGTAAAACAAAGACATCAAGCACAAGAAGACAACTCTGGCAAGTTAAATTACTCTTTTAGAGATTGACCCTTGAGTAGTCACTTCAAAGTCCATTTGTTAAGAAAATATTTGTTAGTAGTAACAGGTAAGATGGAAAAAAAATTCCCTGGATAAAAATAATCCATTTCTTTCAATTCCTGGTAAAGTTGCTCAATATTGAAAAGCTGTAGCAACATGGTTTCCTTTTTGACAGAGTATTTGCAACCCAAGAGTAGCAGACAGGAATCCATGTCTCTGACCATATCCCAAAATATGTTCCATGCTTCTCTAGGTTGAAGGATGATATTCAGACATTAAGCCAGAATGATAACCATCCCTTGAAATCACTGTAGTAGAAGACTGATTTCTATCTTCTATCCTGTATCCCAAACTCTAACTGAATATAGGAAACTACAATGTGTATGTCTGAAGTAATAACACAAAACAGGGAATTAACAGACAAAAAATTATTTTATTATTGCAACAGTGAAGTTTTCTTATCTTTGAAAGATGAGCTAAACATTTAAGTATCCTTAATTCTATAGCCGGAGTTAATTATAATTAGTATTAAGATACTAACAATTTATGCACTAAGAAACAACAATGCTAAAATGAGAAGAGAAGCATCCTTGTTTTTGAGAAAGAAATAAATTCTTAATATGCCTACCACTGCTAGTCCAGATATGATGAAGACTGAGACTCAAAAGGCAAAAGTAAATGTGTAGACCCTAAGCAACGCGACTGTAGATTCCTGGCTGGTAAAGATTTAATACACCAATATGAAATTTTGGAAACCTGATCTATGTGGCTGCAACTATTATCATCCCTGTTTTTTCTTGTTGACATCACATCTAAGTGTGGAGACACCATCTTTAATAAAATGTCTTGACATTACTCACACTCTAAATTCAGAATTTCCATTTACTTGCAAAGGAAGTTATTAATTAGCGGCATGGACTTAAGGAGTCATAAATAAATATGTAAGTTATTCAGATTCCTCATTTTGTCTGAAATTCTTGCAATAACTCAGTTGCATGGGAGAAAACACCACACAGAAAACAACTATTATTGTGGCTCCCTCTTGCAGTCTCTTTTCCACGTCTGCAGAGATCCAGAGAACTACCAATTGCTAATTCTTTATTGGATCTGCCATTGAAAGTGTTGCCAACATGGAACTGGAAAGAGAAAACAATGGGGCTTTCTAAGAAGAGCACTGAGCACAAACCCTGGAATTAGCCCTAATAATTAAGGCATCTTGTGAAGGGCTTCAATGGCAGGATAAACTCATCTGTCCCTAGCACAGGACCCATGTCAATTACCCTGAGTGTGGAGGAGGCTGGTCCAAAGCAAGGAACTCAAAACACAGACTGATAGTCTGGACAAAGGCTGACAGTGGGCAAGGGCAAGCTCTGGGTGTTATCTTTAAGCAAAGTGGTTTTAAATATATTTAAATACCATTGGGGGTTAACTGTAAACTAATTTTATTCTATTTCTGAATTAATGCTTTTTAAAATCTGCTTTCATAATTCCTGCTTATCAAGGATTGCCCTTCTGGCATAAAAACGGAGCCAAGACTCAGTTATCAAATACTACGAAGGGTTCTGTTAATTAGATAGTTTATCTTTGATGAGTTGTTGACACTGAGATGCTGTGTGTTAAATAATTTTAAAATATTCTGCAGGGCACTAATGTGGTGGTTTAGAGCATTATTCTTTATTTTTCAGACCCTGCTTTGAGTCAAGCTCGAATGTCTTAGTAAAAATCAGTATGGTGGCTGCAGCATACTTCTTAAATATAAAATCATTCATATCTCAGAATTCTCTGTCTGGGATACTAAATCTTCTGGCTCGTTATTAGGCTGCTATAGACCAATTTTACTAATCCAGCCTCTATAACATGCTGCCTGGTCTTTAACTGCTTGGTACAAACTGCCAGGAAACTCATCGTTGATGTTATTAAACATAATTCTCGGGGTTTGCTCTTTTCATAGCATTTCTTATCTTAAAAAAAAAGCTTTTGCTAATGTTTTTCTTTAGGGTTCTCTTCCTTCCCCTGTATAAATGAATATCCAGAAAATGCATGGTAAATGAAATCTCTAGCTCTGAAAGGTTTTTCAATTTTCATTTTCAAAATATGGTTCGTAAAGACAGAGGCCAAGAACCAATGGCTTGAAGCCTTAGGACAGGCTGGCAGCTTTGTGTTTCTACAAAGAAAATGTGGGCTGCTGTTTCTAACAAGAGGAAAGTTTCTAATTTGTGATGAATTTTTATGAAATATTTCTCTCTGCCTCTCTCTATGGCCCCTTGTCTATCTCTGAATCTCTGTCTATCTCTCTCCTTTCCTTCTTCCCTCCCCCTCTCTCTTTTTCTTTCTTTGTTTCTTTCTTCATGCCTTCCTGCCTTCCAGCCCTCTTTCTTTCTTTTAATATTATGGTGCTTTTTTTTTTTTTTTAAATCAGAGGAGCTTCTCAGATGCACTCTCCCTCTGAGGTGACATCCAGCCCTTTTAAGTTTGTTTCTTTGTTTGTTTATAGTCTAGGGTAGCCTCAAACTTATGACCCTCCTACTCAGCCTCCTGAGTGCTGGAATTACAAACATGTGACAGTATTGCTACCTAGCCCATCAACCTTCAAAATAACAAATTAGTCTCTGTTAGCTCTTAGATTTCAAGTTCCCATTTAAATAGTGAGAGTTTTTCTTCAACCTCATTCTTACAATTTTGTAGTTTTCTTTTTACATTTTCAAAAAACCCTACTTCATTAATTGTGTCTCATAAAATATGTTCTTAAGGCTTTAGTGATAGTTAATTATCCATACACAGAGTAGAAACATGACTCAGAAAAGAAGATGATTTAGGGCAGTGAGGCTCTCTGCAAAAATTCTCCAACTCACCAACATAGTGATTTACACCCTCCCTGTGTCCTCAAACAAGTTGGCTGTGGATGTTTCACTATCTGTATTTCTAAAGTACATATCATTTCCATCCATAGTATTATGGTTCTCTCCATGGAAAATATTATATTAATTATATATGATAAATAATTAACAAAGATAAGTAAATAAAAATGTTCACATGTGGATATGCTTAGGAAGCAGCTATTCTGAATTGTATTTGCTCATTTTGCTCAAGAGAGGTTCTGAAGAAAACTAAAACTGAGAATGGTATCAAACAAAAGGAGGGATCAGTGACTGAAGAGTGCTAGTCACATGTATAACTGATTAACAGGGAAATAGATACGAAATTTCTGAGAAAAGATCGGAGTTACAATTGAAAAGGTTTGATTTGTGTGTTTATCTACTATCCACCATTGTTATATAAACAGCTTAAAACGAAGAAAGCTATCCTTTAGTTCTGCATTTCAGACAGCTTGGTCCATAATTTGGTTCTGCTGTTTCTGCAAAAATCACAATATGGTGGACAAAAGGTACTCACTCGATAGGAGTCACGAAGCAGATAATGCAAGAGAGGGGGAAGGAACATTATGGCATTCAATGGTGTGCTACAAATGACCCTCCTCCCCCAAGTGGGCTTCACCTCCTAAAGTTTCCAACAGACCCAACACATGAACTTTGTGGAAAATTCAAGGTTTAAACTATAATAGTATGATTACTTTAGCCCAGTTCATTATAGAGGTGCTATGATTCCATAAAATCCCCCTAAGTGTGTAAAGAAAAATACTAGAAAATATTCTTACTTACCATAGAGTCTGCATTTTCATCCAGATTGGAGAATGGTGTAAAGAACACTGTGACCCATACCATTTCAGAAACAAAACTTATCCTTGGCGACTCTAAACAATGAGGGCAAATTTGGTGTCTGTGACTGGTTCCTCTCATGGTGGTGAGCTCCCTGGCACCCACTGTAAGAGTGAAGTGTTATAAATGAAAGGTTTCCACATTTTGCTCCTCTTCTTGATCTACCATGTTCATCATCTGACATTTCTTAGCCTAAATAGAATTAAAAGAGCTAATGATAGTCAACGTATTGTGGATTTGAATGTTAGCATTGAAAAATAAATAATTTAAAATATCAGTCTACTACTAAACATAGGAATTCTATCATTACAACTCAGAACCATTAGAATATATGAAATTACTTCTCGTCTTTCAGAAAACACTTCTAGGTCCTCTTGGCACACTCTACCAGAACTGAAATTTTGCAAGCTTTCAATTCTCATGTATCATAGACCTTAGAGGAAGAAATAATTTTATTATTTTTTCAAGCTCTACTTAACTTAATAAAATTGAACGGACCAGGTTTCAAAGGAAGGAATTGTGCCAGAGTAAAAGGTACTAGGGAGGGTAGTTTCCAGATTTTAATGATTTAGCAAATGAAAATATAAAAGTTGGGCTTTTTTCTCTTAAGACATCAAGTACTGGACACTACCCAAGGTATAAGTGCAAAAGCAGATGTTTCAAACATCTACTCTAGAAAGTCAGGTCTCTTGCCTCTCTTCTGCCTTCTTGGATCAAAGCCAGAAGTTTCTTCTTTTCTTTTGGGATACTGAATCTTCCCTGAGGCTGGACCTCTAATTTCCCCTAAGCCTACCTTGAAGAAGCAGAATATTCCAATGTTCTTTGATTTAAGCCACAAGACAAAATATGTAGAGTCTGTTCCCAGTTGTTTCATGGCCCTGATATACTACCAGGGTCAAATACTTTAGCCTTGGTTTCTTGCTTTGGTTTTCCTTTGATTTGTAAGAGAATAAAGGGTGATATTCAAATATATTTTTATATGCACTAGTAATCATAGCCCACTATATTTAGGCCACTTAATTTATACTCAAGGCTTTTAAGATGAATAAACAAAAATGTGTATTTTAATTTTCATTCATAGAAGTCTTGGTACATAGCAACCAAATAACTTCCTGTAGC
The DNA here is from genome assembly GCA_030674055.1 of Rhabdomys pumilio. Classification (NCBI taxonomy): domain Eukaryota; kingdom Metazoa; phylum Chordata; class Mammalia; order Rodentia; family Muridae; genus Rhabdomys; species Rhabdomys pumilio. The sequence continues at coordinate 178,731,256 of JANHMN010000002.1, read as the reverse complement.
CTCCTATATAACCATTCCTTTTGAAATGAGAAACCAGAATAGAGGTTAAGGGAATTTCCTTAGGCTATATTCCAAATGTAGAGAATAAATTATAAATTCTTTGCAAAGCATAAGTCACTCACTCACTATACATCTCTGAAAACCAAAAGATTTCCATTGTAAATTACTAAAATACATATTGCATCAACCAAGCACAGCGATTTTTTTCAAACTGCTTATTATTTGGAAATAAATCATATGAGACCATGCTTTAAGGCCTAAAAAGCTCAAGAATTTCAAAATGATTTCTGCAAAATAGGCTCCCCGGTTGAACGTTGTTTTCATGCTATACTCCCAGGGCATGATACAGAGTAAAAACTACAATTATGTATTAAATGAATGATGAATTGTTGATCACAGTGCAGAATAAAGTAGCTTCATGAAGATGTGGAAAAAAAGTGAAACAGATCATCTCCAGGAATATTACAAATGTTAGAATAAAATATGATCAAAAGAAAATGCAAGATACACCCTGAAGAATGAGTGAACCGTTTACTTATTTAGGGTATCAGATGCTCTTATTCAGTGGGATGGAAAAAGTGAGAGAGAAACAGGTAGGTGAATGTCTAAAAAGTGAACTCTGGATTTTATCTGTTAAATTTTTTTAAAAAAAGATAATGGAACATAGAAAGATATTTCCTTGATGTGATGCTTGATATGAGTATTTGAGCTTAATAGAATCATTTTGTTGTGTGTGGAAGCTCATTATCTTTTATATGATAAAGTTATGTAAGTAGATAGGTTTACCAGTGAGATCGTTAATTCAAATATCAACCTGACAAGGTTAAAGAAAATTCTGGTAACAAAAACAAAACAAAACAAAACAAAACAAAACAAAGAACAAAACAAAATAACCTTGTTCTAAGTATGTTTGCAAGAGAAATCAGTACTTGAATTGGATTCTTGCCACTAATGTCACCTAACACATTGAGAGTCTGAGTACAAAACAACAGGCACTTAAAAGCTAGTCATTTTCTTGGGGCTGAGGCATCCACCTTCTGCTCTTAAACAGAATACCAGGTCTTAGGCCGTGGACCTTTGAAATTTATAAGTAAGTTCCCAGGGATTTAGATCCTTGAGCTGAATGTTTCAACACTGTTCAAACTTGCTTCTCTGAGTAGTGAAAGCATTTGGGGGCTTAAAGATTACAGTCTTTAAGGAATTATAGTCATCCAGGGAAGCCAAGGCAGGAACTCATAGCAAGATCTGAAGAGACACCATGAAGAAATGTTACTTGTTTTCTTCCCCTGGCTCAGCTACTCTTTCTATGCTTCAATCTCCCTACCCACATCAATCAGCAACCAAGAACCCCAACAAACATTTTCACAAGGCAACTTGGTAGATACAATTTCTCAACTGAGGTTCTTTCTTCCCAGATATGTGTCAAGTTGACAAAATTATGACTATCACCAAATTCCATGATTTTTGAAATAATGGATCCAAACCACAGCACATCACCAGCTCTCTGATTTACAGTTTGCAAATATTATACCATAAACTTCTTAGCTTCCATAATTATATGAACTGGTTGCCATAAAATCCCTTATCTATCTATCTATCTATCTATCTATCTATCTATCTATCTATCTATCATCCATCCATTCATCTTCCATCTATGTATCTATCTTAATCATGTATTTTAGTGTAATCATCTCTAAATTATTTATAATACCTGAAAATGTAAATAATATACACTTATTTTCATACAGCATTTATTAGAGGTTCATGAGAACTAAACAATACACAAATTCAGTGCCAACACTTTGTTCATAGATTCAAAATTGTTGTTGGTTAAATCCTCCAATATAGGACTCACAAATATGTAGTTGTAAATGTGTGTCAACCTAATTTGAAATGAAAGATGTGATGACTTTAACATTTTTTCTTTTCAGGATTGTTTTGATTACTTGCCATCCTTCACAGTTACATAGAATTATTTTTATTTTATGAAAATAAGGGAACTTTAACAAAGACTTCATTGAGTGTGTATATTGTATTGGGTAATATGTATACTAAATATCCTTCTTTTTCTCTTTGTAGTGATTTGGATATGATGTTCCCCATAAGTCTCAGACATTTGAAAACTGGGTTCACATTTAATAGCTGTGGGAGGGAGGAGTATGAGGTGTGCCCCTGTTGGAGAAGGTGCACCACTGAGTGGGCTTTAAGGTTTAAAGAGCCTCTGGCCACCATCTCTAGAGTGTTCTCTTAACTTGTGTGTTGGGATATGAACTCTCAGCTGATACTCTAATAGCACCATGATTGCCTGCTTGCTGTCATGCTCCCTGTCATGACAGTGACAGATTCCTAACCATCTGGTAAACAACCCTCTGGAGATATGAGAGTAGGTTGTTTTCCAACCAAGACTTTGATGAGAAACCATCCCCACCCACACTTCAACTCCAACCCTGTGAGAACCTAATTGACCCAGTTTAGCCACACTCAGACTCTGCAGAAATTAGACAAGAAGTGTGGTTAAGTCTTTGGCACATTTTTATTTACTATTGTAAAAGTAACACACCTTCCAATAAGCCTACTCTTTCGAATAGACAAGAAAAACAACATAGTTATTGAAATAAAATAGACTTTAATTATAAGTATCCACTGGCTTTTAAAATTCTCTTTGCATGGAAAAATTAATAGAAAGAAACATTGAATTTTTAACAGTTATAGAACTTAGGTACATTAATTTGTATTAATTCTTTACACTGGATCATCCAAGTAGATAATTTAAGCGATTCAGTAAAGATTCTTATGCCCCTGTTTCTCCTCAAAACAATCATGGATATCAACCTCTATCACTTTAGCCTAATATTCTGATTTCAGGACATATGCCGATATCTCTCAAAAGACGGACCATTTAAACTATTGCTAACATGTTTACATATCGAAAATAAAATTCTATAAGAACAGTGAGGAGGAGTGTAAAACCCTGTTAGTTGGGCAAGGATTGTCCTTTTAAATCTTTATCCTTAACTCAGTCACGCTCCATTATCACTCTATACTAGGGTTGATTTTGATATTTCTGAGATGACTAGCTTTAGGACTTGCCCAGAGGACAGTGAAGGTTTTCAGTGAACATCTCATCGGGTCAAGCTCATCACTACAAATACAAGCTCCAAGATGGAAATAGTATTCAGAAAAAAAAAGAAAATTAGGGTAGATAATTCCATTTAATTTCTAATGTTATATAACGCTGTATTGGTCCTACCACTTATCCAAGCACACATTCGAATTTATGGTGTGTAGTTTCTCTCCATAAACTCAACAGTGATATCTATGGAAAAGAATTAAAACAGAACATTCTTACCGTCTCATAATTTATTTCAAAGTTTGTGTAAAAAATAACTATGATGGAAAATATTTTGAAAAGTACTGTATGTCAATTTGCTACATCCTAGGGAGAAGAAGGATCAGATAAATAGGTCTAACATATGTGAGAAAGTACAATTAAATGTTAAAAATTAAGAGAGAGAAATATTGGCTAGAGTAATTAGGGGACGCGTTGGGAAAGGAGTTGAAACATTTCCTATGACCCAGTCTGTCTTCAAAACCACAAAGATACATCGAGAAAAAATAAAGAAGGAAGTGATTCAGTCTAACATTCTTCAGATAATATAATTAGACTTCTGAGTAGATAGACCAATGGTAATTCTAGATTTGCTTAAGTTAGGTAATGCAATAGTAGATGGGTCTGCCATGGTTCTTTCCTATTCTTTTTTATTAATTCATTAGTTTATTTACACCCAAAATGTTTTCTCCCACCCAGTCTCTGTCACAGTCCTTTCCCCAATCCCCCCTTCCCTTCTTGTCATACAGACCTTTCACCTGCTTGTTTAGAGTCACACCATGATGTTTTTACATTATGTGTGGCTATTGTGAAGTGTGTTGTCGCCCTAATTTTTTTCTCATTTTATATCATATTTTTAAAAGAATTTTGAATCAGTTAATCGAGCATGAAATGGAGATCTTTTCTAACTTAAATTTCCTCAGCTATTGGAGGTGACTTTCAGTCCTCCCCACCAGCAACTTTACAGAGAGGAAGCATGACCACTACAACTGGAGAGTGAGAAACACTATCTACGCCTTGCCTATATCAATTGAAAATTAGCAGCCTTCAAATTAGTTGGAAACTTGATACTGGATAAAGTGTATGATTTGTGGGAATCTGATCTGAGAATCTTTAAGTTGCTGACAACTCAATCTATCTGAAGGTAGTATATATGCCGAGAAGAGAAGAAAAGTAATAGAGATAAGAAAGTAGAAACGCAGAGATATGCTCGGTTTAATGTTAATCTCATTTTTTTTTTTAGATCACATGCATCCCAAAAAACAATAATAATAATCTCAAGAGGTAAATTGGGGGCTTTAATTTCAGGCTTAGTCCTTTTCTTAGCTATTATTCTTTTGTTGTGAAGAGACATTATAAGCAAGAAAATTTGTAAAAGAAAGCATTTAACTGTGTGCTCGCTTAAACTTTCAGAGGGTGAGTCCATGATCATTATGGTAAGAAGCATGGGATCAAGCAGACAGTCATGGCACTGGAGCAGTAGTTGAGAGCTTACACCTTCATTTCTAGGAAGGAAGGAGGCAGAGAGAGAGAGAGAGAGAGAGAGAGAGAGAGAGAGAGAGAGAGAGAGAGAGAGAGCGCCTGAGTCTGGACCTGGCATAGGTTTATGAAACCTCAGTCATCTCCAGTAACACCCCTCCTCCAACAAAGCCATACCACCTAATCTTTTCAATACAGTTTCACTAACTAGGGACCAAGCATTGTAATACATAAGCCTAATACATGAGGGGACCATTCTCATTCAAACCCACCACAGACATTACTCTTACATCCTTATGTGATAAGTAACCATCAGTGAATATTCATGAAGAAAACTATAGCATCACAGTGGAGCCTTGGGTAGATTGCTCCAACAGCTCTGCCAAGGTGGCTTGGAAGTGCAAAGAACTTCACTTACTGAAGCAGAAAACAATTTATCACAAGGATTCTCAAATGATCCATGCCCTCAGACAGATCTGCTAGGCTAGTTTAAAGTTCTCCAGCAGGACTCTTTTTGCTACTGCTGTTTTAAGAACTGCTTTAAATTCATCCTGCTCACAATTTGTAAACGCATGTTCAGGATAAGCTAAATAGCTACATCATAATTGAATATTACTAAAGTTTTCAGGGAATGGCCCTTATTTCTACTTATCACTGTTTGGAACTAATAACAATTTACCCTTTTGTGAACTGCTGATGACAACCTGGAAGAATTTCAAACATAAATATGTGTTGATGGTAAAGTAAGGGCAAACATTTGTGTATTTATTTGAATATTTTTTTAAATGGTGAGCGATCATAGTAACACAATTATATCTCAGAGTATTTAGACCAAAAGTCCAAATAAGTTCTGCCCTTTATCTTTCCCCACAGCCCTCCTCTGCCCCTTTTGCTTTGTGCTCCAGACTTAATGCTTTTGGCCTGTTGGTTTCTGGCTACATTCACCAAATGTGAATTGGCAGGTTATTTTGCTGACTTGCTCCCAGAAAGATTCCTGCAAGTTAATTATGTGCCTCTAACAAACCTATAGTTTTTCTAAATTGCTCCTGTCTTATAACTAAAGCCATATTTTCTAAATTCTGAACCTTAGTTCACCTGCCTCTACATTCCCATATGATAACACTTCCCTGATCATTCCTCCCTGATACAGTTCCTCCAACTTGGTGTCTCTAGGCTGGTTTACACCTTGCCATATATTTACTTTGTGAAATACTTGCCACATAATTCTTAAAAACCATTAATCTTTTTGTTTGATCCATCTAATATGATGAAACTTAACAGCCATTACTATGCTCATATTTGGTTGTGAAAAGCAACCTCATTTTTCATGTAAAATAAATGTGCTATTATTAATCTTATTGGTTTTATAATTTTAGTTGTAGTCAATGTAGAATTTTGAAAAATTATATATCTATATCTATACCAGTGATGTGTTCATAAGACAATTATAACTATCTTTATGCTTTTATGATTTAAATCAATAAACAATAATTAATAGTGATTACAATTACATTTAATGTTAAGAAGATCTTTAATAATGACACTTTCAAAATAAAATGATTATTATTCAAGTTTGAGCATCATCAGTTGAGTATGTTGCTTCTAAAATGGCTTCCAAATATATCATAAAACCATTTATAAAAGCTGTCAGTGTGTGGAATGAACAATTAATGGTTAATGCATATCAAACACCAAAAACTTTTAAAAATCTGTTACAACTCCAGAAGTCACAATGGGGACAGTTGCACACGCTCCGCTAACAGAAGGGTAAGACACGTCCCTGTGAGTCACTGTAGGTTTTCTTAAGTGTTTGTCATCAAAATCTAGATGGTACAAATGCACTTAAAAATGTTCACGGAACAACCAAGAGGCTCTGACATTAGCCTTGAGCCCTCCAAAGCTTGTGGCCATTTCCACCTGTTTCTAAGAGTGGTCCCAGTTGGCCTTTGGGGATACTCCCCTCATCTGTGGGATCTGGTGGTACCTACTTGCTTGCACTTAGGGCGAGGCATCCAAGGACGCCAGAATGCACCAAGTGGCCTCCTATCCAACTCTCCTGACTGGGTCTGATCTCTTATCAAGGAAGTTCATGGACTCCTCGCTTGCGCTGAAGTGGCTGGATGGGGCCTTCTTCTCAGGGTCCTGCTCCACATTGGAGCCCTTGAGCACAGAAGAGTTCATACTGGTAGGGGAGCTAAGCATGTCGGACAGGGAGATCCTGCAGCCTGCACCCCAGTTCAGAAGGGGCTTGCTCAGAATGATCTTGGGGGACGCTGTCATGTCAAAATTTAGCTTCACCTTCTCCTGTTTGTCTTGGCAGTGCCACCGCTGGGGTTGCTGGGATCAAGAAACATTTGGTACTGGCTATTGGGAGTGTAGGGCTTCCTGAACGGGGAGTAATTAAAAATCCCAAACTTCCTCTGTATGTTCTCCATGTGTAAACTTCCCATATCTTTCATGGAACTGTTTTGGTCTTTTTTTTTATAGAAAAGGAGATTTCTTTAGACATGAGGTAGCAATTATTGACTGGAACCCAAGCTCTGTCATATTGTCCAAACCGGCCAGTCTTTGTCTCTCAGAGCATTCACCGGCCAGAATGAAAACTCGGTTTTGCCCAGACGGAAGGGTGTGGGTTGCTACAGGGCTTACAGAACCCGTTGTCTCACTTTTGGGAAGCTGCAAGATAACATTCTGGACATACTTAATTTCATTCATCTCGTGCTCACAGATTTTGATGGTGACTTTTGCTATTTGCATCAACTTGTGGTTTCCTTCATCATAAATAATACAGCTGTGCAAGAGCTACTTGGCATCAGCCCAGAAGGTTTCTGTAGAGCCAAATGTCTTCCCTTTCACATTCATTTCCAATGTACAAAGGTCCATGGGGTGTAAAATATATTCTTCATAGTCGGGGTATTGCTCCAATGGAACAGGTTTCTGGAATGCATCTGTCCCTGGCTGCTTCATTTTTTGAATGGCAAACTTGGGTAGGTAGGACAGCTGTTCAATGGTCAGCATGGTCAGAACCTGTTGGCTGTTGACAACAGTGTCCTATTACTGTTTACTCATTATGTTGTAGTTGAAAGCTTAGTTTTTGATACCTTTGTGTTAGGGCTAACTTAGATGTGAAAAGAATCAAGGTGAAAATTGATCCCCTACCCAGTTATCACACCTCCTTCAAGGCTACTTTTATCCAGCCCTGTCTTGTGTTTTGGAGACGTCATTTGTCTCTACTTGCAGGACTTTGATTCATCTCATGTGGCTTTAGGGAACATATTTAATGTCTCTACACATTAGGCTTCCCACCTTTACCATGGCAACCATAACTGGCTACACCTAGGCTCTCCTATGTGTAGGCTCTGTTGAGAACAGAATGAGTCAGGACCCACATAGGACAAGAACAGTAACCTGAGCAGTATTGACCATGGAATTACTTTCCCTGGTGATATCCAATATGCTGTCTACAAGGATCTGAGAAGAGATGCAATGAAGGGGGATGTCTTAAGTAATGGGCCAGGCTGGTTGGTCTTGGGCAGGAGGATCCTCCCATCTCCCTCTTCCATGTGCTGGGAAGACACATGTATCCCACCACAGCTGCCCCAATAAAACCTGCTTGAAATTAGCACATCATAAGATAAATGTGTGTTCATGTACAAAAAACATCATGGAAGTTGCTGAAATAAAGTCATGACTACACAAAGCACTATCCTTTAGATACAGTGCAAGTGCAAGAAGGAAGTAGGGAGACACAGCACAAGTTTATTTTTTCAATATGCAAAGTCAGAAAGAAGATAATTTCTGTTGATGCAAAATTCATTAGAGAGCACTAAGACCTTCAGGTTGTCAAATATCAGATTAGGAGTACACTACTAACAGTCACTTTAATTTTAGAAGCATATCTACTTGACATGAAAACCCAGAACCACCTTCACAAATTGTTCCCGAAATTAGAAGAATAAACAGTGATAGATACTTAAACTAAAGGAGGGCATAAGTATAAGAATTAGAGCTGGCTGTGGTGGTGCACATCTTTAATACTAGCACTCAGGATGCAAACATAGGTGGATATCTGAGTTCCAGGCCAGCCTGGTCTAGAGAAAATATCAGGACAGGTATTGTTCCACAGAGTAACCCTGTCTTGAAATAAACAAACAAACAAACAAACAACAACAAAAATTAGGAGGAAAATAGTCTTATAATACCTAAAGAAACTGACTTTCATCTGGATGGTTTAATCTTCAATATTACAAAACACTGTTAGGGTTTTGTAACCATCTTTTAGAGATGGGTCAATATGGCAGGAGATGGTCAACATTACCAGTATTTTAGGGCAGGAAAGCCACACTAACAAATAAACTCAAAATATCAGCAAATATACTCAACAAAGTTTTATTCTACATTCACATCACAAGCCAAGATAGGTTATGTAGTTCTCCTTGGCAACTGTTGTCCAACTGTAATTTGAAATCTAAGATGATTTCAGTACTTCCTTAGTTTAGTGTGCCCTATATCCAATGATAAGTCAGAAAACATGGTTTCTATTCTTGGTCCTTACTTGATTTGGGGGTTTAAGGTGTGTGTGTGTGTGTGTGTGTGTGTGTGTACATAAATACAGATAGATAGATAGATAGATAGATAGATAGATAGATAGATAGATAGATAGATATAGTTAGATAGATAGAATTAAGAAGAGGAGAGAGAGCACATAATCTCAAAAGAAGCATGAAGATAAATAACATCAGAAAGCATAATAATAGGGCTGTTAAAAAAAGATTCAGTGGGCATAAAATGCTTGCCCCTAACCCCACCGACTCTGAGTTCAATTCAGTAACACCCATAAGGTTGGAGGAGAGAATCAACTTCTTCTGTTTGGTCCATGACATACACATGCATGCTGTCTTTGTCCAACCCACTATTGACAAAACAATATAATATTTTTAAAAAAGAAAGTCTATGAATATTTGCTGAGCAGCATGCTAATTGGTAAATCCTCAGATTTTCTAGAGAAGTAGATACATCAATGGGGGGAAAAAAACCAAGACACCAAACCACTTCCATTTAGAAATAAGCTTGAAATAATTCTGGTAAGGAAAACAATACAACAATGATCAAAACATGGATTTGCTCCATAGCAGATTAATTTTAAATGCCAAGAAGGAAGAAATAAAAATTTATAGACACATGATCAATAAGACCCATTTCAAATGAAAATAACAGTGTTCTAGAGACTGTCCCTCAGGACAGAGGACAGGGTCAAGGAGAGGATTGGTGACAGTAGGAAAGTAGGAAAGGGATAAAGGTCCACTTAGTAGTCCAGAAACAACAAGTTTATTTTAATAAGTAGAGCAATTTTTTTATAAAGTAAACCATATTGAAAACCTACCACATCCATCTACTTATGCCGCAGTGCAAACAAACTAGAGGGAACAGAAGAGGAACACTTATTAGGAGGGATATTTCCTAAGCATTTTGTAGAGTTGAAAGAAGATATGAAACATTGTTTTAAACCCCATGTTAATAGAAGGGAGCCCACACTAAAACCATTGCTGAACTGACAAATATAAATGATATTTTAAAAAAGTATGAGTATAAATATATACATTATAAGTCTAGAAATTAAGAAAATAAGTCTAGAAATTAGAATATCTGTAAACACACCCCATTTATGAAAAACTATTAAGGGATAATGTTCGGCTCAAAGAAGGTAACTGAGCCACAAAATGTATGAAAAAAATAAAATTTTAATAAGGAAAACTATTGATCATATAAAAGTAAGAATAACTAATATCTTATGCTTTAAACAAAATAAAAGTTTGAATGCCCTAAAAAATGAAAGAGACAGATTAATAGCATTTAAAGTATAGAATAAATCATAGAATATTGTTTACTATAATTCCTAATCCATACCTTGAGATTTCAGTATTATAGAATATTAGAAGGTAGAGCTTGGATGTAGCATAGTACTATAGCATTGTATAGAACCAGAATAGCACAGATATATATATATATATATATATATATATATATATATATATATATATGTGTGTGTGTGTGTGTGTGTGTGTGTGTGTGTGTGCACGTTTATACATATACATGTATATACAATATACATAATAGTAGTAGATGAATGGGATAGGATAGTCTTATATGTAGAACCAAGGAGGTGAGTCTGTTTAACTTTGATAAAATGTTTTTACATTTGCTTTGATATATTCCCTCTATCCAATTTGTTTTCCAAAAGTTGAAAAAGGAAAAGTATAATCAGCTTTATACTATTGAAATCATTCTAAATGTTTACTATTAATCTGGTTAATCATTTATATTTTATTTATTCACCAAAAATAATAAAACATAGTTTTTAGTTTACATATAGCTGCTGTGCTTCTTTTGGTAAGGAGAAAAACATAGTTTCATTGCCTAGTTTGCCTCATGAAACACACATGCACATGCGCACGTGCACACACACACACTTATAAACTTTCCCTGTGCTACCAATCTGCTACAGATTGAAGTTCTTATACAAAATGCCTAAGGCATCCTAGGTAGGTATCTTACTCAAATCTGACTCTTCTATCATAGATAGTAATGATAAAAAAAAAAAAAGCTAAGAGAATTCCTTTTCTGATTTAGCTTCTAAGGGGAAAAGAGTGTGCTGTGGTCAGAAAAGGTGTGGGCTGCTGTTTGATACATTCAATTCATTAAAAGCTTTAGTTTTCATAGATTCTAGGATGAGTACTACTTTGTGTGTGTATCTAGGAAGGGGATAGAGGGATTAGTTGGGATTAAAGATAAAACTCTCTTTGTAATTTTGTAATTATATTTATGTACAGACAGCTTAGCAGTGTACATTTAATCCTGTTTAGTGGTGCATTCTTTAGCCATTGTCTTTTCCAGCAATGTGAACTACAGACTTATGACCCAGGTCGTTGCCTCCCCAGTGGCATAGACTCACATCATACCTGTTGTGGTACTTGGTTCTAATAGCTTCCAACAGCTTACTTAGCCAGAGCACCCATGTCTTTCAAGTTAACCTGTGTGAAGGCAACCGTCAAGCATGTCTTCCTGTGGACCAGGAGCCCCAGCCTGGCCTTTCTCTTAATAATGCAGTATGGGACACAAACCTTAGACACAGGGCAGGCAGGAAAACCATCGACTCAATGGTATCTACCCTATGGGCAATCATCACCAGCTGAGCCTTCTTTTCTCCACCATCAAGGTGGTAACTGCATTGACTCCTGCTCAGAGGGCAGGTGGTCTCTTAGTTCAAACATCTCCTTTGCTATTAGCTTTCTTCTCAGCACTGGCCAGTAGACATTCCTTCTTCTGCTTTGTCACTGGCCTGTACTTGTGGGCCAGCTTAAGTGGCTGTGTAGCTGTTTGCCTGTCCATGGCCCTGGGGGGACTGGTTAATGGCAGGAAGTACTTTGAGCCACTTATAGAGGATGGCTCTTTGCCCTGCAGTCTGATGTAGCTGGGCCATTTGAAGAAGCGTTTTAGATCTCTTTGGGGCTGGATGTCCTGCCCAATGTTGAAGTTCTTGGGCCTTTTCTCAAAGTATTGACCATCTTTATGGTCTCCTGTTTCTTCAGGACATCAGGGGCGGAGCCATCTTCTTCCCCTTTTCCTTCTTTCCTTTGGACATCTTGCTCAGGTGGAGGAGAGCGAGAAAATTCCTTAGTAGAGTGTTAGTTTGTTTGTTTCCGTGTGTGTGTGTGTGTGTGTGTGTGTGTGTGTGTGTGTGTGTGTGTACAACTTTGTATAGGGCTAGGCCAATTGCTGTGAATCCATCTGTAACTCATTATATTAAGCAGCAAATAAGTCTATTTATTACTTAGTGATAAGGAAAGGTAAAATAACTTCAGCACATAAAATACACATAGAGATTACTATGAGACCATTCCTTCAAATAGTCTTTCATTGAAAGAAATAAGGTTTGTCACACAGAACACTTTTTTGTTATATAATTAGATGTTATGACTATCTCACTTTTCTCTTATATTTTAAGCTCAAATTATGTGAAACACAATGGTAGATTTCCTTTAATTCTGTGGCCTGTGTCACAAGACAAATGCAAAAAAGTAATCAATTATTGAACATATCAAAGGAACAGAGAACCCGTGGTTTGACAATGTAAAACACTTGGGAGATATGATTTCTAAAAAGAACATGACTTACAAAAGTTTGGAACTTCTGAACTGCTATCCTGAAGTAGAAAAAAATAATTTGTGCAGACCTTAAGTCATCTTTCCATCAAATGATATTCTTTTAAAAAAAGAATAGAAATAGATTGTCAAGTACTTATGTAATTAATCATTGCTGTTAGAATCATAATGTGGTTTCGGCTTGTGCTTATAATTTAAATTTAACACCGTTAAATTATTGAGGATCAAAATTCTTACCTATATAGGAAGACAGCAAATATCAGATTTTACTTTTCCTTTGTTTACTTAATAACATCTCAAAAAAATAGGCTCATTTTAGCATTTCCCTACTCATCCAGTAAAGCCAGTTTCAGGTAACAAGTGACTGCTTTCCTATGTGATGTTCCAAGGTATAAAGTGACCAACAGAGACCAGAAGAGAAATCATGTCAACACACCAGAATTTCAGCAAAGTTTTAAGAAGAAATCGTGTGGCTAAAGAAGAGAAAATTAAGAGTAAAAAACAAATAAACAAAACAAGCGTAGAGTTAGGATCCAACACACACATGTCAGAGACCACAGGACAGACTGTTCTCACTTTTTAGGGGTCTTGTTGATTTTGCACTTCTACTTCCTGTCATGACTTATGTGACTGTAGGCAGACATAGAGAGAAATACAGTACAAATTAAAAGTATTGGTATAAATGTATAATAGCAACCAGGGTACTATGCAGTTAAATACTAAATCACAAGACTCAAGATTCAGAACTGAACCAGTATCATTCTCAAGAAAGAACAAATGTTTGTTCTTGGGGCCTATCTGATGCTTATATTAAATTATATTGTTTGGCTATTGTGTCTTGGGAGGTTGTTATTACATACAGATCAAAATCACGGTCAATAGACCTCTGAGCTTCTGTTTTTCCAGAATCTATTTACAAGAGAAACTACTATACATTTATCTGCTTTGCATTTTTTATATTTTAAATTTTTATATTTTACTGAGCATATTTTATTCAATTATGTATTTTTAAAGATAACCAGAAAAATCGTGAAAGATCATCATTAGTGGCTTTTATTTGAGAATGGAAGAAACAATAGACAGACAAGTTGATAGCATAGTTTCACCTCTGAGACGTGCTTTTCTGTCTGCGCAGGATCAAAAGAAAAATAAGCTTTCTGATATTAACATAGGTCATTTTTCTAACTCAGCCTTAAGCTATTCCACACTCAAGATTCCTATTTTCAAAGACACTGAGTCTTAAGGGAAATGTTGTATTTTAAGCTACTAAGTCAAATTGATCAATTTAAAAATATATCTACCTAGAATGCACATCTGAAGCAAAATCTAAGAGAAAAAAATAGACAGTATTTGTTGGAATCCAGATAAACAAAACCACTAGAATAACATTTTGAACTAAAATATAAGGTTTAAATGGAATTTTTCTTAACGTTTAGAAATAATCACGCAGAAATAATAAAAAGAAACTCCTCCTTCCTTCCTTACACATCCTTCGCTTCTTTCTAAGCCAGTCTTTCCCTTACCAGTATTACTTACATATGGTTAAAATTGAAAATGGTAGCATTATAAGTTACTGTGTAAAACCAGAATATTTTACTGAAGATAAAGAGGATTTTTTTTCACTTGGGCATTAATTGCCTGTTATATAATACATAGTAAGTACTCATTAACAGTTTTGAAAAGGATACAATTTCCGATCATAACACACATAATGACATGGATCCTGGAATATACCAAGTTTGTGTTAGAAAGACTATCTACCTATCTGCTCCATCATCGATACTCTCTTTGCCCCAAGTGTACCCTCCACCTTTAATAGTGACAATCTCAGCTCAGCTAGAAAATGAGTTATTCAAGGAAGACAGGTGCTTTAGAGACAGGAAAGATTTGTTTTATCAGCTAAGACTCATTCATAGTGACCTTGAAAATAAAATATATGACTGTTAAATGCTCCTAAGATGCTTTCTAAAAGATTTTAAACAGTTGTATTATTTTGAAACAATATCTACTATTACAGATAACAAACAGAAATAACACTTAGCACAGTTAAATCTATGAATGTCTTATTTATTCTTCTTCTATACATTAAACGCATCTCAGCTAGACTAGAACTATATTTCTCTGTTTCTATACAGTAAGAAAAGTGTGAGAATGGGTAATCTGTGTACCCCACATTCTAAACTCAAAACAGATTCAGAATTAGTGTCAAGGTAATCCTCTTGAGGTTTGAGACAGTGATAGTTTTCCTCAAAGTGCACACACACACACACACACACACACACACACACACACACCACAAAGGTATATTTCAAAACACAAAAGTATACACACTCAGCTTTACCGGTTCAAGTTATTTGACTGCGTACAGGAAATGAGCCATGGGTGCAATGGGTGGAAAACTAAAATCCAAAATCCAAAGTGACTGCTTTCTAAAGGAAAAGCAATGCTATATTTGTTGGCAGACTAGAGGACTTTCCTAAAACTACTGACAATGGTTGTCTGAGTGGCTCAAGCCTTTGTAACCCAGCAACTGTTGATAATTTGTCAAAAGTCTACAAAAACTACTCAGCTAATGCTGAGTATTAATAAAGGACAAGGAAAAGATGGTATGTAAAGAGAGACCATGGGAAAATTGTATTTTGTTATTACATATGGTCTGCACCTTACAATTTCCCATGTAATTATAAAGTAGAAAAGTTGGGTTTGAGCAATCTTAATGATATGCAATCTATATCCTGTAGAGATCTAACAGGATGTCTCATAAGATGGGTTGAGACTACAGAGAAAATGTAAAAATCAAACTTATTTCCAGTTTCAGAGAATAAGAGGGACTGCACTCATGGGTCCTGTGAAAATAGAATAGTCTCATCACCAGTCAGGCTTAGATGGAGCATGGCCTACTGAAGGCAAACAAGAGAGTACACTATGCCCACCAGAGAAGAGAAAAGAAGAGGAGAGGAAGATGAGCCATAAGTCCAGCTGAAACTAGAGGGGAAAGGGAAGGCTTCCAGTAGAATGTGAAATTAAAGGTGCAGAAGACACATGACTGGACTCTTAACCTACTAGACACTGTTCTGGTAATTTGAGTGGCTGTAAAGTCATGGAATTTAAGATGGTACACCAGGAAAAATGAGTGGTTAGTATGCAACAGAGTGAATAGAAAAGTAAATCTCATTGAGGTTACCCCTCAGTGAATCAAAGCGACTCAATAAGTTTAATAGAATTTAACTTTTGTGTGTGTGTGTGTGTGTGTGTGTGTGTGTGTACAGATGTGTGTGTTTCTGTGTGCAAATTTCTGTTGTTTGTATGTGTTTACATGTTTGTGTATGTGTATTTCTCTGTGTATGCATAGTCACGTGTGTGTTTCTCTGTGTAGAATTCTGTGTCTGTGTATGTATGTATGTGTTTCTGTGAGTGTTTCTGTGTGTGTCTATATATAAAGGCAGAGGCAGGGGAAGGCTGCTGGGTGTCCACCACTAACATACTTTGCCTTGTCTTTCTAAGCTTGTTTTCTCCTGAACCTGGAGCTCACTCTTTCTTGGCTAGGCTGGAAGCCCAAAAGCCTCAGCGATCCTCCTGCCTCTGTCTACCTCAAAACTGGGGAAGCAGACTTGTAACCTATGCCCAAATTGGTTCTGTGATCCAGGCACTGAACCATCTCTCCAGCCCCAATTTTAAGTTTTAATCACGTTAAAAAGAATTTTAAAATAAATAAATCCCGAAAAATGTATACCACACTAATATATAAAGGCCATCTTTAGAAAGTTCTTACCAGAATTTGAGGACATATAGAACTCTGTATTTACAAGCCATATCCAAACTAGAATCTGTATTTGTGTCCCTGTATCTCACACTAACATAGTAGACTCATCTCTTACAAAGGGTATGTTATATTTCATAGGCTTCTTGTTTTATAATTAAAATCATTTTTATAAATATTTTTCTCTTCATGTTCTTGTGCATCTGCATTGTAAATTCCTTTCCTCATGTTTTAGTTTTCACTTGAGCCATTTCTTCGAATTGTTATTTATAAGCAGTTTCAAGGCTTTTTATAAAAAAAAAACCTTTTTTATTTATTCTGTGACAATTTCACACGTCTGTTTAAGATATTTTGATACTATCCATGGCTCATTACCACATTCTCTTCCCCTCCTTCTCCCTCTGAAAACCCACTTCTCAGTAAGTTTCCCTCTTCCTTTCAGGTTCTTTGAGAAATGACTCACTATGTTTAATAGAATCATTTGCATGAATACTGCCAGAAAGTTAAGCACTAAAGACACTGGATACACCACCAAAGTCAAGGACTCCACCTCCTCTGGCAGCTACCAATTACAGTAGCTTCTCAGCTGCATGTAAGACATTTCAAGACTTTGGATGAAATAAATTCATGGAATTTGTTCCCAACCAACCTTTTTATGAATGCAAACAATAAACACAGATACAACCTTCTCCACAATTTCATCAGAATCCCATGATGTCATTTTAATGTTTTATATTTTAGAGATATAAAATAGGCCCCTATCATTGGAATCCACACATTTTGGATTCGTCGTCACCAGGAATTGTGTTTTCTCTTGGTAAATTTCTTCCTTTTATTCTTTCCTCTGTATGAGATTATCATAGCGTTGTGCATACTTGATGAACTTTTTATAGGTTGTGACTATTTACTCTTCTACCTTAAAGCTAGCTCTACTCTTCTAGTTGTAGCTCAACCTTACAACATGCATGCACAAAAGCATAGGCACCAACATATTTCTGTATTTAATTACTCTTTAATTACTTGTGTTTAATTACTTTGGCCTCCTAAATTATTCAAGGACTGGGGAGATATCTCAGCATTTAAGAGCACTTGTCGCTTTTTCAGAGAACACAGGTTCAATTTCAATCACTACTCTCATGACCACTCACAGTCATGTATAACTACTGTCCCAGGATAACTGACTCTCTCTTTTAGCCTCCACACACATGCCCTAGGCATGCACATGATGCACAGACACACATACAGGAGAAGCACTGATACCCAGAAAATAATTATTTAAATAAGTAATTCAAGAGCTCATATCATTTGGGAGAAGAGGTTCATTATCTAGTACACGATTCTTAAACAAGCAATTACATTCAGTTAATTGGGGCTATTACTGTGACATTCCTGTAGGATTCTTTAGGACTGAGAGGCATATTTGGAAGCAGTTAAGGACAATATGCTCCATATGTGTGCAAAGAACTCTTTCTGTAACATTCCTCATCCCTTAAGAATTATTGGAAAAGACTTATTTATATGTATTATATGCATTCCTACAGCATCTTAGGGGGGAAAGTTGGGGGCTGTTACATAGTTTGAAAAAAGCACTGGTGCTGTCTATGCCCTGGACCACCCGCTGCCTGACTCTATTTGCCCTTGGGAGCTGGCAATGAGGTGTCACAGAGTCAACAGCACAGACTCCAGGAGCAGGTGAGAAACACCACAGCAAACTCATCTGAATGATGCTGGAAACTTCTTTAATATCCTCCACTCGTGCCCCATTGGTCCCAAGAAAGCATCACTTCTGAATAGCAGTTCCTAATTGACTAGCATTGTCAATGACAGCAATCCTTGCTCTCTCAAGCAGGCTACAATCTCCTGCAGGAGACACCTTTGCAACTGCACATCCCCCTTCCTGCATTTACTTATAGTTATATATAGTCATTCCTCCTACACACTGGTCCTTCTATGTGAAATAATAGGATGGACATAAGTGGTTACTCTATGAAAAATAGGTGAGACAATTCCTTTTCTTACATCCCCAATCAAGAGATGCACAGTACCCAGGTTGATTTCTCAAGAGTTAGAATGTCTTAGAGCAATGTGAGGAAAAAGAGTCTCAGATTGTGTGTGTGTGTGTGTGTGTGTGTGTGTGTGTGTGTGTGTGAGAGAGAGAGAGAGAGAGAGAGAGAGAGAGAGAGAGAGAGAGAGAGAGAGTAAAACCCCAGACCAGTGGCTTCTGTGCCTGTTTATGAGGGACAAGGGCTTTCAGAGTCCTTCTGAAAATCAAGGAACATGTCCTGGGATC
Organism: Rhabdomys pumilio; assembly: GCA_030674055.1. Lineage (NCBI taxonomy): Eukaryota > Metazoa > Chordata > Mammalia > Rodentia > Muridae > Rhabdomys > Rhabdomys pumilio. The sequence goes on along the minus strand of JANHMN010000002.1, from coordinate 178,712,456 downwards.
TGAGCTGCACTCCCTAGCTCGTTCCTGTGTAGAAACAGAGAGAGAGAGAGTTAACAAACATTGCCCAGGAGCTTTCTACTCTGCCAAGAATCTTAGGCCTGCAGGCAGTGAGGGAAAAGCATAGAAAAAAGCAGGGTAGTCAAACTAAAGCATGTAGTTTGTAGAAGACAAATTGTTTCGGAGAATACAAAGGCCTTCTAGTACATATACAGCATCTGTGAACATCTACAACAGCCTGTATTGTTCTGTTCAGAAAGACCTCAGTCCCTCCTCTCTTCTAGGTTCTTAGTTTACAAAGGGTCCGTTTCACTATACCTTTCTGCCAAACATCTCCCAACATTCTATTTATGAAAGCTTTGTCAAAATGAAGAAATGATGAATCCGGGAAAAAGTCCAGAAGCTTATTAAAGGTTGAAGTATTTCCAACTCTTAACCACTGTTTAATTGCTTATATTCCTAGGAAGAGTGCTGCACTCATAATTCTTACAGGTCAGCTGTAAAAGTGATCATGGTTGCACAAGTATGTTGTCAGAATCAAAGTCTTCCCCACTAATCCACACTTGGTAAGCAAAATAAGGTTATTTGTGTAAGAAAGACAACTGACCACATGAGTGTTTTAAAAGCCAAGGTGAACATTCTTTTGCTTTCTGGGTGTGGGATTCCATACCTTTAATTTGAACCTTTGGAAGTTAGAGACAGACGGGTTGCAAATTCAAAGACAGCCTAGGTTAAAGAGTCAAACAAAACACTTTCTTGCTCAAAATTATCTCTTTTTAAGCATTCTATACTTCTTGAAATCAGAAGCTGGCTTTTTGCCAATTATCTTATTAAAAGGTAAAAGGGGGCCCCAAATGGAGCAATTCAGAAAGTCCTCTGTCAAATATGTGCAATTTGGTAATTACTTTTTATTACAATAACTTTTATTACAGTAGTTCAACAGTGATTTAAAAAAAAAAAGGAAAGAAAAGAAAAAGGAAATGAAAAAGAAAAAAAAGAAAATAGTTTTGAGAAGAGGTGACTAGAAATTGGTCCAGTAAAGAGAACATAGGATGAAAACCAATCAAACTATTTTTAAACTCCTTTTAAAACTATAAACTTTTATTTATTTATTTTGTGAGTGTGTGTGTGTGCGTGTGTGTGTGTGTGTGTGTGTGTGTGTGTGTGTGTGTGTCCAGGTTCCCATGGAGGACAGCGGTATCAGATCACTGGTAACTGTAGTTACAGGCAGTTATGAGCTGCTGCATGGAGGTGCGAGGACCTAAATTCAGGACTTCTGCAAGAGCAGTGTGTGCTCTTAACCTCTAGCGGTGTCTCCAGCCCCGTTAAGCTTGTAAAACCTGTAAGCTCTCCTTTAATTCCATCATGAATAAAAGTTCTACCCTGTAGAATTTATTTTTAAGAAGAGTGCAATCAAAGGAGTGCTAACTCAGATTTTATAACCTACAAATTAAATTCTCTCTCTCTCTCTCTCTCTCTCTCTCTCTCTCTCTCTCTCTCTCTCTCTCTCTCTCTCTCTCCCTCACACACACACACACACACACACACACACACACACACACACACACACACACACACACACACACACCCTAGATCTCACATACACAGAGTTGCCTGCACAATATCTTCCCTCACTTTTGCCTTGTCAATGGGACCCTGGCTTTTTGGAGAGGCAACAATCTGTCCAGCTAAAAATACTTGTTTTCCCAGACTCCCTTGCATCCTAATCAGGTGGCACAGTCCTGCTCTATGAAATGCAAGCAGACATCTGCTAGGATTGATGGGAAAGCTGTTGCTTTCCAGATATAGTCACCACCCATTCCTGCTCCCTCTCCACTCCTTCATCTTTCCTTTATGTCTGCTGAACTATTAGCATAAGACATGGCGGGCAAGCAACTTTCTTGGAAATCATAAGATGCCAAGATTAAGGGCAAAAGACTACTAACTGTGTGTGGAAGGACAGAACCATGGAAAGTATTTAGGTTCTTGACAGTGTGATTGAGCTACACACCTACCCTATGCTACCTACTCACAAACTTCAGATTGCTGGGACAGCTCTGCCTGTGGATGCTTTAGGTTACTTTCAGCTGAACACCCCTGTAACAGGTCATCTTTCTGGCCCTAAGGAAACATCAAATCAGAAAAGACCTAATAATGCCTTTTCTAAAATGCATGTTGAGTTTTAGCCCATGGATTTCTGTGCAGACACATACAAAGGAGGAACCCCTGCTGTGGTGAAATGCAAATTCACCAATTGTTCAGCTCTGTGCTCTCACTGACATGACAGAAAATTATTTATCAATACCCTCATTCTAGCTACCAAACATATAAAAATCTATCCATTATTGGAGCCTATATCTTGTTGCTACAAAAAATAATAAAGCTGTTTCCTAAAAGAGAATATGTGTGTTTATTGATTACACTGCTGTTGAGTGAATATTGTGCTTTAGCTGGTAAGCCTGTATAACCTGGGTTTCGGAGAACCTCTTCTATATAAATTCAAGAATATAGTTTCTCTTCGATGAAATGCCTTAAACAACATGTCCAGAAAGCTCCCAGTGGGGCAATGGAGTCAACATGCAGACAATTAAATTGATGCTGCCAGAGGACAGGGACTACACACTTAACCCCTCCCTCCCCTGCCCATCTCCACACTAGGACTTGCCCATCCCTTTCTTTTATGGCTGTTCTTCGGTTGCACTCCTCATAATAAGCCGGCAATAGCAATATTTTTTAAAAAAGAGTTTCTAAAGTAGAAATTATGAGTCTGTAGAAGCAGCCTTGGAGAGAGAGTGCTTTGCTTATGTGCACAAGGCTCAGAGTTCAATCAATAATGCTGCAAAAGTAAAAATAAGAAAGCGAAAGGTATCACTAAAGGTGTACTGATACTGAAACGTGGAGATCTGAAAATGAGTGCTGCAGTAGCCAATTTAAAAATATATCTTTCTATGAGCAACGTTTTTGGACATCTAGGGCCTTACTGCTTTTCCTCTGTATTGATTTAATCCTGCTATTTGCCTGAATAACTGGTATAGGTTAATAGGAGATAGACATTTCTCATGCTTCACACACCGTGTATTTTGTGCCCATGTGGGTATGTGAAGAGCATTCAGAGAAGAAACAAGCTTGCAACAGATTTAACTACCTAGTTCCCCACCTTCATGACAGCTTGAATTATGCTCCAAACTGTCAATGCTTCCAATGCTTCACAGGTAAACAGTTTTCAGACCTGTTTTTGAGACCAGGATAGTTTGTGTATTTGCTTTTACACCTGTGGACTCAGTATACTTAGACTGCTCCTCAATAGTCCCCTGACTCCGTAATGGATGGCCTCTTACAGAGACAGCTGGCTTAGGAAGAAGCATAGTGTGCAATAACCCTATGTAAATTATAGGGAACTAGAGTGGAACCCAGGCACACAGTAAGTCATCCATGAGTAAAGCTTAGTATGCACACGGCTGGATGCACTGTATTTTCTATGAGCTCAGCTCCCTGCTGTGATTTAGAGCTAATAGGATACACATGTTATTTGTTTGTCTTTGTATTGGCAATATGCTTATAATAAATTGTATTGCTTCTAGGAACATACTAAGGAGCCACTGAATTAATGTTCCTGCTTGGTGGCACCAGCTTGTTCCATACAAATACAAAACGTCAATGGTGTCAGAATTTTGTTTCAGCATAAAATACGAATGTGTGCACATACATTTGCAGACCTGTGGGGTATTTTTGATTAAATAATTAAACATAAATGTTAACACACAATGTATTCACGTATAACATTTATGTACACATACACATTTGTCTTATTCATTTACCCTTAGAATGGTTCATATTCTTCACAGAAATATGTACTATTTATGTTCTCACTTTCTTCAAAGGAGCATACACGGTCCATAAAAGAAGTTCCTTTAGAGACAAAAGAAATATGAATTGATGAAAACTTGAGGTTCATAAAGGGAATTTCTATGAGGAAATGGTCATGAGAATATAGAAAATTAAGAACAAAGTTAAGGTCAAAACAAAGAGAAACATTCAAGAAATTGAATTTTGGTTATAGCATATTTTTCTTAATAAAGTACAACCAACTAAAAATGAAATTTCTTATTACATTGTTCCTGCTGTTGTTGACACTAACACTTAACATCTTAGTCTGCACCTAATGTTCTATTATACAAAACCAACCTAATTTTTTGGCTAAAGAAAGCATGTGGTCTAGACTTCTAGAAGGAAAAAGTACACCCTCCTTGATTTGACAAGAAAAGTATATTTGCAACCTGTGTCTGCTCTGTATTTTTCAGCTAGGTTGAGGACTGAAGTTCTAACTTCAAAACAAATATAAAACATCTACTGATAAAATTATTGCTGATGAAATGAAAACATAATATTATATCCTTTAGAGGATATTTGAGAATTCTAAAGGCAATGTGTGACTGTTCCCCACCGTTCACATATACATTCATTTTTAATAGGGAAATACCTTTAAAATTACAGGTATATGAAGATGGATGAAGAATGTAGGAAGTATTTTTCAAAGAAAAACTGCAAGAGGAAGCGATAATAAGACTATGTAGATAAAACAATTCAGTTTCCTAATAGCTTCATTCTGTTTAAAAACAGTCCCCTAAAAGAACAGAACTACTGAAAGTGTTTGTAACTCCAACCAAAAGCTAAGAAGAGAAGCAGTATAAGTTTGAGGCTAGCCTGAACTATACAGCAAACTCTTATTGAAAAAAAAATTAATTTGCCTTTTCACAGTGTTTAGTTAAAATATACGTCTATACTTTGTTTTTCCCTGTGAACATCACTAAATGTACATACACATACAATAAACCTGAATAAGATGAAATGGTACACGTATTCACGATACTATGAAATAAGTGCTAATGGCTTTAATGTGTTTATGAATAATGCATACAATGAGAAAAGTTAAAAACACTTTTTTTTCTTTCCTATTGTGGTGCTTTAAATGAAAATGACTACCATGGGGAGTAGCATTATTGGGAACTGAGGCCTTTTTGGAGTAAGCATAGCATTGTAGGAAAAAGTATATCAGTGGGAGTGGGTTTGGGGTTTCAGAAGCTCAACCATGGTCCAGTGGCATTATCTCTTCATGGTGCCTGCTGACCTGGATGTAGACCTCTTAGCTGTCTCTCTAGTACTCTGTCTATCTGCATGCTGCCGTGTTTTCTGCCACGGCAATAATGGATTAACTGATTTGTAAGCCAGCTCCAATTAAATAGTTTCCTTTATAAGAGTTGCCAAAGTCATTGTTCTCTTCTCAAAAATAAAACCATAACTAAGACGCATTGTTACCAAATAAGTTGGACTCAATAAAACAGTCACACATAAAGAATTGATAATTCTGAACTCAGAAGAATAGATAAAGTATATAAATATGTGAATAATACAATAGTCATGGAAGAACATCACATAATGGCACTATATTGCAGAAGATATTCTTTGTCTAGAGAATCAGTCCTCATATTTTTAAATAATGTGTATGAGTACTGTGTATGCATGTCCACCTGCATGCTAGAAGTGGGGATCAGATCCCATTAAAGATGTTAATGAGTCATCGTATGGTTGCTGGGAATTGGACTAAGGACTTCTTGAAGATCAACCAGTGTTCTTAACTGCTGAGCCATCCCTCCTGTCTGAGCAGCACTTCTCAAAATATGGGTTACAAGGCCTTTGGAAAATCTTTATCTCCAAAATTATTTATATTGTAACTAATAAAGATAGCAAAATTACAGTTATGAAGTAGTAAATAAAATAATTTTATGGTTGAGGGGTCACCACATGAAAAATTGTATTAAAGGGTTGCCACACTAGGAAGGTTGAGAACCTCTCCTCTGGAGGATGTCCGTGTGCGTAATAACACTAGTGTTGAGCCTATCCATATGATTTCAATCACCTCAACCATTGATTGAGATTGATTTGCATGTTATCTTATATATGGACTGATGTTCAGACCATGGAGACAGGTAGGATTATCAACTGGGCTTATATAGTTAGCATAATTAAATCAAACTTACAATAGACATCTTCGTTTGGACCACAGATGAAAATGCTGAGCACTGTGTAGGTCATTCAGATCCCTTTGTTTGCATTTTTCACTCTGCATCAACTTTTATAAATAACAGCTCTCAGCTAATTTACAATAATACCCCAAATTGACATATGCAAATAAGAATTCTTCAAGTAAAACTACACAGATTATTATAATTTATAAATATACCTGATAAATAAAAGAACTGATAAAAATAAACCTTTCCCAACTGAAAAAAACATAAACTGATTACAGATTTAATGGCAAAGTCAAAAAATGCCTCCAGTATAAAACTCTGTGTTAATTGACAAATGGAATATTTCCAAATTCAAAAACATTGTCAAAGTTGAGTTTTTTTGGGGGGGACATTAAAATCTATTTTATTTATGTATAACAATTCAAATTGTTATATCATTACTTCTCTTAGTTTTTCTAATATAGTTGCTAGATTTTTTTTTAAAGAAATCCCCCAAAACCTGAGTGTATTTTTCACCCAGGAATTTGGAATTGAAATAGTAACTCAGAAACAAAGCGGCTGGTGTTTCATCTTTTTCGTCTCACTTCTCCTGGATGGGCCTGGCAGTACCTGCTTCAAGTTGGTGGAAGCCAAAAGATTTTGTTAAAGGCTTCAAACTCCACTTCTCCAGAAGTAGGGGGCTCCTAGCACCATTTCAGAACTTGTAAAGATTTCACTCAAAATCCCACAAGGGTGAGGTGGGGATGGACTCTGACTCCTTTATTCATTCCCATTCTCCCCTTCTCAGAGTACCAATAGAAGTTTTGTTCTGTAATCCCCCTTTGATGAGAAAAAAAAAAGCTAGCTAGGCTTTCATACTTGGCACTTTTCATTCTAGAAAGTCCAGTGTCAATGCTGTTAGTGCTAATATTGAAGCTGACAGTAAATACAAACTACTTAATGCTGGCTTCTGTAGGCCAGTGATGTTTCACACGTTCAACTTTTACAGGCATGAAAAATAATGGAAGAAAAAAGATTTGGAAATATATATAGATGTTAGCTTTACATATTCCTTTTCATCATTTCCCCACATCATAAGTAATCTGAATAAATAATTACTATATTTTATTAACTTTGTGCTATGAAAATGCAAGCTGACACCAAAGTAGAAGATAATCACTAAGGAAATTTTAGCACCTTACTAAATCCCATAAATATGGATTAATAAAATGTTCACTACAGTTTTTTTTTAATATTTGCAGTCCAATATGAACATCACCCCTGACTGATGTCAGCCAATATCAGTCATGTTGTAAAGTATATATCCACTAGGATCAGAGTCATTTTTGCTCATGGTCTCCTTTTTCTGTTTTCTGTTTAATTCAGTATTGTATTAGTGTATTGAAGCCTAAAAAGTATTTTATTACAGACATCACTGATATCTCATGTCTTAGGGACAGAGATAGTAAAATTTTAGGGGACTTCACTAATCACTTAAATGTTGACTTCAACCTGTAGATGTGAATACTAAAGCCCAGAGGACCTGGTTTCAATGGAGCACACTGGTATGGACTTGCCTCTACCTGCATCCACTGAGCAACCTGTTGAGTTTATAGTCGATACTTCTGTGTGTAATCATCAGCAGAAGCATTTACATGATATTGTAAGTGGTGTGTATTGAGAAAATAATTTTCAATATGTAACTCGTTCAAGGAGCTCACAAAGTTGCGGAACAATGGGAAATGTTAATTCCGTGAGATGTTCTTCAAATTGATGGTTATTTTGCATTGCCACAGTCAGCTGAGGGATTTTACTGAGTGACTACCACAGGTTCAGAACCCTGCTGAATGCTACAGTGAAACCAGAAATAGTATAAGTCATATTATTTTCTGCACAAAATTGTGAATACATTGTAGTTATTGTAAATACATTGTAGTTATTAAGCACATAAAGAAATATTCCCTAGTAGAATTTGTAGCTTTTTATTCTGTCTCTTAATTTGGCAATTATCCTATGTATAATACTTTCTATTGCAGGTACCCTTCCAGCCCAGAGAAACTAAATATATTCACCTTTTTCTAGAAAAGTAATCTTCCTTCATATAAAACAGACATTCTTTCAGTGGCAAGCACAGCTTTTATGGTTTATAATACTTCATAACATCTATGTCAGAAATACTTTAAATATTAAATGCATTTAAGTAATATTTGGTTTCCCATTTTGTTACACAGATATATCTATCCATCAAAGAGGTTTCTGGGTATCTTGAGCAACCTGTTTGCAATCTTATTGACCCAGAAGAATGCTAACCAACAGTTTAAAAGCATCTTTTCAGGCACTCTGTAGACTTATTATTGTAGATAAATACTTTCCTTTGACATCTTAGAATATTAACTTTAAAATTCATGAATTACTCAATACATCTTAGTGTTTCCCAGTAGCCTAATAAACCTGAGTTGAAATTACTGGGCTCTGAGCTTGCTATGTGCTAAAAGTATTTAAAAAAAAAAAAAAAGCCTAGGGACTTTGCTTGACATTCTCAGAACTTCATTTCTGAGATTTTAGAACTTTTAATCAGATGCCACATCTCAGAGTATTTGTGTGAGTTTTTAACCACTCCTGACACACACACACACACTCATTTTCTGAAGGCTACTATGGGTGAGGCTACCACCTTAGGCATTTTCTACCACTCAAGGAGTGTGACAGAGTAATAGCAAAAAGTAAATGAGCCAGCACATTGTAACCTGAGACCACTCACTGGAGTGGGGCTGAGCTCTGGGTTTGAATTTAAGTCTCTCACATTTTTGAATGAAACAATTTAGATCGACCCTCTTGATGCCTCTATGTAATAATCAGAAAACAACAATAACACTTTGGGGTTCAAGAATAAGGAATTTAATATATAAAACATTTATAATAATATTGTTCTTAACTTGCTTCCTCTATTATAATTGTTATTAAAGAAGAAAAGAGAGGGATCAGAAATATATGTATATTTCTCCAGAAAAGTATAAAGTTTGGTGACATTATTATTTTTTGAGTAACTTAACAGATGGTCAGAAGCCAAGAAATAGTGGAAAGACAAAGATAAGAAAAACTCGACCACAGGGAAGGACAGTTTCAAATGACATCGGGAGACAGGATTTAGCATCTCTTTCCTGGGTAATGTTTGATGTTTCTGTTTACAGCTTTACAAATCTTAATATAATGAAAATTGATAATGCTTATTTCTGATGAAATAAACTTTCTTATAAAGACACCTTCTGTGTATGAAGTTTCACCCTCTGAAGTTTGACTTACCTGTAATTCAAAAGTATAAAGTAGACAATTTTTCAAGTCAGCAAAGACAAATTGATGCCATGAATGTATGACTTAAATACTTTATTTGTTTAAGTTATTTAGGAAGGTACAAACCAAAAACAGCAATATAGTTACCTCTGCTTACAAATAATATTAAATATCATCATAGCTAGGAAAGCCCTAAAGATTCCACTTAAATCCTAAAAACTAATCAACTAATAAATGAATACAGAAAAGTGGAATACCAAATCGATATGCATTGAGTTTCTATACACTCACAGCAAATAATCTTGAAAGAAAATTAAAGCTACATATCCAATTTACAAAAGCATCAAAGAAAATATATCTTGTTTCATGGATTTGAAGACAATACTAGTAATGAAAATGTATTCCAAGTTATCTACAGAATTTGCTTGTTGCCCAAGCATGGTGACCTGAATTCTACCTCTGAGATCCACAGAATGTTAGAAAAAAGATTATTGACTCAGTAAAGTTATCCTCTGACATCTACACACCTGCCATGGCTCACATTTGCACACACACACACACACACACACACACACACACAAACATACACTAATAATTTTATTTAAAAACAAAAAAAAATAACACCAAGATTCACATAACATCACAAATAACTTAGATATTTTTTAAATCCCATGAAAAGATCATACTTGTCAATTTCAAAACTTTTTCTAAATCTGTAGAGATCATAACAAACAGAAAATTGTTGATATGTAGACAGACATAAAAGTCAATGGAGCCTAACAGTGAACATAGAACAAAAAAAGAGCAGAGGCACACACAGAATCAAATGATTTCTAATAAGGGTAACCAAAGTTAGACAACATTAAAAGTCAGCCTTCAATAACCGATACAGAGAAAAGCTAGACATGTTACATGAATCAAATGATGTGAAATGCTAATCATGCACCATACTTAAATATCAATTCAGAAATATTTAAAAGCATACATGTAAGAGTTGAAAGGGATTTAGGAACTGTGAAACATGCCTTTAGATCTAAATGCACAGGATTCTGGGAACAAGATATTCTCTTGAACCCATGAGTTTGAAACTATTCTGAACAATATAGCAAAACTTGTCATTAATATATGAAGAAAGTTGAGGTATGTTTAAAAAGTAAAACATGATGGAAATCTTCGCACTTGTCTTTATGAATATGTCTAATTTTGATACCAAAAGCATGGGTTTAACCGAGAAAGAATAAACAAGTCAGAAAAACATCCAAGAAGTAGGCATACACACTACACACACACACACAAAGGGGGAGCAAAGAGAAGATGGAGGAGACACTATGAAATGGGAGGATGAATTTTCAAATCATGTTATTGACATCCATATGTGGAATACAAGACAACTCCCACAATTCAACAACAACAACAACAACAACAAAACACTAAAAATATAAATTAGAAATGGGACAAGGACATGAAACCATATTTTCTAAGAAGATATAAAGATGGATAGCAGCATGCTAAAATTCAACATTACCAGTCATGAAGGAAACACAAAACAACATCATAATGAACTATCATTCCACACCCAATAGGATGGTCAATTATCATAAACAAAAGCAAACAGCATAGTGCTAGTGGGATGTGGAAGATCCAGAACACATGCGCACTCCTAATGGCAATGCAAACTGGTCAACAGCTATTGATTATTGTATGATCTTGTCTTCCCTTTTCTGAGATATCCAAAACTATAGAAATCAGCATCTGGAAGAGTTATTTGCACTCTCAAATTCAGTACAACTTTATGTACAGCAGCTAAGATGTAGAAACAATATAAATGCCCATGAAAGATAAGCAGAGTAAATACAATGAATGCATATTCTGTAACATCATTCAGGCTCAAAAAGATGGACATCCTGGCACATGATTCAACATGGAAATACTTGAGAGACATTGTATTAAGTATCACAAAATACCATAGCATGCATACACTTACATGGGACATCTCAATTCAGTCAAATGTAGGACAGCCTAAGATAAATCAAGAACTATAAAGCTTAAGTCACACAAGACAAAAGAATTCTAGAGCTTTGATTTATATCATGGTGCTTATTATACAATGTTCTATATACATCTTGAAAACTTAGAGGGCAAATCTCATGTGCAATTACCACTATTTGAGACAGGGTCTCATTGTGTACAACCCTCCCTGGCTGACCTGTAATTCACTATGTAAACCAGGCTGGCCTCAAACTCACATAAATTTGTCTGCCCCTGTCTCCTGAACGGTAAAATTAATGGCATATGCCACCTTACATAGTTCCAAAATAATATATTTTAAAAGAATTTAGCATAACAAAATAGGAGTCAATAGTGTCTGGTAACTACAATTATTTGCTAAATTTATAATGCAATAGTCTCTTAATTATTTATTTGTGTATCTTATACACGTGTTGTGTGTTATGCATATGTGTAGGTGTCACTTATACAAGCAGACATGTTTGGAAGCCAGAGGTCAACATCAAGTACCTTCCTCTGTCACATATTTAACATGTTTTTAGGCAAGATCCCACTGGAAATGAAGTTTGTCATTTGAGATAGACTGGCAAGCCAATGAGCTCTCCATATCAGACTCAACATCTTATTATGGTGGGGTTACAAGCATGGGCTTGTCTACCTTGGTTTAACTCGAATGCTAAACAATTAAAACTCCAATTCTTATGCCTGTACAGCAGGTATTCTATCCACTAAGTCCTAAACCCTAATATTTTATAATCTATATATGGTGTTTTATGTGTTCATTAGTTATCACCATTCTACTCATTTCAGTACATCCATTTGTTTACTGTCATTTATTACTGGCATTGATTGTAAAATGAACAGTGCATTAGACAGAGAGGGACAACAAAAGTATATTGGATTTGCATAGTACTTTACATTTGTCTGATGTTACTTGGAGAAACTATTCCTATATTAGAGATCTCCTTGAGAACATAGTAGATTCTAGATAGGTTTAATCACCTACCATAAACATGGTGCTGAAAGTTTGTAGAACTGAGGATAAGAACTCACCCAAACTTGGCTCAGTAAAAATGGGTTTGTGGGATGAGACGTCTCAAAGCAGAAGACTTTTATTTTTTTTATCTAGATGGGAAGAGTAGGTTTAGGATATTGATGAGGTCTAACAGGTCAAAAACAAAAAGAACAACCAATGTTGGCCATGGGGAAAGGCTCAATGCCAGCTGCCCATACATCACAAGCATTTTCATTAACAGAGCAGTCTATTTCCAAATTTATTGAACTTTTTCTCTTCTAAATAAGGAATGTAGAAGCCCCTGTTCAAATTATCTGTTAATGAGTGCCAAGCACTACATTGAAGCACCTTCAATTTATGGCTGCCATTTTGATTTATCCACATGTACCTTCATTCATCAAGGATTGAGTTTATGCTCATTTCATACACTTGAGCGTAGGGTTAAGTAGGGTCTGTTTTATTTCCCAGGAACAAATACAAAACAGGTAAAATGAGGAAATTCCCCCAAAACAACAACAACAACAACAACAACGACAACAACAACAAAAAGACATTCAAATAAATAGGTACAAACAGTAAGAACTTCAGCCTCAGTATCGCTTTACTTCCAAAGTTTCCAAAGTCTGCCTGTCTGTTGGGAGCTTTGCTTTTAGGTGGATTTCTGAGATGAGAAATTCGCCATTTGCTCATTGTACCCTGGGGTCCCCCAGCTGCCAAGTGAGAGCTGAACAGAGGTGCATCAAGAGGCCTGCAGTCAAAAGGCCGTAGGATGGCCAATTGCCATCAATTTGAGCATCAAGTCTGGCATCTTGGCATCCTGCTGCTCTCCCCCTCCCCCAGGTTAACTGCTAAGAGCCTCAGCCTCTAAAGCTGCTTATGCCACCAAGCCCAGCCTGCTGCCCCCTTTCCCTGACTTCTCTGCATGCCCTGGTAATAAAAGAAAGCCTCTCATATACCTGGCTTCACTTGTGAAACCACCCAAACCCTAATGTAAATGTTTCTTTTCCCCGCTCCCACACACTCATGGGTAAAGGCAGAATTGCCACATTCCCCCTTGGACCTGATTGCTAGGCAACACTCAGCCATGTGAATTTGTCACTTCTGTTTGGCGCAAATTTCAATTTCACCTCCAACTGTAACAACACTGCTCGATATATTTTAGATGCCACTGTGGTTGGATGGCATCCCAGGAAAGATGTGAAGAGCTACTGCCAGGAATGAATGATTGGCATTGGGTAAAGCAATTCTCTGAACTCAGCCTTGGCATACCATTAATTGTTAAGTCTGTTCTGCTACCACCAACCTCTTGTCAGAAGCATGTCTATTGTAAGCCTATGCGAAAAGGGTCCAAATGGTAGAACTTTCTCCCTCTGTAAGATTCGAATCTTGTCGATAACGAAGCAGTGGCTTTCTCAGCTCATAGCATATTACTTTTTTCTTCTTTCTGTCTAACTGGCTGTTGTTCAGTGTGTAAAGAAAATGACTTCCACATCTGAATATTACTGAACTGAAAAAGCCATTGTGTGCTAATTCAGGTTCTGGTCATTAATAGGACACTTACCTTTCCCATTAGTTTATTGGGCACAGTCTGTTTCCATTTATGATAACAATTAAACTGTACAATAAAGGAAAGAGTTAATGGTGAAAAAGATAAAATCAATACCAAACATGTTCTTCTGACAATAAATCTAATATTTGACATCCGTAATTTATATATGAACATTAGTCAAAAAAGATGTTACATGTAAGCAATCACATTTTTTAAAAATTAAACCCATGCAGTGATGGGCAAGATATAACACTAATATCTCCCAAGAGTACATGTATTATTGTATTATCTTCTAACTATTATCTGCTAATATTATATTGTTTGCTCAGTCATCTACTTTAAAACCTTTACTCTGTGATTGCAATTGACTGTATATAGACTCGAAGTGTTGGAGCTTTCATTACTGTGATCTTCATTAAATACTCAGGAAAAGATTCCCCTTCAGTCATCATGTCCACCAATTTTTTTTCCTCCAAATCAAAACTTCCTCTAAAAGCTTGGAAGAATTTTCCCAGAATAAGTCTAATTAAAAGAGAAGAAATCCATCCGTTTTGAATGAGTAAAAATAGCATATTCAGACTTTGCGTGCAGTCTCTGACTCACTGGAAACAAAAGGAGTTTCTGTAACCGTGTGAATGAGCCATGAAGTGTGCGTGTTCTTTTAAGAAAGGCCAAGGGTGCAGTTCTATTTTCTTAGCTCTGCTTTCATATTTATGTGTCTCATTTCCAGCTCATTGCTGATGCCTCCGTTGCGCCATCCATCACCACTTTTATCCTCCTTGTTCCTCAAAAAGAACATAAAATCCTTTTTTATGTGGTGGTAATATTATTGCAAATAAAAGCAAATACCAAAATCTTTATTAGTCTGCCAAAATAATAAACTATTTAATAAAAGCATGCTGTAAAAATAAGGTCATTTGCATCACTCAAGTTACTAGCAGGAAATGCAGAGAATTATTGGTCAAAATAGTACAAACTGACAGCAATTATTTCCGTTGTTCCTCTGACACGTTGTGCAATAGGGTTAAAATTTGGTGGGTACTCTGCGTATTGTCTTTAATTTTGGTCAATACTGGTTGAGTAAAAGAAAATGAAAATAACCAGATCCCCACAAATTACTTGACTTTCTTGCAAAGAAATTTTTGGTAAGGAATGAAGATGAACAGCACTGATCTCTCTCACATACCTTTTGCACAAACACGGGAGTTGACCTTCAGATAACCTTCATATTCCAAGATTTATTGTCTAAATATTTACCATCTTAATATCTAATATTAATTTTGTTTGCTGTAGTTCTGTGCCCATGCTTCAGCTCTCCTTTTGTATCCACCTTCTGCCATTTCCCCCCACACACACCAATATAAGATGTTTTATTTGAGACGGTTAGTTTAATAGTGAAAGTTAACAATAAATGTGCTATTTCTAAATAAATGTGTAATGTTTGCTCTTTTAGCCTATTATAACATAAACCCAGTGCTTTTTTTCTTGCAATTTCTATACTTAGCTGGCAGATTTGTAAATATATTATGATGTGTTTGTAACATAGCAAATCAGTAGCTGTGCTAAGGATTAAAATATCATTTGTATAATTCTTCGTTCGCAAGAACAACCTAGATACCAATTTTTCTCCTTAAAAGGAAAATGCAATTAAGTAAATATTATGAATCTTTTCAAAGTCATATGTTCAATATTTCTATTACTTGCTTCATGATGACATTTAAAATTGAGAAAAAAGCTCTTCAAATTCTATTCTATATTATCAAGACTTTTGTGCTGTTTGTTTGGGACACAGCATCCTATCACTAGTTTTACTGGCAGCAAGTTAACCTAAGATACAGTTCCTACACAAAATGTTGAGCCTGTGGCGTTACTCAACTATAAAAATTTGGACAGGAGAGTATACTGTTAAGAGGAAGATAAAAACAACTCAATTCAGATACTGTGCATTCTTTCTGTTAGTCTCCTATAATTAATATTTAAAAGTACTAGACTCCAATCACACAGAATGAGATCGCAATTCAGAACAGGATTCTTAAACCAGCTATTCAGCTTAAATGAAGTCATGTGGGTAGGTCTTAATATTATCTGGCTTCTAGACACACATAAAAATAGAGTCAGGACTTCATGGCCCAAAGGGCGTTTCACAGGATGACGTAACAGGTAAGTGGCCATCTGCAAGGCAGGAAGACAAGCCTTAGATACAATAAAGCCTGACAGCCCCTTGATCTTGAATTTCTACACTCTGTAACAGGAGCAAATTAACATCTGTTGTTTAAATGTACTAATCTGTATTCTGTTATGGGTTATGGTAGCCCAACCAACCAATATTTAAGAAAAAAATCTGTTTGTAACATCAACTTAACTATAACATGACTGTGTAAAACTTATTCTTGTGCTGTTCCATGTGTCCTTTGAATGGGATCTCAAAAATTGCTCAAAAACTGAAGTCCACTCTGTTATATTATCGGTTGTGTTTTCTGGCCTTGAGTATATTCGTTATAGTGGAAAGAGAAATGTGTGTTATTGTGTTTTCAATGAAAAGTCTAAACAAACTCATTAACTCCACTTACTTTCAGTTGATTTTTAATGTCATTAAATTTAGAAACCATGATAGCTGAATTCATTGTTCAACCACCAAGTTTGCTAGATCTGAGTCTTGGAAGCTACCGAGTGGGTTGAAATCTGTGTGAAAAGTTGTATTTCACCATCTTGCTCAGCTACAGTGGCCTTACAATTATCTTCCCTTGTCCTTTTAAGAAGTCCAGGCTTCTGCTACCTTCTTTTGAAACAAAAATATTTTCAGAAGACAAATCATCCTCTTTTCCTGTTAACGACATGTTTCCAAGACTGTTTACTGATCTGTGTCTTCCAGGCACATAGATCACATCTAATCTGAAGAATTTGCAGTATCATGGGGTCTAAGAAAAACATTAAGAAACTTGATATGTTCTACTCTATGAGAAAAAAGAGCCTGAGATTAAATTTCAATTTGGACCAAGTGCTGTGTTTTGGAATGGTTTATACAAGATCACAGCTCTTGCTTGATAGCATCTACAAAGGTTAAGAAGCTGTCCTAAATAAAGCTGGCAGCTTCCAACTAACATAACGGATTTGCCCGCTGTGAGTTTATCTAAAATTTTCTTGCCATCTTCATTCTCCATTCATCCAATTCAGTACTGGGGACTGTGCCCAGGGGAGAATATTTATGTTTGGGATCATCGAAGAGCAAGGGGTAAAATCTGTCCTGTGTCTTTGGTGCCTGGCACCTACTGCCCAATGTACCACAAGTAAAGTGTAATGTGGAAGGACATCCTCTACCCTCTGGACACCTAAGTCAAGATATTATTTTAACTATAGTCTTAGATGTTTGGAACTAATTCTGAAATGAGGACATGAAGCTCAAATCTATCCTCCCTCAGAGGAGGAAACAGCAGATACTACCAGCAACTCCCAGATGATATTAAAGTCTTTTGTGTAGTTGGCAGTTCTGCAGTCCTGATCAGTTGGTTGCTGCTCCCTTATCAGGTAAGGAAGAAAGCCTAAACTCTGAGAGAATTTTGATGATCTTAAGTGAAAAAAAAAATCCTGCTACTGAAGGGAAAGTGGATTTGGAGCTTTATAATCTAGTTATAAATATAAATGAGACTTAATTTTTTATCACATATGGCACTGTTTATAAATTCCTATTTCACACAGGAGGAAGCTACAACCCAGAGATGATAAAGGTCTCAAACCTCATAATAGACCAAGAATTCAAATTTGGATGTACCAGACTCCAAATCCACTGCTTTTTCCCCAACACCAAGTGTTCCTTATCTGACCCTACTGCTTCTGTGAAATATTTGGCAGGTCTTGCTTTATATGTAAAATAGCCACAGGAATGGTGATAAAAATCATATCTTGACTAGTGAATTAAAGAACTTGGGGTGATAAAAACAGGCACGAAGTTAAAAGTGTCTTCACACTAAATAACCATAGCTCTCCTTGAATAGGTAAGATAGTTGTAGTGATAATAAGCAGAGAGAGGCAATCATCGATTTATAAAATTCAAGCAAATAGTTATGAACCAGATAATCACTCCTTCTTATATGTTTTTCACTCCACACGGTCTACTTACATCTAATTAATTAAAGAGAATATGTGACAATATGTTACTTTTCTGTGGGTGCTATAACAAATTACCACAAACTCAGTGGCATAAAGCAAGCGACACTCTCTTTAATTTCTAGAAACCAAAACAAGATGCTAGCTGGACCGCATCCTCACAGGAGGCCCCACAAGAACTTCTAACTCTTCCCTTCTATAGCTACACTTCTTACAGCCATTTGCTGCTGGTCTCTATTGTCCAATGCTGCTACATCTTGTTTGGGTCCTTGCATTGTGTGATGGTTTGTATATGCTTGGCCCAGGGAATGGTACTATTAGGAGGTGTGGCCCTCTTGGAGTAGGTGTGTCACTGTGGGTGTGAGCTGGAAGCCAATATTCTCCTAGCAGCATTCACATGAAGATATAGAACTCTCAACTTTGCCTGTATCATGCATGTCTGGACACTGCCACACTCCCTTCCACCTTGATGAAAATGGACTGAACCTCTGAACCTGTAAAAAGAGTTGCCTTGGTCATGGTGTCTGTTATCGGCAGTAAAACCCTAAGACAGAAGTTGGTACCAGAGACTGAGGTATTGCTGTGATAGGCCTGACCATGCTTTTGTTTGAAAGAATGTGGATTTGGGAACTTTGTATTTGGAGAGCAATGGAATCTTTTAAGTGGAGCTTAATGGCCTGTTCTATTAGGAATATGAAAGACTTTGTTGCTGAGATTGATTTGAATTGTGCAGACCTGGTTCAAGAGGTTTTAGTAGTGAAGAATTTCAGTATGTGTCATGGAGACTGTTTTTGTGTTATGTTAGTGAAAAATGTGGCTGCTTTTTGCCATTATCTGAAGAGTCTGCCTGGGATGAAGATGAAGAGATTTACATTAATTGCTTTGAAAAAAGAAATCTCAAAACAGTCTGGTATAAATTCTGTTGTATGGTTACTGATGTTCACTCTTATAAAGAGTGTTTTAATGAAAAGAAGCAAGCTGAGGAAGGAAAAATACAGAATATATAGTTCAAGTATTAAAGGGCCACCAGGAAGTAGAGTGGAGCTGGATCCTATGTTTAGGAGATAACAAATTAAGGGAGTGTGACTTTGGGGCAAAATCCCACCCAGCTAAATTTAGGTTCAGGCATGGTAGTACACACCTTTAATCCCAGGAGACAAAGCCAAGCTGATATCTGAGTTCAAGGCCAGCCTGGGACAGAGCAAGTTCTAGGTGAAGAAAAGCCTAAGTTCAGTTGTGGTGGGACATGACTTTAATCCCAGCATTTGGGAGAAAGAGCCATTATAGATCTCTGAGTTCAAGGTCAATCTACAGAGCAAGTTTCAAGAGAGCCAACCTTAGGCAGTGAGGGAATTGGAAAACAGAAAGCTTGTAATAGAATAAAGGAAGGGGCATGTTCCAGCCCCAGCAAGCAGCAGAACTTGGCAGCTTCAACCATGTGGCTCTGGATATAGAGTCAAAAATATAAGGGACTACTGGGACAATTGATACTGGTTAGCTGGAGCTAAAAAAAAAAAAAAATAGCAGTGATTAAGAAGACACCAGCATCACTAAGGTGAAATGTGGATTGATGTTTATATGCAGGCGAGGGAAGGCACAAGATAAGGTGAGAGCCTGTGATTGGGCAGTGGAAAAGGGAAGCAGGCAGAGAATTTTACAGAGAGGACAGAGGAGAAAGAAGGAAAATGGAGAAAGAGAAAGACGATTCAGATTCTGCCTGGCTTTAAATAGCCACAGATAGCTATGAATATCTTATAAGAGATGGATAATTACAGGACAACTTGTCTTATCTAGGTAGGCAATTTATATCAATGTCAATTGGCTCTGAGTTTATTGTGTGGGCATTTTGTGGGGTGAGAATTTACTGATATAACTCTAACTTATAAATTACAACCTTCTAGAGTTTTGATTTTACCGGGTTATTGGGATTTGGGACCGCTGACCACAAGGAGTGGACAGCTGGAAATGTGAGCAGAAACCGCAGCAAGAGAACCATGAGATGGGCAGTTGCTGCTTGCGGATAGCCATGGAGGCAGTGGAGTTGCTGGGGCCCGAGAGTAGTTGGAGATAGCGCAGGAGGTGTAGTTTTTAATATTTTCTGCAACAGTGAAATCTTCTGGGTAGTGTTTTCTGAGAGCACAAAGAAACTGTGTTCCAAAGATAGCCGAGGTTGTACCTGTGCTGCACCTGTACTTGGTAATGCGTAAGTGCCACCCAGGTGGTACTAGTTTTGAAGATATAAAGGGGTCATGGAGAGCAGCTGAGGCTTGGCACTGTGAGCATCCAGGGAAGGCCATTGGTGAATATGTAACCTCAGTTGCAGTTGTTGGCCCAGGACTGAAAGGGTCATGCAAAGAACTTGAGGCTTGGAACATAAAGAGAGCCTGTGTGAGGCTATTGATGATGTCTAGTTGCAGTGAAGGCCACAGTGTGTTGGTACCATTCCAGTACCATGGGATGATCACCAAGAATAGCAGCAGCAGTAGAGTGGTGTCAACGAGAGCCTAGAGTGCTACAGAGAGCAGAGCTGGGAGTTATACATCTGAAAGCTGCTAGGAGAAGACTGGCTTCCAGGCAGCTAGGATGAGGGACTTAAAGTGACCCACATCCACAGTGAAACATCTCCAACAGGGCCAAACCTCCTAAAAGTGCCACTCCCTGAGCCAAACGTATACAAATCATCAAATATAGACGTCTGCTCTGCTCTGTTCTTCAGTCCTTTCTCTCTCTGTGTCTCTCTGTCTCTCTGTCTCTCTGTATCTCGCTCTCTCACTCTCTTGCTCTCGCTCTCTTGCTTTCTCTCTCTTAGAGTTGTTCTGTCACAGAACCCTGTTTAGTGATATTAGTCTAATTATGTTGGCCAAATAAGTTGTTTTCACAGAATCTGTGATTTAAGGTATAACTGAGTATCTTCACTATAGAATTTTCTATACTCCTCCAAGTGTAGAATCTTTTTTATGAAGGTATCCTGAAAACTTGTAACAACTATTCAGATTTTTTTGAGGATTTTAGAAATTTAATTGACCAAGTTTGGACAACATTATTTCCAAGTTTTACAAAACGTTCAGTTTTTATTTAGGGTGCAAAAGCATACTTCCCACCACCCAGAAAAGCTTTATAATAAAAGAAAACATAAATACGGTAAATAGATGATCATTGTTAAGTGGAAAGTATTTGGTTCCAAGTGTTATTGTTCAGTATTCAGAGTAGAAGGCAATAAAAAGTTGTGTTATCCAAATTGTTACTTTTTTTTGCTGATGTTGTCTAGAAAACCTAATATAATAATGATGAATTATCAAGTTCATATTCCTGGAAGGATAGACCATGATTATACCAGTTGGTCTTTCTTTGAAGAAAACAATTAACAAGCAAGACACAGTACAAAAGAAACTGTAAACACCAAGGGTCAAAAATTGCCAGATTCTGGTGGGAGCTCATTGAAAAACTGGTGTCTGGGAGCATTTACATGTAAGAAAAAGAGAAAACCACCTTCAGCCATCATGTACAAAGGAAGTATCTACAATAAGTTCTTCATAATAAGTAACTAGATGATAAATAATCCCTTCAAAAGAAGAATACTGAACATGGTTAGCTCCTTGGTTATGCCATGTTCATGGAAACGCACTGCTGTTTACAAAACTCATCTTTTCCCACATGATCATAAGTGGGCTGTGAGCAGGGATCTTAATACCCTTGGGTTAATTATCTTTTGAAATTCCTAATCCATTTTTTGTTTGGTTGTTCCCATTTATTTCAAGTGTTGACATTTTTGTCCTCAACTTGAATCAATGTCCATTTTCTACATGTCTTATGGAATTCAGGATGGAACTCAGCTGTCTGCTGCCACATCTTCACTGTGATGACTACCCTCCATCACTCCAGCATTTGAGTGAGAGCTAGTGTAAGCAGAGTCAGGATCCTCAGATCCGCATGCTGAAATGAGTGGGCCCTTTTCCATTTTTTTCTTTGCAAGCAGAATATCCCCACACCCCAGGCAGCCAAACATTACATATAAATCAAATGCATGAAGATAATTTCAACAGAAAGGGTGTGGATCTGGAGGGGAGGGCAGATGAGTAAGAACTGGAAAGAGCTGGGGAAGGTGAAACTATAGTCAGAATACATTATGTGAAAATGTATTTTCAATAAAAAGGATAATAGAAATTTTGCATCTACACGACTTTGATTCATCTCTTTATTGAGCAGAACACAAAGAAAGATAAATACATAGGAGCCAGTTATTCAATGGGCAAAACTTTTCCTTCTTAATAAATATTTCCCCCTAAATATTTCAGTATTTTAAGCAAATGCCCCTGTGCTGTTGAGGATTTAGAAAGAATATTTATTGGATGATTTCTCTGTGGCAGGCACAGATACAAAGGTTTTTATACAAATTATGTAAGATAAGGGCAAGAAAACAAATTGTGACACACAGTTTCCTTGCTAGTTCTTTATTTTTGAATTGGAAAACCAAGGAATACAACATACGATTAACCAAATTTGTCCCATATTTAAAATACTATAGATTGGATTTGGAGAGATGACTCAGAAGAGCATTTGCTGTTCTGGAGAGGTCCAGGGTACATTCCTAGCATATAAACAGAGGTTCACAACTTAACTCCAGTTCCAGGTTTGATACCCTCTTCCAGCTTCTGTAGGCACTGCCTGCATGTGGTCCACATATATATCTTCATGCAAAACACTCATACACATAATTTACACATAATTTTAAGCATTCAAGGTCATGCTTTTTTTTTTTTTTGGCTTTTTCGAGACAGAGTTTTTCTGTATAGTCCTGGCTGACCCAAAACTCTCTCTGTAGACCAGGCTAGCCTCGAACTCAGAAATCTGCCTGCCTCTGCCTCCCAAGTGCTGGGATTAAAGGCGTGCGCCACCACTACCCGGCCATGCATTTTTTTTAATTATCTAAATTGAGTATTCTCATAAAGTATCAAAGTCCTTGAATATCATTTTATTTTGTTCATATAATTATTCTTCCAACAGCATGTCATTTGTAGGCTTGCAGCAATAGTGTGTGCTTCATAGCAAAGTAGTTTTCAAAGTTCAGTTTCCTTGCTCCAGTAATCTTGCTCAGATAAGAAACAAATAATAAAAGCATAGGACTTCATCCTCCTGTCAGTACTGGCCACCTTAATTTCTTACCACACTTCTTTCCTTCTCAGATCACAAGATCATAGGGTTGTACAGGAAGAAAACACAGTTTCTCTCATTAGAAAAACCTGGTCAGCAGCTCATGGATTTAATATACTTATTTTATATACAAGAATATGTTTGTATATTTTTAAAGCTGTGAACAATACTGAAAGCACGCACTTGTATAGTCACTATCTAATGGGGAGTTGGGCATGTACGTACATAAACAAATGAAAAGGGAAAATATTTACAAAGCATTGTTTCTAGTGCTGTAAGCTTGGGTGATTTATAATGGTTCTTAATTTAGAAAATAATTATAGAAGAAACATCTGAAATGGAATAGGGAAAAGGTTCCTTAAATGACTTAGCAGCTTTCAGTTGCATCATCTATTACAGTGCAAACAAAGATTTCTAATCTTAGAACTTGGCAGGTGAATGAGTAACAGATTTTCCAATACAATATTTTGACTTTAGAGAAATAGATGGATTTGTGGGTTTTTCTTTAGACTATTCCACAACTATCATGTTTTTGAAAAAATACCTTTGTAGAATATTGAATAAGATATTTGAATGTTATTTTCATTATTAAATAAACATTTCACTAGATGTTTAGGTTCTATGGGGCTCTGTAAGTTTCAGTTTATAAGTGAGTACAGCTTAGATTATGCAGTTAGGAAGACACATGTCATGTATGTTCATCATGGAAGAGTGGACATAATTAAACACCACAGATTTTAGTATTGGAGATTTTTATTGAACAGTTTTAGTTTGGGTCACCTAACTCACATTTATTTTTTTTAAATTTGTCTTCTTGATTACAAGCCTCATGAAGATGGTTTATTATTTTAGATATTCTTATGCCTTATGGCAAACCATCTTAGGTTGTATTAATGAGAGATTTTGGCACTAATGCTATAGCACTAAAATTGCCAGTGAAGACAAGAAAAGGTACTCCTAGAGATTAAAAAAGAAAGTAAAATACAAAAGAAACACAAACATAAATTAGCCGCGTAATTGGTCTATCTAAAAATACACGTACAATAAATTTTCCAGGGATGCAATGTTTTTGGACAGACCAGACTCCACCTACCATGTCTTTCCAAATGTTTCCATACTCACTTACCCATGGAAGTAAGCATACAAGTGTCAGAAGGAATATAAACTACAAATTCATTGTTCAAATAACACATTTTGAGGCAAAAGGACAGGTATGAAAAATACTGAGCAACTCAATTTTTGTAAAACTCACTTGCAAGGCTGTGTAACACATTTTTTTGACTGAAAACAGATGGTCTTTAGGATTTGCATCATACTGACAAGAAAATTATAACCCAGAACATTAAGGGGATTTTTTTTACTATGGTTGCAAAAGGATATAAGCCAGCAGCATAGAAAATATGGTACTTTGCCCTGATAAAGTAAAATATGAAAATGCCAAATTTCCACAATATTATATCTTGCAGAGTAAGATAATCTAACTTAGTAAATATTTGACTGTCCTTTTTCAGTGGGTTGCAGTTTCTAACTTACTGTACATAAGTTTTTAAATCACAAAATATTTGTTTTAAGTATTTTATGAGTAAAACTCTTAAATGATTTTAAATCTCAGTTTAGTTTCCCCCAATTATTAACACAATTTAAAAATTCATTGGTCATTTTTTTATAGTGCATGCAGTTAGAATAAACTCAGTTGTAGTAATGGTATAAAACACACTTTGATTATACTGCTAAGTCAATTTATTATTTTGTATTTTTGCTTCAACAAACTTAGTAATTCCCTGAAAAAATAAGTCCAGCAAACTGATAGATTCTTACTGTCCTAATTTAAGCAAATTTCTCCTTTCTTCCCCTCCTAAAAGAATAATTACTGATTTAAATTTATCACTTTTTCATAGAGATAGTTTAGATAGTTTTTTCTCTAAGGTCTTAGACAAAGCATAAAATGCACATTTTAGCATCCATGAAGATTTTCTCATATAACTGAAAATCTTCCATATTATTCAAACAAGTTTTACTCTAATATACTCACACCCTTTTGAATTGTAGCACTTATGTCAACCAATAAGGTGTGTGTGTGTGTGTGTGTGTGTGTGTGTGTGTGTGTGTGTGTGTGTTATGTACACATGCCAAGGTCCAACCTCACTGTGGGGAGTGTCCAAGAAAGGAGGGAACGGGAGCGGTTCTAATTCAATACTGACTCAGTCAGTAGTGGATGCAAGCTGTCAGTTCAGGTACTCTTTCTGTTTCCAAGGATTCTCATCATTTTTCTTCCCCTTTCTTCATTCTCCCTTCTCATTCCTTTGCCTTCTTCCTTCCTATGGTTTTGCCTTCTCCTCTCTCATAATTTTTTTGCCTTCCCCCAGAGAGCCTGAAACCAGTCATTTATTTACTAAAATTACATCATCAGACTTTGATCGTTATTAATAATATTTTTAGAAATACTTAAATTTACATAAATTCTATGAATCCTGGATCATTAGTTCCAACCCTTGCTTCCTTAAGTCAGAAACTAAGCACAAAGCCAAAGCACAGTTCTTTATACTTTTTACACACCCTGTTTTTCATGAGTAGCTGGGCACAGCTCTTGTGGTTTCCTGGTACAGCAGACAGCAGTCTTTAGTGACTACTTTCATGTAAGAACAGAAAGGTGACAGGCTACAAGGTTAAAAGGATTTCTTACAAAGTTTTAAAATTTATACAAGTAAAGCAGCTAGCTCTCTCTAATATCTCTCTAGGCATTATCATCTCCAATACTTCAAGTAACTAGGAGAATGAAGTATTAACTTTTTCTATGCTTATATATCATGTGTTAATTCTCTAATCTTTGTTTCCTCATCCTTGAAACTCCATGGCTTCATATACTTTCCTTCTAATACTATTTATTTCTAGATTATAAATATGTCTTTCTCCTACAATGTAAAGCTATCTATCATTTGCTTGTATTTTATAGATTCTTTCTTTTCCTAGGCATGACGTTTCTTCTCGAGACCACTTTAACTCTCTATCCTTGATGTCCCCAAGTTCACCCTGGCTAATTAATGCAATAGTCATTGGACCGTTGCATGTATCTTCTCATAATTCCAAATTCAAGGCCAATTGTGGCAATGAACTATTTCTACAAAGGACCATGTGGGCTTTTATGGCTTTTGTGGTTATGTTGTCTAGATCCTTTCTCATGGCCCATCGTAAGCTTTGTTCCTCCTCCTCCTCCATAGACTCATGACCACCTCCATTCCTCATTCCTGAAAACCGCATCTGTTTTATTATGCTGTGATTAGCTCTGATTAATGGGGGGAGTATATTATCCAGAATGAAAGACTGAAAGTAAAGTAGTAGAGACAGCAGATCAGGTTCAAGCCAACAGCAGTCATCATTGTGGGGATCAAAGACCTGGCAATGCTCCAGAGGCAGGAACTGTGTCTCACACCTTCCCTTACTTAGCCATGCTGGGCATAGTGTGTGTGTGTGTGTGTGTGTGTGTGTGTGTGTGTGTTAAAAACTCTTCCATTATAATTTACATGCTATTCAAGGTTTTATCACAGAAAAAAACTGAATTCGTGAAAAGAACATTTATAGAGGTATAGAGTTAAAATAGGAAGAGATGTGTCTTAATTAACCTTTTTTTTTTTTTTTGATAAACTATCATGACCAAAAGCAATTCAAGGAAGAAAGCCTATTTTTGCTTGTAGTTCCAAAAGAGAGTTAAAAACAGGGGAGTAAAAATCATGGAAGTAGGTGGCAGAAGAGAAAACAGAGAGATCATCTTTCTGTGCTAGTACAGGAAGGAGATAGAACTGGAATTGAAACAAGGGCTATAAACTTTCTAAGGTTTCCCAATTGCCACGATTCCTACAGCAAGGCCTCCACTCTGCAACCTTCTCAAATAGCGCCACCACTGGGGACCAAGTGTTCAAATACCCAAGCCTATGAAGGACATTCTCATTCACACTATCATAAGATGCTAATGCATCCAAGCAGTGGAAAATCTAGAATCTTGTACTATTCTTACTCCTGGACATGGAGTGTGAAGAAATGGTGACACCAAGACTCATCAGAATCCAGTGAACTCTGAAACTGTGGAAATGAGGCCAGAAGACAGGAACTATATCCCTAAGCTTTTGGGTGATTATTCTCAACTAATGTGCCTGTGCCTGTTCAACTGTCTCTAACCCAAATCTTTGTCTCCTTATTACAAGAAAATACTCACACTTAACATAGAAAGGTAGAATCTAATTATAGACTTTGCAGTAAAAAGTCTTGCTTAAGATTTGTATAAAAGATTTTGTTTAAGGGCCCAAGTTGAGACTCTACGTTAATAAAAACATGCTGATCATAAGCACCCTCCAGCAATCTTTGTAATCTTCATTATCTCCCAGTGACTTGCTCCACTTGACACTAACCATTGCTATTCCAGCTACAGCCTGTCTAACTCTGCTTCTGGCCTGCCAGGAAAAAAATTATGACTCATCTTATCTTCCCAACCAACTTCCAAAGGAGTTATTTCACATTGTTGTGTACAAATATGATCCCTCCCACACTGCTATGAAATTACCTCAGTTCTTAATGTTCTTCATAGGAATTCAGAAAGTGAATTCTGAACTACTTAATGCAAATAGTAAAAGGCTCTTAAGAACCATATTTGGTAATAAGACATCTTGTTAAAGTGATTTACTTTCCTAGTGGAAACAAGTACAGGCTGAACTAAGCTTCTGGGTTAGTTTACTTTAATGCATATACATATTCTTTCACCCAGTAAGTATCTTCTAGTACCTCCCATTAAACCAGGAAAACAAAGAGTAACTGAATACGAGGCACGTATGGTTTCTTATACTATCCAGAGACTAATCCTTTTTCCTCTTCCTTGTTCTATGTTCCAAACAGCTAGATCTCTGTGAGTCCAACCAACTAGTTCCTTCAACCACTTACTAGGCCCTGGCAAGAGGTAGCATGGCAGACAGAAAAGGTATCAGGGTATTTCTTCCCCTGCAACCTTCATGTCTTGATGAATTCTTATGATAATGGCTGTGACCTTGTATGAATATAGCTGCTATCAAATGCCCTGCTTTCATTACTCCAACCTCAAAATATATCTAAAGATAACATTTTCCCTTGCCTCTTTGAACCTATGAAGCTATCTATAGTCTTCCTAGTATTGATAGCTTCTGAGTATCCTAATGTTCCTAATGATTCTTTAAATTTACCTGCAATAGTATAAAAATCCCTTTACTTGGTAGCCTTCGAGTCATACCATGTTCAATCAGTTAAACTAATATAGTTGTAGAAGACGTTCTTTGTGTCCACAAAATTGATGGTATAGTGGGATATACAGATATTTAATATGTTGTAACTGGGTAGTACAGTGAGGCATCAGACCTACACTGTAGTGTCCAGGAAGGATTTTTTTTTTCAGTGTTAAAGGCCAGGTAACCAGGAGTAGTGAAGCCATTGTATGTGTATTTATATTTTTGTAAATAGAATTCTCTATGTGTTTTTAACAAAAACTGTAACTAAAAAGTACTTGAGAAACTTGAAAAATGAATTAGATTTGTCTTTTCTTTATTAAATTCTACTACAGCTTTTTATTTTAAAAGACATGTAAGGGTATTTTATAATACTGAGCTTCTTAATTATTTACTATGAATATTTGAGACAATTCTTAATATCCAATTAATGTCCACTTAAATTTTATAAATTAATCTTATCAATAAACACTGTTTATTATTTCTAAGTCAGAAAGCAAAATGAAATCAGTCTACATAATAATCCAGATAACATTCTGTGTGCATAATGGAATGTGGAAATGTTTAAGCAGTGTTTATAAGGATCCATGAAAGAAAGTTTTTATTTCGTGATACTGAAGATTAAGCACAGGGCCATGCACATGTTAGGCAGTTGTTCTTATACCAAGCTACAGCCCTGGCCCTGAAGACTGTCTTTTTACTTCCTATAACATATCAATTGTGAAGTAACAGTTTAAATATTCTGTAAACTAAATATTTTATTATTTTGATTTTATTAAGTTTTATATAGTAAATTTTATGTGCCAAACTTTGCATGCTTTCAGTTCAAGTTAGTTATTGCTTATAAACTATGATGCATGGGGAAGAGTGTAGATAGGGTCTCACTCTGTAGCTCAGGGTGGTCTTGAACTCATGTCAACTCTCTTGCCTCAATCTCCAAAGTTCAGTGATTATACCTCTATACCACAATGACAGATTTATGTTTTTAAAATCAGTTTATTACTACAAACTAGATATTTTCCTTTCTATCACATGCTTATTTCTCAAATTCTCTTTATTTTGTGTGCATGTGCACATGATCAGACACATAAGAGGAAAATGAAAAGCTATTATTAGAATCTTATACACAAAGGATTCAAAATTAGCAGTGCAAACAAAATAGAATTTTAATCTATCTGGTTCTAAAGAAAATGCAAACCTAACGTAGGGAAATCTTACTGATGTTATAAAAACAGAGGAAGTGACTACAAGTATAATGTTAGTCATTAACATATTAAAATAACCACAATGAAAAAAAGTCCCAATATAAATCCTCTTCTCATTAGTAAGTTTTTCCAGTTTTTTCTTGAAATTGCTCTACTTTGAATAAAAATAAGTTTTTCTATTTAAATTAATTTATTCAAATATGCTCATTTCCACTAAATTGGCTCCTAAATTTTATTTTGATGGACACTTGAGATAATGTCATTTCTCAGAGACATGTAGTTGAGGAAAGAAAAATGTTGGCAAGTTTTTATAAGAGCCAGAAGATATTGCTCTGAATAATTGCAAGGTTTGCATTTTCTATGAAGAAGAAGAAGAGGTCATGGCATTCAAAATGCTTTGGATATTTTGAAAGCTATAGTCCATCAGTTTGACGTGATTGTTTGAAAGTCTAGACCATTATATGTTTAGACAATATTTGAACAATTAAAGTTTATGTAAATTGAGCCCAATCATGTTTTACACTTGTTTTACAAAACCTTCATTTTATTTATTGTTCATTCATTGATTCATTTATTCAAGTGGTGTGTGTGTGTGTGTGTCTGTGTGTCTGTGTGTCTGTGTGTCTGTGTGTTACAGCACTTTGAGACAGTCAGAGAACAACTTAAGGATCATGAAGGATGTGGGGCCTAGGAATCACATGCTTTAACCTACTGAGCCATCATGTCGGTTAGTCCCTGTGCAGGCTTTCTTGATGAAGATAATAAGTAGTTAAATCTGGTTGTATTCTCCATCTTCAGGCATAATATTATTTCCAAGTGAGACTATTGAGAAATAATTTTTAATAAGTATCTCAGCTCAGGAAGTATAGCGTGTATAAGAGTACATTTCATTGTTTTAAAATAAAATAATAAATAATAGATGTGATTCTGAAGTTTATAATTTAGCTTAAAAATGAGAGAACCTGGGTTCCAGTCACAGTGACATTAACAATCTGTAAAGCCAAACTTCAATTATCATGTATACAAATATTTTTACCAATCTATCATTTTTAACTTGAAAAAACATATTTTCTTCAATGTATTTCACAAGAAATTATTTCAATGTATTTCATTAGGGCACATAAGCTAAATTATGTTAAATACTCGTGGCTTGACCAAAAAAAGAAACCCCACAAATTAATGTGTAACTATCCAAAACTACTATGTATCCCACCAGACATGAAATACCTTCCTAAGTCCTAAGAACAGTGACTATAGTTGTTGAGAAAAAAGATGGAAACTCTGGACTAGATGAAGGTAAATAAAGATATCACTTTATCATTTGAATCATTTTAATTCTTCCACATACTATTGTAGAGAAGCAAAGCCTGTAGTGAGCATGCATTAGCTTTGAGGTCAATGTACAGCATTTCAGTATCTCAGACAGATGGCAATGAACTATAAACGTTTTGTTATCCATCTCTAACTTTTTGAGATAACTTGATAGTAGAACAAATGAGACTTTAGTTATTGATTGAAAACAGATACAGTGGGGAAAAAATATCAATTATCTGAGATGCTAGATTGGTAAAAGATATCCTTAAAAGTCACAAAACTACTAAATGTTTTACTAAAGATGCAGAGTCCAGCATTCTTTAAATAGTATTCAGATCACCCATTAGAGCCCAACTGAGATTCATTTAGCCTTGTTAGGTCGAATTTGGGAAGGTGACATCCTTGATGAGGACCTTAAAAGTCCTTTCCTTTTTACTATATGGAAGTTAAAAGAATGGGATAAGTATACATGGAGTGATAGAGAATAATGTCATAGATATAGCTGAAGAAACAAAGTACAGAACAATGAATATAGCATGCTCCCCTGGAGAAGTGTAAAAGTGATATATGCAAACACATTCATAAGCTCACTATGGAGAGATACAGAAAAATGTGCAACATGAGGTGGGAAGAAAATAATTGTATTTTTTGCTCTGAAATCTACATTGTCTAACACACACACACACGCAGCCATTCCACTTTACTTTAAGTACTGTTTTCATAATGTTTCTTTCTTCATCTTTTTGCTTTTAATACATCTGTGTTTTCCTATTCAAAGTGAGTGTCTTGTAGATCAAATATAGGTGTGTATTCATTTTTGTTCAGTCTATCTACATTTTAGATCATTATATATTTATATTCAATGACTGATATTGTTGGGTTTAATAAAATCAACAATGGTATATTTTTCTGTCACATATTTCTTCTGTCTGTTTTGAAATCTTTCATATTATTTCAAAAATGATTATCATGTGGTTGATTATTGACCATGAGTTTTTGTTTTATAGAGGTTTTTCTTAAAAAGTGTTTGCTTTAAGGCTTGCATGTGTCAAGTACACCAATATAATTTATTCCTTGCCTCATTCACTAGGCATAAATATACTGATTTTACAAGGGAAAGAAAGCACATTGAAATTCCAAAGTAGTTTTGCAGAATTAGAATTCAAACCTATATTTGCCTAATTCCCAATTGTGCTTTATAAGCTTAGAGAAATATTGGAAAATCTTTCATCCTTTGATACAATCAGCTATCTCTGAAGGGGGCATTATATGAAACAAAAGTTAAATGTAGTTTACATGATTGAATATACATATAGATTTTATGGGTAGGTAAAATCATTAAATATAATAGGTTGCCAGAAATTGGGAACAAACTAAAAAATATGATACTTCATATCACCCTTTCTGAGAGAAAATATCAGAAAAATGATAAAAAAGATTGAGACAGCGTTTTACACTCTTAATGATGATGTTATCAGATGCAAATTTCCTTTCAAAGGTTTATAACTGATGAGCATCTGATGGAACTGAAACAATGCAGTGCTTGGAAATTGTCATTAAAGATAAATTGGGAAGCTTTATACTTTATAAGTCCCCAATAATCTCCAAAACTCCTTCAAGAAACCCTCACACTTAAGTAAAAGTGAGCTGAATATAAGAATGCATTCTGGAACAGGTATCATTCCCTCCACTTCTAAAGTATCATCAATAAAGAAATCCTAAAACTCCCCTTGGTTGGTGCAAATAATTAGAGGGAAATGACGCTCTTCAAATGTATGTAGGTATACTGGGCTCCTTCAAAGTCTAACATAATTCTATGAAGATAGAATTAACGAAGTGGTACTGTTCATTAGACAATTGGACCTGATTTTATCGTCATGAAATTATTATTTTGTTACTGTGATGTTAATAGCGTTTAGTAAAAGTCTCTACTTTCAAACGAACAGTTTAATGGATTTTGTCAATCCAAAAACATAGTACCACCACTCCTATGAAAGTTCCTCATAGGGAAAGGTTTCTCAAGGACATCTGCCTTTGCACGGACCGACCTTGTCTTTTGACATCTCTATCTTGACACTAATCATGCTGTTCTGCTTTCTAACATGGTAATTTTGCCTTCTCTAAATGTTATGTAAACATAATTATTTAAAGCAAATGCTGTATTTGATTGTTTTTTTTCTAGCATAATTTTAAACTTCATGAATGTTGCTGTGCATAATATTGATATGTTTATGCATATAGTTACATAATTGTTTATTTTGTCCTCAAGTGAGAGAAACTTCAACAATGATGCTATATCACTCACACATATGTTTTGCAAGGACAAGTGTGTTCATTTCTCTAGAATGAATATCTATGAGAAGAATTACTGAGTTATAGAGAACAATGTGTTTACCCTATATATGGTGAGGTCACACTGTGTGTTAAAAAGACTGTATCATTTATGCATTTCTATTAATAATGGATCATAGTTTCTTCTGGTGAATATCCTTGCCGACAAGGATTGCATTTCTCATGGATGCACATACATATCCTTTTCATTCTAATTTATCCAGCAAAGGTTTGATGAAAGAAGGAGCTATACTTCCAATTTGAGCTTTTCCTATTGGCAAAAGAATGGACTGACTTACATAGTACATTCTGTTTTATTAATGAGTCTTCCATGAATATGGAAGGCCTTTGCAGTACTAGATTGGATTAAATCATAGCTTTGAAAAGTTCTGAAAATAACAGGATATACTACATATAGTATGTCTTTATCATATCTATCTACCTCCCATTGCCAACCCGTGGCACCCATCCCAGTACCTAGCAATCCCAACTTACTTTAAGTTTCCACCTATGAGAGAGAACATATGGCAGTTGTCTTTCTCTTGGTAAGTTTGCTTAACATGATGTTCATAGTTCCTTTAATTTTACTGAAAGTGGCAGGATTTCATTTTTCTTTAGTGCCAAATATTCCACTATGTATATCTACCATATTTGCTTCAGCCACACATTTTAGGCTAATTATGTATTTTAGATATTGTGAACAATGTCACAACAAACATGAACATTCAGACATCTCTTTTGTATGTTGACTTCTTTTTCTTCACATATATGCCCAAGAGTAGGACAGCTGGGGCAGATTGTAATCCTATTTTTACTTTTCTGAAGAAGTTCCATAATTTTCATAGACATTTCACTAATTTGCATTCCCAGAAAGAGTGAATCTTTGCCTGTACCGATATCTTGACATGTGTTCCTTTTATTTCTTTCTAGGGGTTTCAAGTCTTACCTTAAAGTTTTGATCCATTTTCAGTTGATTTTTCCATGCAGTGAGAGATGGGTGAAGTTTAAATTATCTACATAGAATATCCCAGAACCATTTATAAAGGTCGTTGTACTTTCTTCAGTGAATGTTTTGGCCCCCTTGAATCAGTTAGCTTTCAGTGGGTAGACTTTTTCCCCTGAGGTCTCTATTAAGTTTCATTTTCTTGGTGTCTGCTTTTATTCTACTGTGCTTGGACTGCTATGAAAAAGTAGCATGTCTTGAGATTATGTCAGATTCTTAAAGCTTGTGTTTTTTTTGGCTCAAATTTTTAAATTCATTTTAGTTATTTAGGAATATTTTTGGCTTCGTATGAGTTTAAAGATTTCTGCCCCAGTTCTTTGAAGAATGTCATTGATACTTTGATGAGGATTTCTTTGAATTTATAGATCACTTTGGGTAATATGGTCACCTAAAAATATTCATATGTGCTTTTCTTTTATGTGTATGTTTGTCTGTATCTTCTTCAAGGTAAACATACTAAAATGGGAATGCAGCTCAGTGGTAGACTACTTGTCTTGTGTGTCCAAAGCCCTTGGCTCAATCCCTATAACAATAGCTATACAACAGATTTACACACAAACTGAAAGGGAAAGGATAGAAAATTATATTCTAAACAAATAGAATCTAAAGAAGTATAAAAATATCTATCCTTTCTTACAAATGGAGTTGGAAATAAAGAAATGATCAGGACAACTCATCAAAACAGATAAAATGATAAATCTAAACAAACACAAAAGTACACTTTCATTTAGTAAAGTAAACATTCTTGGGCCAAAGTGAGAGATGGGCTCTTATATAATAAAATTGGTGGAATTCAAAATGTTATTATTGCCAATGGATAGACTAAGTACACATCAAGACCAATAAAATTAAAATAAAACAAAATGACATCAAGAACTAAACATCAAGTGGGCCTTAGAGACATTCCTAAAACATTCTATCCAAGGGTGAAAGAAAAGATTTCTGTACTGAATATTACAAAATAAACTCAATCATTTATTAATGATCATTCAACTTGATTATATATAATTATATATAATAATCAAGTTGGTTTAGTTTCAGGCATGCAAGAATAGTTCGACATATGCAAAATTACACACACAATACATTGCACAAATAGAATGAAGGATAAGGATTATATCATCCTCTCTACAGAGATAGAAATATGTTAATTAACTTCACAAATCCAAAGCCAACAGCATGCTGAACAAGAAAAATAAAAGTATCTCTTCTAAGATGAAAAACAAGACAAAGTCATTTACTACTACTTTAAACAACACATACATATACATTCCTTAAAATGGACCTAGATTGCTCCCTTTAGTAATCAAGCCCCCCCTTGATGAAGCCTCCCTTTTACTCAAAAAAAAAAAAAAAAAAAAAAAAAAACAACCAGGAACAGTGTAGAAACTATGAGCTATGGGTTCGTGTGCTAGACTGGCATTGTATCGGCTCTGCCACGGCTGTGTAATGGGAAGTGAGGCATAGTTCTTGCCTGTGGCTAGGGAAGGAAGGAATCTATAAAGTACAAGCAAATGATAGATGGGTTTATTTTATAGGAGAAAGGCTTATATATGATCTAGAAATAATACTGGAAGGAAAAAAGAATGAGATGAAAGTAAGGTAAAAGCACAAGAAGGGAGAAAGCAAAAGAATGAGAAGGGAGAAGGAAGAAACGAGGAGGAATGATGAGAATCCTCCGGTAAGGAGAGAGCACTTGAACTGACAGCTTGCATCCACTACTGACTGAGCCACTATTGAATCAGCGCTGTCCCCATTCTTGCCTTGTTCAGGATCCTCCCCACATGAAAGCTGGACATTGGCAATATTGCGATAAGGCAAAACATCATTCCCCAGTGAAGTTTTTGAGAAATTTCCCTATTTATCATCTTATACCTATGAATATTGGTTATGCGTATGAATAAGATGAGATAAGCTCAGACCCTATTCAAACTCAACATGTCCATTTTTTTAGTGGGATTTATATTTTCATGGGTCATCCCGGTGGTAATTATCTTTCTTCAACTTCTAGGTAAAGGATTTCTTTAAATATCTTTTGTAGGAGTTACATGGTGGTCATGGATTTCTTCTCTTTTTTTTTTCTTTTTCTTTTTCTCTTATATTTTGTAAGATTCTCTTTCCTCCTTTCATTCCTCTATCCCTCCCTCCATCCCCCCCCCCGTGTGTGTGTGTGTGTGTGTGTGTTGGTGTGTGAGTGTGAGTGTGTGTGTGTGAGTGTGAGTGTGTGCATGTGCATGTTTGTGTGCATGTGCGCATATCCTTCAATTCCAAATAAGAACCTTGTTAGGTATACTGATAATGATTTTCAGATTTTTTTTTTTATGATTTAAAATACATTCTTTCATGCTATGCTAAGCCTGTAGAATTTCTTCTAAAATATATATTCATCTAATAAGCTTTCCCTTAAAGTTAACTTAGTATGTTTTTCTAGATGGAAGTATTCTTTCTTCTTTTAAGAATTTGACTATAGATGGTCAGATATTTTCTGATTATGTCAGTCAGAAATTATAAAGTCATGGGCATCTATTTCTTTCCCATGATCAAGAACATGTCTTTAGTCTTAATTTATCCCCTTTCATATATGCCAGTGATGAAGGAGTTTGGTTCTTTAGTGATCATTTAATCATTTAAATGTTATTGCTAAACTTTTCCTCTTTCTTCACATTGTACCATAATATCAAAAGATATGGCCTATGCCCTCCTTTAATCCGGTTGATCCAGTATAATGGTGAGGCTTTCAAATGTGCCGTCTCATCTGACATACAAAGTCTTTCAGTTCTAAGAATTCTGATCAGCTCTTTACAAAATGTCTTTGTTGAACTTTTAATCCATATCCCAATTTCATTTAATTATTTATTTCCTTTGGATCTTGTGGAGTTGTTTGAAAAAAAAAATCTTTCTTTTGAGTTCCCTGTCAGTTATGCAAACTACTTTGGTAGCTTTGAAATCTGTTACTGGAGTTCTGGTCTGTAGGAAGTGTTACATTATTTTTAATGTTCCTGTGTTCTTACATTGAGAATTGCATGTATGACATAATGGACATGTCTAAAACTTTTATGGGATAACATTCTTAGGAAGCAGCTTTCTCCTAAAGACATGCCAGGTTATGTTATCTTATTCTTGGCTTTTGGCTGTAATATAATCTCTTTATGGTTCTTTGGCGCTAATTACAGGGTCGAGTATAGTACATAGTGTATAAAATAAGAAGGATCCATTGTCTCTGTGGGTCACACAAGGGTGG
The DNA here is from genome assembly GCA_030674055.1 of Rhabdomys pumilio. Classification (NCBI taxonomy): domain Eukaryota; kingdom Metazoa; phylum Chordata; class Mammalia; order Rodentia; family Muridae; genus Rhabdomys; species Rhabdomys pumilio. The sequence continues at coordinate 178,674,997 of JANHMN010000002.1, read as the reverse complement.
ATCTTCTGTGTCATGGTTAATCTTTATTGTCAACAGGATTATATCTAGAATCAACCAGGAAACAAGCCTCTGTATGCACCTATGAAAAATGTCTTTGCTCTGGTTAACTGGTGTCTATGAAATATGAGTGGTACCTTCCAGTGGCAGCCTCAATATAAGGCAGTCCAAAAAGAAAGCTCTTAACTCTTTCCTGCTCACTTTTACTTTTCACTGGCAGTTTCATGTACTGTTGCTGTCAGTGCTGCTGCTGTCTCCAACCTTCACTGACATCCGAACTCAGCTGCTCCTTTGACTTCTCAGTATGGGCCAATGACCAGGAGTTCCCTAGGATTTCTCTAGGTTTTCATTGTCAGAATGGGATTTGTGTGGCATCCAGCTTGGTGGACTTTGTAGCTATAGGCTCTTATGATCTCCCCTGTAAAGACAGCCACTGTTGGCCTACTCAGACCGTGTCATGTATACCAATCTAATAAACCCCCATTTTAATATATATCCACTCTGCTGGTTCCATTCCTCTAGAGAACTCTAACACACTGATATTCAATTCAATTCAATCCTAAATCTAGATTAAGAAAGGATGCTGAAGCCAAACAATGCATGGCCCTCTGGTGAAGATAACAATCCTTTGGGTACAAGTATTCTTATATTCTGATGGCTCCAAAATTTATAAACACTCAAGTAAGTGTTATACAGCAAAGTAAGACTTATACAGCAAAGATTCTTAAACCAGTAATGTCTTTTCAAAAGTAAGTACTTTTGAATCAGTATCATTCTGATGACTTCTTGTCTAATATTTTAGGGAAGACACACTTAACTCTTTTCTGGGATCCTATGGAGTTACTACCTGGAGTGTTTCTTGATTTGATTATCTAAGACTTTATCAATCAGTACATCAGTGAGATATACTGCCAAGGAAGCAGAATTCAGTGACAGCTTGCAAGCTTTTATTACAGGCAACAGTGTTTGGCTGTGGAGAGTTTCCTTAAGTAAACTGGCAAAGGACTGAGGTTTTTTTGAGACAAGTTTTCTGTTCACCTGTTTTGTTGGCCCTATGAGCTAAGCAGTATTCATTTGTATGTAATGGTTTTAGACTATAGAACATGAGCAGGCAATGTGCTTGAAAGGTGGATCTTGGGGAAAACAATTCACTGAATTACAAAATAAAAATTGCTATATTGAAAGGAAACCTTTTAACTTGTTGACATTTACTGGGTTGACGTTATCTTTATGGCATCTGTGTAGAAAACTATGTATATAGGGTTTTTTCTAAATCAAGTGTTCTTAAAAATCTGAGAAAATTATGTATCGACAAATGGATAGTAGTTAAAAATAAGTTTTTCCTATTAACTTGTGAGAGTTGTAAAAAAAACCACTTTGACAGGATCCACTATTAGTATGTTAGTTTGATCAACATTAGTACATGTGTTTGGAAGTAAACTAAAGCATTTCCTTGAAAATACTGTTGTTTTTAAGTTAGACATTCACAAATTTAGGCTGGCCCTCCTTCAAATACTATTCTTGGTTTGAATAAACTCTTCTCTGTATGTTTCTTGCTGGAGCAGAGCACAATGTGAGAGTCTAAATTTCCTGCTCATTCTCATGTGGTTTGGAGTCATTCTGCTTCATTGTGGCAGGCATGGAGGAGATTAACTCAGAGCTATTTCCAACAACATTAGTTATTAAAACCACAGGTAAAAGGCACCAGATAACAATCCTTAGATTCATCACAGAGTTCATTCAGGCCATAGTTTCAAGCTTCTCCTAACCTTTGCACAGGCACAATAAATATCCTAAAACTTGGTGTTGTCCTGTCTGTATCACTCCACGTGTTATCATTGGCAGAATTCCATTGTAGGCATGGAATTCCACTGAGCAGAGTGTCCACAAAAAAACTCACTTCCCAGAAAAGGGAATACAGAATTGGGCCAGGTGTACAGTATCTAAGTGGTGCATATCGTGTTATATAAATGAAGCTAGCCAATCAAAGTCATATGTAAATCAGTAGCTCAGAAGAGATTCTGCAAGAGTGGGTGGTCATACCTCAGGGTACAGGCATAAATGATACATCAGATCTCTATATATGACACATATTAGGAGGAAAACATGGATCTGAGAATGAAAGACTGAAAGTTACATTGGCCAAGGACCTATTAAGGAAACCTCTTCTTTGCCTCTCACAAATTTTATCAAAATATTTTTAGGTCTAGGTTTTCAAAGAGGGCTGACCTTCAGAATACAGAGTTACTTTAAGTACTCTGCATGCATGGACCTTCAAGCTGGAGTAATTGGTTATGAGGAGGAGTAAGGAGTCTCAATACACCAGGGATAAAGTCACCCACATATAGAACCCAGATGATCCACTGATGCCCCTTTTCAATTGAGCCTGTGAAATGACACATGTAGCAGACCAAGACTGAAAAGAATCTATTGTACAATGGCTGAGACCCATTAAGGAATGGCAGGTATACCAATTAGAACAATAGGCTTAAGTGATTGCTGAGGTTGAGGGGAATGCGGAGTGGATAGAAACAGATGTACCACATGGACAGGTGAGGACTGAGATGAAAATACTGCCACTACTCCAGGTAACCTCCATTTTCCCAGGTCAGTCTTAGATAGAAGGGATTACAGACATCATGGAGCAGCTAGATGACCACCATATTTAGCAACAGTTTTAGATTCTTACTGCTTTTAGATCCACTAGCAAGGCCACACCAGGCCAGACTTTTCCCGCACTGTTCTCAGACAGAGTGAGTACAAATGAGATATTAGAACTATGCATTGGAAGTTCAATTTCAGTTTTTAATGGACAACTTTGGCTTAGGGTAAATGTTTGGCTTAGGGTAAAAGAGAGAGAGAGAGGGAGAGAGAGAGAGAGAGAGAGAGAGAG
>JANHMN010000002.1:178639209-178672007 GCA_030674055.1 Rhabdomys pumilio | reverse complement strand
GCGAGTTGGAAGAACTTTGGTTGAAAGTTTTGAGAATATTTTTCCCAAGGGGTAAAATGCACAATACCAAGGATAATATAAGGATTGCAGGGAGAAGCCGGAAAACTCTCTGAAAACTGGTTGACCTTGGTAAACGGCCTCAGCATATTATTCCCTCACTTATAGAGAAGCCTCAGTATATACACACTATAATAAATATGTTGGATGAGGCTATTGTAGCTCAAGGCTAGAGACAGAGAAACAAAACATAATTGTTAATATGCAGCTTTAGGGAGAACAAGTTATTTTCTCACCCCTTCTTGAAAAGTAGCAAGGAAAAATTATTTTAAATGGTAGAAAATTTAAAAATGAGTCTTTGAGGCACTTGATATTTATTTTATCAAAATAGTCAATATGTTAATTACTGATAATTTATACAACTTTCTAAAATTAATGATAAACAGCCAGACCAACCTTCCTGGTATTTCTATTATTTTTAGTGGCTTTTCCTGGCCCTAGATAACTGGGCATCATCTTGACTATCCAATTTGTTTTCCTCTCTGACCAACATAACCTCTCCACTGGTAATGTTAACCTCTTCACATCTGTGTTTGAAGATGTATCTGTTTCTCCTGTCCTTAGCTTCAAGTTCTATCCTACTCTAACTACCCTTCAGTTCAATGGACTCAACTCCCAGTGATCTTGCCATATGTATTACAGAAATTGTTACTTTCAAATTTTAATATGTTCTACTATGAATGTTTAATATGAATGTTTTATCTCTAACCAGACACCAACATCTCAAATACTTAATTGATTTGGTAAATAATTATAATTTCAGGATTTTAACGCACATGATTATAATACTGATACTCATAGCAAATTATCAATGCCATGGTGACCCATATTTGGAGCCAATGAAAGCATTTGTAGCATGGCAAACCTGATTGCTTATGTGTATCTGACACGATGTGAGGTGTCTTCCACATACTAACTTTAGTTCATGACATTGTTATCATTTCTCATGGTTTTCTTTAGTAACCCATATCTGTCTATTTGATTATATTGGCTCTGTTTTTAAAATAGTAATCTTTTCATAATTCCCCAAACCCATCATTTTGTTTTTAGATTACATCATATCGCCTGAAACATTAAAATAGATTTCTTCCCTAATAGATATGTTCTCAACACCGCAGTGTTATAAAAACCTGTAGTCCTTATAAAACCTTCAACCAACCATACCTGTGCTATAAAGTCTGAAATGGCCTACAGAACCTTGTATGATCTTCACTCTCCACCACTCAGACTTCATCTTCCATCACTCATTCTGGTTACTCTTTTCCAGTTACAGTAATCTGCCCTGTTCTTTTGTCATCAAACTTGGGGTTCACAACCTGTGCCCAATTCATGTCCTTCCAGCAGTCTTTAATTAAAATCCAATTTAAACAGCCAGCTGAAAACCAGAAATCAGAAAGGGAGATTTAGTCAACCTGAATACATTAGGAAGATGGATTTTGAAAGTTCACTGAATCTCTTTGAATATATATATGTATATATATATGTATATTTATGTGTATATTATACATGTATACATATATGTATATGTGTATATGCACATATATTGAATATATATGCACATAATATATTGAATATTTTATATATCTGAATATATAATATATTCAAAGATATATATGCTAAAGGCAGCTTAACTCACCACTAAAGCCTATCTGAACACTCTATTTCTGAATTTTTTTTCTCTCTACCTGTGATAATTCCCCATTTTGGGGGTGGGTACAATTTTCCACTTTTTAACATACAATTGTCTTTGAACTGTACAGCGTATCACCTGCTTTCTTCCTATAACCCTACACAAACTCCCTGTTCATGAATGTAGGTAGGCATGGTGGTGTATAGAGAACGCCAGTTGATCCCAGGAGCTCCAAGCAGTGCTTAGTACATTTAAATAACTGAGTAAATACTGGCAAATGTATTTTAAATTATTTTCTTTCTGCTTTCTGGAGTGTAGTTTTTCAGTTTCTGTACTGGAAAAAATGCTCAAAAAACAGTACAGGAGGCAGAGGTCATGTAGCCTCAGATTCAATGTGGTGAAATGCAAACCTCAAAGTTAAAAGTGGGTGTTAACGATTTTCTTTGGGGGGGGCGTGTAATATTTTTTTGGAGTTGACGAAGAAAGGAGAGAGGCTAAATTCCCCGTTCAGGGCAGTGTTTCAAATCCTGGAACTTATGAACTTGAATTTACTACCCAGACAATCCCAGCATTCTCAAGGGGCTTAACAAGGACCATGCCCTTCCTCTGGCAGCTTCAGTGCCCTTACTTAGGTGGTTAGGCTATGCCTAAACTTTTTTCGTTTTTAGAATCCTGAGCCGTATATCCATGTAACAGGAAATAGGTGCTAAGACTACCTATCCTCTACACCCGAGTGTACAACAAAGTGCTGAAAGGGCATTAGGCATGGTCGCAGGCAGGCAGCGCAGCAGACACCTGGTAGAGGACCGCGCGTGTAGGTCCAGCCACCACAGGGTCCGGGGCCTGGCGTCTGTGGTTACCGCACGCACCCGCACTGAGCACAGAATGAGGGTCGCGGCCCTGATCAGGTAATGAGGAGTGGGGCCACCTCTTTACTCCCGAGCAAGGCTATATCCTCACGCGGCTACTGTAGGAACGTCCGGAGCCACTTCTTGGGGCGCCGAGGTGGCGCCCGGGCCACCGGAAGAGGCGGGGCGATCTGCTGCTCGGGCCCACTGTCCCTGGTGCGCGCCTCCGCACTGGCGTCTTGGCAAAGCTAAACAGCACGAACGCATGGGTATTCCTCCGCCGTGGTCGCACGGTCACCACGCCTGTTGGACTTTTATTCACCCGGAACCTTGAGTGCCGCTGTTAACTTCACTTACTTGTTTGCAGTTTTTGTCCTCTATAGTTCTCTTCAATCCTACAGATCATTCCTAGTCTATCGCTGACTTGATCCCTCCTAGGAATGAGGAATGCAACCTCACTCCCTAGTTTGCAGGGATGTCCATAGGACCCCTAGATGAGATTGCTTTGCTCATATGTGTTAAACACCTCCGTTGGAACCCAGGTTACTGACAGATGTATTCCCTTTTGAGTCGAAAATATGCTAGGTGTATGCTAGATGATTTGGATTGAAGTTGCTTTGGATACAAGAATTTGCTTGTACTAACCTTGGGCAACCCAAGCCATATTCCAAAAGTAGTTTGAAATCTACTGTAACTGACTTAGAAGTCCACATACTGTAGTTGTTAAGCAGAGCTACCCCTGATTTAATGTCTGAAAGTAGTAAGGGACAGCAATATTAGTTTAAATCCCTTAAACATACTGTTAATTGAGATTTAGACTTCAGAAAAGTGTGCGTTCCACTACATTGCTACAGTCTCTTTTTTGTTAGCCCAGTGAAGCATACATAGACATGTTTTGTTAATGCCCTAGGTAACCTGACGTTAGTTGACAGTATTTTATTAGACTCTAGGTAAGCCATATTTCAGTTTCTCTGTAGTGACAGGAAAATGCCAGATCTGTTGATTCTGTGCCATTTTAAGGAAATGAAAAGCAACCATAATTCAATAAATTTTACGCATAAAGGGAATAGTGAAGCTTTAACTATCATGATTATTTGGTGGAGAGAAAAATTAAAAGTAGGCCAGGAAGGTAGTGATGAAATTTAGTTTACCAAAACTCATCAGTGGAGTAAAACATGTGAAATTGGAGAGGAGAAAGGATCAATGGAAGGTATTCCTTAAAATACTCAGTGGATAGGAATAAAGAGGTGCTGTGTGAGAAATGTTACAGTTTTTAAGAACTGTATATTAAGAAATAAGAGTGCACAGAACAAATACACATACTTAGGTGTACTGTGTATAACATGGCTATATATTTAAGCTTCAGTATGATAAATCTGTGTGCATTGTGTACATGTATGCATGTATTTGAATTTGTGTGTACAATTGATAGAATATGAGTGTGTTTCCAGGACAAAATGAAACACACTCTTATATATCATTCAGTCAAAGGTACCTCAAAAAATTGCACTGTTGAACAAAAGCTTGAAGACTATTTAAGCAAGCTATTTTAAATTTATACTGAAGCATATAACCCTAAATATATTGTGATTATATTGTCTGCTTTTGGAGCTCTCTGTGTTAACTGGGCTGCCTTGTCTAGTCTCAAAGAAGAAGATGCACCTAATTTTATTGAAACTTGATAAGCCAGGGCTGCTTGATATCTATAGGAGGTCTCCCATTTCTGAAAAGAAGGGATAGAGTGGTGACTTGGGAGGGTATCAGAGAGAGGGACTCAGACAAGAGGAGAGAGTGGAATCTGACAGGATTCAGGAGGTAAAGTAAATCAATAATTATCATAATGATAATTAATAATAAAAGATTTTTTGTTCTTAAATGCTTTTTGTTCCTTGAGTACTCCATGTTCTATAGAACATAGCTTGGGAAATACTTTGAAACCATATTTAAAGAGTTGATATATTTTAAACCATAAGGTTAGGAGGTGATTATGGATGTTTATCCTAGAATCTTTAATATATTATAAAACATTGTTTGTTTGTGTGTTTGGTGTTAGTATTGTGTCTAAACTCCACCTCCACAGTTACCTGGCAACAGCCAGGTATGCTCCTCCCCACAGTTACCTGGCAACCGCCAGGTAGGCCTGGTCCACTATAAAAGGGGCTGGCTTGCCCCCTCCTCTCTCTCTTAATCTCTTACTCTCTTATTCTCTCTCTTACCCTCTTGCCTCTCTGTCCCCTCCCCCCTTCCTCTCTCTCCACGTGGTCATGGCCGGCCTCTACTTCTCTTCTCTCTTCTTCTTCCACCTTCTTCTCCCCACCTTTGCCCTGTCTCCTGAATAAACCTCCTCCCCCTTGGAACCAGGTGGTCTGGAGTGGTCTGTTCTGAGCTGCGGTCGGACTTTTTAGAACAACTAACATTTGGGGGTGTGAATATAGTAATAGAATCCCAAAGAGAAAGTTATGAAGACCTACTTAGGCGCATATCTGAAAAGAGGAGTCCTGGGCTTTATAATATACGTCTTTGCCCTTTACATTCTCTTCCTCGTAAGGAATTCTGCAGTGTAGTTGTCTAGGCAGCAATGGCTGAAGTACTAAGTATACTAAGGCTTGACTATTGATGTGTATCAGCGTTTGGATTTTTATTGTATAGAATTTTTAGAGTCAAGTATATGACAGTCTACTATACAGTTTGGACTCAGATTTTTATATCTAAATATTATCTTTTGATGGATATTGGTAGCTAATAGGTTTCATGTAGTTAGAACAGTTTCAGAAATGTTTTACATTATATTATGCATGTATATCTGCACACCACTTACTTGCTTATGGAATCCATAAGAAGATATTGGATCCCCTGAAAGTGGATGTAAGTTGCCATGTGAGTGCTTGGGACTGAAGACTGTTCCTCAGAAGAACAGCCAGAGATCTTACCCACTGAAACATCTCTGTAGTCCCTAGTTGTTGTTTTTTTTTGTTTGTTTGTTTTGTTTTTTTTTTAATTAAAGACTTTTATCTAAGGAATATATGAAATAAGTGTTTAGGATATCGTTCTGAATAACTAAGTATGTGCACACCACTTTTACCTTATATAAATCCACTGTGAACATTATATACTTCATTTAGAACTTCTGTATTATAAATGCATGTAATTTCATAAATTCCTAGAAGTAACAACCCTAGACATTCAGATTCATATGCTCAGTGTCCTCCCCATTTACAAATGTGTGTCTCACTGCACTGGAATTATGAAATATTCCCTGATGGATTCTGAAAAGCAGAGTAAGATTGTGTTTGATTTTGATGTTCAGTAGTTCTGTGTTTAATGTTGATCATTGGCCTGACATTCATCCCTTTTCTCCCCTGACTTGTTTTACAGTGGTGGGAAGGACAGCTGTTACAACATGATGCAGTGCATTGCTGAGGGACATCAGATTGTTGCCTTAGCAAACCTAAGACCAGATGAAAACCAAGGTACATGACTTTTTTTTTTTTTTTTTTTGATTATTTTCTGAATAGTTGCAACTCAGCTTCATTATTTCAGGTTGATAAAAAACAGTCTGCTTCGTTGGTTCTTGGTTTACGATATATGAATGTCACTATTAAAAATATGTCCTTAGCTCTCTTAGATGTAGTGAAGCATGCAAGGTTTCTAATGTCCTATGGATTATGAGCCTCTTGAGAAGAGATGTAGTACCTTAGACTTCACCATGGATGCTTCTCAGCTCTTTAAGCTCTGCACCTGTGGTAGGTGTTCACTCACAGTTTACTGACAGACCAGTGAGTACTGAATCTTTTGAGTTAGCAAGTGTACTTCTGTTGGATATTTGAACAATTGTAAAAATGATGTGGAAAGATGGATATTGGAAGTATTTAATAGGAAGAAAGGCAATGGGCTTACAAAATCATGGGGTTAAATTTATACTTTAGGATTTTACTCTGGGCTCTGCTGATGATGAGCTAGGGTTTAGAAGACAGAATTTTCGGAGAAGAACTCCAGTCCTAACTTGAAATACGTAGGACTACTGCTGCTTTTACTGTAAAGGAGCACAATCAGTTACAGATTGTGCTATAATGGTGAGACCCTGTCCATCCCTTACATAAAGTTGGGCAAGTGAGTCGTCATCTGACTTGAGAATTCTCAGTACTGAAAATGAAACAAAATAAACAAACAAAAAAAACTTACGTTCTCCAGATGTGTAATGCATATGTAAAGTTATTTTCCTCTCTTGAGTCCAGCTTTCAACTTCAGTATTAGTTTATTATGACAATATCATTATTATGTAGTCTCCAATGTATTCATTTTGCTGGCAGAACAGTGAAATAAAAAGCAAGTACATCTTTTATATTATGCTTATTAATAGAATGGGGGCATTTATTAAAATATTATTAGTGTGAAAAATTCAATAGTAAATGCAATTAGAATATTATGAATTAAAAATCTAGGACTATCATCTGACACTGTGTAATTGGTGTAGAAGACAATAGATTGTGTGGGTCAGTAGATGGACAGGGCTGGTTAGTAGTGATTTAAAGTCTGCAGGATGTTGGAACTGTTGAATGAGTTACTGAATGATTTTTCCCCCTTTAAATGCACTGAAAGGAACCTCACTGAGGAATGCATGGCTCCATTGACGAGCAAAGCTGAGTATAATGTATTCATAGCATATCATGAGTTTCACAATATGGGTTTTCAGTAGGTACTCTGGGAAAGAATTTATTCCCATCAATGAGATAATGTACAGTTGTCATAAACTGTACAGAACCATCCCTTTAAGTCTGTAGTAGGAGCTTTGTGGTATGTTAATTGAAGTGCTTTAGGCAACAGTGGAGCCTTTTGGTTTTGTTTGCTCTTACACCAGTTGCTGCTGTGTAGCTTCCACTAATGAAGTTATATTGTGGTAAGGACTCCATGGAGCCCTAATGAAAATATATCAGGCTTTAAAGCCATTATACTGTTTTGTAGTTGTGTTAATTTCAGGATGTTTCTCGCTATGAAGCTCAAGTTTCTTTAAATAAATTTATTTGACCAATATCTTTTATTGAAAATACATTAAATACTCACTCTAACTTGGTAGGAAGGAAGAGTGAAAAGTTTTAGGGTGGTTTAACTAAATATCTGTTTCATATTGGCATGAGGAGTCGACTTACAATAACGATGGGAGTATTGTTTGATAGGAAGCCAGGCAGCTGTGGGGGTCAGAAATGTGATGAGCCCAAATGAGGTGGCGTATGATGATGTCACTGATTGTTGAAAGACATTTAAACTGTTATTTATTCCCTTTGATTGAATATTTCCACATTTGAAAACATCCATTTTGCAGTCGATTAATTTGTGACTTAACATACTGTCAGCAGTCTCAATGGCACTAAATAGTAGTCTCCTTATAATTTGTCCTACATCTTCTCTGTATGAAATGCAAGTGGTGTAGAGATCGTTTGGAGAGGTAATTCCTACCTGTCCTCTTGTTGGAGGAACTGAAAGCACATAAGTCTGAAAAATTTCAACAGTCATCTACTTAAAATTATTTCTATACATACTTTTAAAACTTATTCGACACATGATCTTTTACCCCCTCTTTTAAATATTAATATCTTATAGAATTCGTATTCTGGAGAGCACACTTAGTAAAATACATGCCATTTTATATGGCTGTAATATAGTTCTTTTTTTCTTTTTTTTTTTTTTTTTTTTTTTTACAAATAATTCTGTAATGAATGCTTTACCTATAATAATATGTGTGGAATCTTGAGGTAACTGATGATTGTATCATTTATTAGATTCAGTTATCATGTTTCCAAATATATTTGTAACTGTTCTAACAAATATTGAAGTTACGTGTATATGCTTTGTTGATGTATTGATTATAAAACATACCAATTACATCTAATTTTTTCTGCCAAGTATTTATCACTTACTAAGAAGATATTTATTTAAGAAAATTTTCTATTAAAAGTCTATATGATTTTGAATAACCTGAATGAGATGTAATATAATTTCTAACTGAATAAACTAAAATGTATGGGATACATTACACTTATTTTTAAGTGTTGTATATAATTTTAAAAATATAAATAATTGTTGATAATTAGAAACAGATTATTATAACTGAAGTAAATTTATCCATGGACAAATGTGCAATGCTTATATATTATTTCACTTATAAAAGCAGGAGGATGTGGTTAAATTCTTAAGCTTAGTGTTGACTATTCTTCAAGTAGTAAAAGCTACTTCTTAAGGTCTGTTTGTTTTACTCTATCTTAATAATTATTTTTCCTTTAACTGTTACAGTGGAGTCAGATGAGCTGGATAGCTACATGTATCAGACAGTGGGTCACCATGCCATTGACTTGTATGCCGAAGCAATGGCTCTGCCCCTGTACCGCAGAACCATCAGAGGAAAGAGCCTGGAGACAGGGAAACTGTATACCAAACGTGAAGGTGATGAGGTTGAAGATCTCTATGAACTACTGAAACTTGTTAAGGTATGCAGAGTTATCCTTTTTGAACTTAGTAATTTTCACTTATTGAGTTATTTAATATTAAATAACTTGCAAATTTTCACAGCACAGCTATTCTTTGAGAAAATATTTTATCTTTTGGGTGGAAGTAACAAAAGATTTCTTAATATGCCTTTGTATTAGACTACAGAAAAATAAGATATTGGGTATAGATTTATGTCTAGGCCTGTCATATGCTTTTCTTCATTTTTTTTAAAAATTTTATATGAATGTGCTTCGCCTGCATGTATGTATGTACACCATGTGCATATCTGGTACCTACAAAATCGGGAATTAGATTTCCTTAAATTAGAGTTATAGATGGTATAAACTACCATGTGATGTTAGGTTACCTGTGCTCTTAGCTGCTTAGCCCCCTTAGCAATATTTCTTCATTTCCAGGATAGTGGAAACAATAGCATTTGAGAGTTTTTCATCAGCATATTTTGCTTTGAATTACTGCTAAACAAATTGATGCATCCTGTTTTCTTACTGCATTACACTTTCTCATGTAAGAGTAAGACAAGGACCAGACTAACAGCCTGGCTGATATTGAAGAGTACTGTGAGAAGGAATGAGGTTTTGCCAAGTTGATAATGCCTGATAGCAGGAGGGAATGTTTCATGTGATGGTCATGTGATGGTCATGTGATAGTCATGTGATAGTCATGTGATGGTCATATGGTTAAGGTTAAGTAGACTGGAGACCAGTCTTATGAATCAAATATGCCACTGTATGTATTCTTTTGTTGTCCATCATTCATTCATGAGTAATTTCAGCACATAAAATCTCAGAGAGAAATGTGGGCTCATCTCTGTAGTAGACACTATACTCAGGAAGTGTTAGCAGAATGATACTGAATAATCATTCTTGCCTTCTCATTGATAATCAACTGCTTGAGGACAGTTTGGTATTCTCTAAATATAAGTGTTTATTCAACAGCTATACATAGTTCATGTGACACATATCGATGGTGATCTTAAGTCTGGTTGTTCTCCAAATCTTAGTATTTTTACAGAAGAGAACGTTTCATTTTTTCCTGTACTAGTGCATCTCCTCACTCTTTAGAGAATTCATCCCTTTCCCAGGTTTTGTAATGAACATTTCATAATCTCAAATAATTGATGCTAGTCAGAATTTTATACTGATTAATAACTTAGATTAAGTAAAACACTAGATACTAAGTACACTTAAAGCTGCTGAATTAAAACAGTTTCTATTTTGCATGTCAGAACATTTTTATCTTAAAAAGAAGCACAGAGAACTATTGTTTTGTATTGTGCTTTTTAGTTAGCTAGCATAAGAAAGTGGAGAAGAAGACTTTTGATCCTAGTGATTCTACAGAAAGCTGCCGTTAACATTGTTCACTTGGAGATGTAGAAACTGAATACAGAATTTGTATTTTCACATTTAGTTTTCAAAATACATTGAAACTGAATATTAACATTTCAGCATAGGTCAATATTACAAAATGGTAGAACTTGCACTAAAAATAATTGGGTTGCTTAAAAATCACAAATGTGGTAACTTTGGAGAAATCCTGTGATAATAACATCCATCCAGGAAAGGGAACGGTAATAAATTACTAATCAGTTTAATTAAAAGTGAGCAGATTAGTAGTAATTAAGAGAAATCCCCTTTCTCTCCATGCTGTCTTTGGAGAAATGGATGCTTTGCCATTATCTTCATAGTAACCGTCAATTATGACATAAATTAATGCTAATGTTAAATCTTGACAAGTTCTGCTTTGGAATTTCATACATGATAATTATAACTATAGTTGAAAGAGATGTTATCAAGTTGTCTGGGACTAAATAGTTCCTTCTTTTCCTGTGTAAAAATATTAATTTTACTATAGGATATTTTAAAGACATCAATATCAGAAATATATTACTTTTATGAAAGAAATTGTATAGATAGGCTTTTGGAGTTAAATTCATTTGTAAAACTATGGTGCAAAAATTCCAGTAGAGGTCTCATATATTCTAATGAATAACTGAGTAATTATGGAAAAAAAACTAATGTAGAAAGGCTATAATTTCCAAGTTTGTTTCAACTTGCTCTAAGACTAGGAACCATATTTTAATCTTTTGAGTATTAATGAAGTAGTGGAAGCCTCTGGATTTTGTTTTCATTGTTTCTCCTAACAGGCTATACTTTTTTAAGTTTTACATCTGCCTTTTGTTTTTATAGATATTTTTCTAGGGTATACTTTTTTGCGTATAAGTTATTTGTCTACATAACAAAGTCTTAGAATTATAAACCTCAGGAAGTTTAGAGTTACAAGTTTCCTGTTTTGTTGAAGTCAGGAAAACTAACAGGAATGTAGTGATCCATCCTATCTCTTCAGTTGCTAGGTAACTGGATCTGAAATACATATCTGAAGCTGTTTGTAACATATTTGGTTTTATGTCTTGTCTTTTGTCCTCTAGTAATAAAATGTAACTTTAACTCTTTTCTAGGCTATCTTTTCTAAAATGATTTACAAATCATATGTAAGTTTCTGTTTAAAGCATAAACAATATAATAGTTATTAAAGGATACAAGTTAGCACCGTTTTTTATAGAGTCCTATTTAAGGATCAATATATTTTTCTCTTTCTCTATTGAGGTGGTACTGTCTTCTCTCTACATATGTGCTTTCTGCCCACTCTTCTCATTTCAATGGAACCTTTCTTTTAAGAAATTTTCTAATGGTGAATCCTTTCAAATTCTTACACTTTGAAATGTTTCTATTTTGCTCCACATATTTTACTGAACATTAAATGTGTTTCCTGTGACTCTTCCATAATTATTTTGTGATGAAACATCTCTTTGAAAGCTTTTCCTTGGTTGATGACAATCTTACAGTCTAAGTGAAAACCATTTATAATAGAGCCGTCCTCTGGTTGTAGTGACTGGATCAGGAATGGTCTGGTCCTAACAGAACAGAGCCACTGGTGATTGGCAGAACGTAAGCTCTTCCACTTGCCTGGAGAAATGTATGACTAGAATCTAGAAATTTAATAGCCTTTTGCCTTTTGCCTTATTGTTTTTGAAAGGGTAATACTTAATGTCAGATATGTCAGAGAAAAATAGCAGAGCCTTTGGACTTCCAGTGTAAGGATGGATCTGAGAGTCCTCTTTTATTATATGTGATAATTTTCTCCTTTTTCATTTTTATTGGATATTTTATTTACATTTCAGATGTTATCCCCTTAACTCATTCCCCCTTCCCACCCAGGAACCCCCTTATTCCATCCTCCCTCCTCCTGCTTCTATGAGGAAGTGCCCCACCCCCTTCCACCTCCCCACCCTTGAATTCCCCCACACTCACCATCCAGCCTTCAGCAGACCAAGGATCTCCTCTCCCACCTATGCCCAACAAGGCCATCCTTTCCTATATATACAGCTGAAGCCATAGGTCCCTCCCTATGTGCTCCCAGGCTGGTGGTTTAGACCCTGGGAGCTCTGGTTTGTTGGTATTCTTGCTTTCCTCATGGGGCTGCAAACCCTTTCAGCTCCTTCAGCTCCTTTTCTCTAACTCCTCCATTGGGAACCCCTTGATCAGAAATATGGTTAGCTGTGAGCATCCGCCTCTGAGTATTTCAGACTCTGGCAGACCTCTAAGGAGACAGCTATACCAGGCTTCTGTCAGCATGCACTTCCTGACATCCACATCAGTGTCTACCTTTGATGACTGCACATGAGATAGATACCCAAGTGGAATGGTCTCCAGATGAACCCTCCTTCAGTTTCTGACCCACACTTTGACTCCATATTTACTCCCTTGAGTATTTTGTTATTCCTTCTAAGAAGGACCAAAGCACCCACACTTAGTCTTCCTTCTTCATGAGCTTCACGTGGTCTGTGAGTTGAATCTTGGGTATTGCGAGCTTCTGGGCTAATATCCAATTATCATTGAGTGAATACCATGTGTGTTCTTTTGTAATTGGGTATCCAATTTTCTCCTTTTTAAATTACATCATGCCTTTCCCCCTCCTGAAACCACTTGTTCAGAAATTACACCTTGTAGAGTGAATCTTTATCTAACTTCTATTTTCCCAAGTAATTTTTGTTCTGTGTCATTTGTAAAGACAATGTGGTGGAACAGTATTTGGTGGAACAGAAAGGGCTTGAACTCCTATTAATATCTCTCTGTCATGTGTGTGCTCTGTTTGTGTGGGTGGTCGGGGGCAGAAGTTGATATTAGATGTATTAGATGTCTTCCTCAATGGCTTCTCTACCTTATTTTTTGACACTGAATCTTTGATTTTGCCTGAAGCTCACTGATTGGACATAATACAGACTACCTGATAGCAAGCTCCAGTAATCTCCCTTTTCTACATCCCCAGCACTGGGAATACAGGCAAGCTGCTGTATCTGGGTTTTTACCTCCATGCTGGATATCTGAACTCAGGCAGTGCTTGTGTCTGTGTTATCCCCACAAAGCACCATACCCACTGAGCGATGTCCCCAGCTCCTTTGTGTCTTTTTGTTGTATGTTTTGAGAGTGCTTCTGGAATCTCTTTTATTTTTGTGTTGAACTTTTTAAAGTAATGTGTCTCCAATAGCTAAGAACCTTATTCATTAGTTTTTCTTTTTTCATAAAGATGATTTTATTTTTCTGTAGTAGCCACATTCCCTACATGGTTCTTAAAACATAAGGAAGAGATTTTAAATATTATCTGTTGCTCTCTCTCAACTGTTACTGTCTCCTTTGTGTCTATTTCTTATGTTGAATAAGAATAAGAACAAGAAAAGCTGACTGGGACTATGTTGGTTTTAGTTTTTCCAGACTCATGTTTGAAACTTGTAATCCTGGAGTTAAGGCTAGGGAGGCCTCACTTGTCTCCTTAGCCCCATTTTCTTCCAGGCAATAATAGCTCACCCTTTCTCTGCTGATTCAGCAGTTATTATTCTGTCATCCACTTTCTGACTCATCTAGTCTAGCGCCCATAGCTCCATCCTTTTTTTTTTTAATGAGAGATTATACCTTTGCTTCATTTTAATGAATTTCAAGATCCAGTAACCTGTGTGAACTTCTTTCTAATAGAATATATTTAGCATGCTTCAGTAGCTTCAATGTTCAGTTTCAGCTCTCTGAACCATTGACACTTCCCTTTATCTGTTTTCTCATAGGCATCTCAAGACAACTCCGTACTAACCTTAAATTCCTCAATGTACAGGTATAACTTAAATATGCTAATTAATTGCCTTTTTTCCTTAAGATAGAATATTTACTGTTGAAAGAAGGATAACTGAAATAATCACTTTGTTTTATTTATTACTTTTTATTGAAAAAAATTTTATCACAATATATTCTGATTATGGTTTCCCTTCCCCTGACTCTGCTGAGGTCTTCCCTACCTCCCTTCACATTCTAGTCCACATCCTCTGTCTCTCATTATAAAACAAACAGCTATGTAGACAGTAGTAATAAAATAAGATAATATCAAACCAAACAGAAGAAAAAAAGCCAATGAAAAAAGAAAAAGCATGGGAAACACATATAAACAGAGAGAGACACACGTTAGCACACACAGGAATCTTATAAAAACGCAAAACTGGAAGCCCTAATATATACGAAAAGAACCTATAAGGAAAAACATAAATAAATAAATAAATAAATAAATAAATAAATAAATAAATGCCTTGACAACCACAAATGATGCAATTTGCCATTGAGTTTGTTTTGTGTTGGCCATCTACTACTGAGCATGGGGTCTGCCTTTAAGAATGGCTTGTATCTCCAGTGAGACGCTGTTGGCGAGAACTACTTTTTCAATAGTGAGTAATAATCAATTGAAGATGGCTTTTGGATTAGAGATGAGGATGAACATTTGTCTGTTTCTTCTCTTGGCTCTGGGATCCCATCCTTGCACAGGCTGTGATAGCTGCCACAGTTGTGAGTTCATATGTGCATCAGTCCTGCTATGTTTAGAAGGCCTTGTTTGTTTCTTTGACATATTCTGTGCTTTCTGTATGTTATGTTCTGATCCTTCCTCTCTTCTTCAACAGGGCTTCCTGAGCCCTGAGAAGGAGAGATTTGATGGAGATATCCCATTTAGGATAACTGAATGTTCCAGGATCTCTCACTCTGCGTGGCATCTATCTGTGGGTCCCTAGTTAGTTCCCATTTACTTTTAAATGTTTTAATGATTTATTTATTTTTATTCTATATGCATTGGTGTTTTGCCTGCATGCATGTCTGTGTGAAGGTGTCATATCCCCTGGAACTGAAGTCATAGAGAACCATGAGGTTCTATGCCATGTGGGTGCTGTGAGTTGAACACCAGTGTTTTGGAAGAGTAGCCAGTGTTCTCAACTGCTGAGCCATCTCTTCAACCCGGAAGAGGGAGTTCTTCTAATGATAGTTGAGCAAGGGACTGATCTGTGGTATATTAGGATGTCAGTAGTAGTCAGTGTATGGCTACATTCCTTCAGCAGAACAGTAGTCTTTGCTTTGCCTAGATCCTTAGCCTATATGGTTTCAGGTTCTTGGCCTGTTGAGCAGTATCAGAATGGGATCCATCTCATGGAGTGGGTCTTATATCCAGTCAGGTATTGGTTGGTTACTCCCATAAACTTCGTGCCACTGTTGCACTAGCTTAGCTTGTAGTCATTGTAGATGGAAGAGTTTGGCTTGGGGTTGGTATTTACCTTTCTCCTAGCTTCCAGAGTGCTTTTCAGTACCATGTACACTACTAGTCCATAGGGATGAAGGGTCTAGCTTGTCACTAACTTAACTTTGTCATGTTAAATGAGTCGTATCTTTAACAGTAGGGCTTTACTGTTGGTTTTAGAGAGTAACCAATAGTTTTAGCAATAGCCCGGGGTGTTGGGGGGGGGGGGGTGGTCCATGGAACCCTTGGCCAACAACTCAATTAGATGTTACCCATTCCCTGCCCTGGAAGCTTCATTTGGTGGTGAGAGATGTGGCTGTCTTTTCTGTTTAACCATGCTCAAAAATTGTAATTTATTGAAAATAGTGTAAAGGTAAGTTTAACAACAAAATATGGTACTTAATTAGTTAATCAAATATAGTGTTTCTGGTTTTTTTTTTTTTGTTGTTGTTGTTGTTTCTTGTTTCTCTAATCTGCCAACTATTCATTCAGTCAGGACTCCTTGCTGTTAGAGGTTAGTTCCTATTTTCATTGGTTCAATTCTTCTAGGAAAATTTGTAATCATCTTACATAACTTAAAGGAAAAAAAATCCAGTTTTGTTTCATTAACCTGACATAGCATCCTCAAGCCAAGTTACTATTTTGAAATTGATTTCATTTGACTGAGTGGCCTGGACAAGGCAGTTCTAAGTACAAGGTAAAGAAATGATTATTGAATTCTGTTAATATTTTCAAGGCATGAGGAAATGATGGATCTTCCATTTAAATCGGGTTCTTGCTGGCAGAAGGATGGACTGTGGTCAGGGCACAACGAGCAGCAGGTTTCCAGAATCTAGTAGGTTCCAGATGTGGGCATGTTGGGAGCCATGCTGAGTGATTCTTCCTTGACTTATTCCCTGCTTTTATGGTCGCTCTCCCCACTGCCCTCTTCTTTTCCTTCTTCCTTCATCTATCTTTCTTTCTTTCTTATGTGTGTAATTGAAATATTAACCATTGGCTCAACAGCTCTGAGTTTGCCATCTGAGATCTTCATAATTTAGATATTCATGATTTCCTGAAAGTACAGTGAGTGAAGCAAGTTGAAAACATACAAAATTTCTGTAAAAACATTTCATATTTTTATATTTTGTTTTTGTTTTTGTTTTTTTGGTTTTTTGAGACAGGGTTTCTCTGTGTAGCCCTGGCTGTCCTGGAACTCACTCTGTAAAACAGACTGGCCTTGAACTCACACTTGGGAGGCAGAGGCAGGCGGATTTCTGAGTTCTAGGCCAGCCTGGTCTACAGTTCCAGTTCTGTCTGAGTTCCAGGACAGCCAGGGCTACACAGAGAAACTCTGTCTCGAAAAAAAAAAAAAAAAAAAAGAAAAAGAAAGAAAGAAAGAAAGAAAGAAAGAAAGAAAAAGAAATCTACCTGCCTCTGCCTCCCAAATGCTAAGATTAAAGGCGTGCGCCACCACCACTGCCTGGCACTTGAACTTTTTCTCAGCTCTCCCTTTTACCTCGGCCACTACCATTAGATCCGTGCTAACCTGTTGC
The DNA here is from genome assembly GCA_030674055.1 of Rhabdomys pumilio. Classification (NCBI taxonomy): domain Eukaryota; kingdom Metazoa; phylum Chordata; class Mammalia; order Rodentia; family Muridae; genus Rhabdomys; species Rhabdomys pumilio. Next base: position 178,654,836 of record JANHMN010000002.1, on the reverse strand, counting down.
TAATCCTTCAGTTACTAATACTCCATTCTTGCCGTGGCTGCTTGTCCACCTGTATTATTCAGCAGTCTCCTAGTGTGTCATTTACCTGTGCCTACCCAGCTCATCTATCACATTGCTGTCAGGTATACTGCATGCAAGCTTATGCTACCTACTGTTGAGAAGACTGAGCATAAGTACCTGCAGTCCCACTAGTCTGATCCTGTCATTCCCATATAAACCATTCTGACAAACTATAGTCAGTAGCCCCTTAAATTTAGATTTAAAATTTTTTCTATATTGATAACCTGTTGGGTTTTTCGTTGTGTTGTAGTAGTTTTGTTTGTTTGATATTTCTTTATTTTCTTGGAAGTTTAAGTTCCTGAAGAACTTCATCCTTTGTGAAATCTTCTGTAATGTTCTTCAGTCCTTGTCTCTCATGGCAACTTGTCTATTTATCTGTGTCCCGAGCTTGGTACTGTGATCATTTATATGACTGTACTTGCTGCTGGACTACAGGACCTTCAGCTCCATGTGTAGTGCTCAGTCTTCCATTTTTGTAGCCTTAAGTGCCTAGGAAAGATGTGGCGTACACAGGCCCATAAAGGATTGTTGAAAGCGTACATTAGTCAAAAACTATCATTTTTTTTAATTTCATGATTTATCTAACTCAGGAAGACCACAGGAGTATTTTATTTATGTGATGTAAATCCAGTGCGACATTTTAGCTTTTTTGGTTTTGGTTTTGTCCAGAAACTTAAGAGGCCTGGGCATTATAGTAAAGCTTTGTTAATGAAGATGTCCTTGCATTTGCAGTGCAGTTAATGTCTGCACTGAGAGTGAGTTCAGCTACAGAATATCCTGTACAGATGCTGAGCAGACAACTTTTCAGAATATCTCTGTTAGGAAACTTGCTTATAGTTAAAAACTACTCTGTGAGTTTTTTCACTTCAGACCCTGGGGGAAAGGATCTAGAAATGTAAGTGGCTTTGAGGTAAATCCAGAATGTTTGAAATAGAAGAAACATGTAATAAGGCTTCAAGATTTATAGGGAGGACCCGGATACAGTGCTAATTAAATAGGCACATATCCCTGTGCAGATTGCCCCTGGCTCCTCAGGACTGTACAGCTTGTCTCAAGCCCTGTCAATCTCCAAGACATTGGACAGTAAGCCTGGTCCATTGGAACAATAAATGTGTTTCTAGTGTTGACTCTGAACTCTAAACAGGAAGCGCTGCCATTCTAGCTGGCCAGTGTCACTTCCTCCCAGGTGTGGCATTATTAAGGTTGTACAATATTCAGCCTTTTCAGAGGATAATGTCAGACATGTGTGAGGAAACACACAATGGGGGAGCTGTTTGGGAAATAGACGTTGAATGGTATTTTCAGTTGTTATGGCTTCCTCACCTTATCACTGGTCCAGACTGACCGACCTTCCTTCCTTCCTTCCTTCCTTCCTTCCTTCCTTCCTTCCTTCCTTCCTTCTTTCCATCCTTCATTTTCTTTCTTTCCTTTTTCTTTCTTTCTTTCTTTCTCTCTTTTTCTTTCTTTTTTCTGTTTTGTTTTGCTTTTGTTGTTGTTGTTGGCTCTTTGTTATTTTGTATTTTGAGACAGAGTTTCTCTGTGTAGCCCTGCTTATCCACTATCTATACTGGTCTAGAACTCAGAGATCCTCCTGCCTCTGCTTCCCAAATGTTGGGATTAAAGGTGTGGGCCACTACTACCCCACCTGGCCCAGACTTTATATATTTTTCCTAAATCTACAAAGTAAGACTCCTTTATTTTGAGAAGTTTATTATGTCTCTTCCACTGTGAACTGTCTGTACTTGGTATTGCTGACACTGTCAGTCTGTATTTTTTGTGAACCCTTCCTATGTATTATTTCAATCTTTTCCTTATTCAGTGACCTCAGATTTTACCAATTGACTTTATTCTCTGTGTTTCTTTCTTTATGTTCTCCACCCTCCTGAGAGGTCTGTCCCATTGACTCTGTTGCCCGTTTCCTGAGTGTGTAAGCATTTATTTTATGACTAAACATTTTGTGGTTCTTGGCTTCTGGAATTGTATCACCTAAGATGCTAGATTTATGTTTCTAGTCCTTTCCTTTTTTTCCACAGGTAATTTATCCTGTCATTTGGTGTGAGATAGCTAGATCATTAGATAGCTCTATATACATTGGCAAAGACCAGCTTTGGCATCATAGAGTGGGTAAACTGAGGCAAGCAGCCAGTGGGACAGTGCCTAGCACTGCTGATGGGAGTCAGCCCAGAGACTGACTGGGGCAGCTGCCTGTGGTAGCCAGTGATTTTTGACCTGGGCTGGCAACTCCTGTGGCAAAACAAAATAAAACACACAAAACAAAAGAAACAAAAACAAACAAAAAACCCAAAACAAACAAAGGAAAAAACCCTGTGAACTCTGCTAACTCCTCAGGGCCAGCAAGAAACAAAAGAAAAAAAAATGTATGCACACACATATATTTACATACACACTGAGTGAGTGAAGCAAAAGACAGACTCCAATAACCTTATCCATACAAATACAAACGTACATGCATACAGACAGACAGACATATTCACACACGAATGGCTAGAACAAAGTTCCTAGCATTTCACATATACACATACATACATGAATGCATGCATACATACATACATACACATACATGCTTACATATAGACACAGTTGGTGGATGGAAGTTCCAATATAAACCAAGACAAGCTTTACATATATACATGCATACAGATCTGATGCCTGGAACAAAGTTCCAAGACACTTTCACACAGACTTTACATATATACATGTTGATGGATGGAAGGAACTTTATTCTTTCTCCCATGACTTATATAGCGCAGCAAAATCTTTCAAGCAATGTAAAATTACAATGTGATTATGTTCTAGCTTTTTTCTAGTGAATGTCTATGAAAAAAACAGTATGTTCCCCAGTACCTTTACAAGAAATAACATCACAGAGTACCAGTAAAGAAAACAAATTATTTTCAAGAACCTATGTGCATTCATAACTACGTATCTTGTTATAGACTCACAAAGTGTGAGCAAGAAGTTTTCTCAACCAGTTTTTCTTATGGGCTGGCAGCAATTTATAGTTACAAAGAAAGGATTAATTATTTTGTTTCTATCTTTAAAAGTAACCTTATAAGAATCTTAAAAGAATCACAAATCTAAACTTTTATATAAAAATCATTCCTACTTTAAATCCTCAGAATGCATATCTACCCATCAGTGATTGTTATTAAATCATATCAGGAAGCTGAGGGGAAAAATGAGTACAAGGAATCAATCATCACCAGTGCAGCCTCAGTGAGACATGTCAGCCAGTGCTGCCATTGTTCTTGTTCCTTGACCATAAAAGGTCCCTAGCACAGTAATTAAGAGTGTGCCTTCTGAACTTCAAATGTTCCCTAAGATTTTCTACATCAGAGTCAGGGGCAAAAACATCTCAACCTAGCTTCACTAATAATTTATTTGTCCAAATGCTTTCTAAGGGTGGTGGTCATAGCTGACATCCTACATCTCTAAGTTCTTCTCTAGGGTGGTGACTGAATTATTAATCTGCTCCAGCAGCAATGCCTGAAAGAGATCAGGCTCTGTTGTTGTGAGTGCCAGAGATGCTGCCCGGTGCAGGGCTGGAAGCCTCCTTAGAGTTTTCATACAATGTGACCCGCGCAATCATCTCGCCAGCAAGAACGCATGCGGGCACCAGGATCCTTCTGCAGCAACCGTTTATTACCATGTGAGGAGGAAGAGAGAGAGAGCCAAGATGGCGCTGCTTTATATACACCCTAGAGTGGCGTGGACATATTTGACTGGCTGCTTGCTCAAAACCCCGTATGACACCCCGGGTTGGGCGGTGGCTTGGCGGGCTTTCACCACTTGCACATGCCCAAGTTTACTTGTTTACCCAAGAGTGCCAGGTCCCTGCGCCATGTTCCAATGGTGAATGCTGTCACCGTTTACCGCAGCTCTCCACAATACAATTCTTAGATTAAGGGGAAAGTGAGGGCAGCAAGCAGAGAACTCCATAACAGCATGAAGTCCTCTGGACACAGTCCTCAGATCATGCTTTCACTGAGGCACACCATTCTGGCTGTGCTAATCTGTCAGGCCAGATTCCGTGAGTTCTAAAGTCATGTGTCCCTCCTCCTACATGGCCACAATCATCAACACTGCATCTTTTTGTATTTGTGCTCTGGAGTTGAACACAGAGCTTTACGTGTGCTAGTACATCCTCAGTTCTCTTTCAATTTTTATTTTAAAACATGGTGTTCCCAAGTTGTCCAGGCTAGCCTTTAATTTACTTTATGGCCTAAGCAAGCTTTGAATTTGCTACTCAATTGCCTTTGTCTCCCAAGTGCCTAGAATTATATAGGCCTGTACTACTAGGCCTAACTAATTTAAATTTTTGGAGTAACTTTTTTTTTCACAATAGCTATACTCATTTCCATTTCCATTTAACAAATATATTTAATTTTTCTGTGTCCCCATATCAGTTTTTAGTAACTTGGGTATGATATATCATCGTAGTTTTGTTTAACATTTTCCTGATAGTTAATGATACTGAACATGTTTTTTATACAGTTGTTGGCATTTTTATTTCTTTTGAGAAGTATCTAGAATAGTTTGTTTTAAAGTTTGATTATTTGAATGGTGCATATTGAGTTTCAGATGTATACTAGGTGATAGCTTTGGTTAGGTGATCTGTTACTGAGTATTCCCCTCCTTCTGGATATTGTTTTTCTTTGTTGTTGACATTGATGTGGAGAAGCCTTACACTTTGATGTAATTACATTAGTCTGCTTTTGTCTTTGTTTTAGAAAAGCGCAACAAAATAGCCTTAGTAATGTCTCAAATGTTCTTTCCTGTTCTTGTCTAAAAGTTCATGGTTGCTTTTACTTACACTTAGCTGCTTGATCCATTCTGAGTTATTTATTGTCCATGGTGAGAGATAAGGGTCAGGTTTAATCTGCACTTGGCTTTTCTGTTTTCCTAGCACCATTTATTGGGGAAGCTGTTTGTTCTTTCTTCAGTATATGTTTGTGGTGCTTTAGATAAGAATCAATGCTATATAAATGAATGGCCTTATTTCTAAGCTCCTGTGTTCTTCTCTATAGAGCTGTTGTGTTTTAATAACACCACCAAAGTCTCTGGGCTACCATGGTTGTGTCTTGTGTCTTGAAATCAAGTGGTATCATGTGCCCAGCTTTGACCTTTTTTGCTAGATTTTCCTGGTTGTCCAAGGTGATTATTGCTGTCAGATTTAGTTGACTATTTTTTCCAGTTATGTGAAGAAAACCACTGGTATTTTGTGAGAATTAAATTTATTTTATATATTTGCTTTACCTATTATTTTTTTATAATTCCTGTATATGCGAGTTTCTTTTCTTATATGTGTGATGCTTAGTTCCTTCTTGCAGCATTCTGTAATTTTCATTTTAGAGGTCTTTTGCTTTCTTAATTAAATTTACAACTTTGTATTTGTTATAACTTTTGCAAATATATTTCTTTAATTATTTTTTATGGAAATCTTATTGTATATAAATGGTACTATTTTATATATTGATTTTTGTGTCTTGTAAGATGATGTATTTATCAGTTCTGAATTGTTTAATGGTAGAAACTTCAGAGTTTCAGTATGTAATACTGTGCCATTTGCAGGTAGGAATAATTTTACGTCTCCTTTTCCATTTGTATGTTTTCAATTTTTTACTTCTTTCTCTTTCTTACTTGATCTAGCTAACTCTTTGAGCATCATATTTTATATATGCATGCGTATAATACTATGTTATCTGTTGATATGCAGCTACATTGTGTATATTCACATATGTGTATTTCTTACTGTTAATAAATTCTTATAGTCAAGGTTAAAAGGACAACTGAGAAGAGATTATCTAAGGAGTGACAGACAGTTATAGAGTTGCATGTTAACTTCAGAGTTTTTCTGGCCAAGCTAATAATAATGCAAATAAGAGATTAGAGAAATGCAGTTCTGTCGGTAAATTCAAGTTACATATGAAAACATGAAGCTAGCTGGAAGGTTCCATGGGCAGTAACCAGACAATCACAGAAATGATGGGTGTGCATTGAAGGGAATTTAGAAAGCTCTTTGAAGATGATTCAGTAGTGACAAGAAGTCTATATAAGGTACATCTTAAATGCACAGTCTCATAGTTAACTTGCACAGCTTTTTCTGGATAATATTCATAATCAAAGTCAATTATATAGCCATATATTATAAATATTGTACTCTTAAATTTTATGGCATTCTGTTTTCTCCTTAATCTCAGGCAGGATGGTTTACAGTCTGCTTCATGTGATTCTGGATTCATTTACTGAAGTTAATGTTAATAAATTTTTATCTTGGTAGTTCTTTTAATTGAATATTTAACAATCTCTTATTAAGAATATATGAAATATATATCACCTAAAATGTTTTGTCTTTGTTTTTTAAAAATAAATTACGTAAATTCTCAAAAAGATACAAAGTGCTTGATAGTAGTGTATTCTCTCATAATAACATTCCATGTAAATACCTGATTCAGACTACAGTTGTAATTACATATAAAAGTTATTCATGGTTAAGTCATGTCAATAGGGTTCGTAGCCCTTGGGCATCATAACAGATAGAACCCGGCTTTAGGCCTGTAAGGGAATTGCTGCTTTTGTGCTCTATTTGTGGTGTCTCTCCCATAGTTTACTGCCTGCACTTTATTGTATAGATTCCGATGAAGTTTATTTTTCTTTTTTTTAAAATTTTTTATTGGATATTTTATTTACGTTTCAGATGAAGTTCATTTTTCTTAAAAGTGTCTAGTCACATTTCTCTCTTCAGTAAAAATCATCTTTGCTACTGTGATGGTCAGGATTCCTGCAAAACAACTTCAAATTATCTTTCATCCTTTGCAATATTTCCTGTTTATTCAACACTGTAAGTAACTTGAAAGGTTGGATTTGTCGCTTTTGTTTTCCTTATGAGACTCAACAGAAGTTGTGGATTAGAAGGGGCATTATATTGAACTCTGCTCATCTCGAAGTCAGTCATTTTATATGCAAAATGTCAATCCATCTTTCCTTCAAGAACATGTATAAATGCCTCTTTAGAATTTTTTGTTATTTTGTTTATATGGCTATTTTGCCTGCATATATATCCTTCTACAACATGCATGTGAAATACCTGTGGCGGCCAGAAGACAGTGTTGGATGCTCTAGAACTAGAGTCACAGATGATGTGAGATGCCATGTAGGTGATGGGAGAACAACCAGACCACTTAACCACTGAGCCCTAGGATGCCTCTTATGGTCTCTAAATCAAAGATAGTAGATTAGTTAGGCTTTAGTTTTCCATTTTTCTCACCTCCATGTCAGTCTCGGACCCTTTTTCTCTATTCTCAAAATAATACATTGAAGTTCTGTGGAGTTATTTTATTTCATAGCACTCAGAACTGTTGTAAAATAGTAAATAGCTGTTGTAAGTGAACACCAAGAAAACCGTAAGAATTATTACCTTTAGTAATAAGTTATGCAGAAGAGAAAAGAATGATAGTTTTCCAAGTTGTGGAAGAACATTTAATGATGGCATCACATACTATAGATTGGGTTGAGTTTATCTTGATTCATTCATCACCTATGGGTTTTGTCCCTCTGGAGTCTCCTTTAGACTCCTTCAGTGTGTAATTCAGCTTTCTAAGACACATGACATTAGTCTTTCTTCTCAAGTGTCCGACATGAGTGTTCTGATGCTTGGCCTATTCTCATGGGAGATTAGAGAGAGGTGAACCCAAAGATGCCAGATGTCATAATTTGATTTTTTCCACTGAACTTTATTTTTCCATGTTCTTTTAGAATTTAAGTACATTATTATCTTTAGACATTAACTACATTATCTGTAATATTGAAGGAGAACATTTCCATTAATTCATTTGTAAAGAATTAAGCAAGGAATTCCTTTTGAAAATTAGATGAGCTGAGCTTAGAAGACTTAATTTTTCTAAGAGAATATAAAGATTATGAAAAGTGAAGTCTTATAGAGAAACCCTGACATGCTCGGTATGCGGACATGACGTGCTCGTTATGCGGAGATCACTGAGCAGCAACAGAGCTTCGAAACTCTTTGCAGTGTCCATGATACATTTGGGGGAGTTGCTGCTCTCTCTGCTCATAGTTTTGAAGGTTTAAGTTGCTGAATGGATGAGCCTGTCTAATGATCTAACTTTGGACAAAAGTCATTCCAAAGCCATCTCCTTAGATGTCAATAAAAGGATGTTGGCAGATCAAAAAGAAACTATCAAACATCCATTTTTTTTATTTCCTCGTGAAGTCTCTTCTGCTGCCTAGCTCACTTTGGTTCAGAAATCATAGAAATGGCCTCTGGACATTGTTTTAGGACTGGCTTCCTTGCAGTCTTTTCCCTAGAAAGCAATTTCCATAAAAGACCCGTCTGCTAATTATTTAGCAGTATCTCCCATCCAGAAAACCACTGTTGATATTTCTATTAAGTTGCACTTTTGAATGAAAGGTTACATTTTTTTTTCAGAAATACATGAAAAATTTTAGTGCCTAACATTCTCCCCATTAGAGTCATAAAAGATTTTTTTTTTTCAATATTTTGCAGGAATACCTTTAAATGAGACTTGAACCACAACCAAAGGAATAACTATTACCTTCTTCCTCTCCTTCAAACCAAAAGTTTGGCAACTTTTGTTTTTACCTCTAAATATCATTTATACCATTTTGAAGGAAAAGATAATAAGTATTTTTAAATAGCTCTTTCCATTTATGCTTTTTTTCTAGCATGTGTAGCCTTTTTTTTTTTTTTTTTTTTTTTTTAAAAAAAGGCAGTATTTACCATTAAAAAGCAGAAGAAAACAATTTCTAAGGGTTGGAAAAAAGGTGAATTTCATCATTTCAAAGAATAAAAATTATTTTTGAGCCAGTCATAACTTAGCTGCTTTACACATTTTTTTCTTGGTCTCTAGCAATTTTTGAAATTTTCTTAGGCCTTATCCAAATGCTTCTGACTTTGAAAGGTCATAAAACCCGAGCTTGATCATAGTAGGAGTTGGATTTGTGGCTTTCTGTGGAGAAAAAAAATATGATTCTTTAAGATGGTGTTTCTCAATCTGAAAGTTAAGAGTGAATTTTTATACAGACTTTTCTACTAGTAAATTTGTGGGGAATTCTGTTTTCATTTTATGTCTAATAGTAATCAGTATTTTTTATAATTTAAACTGTGTTTGTAACCATTAGTTTCAGAAAACCTTAGAGCTCAGGAATATGACCTTTAATTGGAAATCAGTGGTTCTCTGGTTTTGTATCACATGATATACTGTGTATCTAATGATGAGCAGAGGTGTTTGTGGACCTTGCGGAAAGTGAAGATTCATAGTGTGGCTGGAACAAATGAGGGTGCCATGGAAATGTCTAGACAAGCTTATGATCTCACAGAAAATATTGACAGTATTTTCTGTGAGAACAGTATTTTAAGATTGTAGGTATGGAGTAATAGGGACTAGTGAACAGGATGTTGGCTTGGACCTCTAGTCCCAGTTTTGGGAGGCTATGGCCGGAAGATCACCATGAGGTGAACATGAGCCTCAAAAGAACAAAGAAAAGAAGTGAAGGAGCTGAGGCCCATGGAAGGAGCTGCTGGTGTGGGGAGTGGCTGTCAGGAAATAGACCTGTGGCTCTTATATGTTGGAGGGTGAGGGACAGTGATATAAAAGACATCACTCCTGATGTCCCCAAGTCTTACTTTCCCTTTTGTGAGTCGTTATGTTGCTTTTGTGAGTAGCTATCTTATTATACCATACTTCATTATTTACATGAATAGCATATTCCTTCTATCCATCCATAACTTTGAAGTAGAAATGCCTGTTTTTCCTCTTCTGGTCCTCCTCAGCATTCACTGTAAGGTTCTATTTGCTCTAGGAATGTGCTTAATGGTTTTCGTCAGTCACATAGTCAATTCTATCAGAAATTAAGGGAAAAATTTCTCTTAGAACTTAGTGTTTGTAAACATTTTGCCTTACTATAACTGTTGTTTATTTTCCATTATATTAACTCTGTCAATCATGCAGATCTTTTCTTCTTTATATTGTGTATTGAAAGATCCACAGTATCATCCCTACAGCCCACACATTATCTCAATGGGGTTTATTATCTTCAGTTTGAAGATAAGTAAACTGAGATACAAGTTAAGGAACTTGTCCAGTTCTACAGCTAAAAGGTGATAGGATGTGCTTCTGTACTCATGTTGCAGTATATTTACAGCAGTGCATTACAATGTAATCCAATATGCTATGTAGATTGATTAGGAAGAGGGCAGTCATGTGACTTGGTAACAGGTACACGAGGTCCTTAATTCAGTTATTGATATAATTTGTGTGTGTTGCTCTCCTAGGCTTTTAGAGGAATTTTGAATCATGACCCCTCAAAGGATTTTGTAGGGACTGATCGGGTATTGGTGTGCTGGTTCACGATAAGATATGTAGAGAATTTGAGGATAAGCACATAGAAATATACAGTAGCTCCAATAAATAATTTTATATTATATATTTATTGAATCTATTAATAAAATTTAGTTTTCTGCATTATGTTGCCAGTAATTTTATTTGTATGATTTGTTTTTAATATATTTTATAGAGAAAACTATATTTTTAAGTGTTTACATTTATTGTGCTCTGCAGTATATTTGTTCAGGTCAGAGGGCTATGGATGGCAGACAGTGCTTTACCTCTACCATGTGGGTCCATGGATCAAACCCAGCTTGTCAGATCTGCCAGCAGTCCAGTTTGTCTGACGACACACCCTGATATTTCTTACTTTTACATTTCACAAAACTGTGCCAGTATGGTGCTCACCAGTAGGATATGCTAGAAACACTGAGGAAGGAAGGTCAAGAGGGGCAGGGTAGCCTGGGCTACACCTTTGTAGCTGGGAACATGGCTCAGAGGCAGAGATTTGCTTAGGATGCCTGCATCCTTGGGTTCAATTGGCATCCTCTATATTTAATTAACTTGTTTTTCTTATACTTAATATGTCTTACAAGAATGGTACATTTTACTAAGACTTTGATTCATGATAAAAAGCATGAAAATCTTATCCATCATTGATAGTTCTAGTTTTCTTCCTTTATTTCATTGATATTTCTAATATGACAATTAATATATTAAAACATGTTCACATCATCATGCAATAAAAACTATTCAAAGAAACAAGAAAACGTTGCTTTTGATACTAGCTAGAGATTTTTCCACTTAGAGAAAAGAGAAGTAGGTTAGTGAGATAATGTTTGAAATTCCAAAAGAATTTTTAATTTTTTTACATGAGGTTAAAAAATATACATATGTAATACAAATGTATATATGTGAATATAACATGAATATACACATATGTGTATTAAGATGTGTTCATATAATCAACCTTAACAAGGTCTTTAAATGCTCATACTAAATGCCTCATTGGTGAAATGAGCTTTTGATAGAGAATCCCTTGGTTGGTTTGTTTTGCTGTTGCAGCATACATCTAAATAGTGAGATGGACTAAGAATATGAATAGGCATTTTACAAAGAGAGAATTTCACATGGAAGAAAAGTATAGAACTACCAAGATGTTGGTCTTGAGAAATAGATGCTATTATTGGTTTCATAGAATCAGGTTTTCTGGAGGATAATTTGGCAGAACTCATCAGACACAAAAATGTGGTTCCAATTGGGAGATTTAACCTAAAGACATAAGATGTATATAACAATTGATAAATAATTGGCTATCAAAAAATTATATGTATGATCCATATGGTGGAATGCTGTATGGCATCAAGATTGAAATTACAAAAAAACCATTTATAATACCAGAGTAAGGAAGCACATCATCAATACTTGGTGTAGGGCTAATTTGTATGGTGCATATAGAGAATAATGCCTGAACCGTGTCGTTGAAGTATCTAAATGGACAGTATAAACAGTGTTTGTTTTTGCATGTTGAACCTGTATTTTTGTCCTCTAACAGGCATTATTTGCTGTGGGACTTCTTTGTTGAACGTTTGACTGGTATTTCTAAATGTCCAGAATGATATGGGGGAAAGAAACCATAATAACGAACAGGATGTCAGCCATTCTCATGTCCTCTGAAAGTCCATGAGGAGACTGTTTTCCTTTTGGAGCTGGTCTATGGAAGCTATGTTTGAGAGATTTTTGTTTTGTTTTCTGTGACAAATGTCTGTCATTTTCTAAACAAGAGAGCCAGTGTCCTAGTTAGGTGTGTGGAGTTATTTTCATTTGCTCACAGCCCTGTTGTGTTAATACTGAATAAGCAGAGACAGCCTGACTGGTGGTGAAAGATGGTAAGCCAGCCTCAGGGCTTTTTCTGGTCAGTCCTAACCCTCTGATTGCCACGGTTTCCTAATTTCCCATTTCCAGGGCATCACTAGAGTGACCTTGCTTGCTCAATATGTTACCCTGAATCCCCAAGACTTTCACATGCATTTGGAAATGGGCAGCCCGAGATTGTTTACAGGACTCCAAATGAACTGTGCACTCACAGCAAGTTTGATAAACACACATTTCCTCCTTTTATCAGTGAGATTGCAGAATGTGAAGTATGAGTTTCCAGTTTTACTCATTCCTCTCAGCCCTCTTCCTGTTTAAAAATATAGACGTACTAATTGCATGCTGATCTGTCCCTGTTTTTCATTCTGCTTACTGGTAGTTGACGGTTTATCCTGATACTTACCTAGGCATAGTTTGGAAAACTTGCAAAAATAAACTTTCCCTGTATTCAGCTTAAAGGAGATTCATCCCAAGTAATGTAATGTGAGCACTAATTAACGGTAATGACTGCTAATCACTTTGCTTTTTATACTCCTTCAGGAGCGCTGCTATTATCCCACGTAGTTAAGTAAAATGGTTGTATGTGAATCAACACTGCTGCATCCTCCTAGCAGCTATTGCTCACAATCAAGCCCTGCATAAATTAGAGTTAACGAAAATTGATTTTAATATGCTCTGTTTGTAAAACAGTAAACTGAAATATCTTGTTAAAATTCTGACTGTCGAAAGGCTATTGTCAGCTTGTTTCTGCAGTTATCCTTGTGGTGGATGGAGAACACCATTCCAGGTACACTGTCCACAACCTGAGACAGTCTGTCCTAGGTTTCTTTGAAAATATATGTGCTCACAGTCACGACAGCACTTTGATTTATTTTATCAGATCAATGAAAAAAAAAAAAACAGTAGGCTAATGTTTAATATTTCTAAATTTGTCTATTGACTTCCTAGAGGATCTCCCAGATATTTAAAGTGATATAGGCCATTTACATAACCTTGATTCATGTGATTGTACATTCCACATTCATTAAAAGGGGTTGCTTTGTTATGTTTAGACCCCTATAAAAGCTTTCTGTTTATTTACACACATTCAACATACCTACAAACTGCCTTGCCTCAGGAGAAGACTAAGTAAAACTCATAAATTAATAATTTAAGGGAGTAGTACTCAGGTAGCATTTTGGTTAAGCTAATAAGTTAAAGCCTTGGAGTCAGTACCAGCAATTTTAACAATGCTTTACTTTTGACTTTTATTGGCTGAAAATAACTTGTTAAACTGGGGCTTTTGTACTAAAATGAAATCTTCATGCAGGCTAAATCCCCTTCCCCTCTTTTTGATTTACAAGCAGGTTGACTTATTATTGTAGAATTTTTAACAGTTTTACAGTTCTGTGCTTTGATTTCAGAGAAGGTGTTAATCTCCCTGGAAGTTGGAGAGTAACAAAAGGTGTGTTATACAGTGGCTTTTCTAGGGAAATTTCAATTTTATAGTAGGGGTCCAAGCTTTATGATAGTACCTGTGTAGATGGTGGTGTATGTACCATGGTTGTGGTGGTGGTGTGTTTGATGTGTATTAAAGGATTAACTTCTTGTCTCCTTTGTGTATTGTCTCTAGTTTCTGGGATCATGACATTACTATTCTCATAACTAGTGAATATCTATTTACAGAGGTTCAGTATTTCAAGAAATTAGTCTTTAATTACCCAAATGAAATAATTTTATGTTATTGGTAATATCAAAAAATTAAATTTGGCTAAATAAGGAAGTGTAAGAAATTTTAAATGGTGATATAATATGAAGCTTTATATCATGTGTACTAGTTTTACTGTATATATTGAAAGCATAGATATCAAAAGATTGGTACTGCTTATAATGGAATTTAGTGTCAAAAAATTGTGACAGGAATGATGTGAATTTTTATTGACTAGTATCCATATGTAATTGCTAGGTTTGTAAGTACTGTGGGTAACATTTGTTTTAGATCATGGCACTATTGTCCAGTAGATGTTTTTGAGAAAATCTTGCATTTTAAAATTATGTTCTGAATTTGTTTCTTCCTGTGTAATAAAATGTTTTAAAAGGTAAGAATTTCAGTTTCTAGTTTTTGCTTTTTTCAGGGTTTACTTTCACCTGAGAAAGACTGATCTGTCGCTGTCATTTCACCCAAAAGGGACAAATGCATTGGCCTCTTAGACAAAAGTATGCAACCAGGCTGCGTTCTTTCTCCTCATAGAATTATGGAAGGATGGCAGGAGCTGCCACGCGCCTTTTGGTATTGATTGTGAGGAGGATTCTGCAGTGGGGTGCTGTTTGCAGTGGATAAGGAGGTGCTATGATTACTTACCTTTCTTGGGAAAGCACCACAAAGGAAAATGAAACGGAGCCTGCTCTGTTCTGTCTGACAGTTGTGTTTGTTAAGTTTGTCTGCTCATTAAAGTCCAGTCTCTTAGAAAAAAAATATACTTTTTGTTTTTTCCCTTTATATTAAGCTTAGTAGATTTCCATTCCATTTGACCCTTTAGAGAAATTATAGTGTTTTTGCTTAAGGCTTCTATTGTAAAGCTTCAAAGCTGGTGCAACAGTGCCCTCTATAGTCTTTTAAGGCTCAAAGATAGATGTGGATGTATTTGCAATGTCAGGTAAAGAGGAAGATATTTAAATTTAACTCCCCCCCACCCCCCAAAAAAAAACCACCACCAACCACAACAACAGAAAAAACCCCACAACAACCAAGAGATCCCTTTTTCCCAAGGAGACATTCTTGTTTTTCACTACTGGTTTTACATTAGACAAAGGGAACAAAAGACCATTCTGGGTTTTCATGTAGAATTATTGGCTACCTCTTGTTGCTAACCCAGTTTTATCAGACATTAATCAGAGTAATTTGAGATAGAAGGAATCTTACAAGCTGCACGGCCTCTTCATGAAATACCTTTTAGAGGTTGAGCTCCAATAAGGGTATTTAGAAATAATTTGATTCTTTTGTACTTCCTTCTTAATTAGAATCATAGTGGGCTGCCTAGAACTTACCTTTTACTTGTTCTGGAATTGGATAACCAAAGCTTTATGTGTGAGATTATTTAAATTCAAACCAAAGCAGTTACATAATGACTAAAGTATTTTTCATTCATTAGCATTGATTTAAATTGTAGATTTTCTTTCCTCCCTTTGGTTACCTAGCATTTGCTATCTGATTGTTCTTGTCTGAGTGGATAGCCAAGTCTTTCATTGTGAAACAGAACTAAATATGTAAATTTTATAATTGATTATAAAAATAGAGATCATGTTTAACATTATTAGAATGTAAATA
>JANHMN010000002.1:178614209-178636709 GCA_030674055.1 Rhabdomys pumilio | reverse complement strand
TTATGTTGCACTTTTGTTCTTCAGTTTAAAGGTTATGTAGAGAAACCCCTCAGGGTTAACTTTGCCTGTGTTTTAGGAGCCACCATGTGGTCTGATTTATATAACAGTTCATTGGCTCTGTTTTTACATTTATGAACCCTGATATTACTCCAGTTTAAAAATTGCTGTATTTGATGAGATGATCCATGTCAGGTCCATCGTGTAGGAAACGTCAGTAAAGGCTAGCTGCTACACTCTTTGTCACTGAACAAAATCTCGTCTATTTGAATTGAGGCAATAGAGTGGCGCTCACAGGATCTAACTTTGTGGTGCCATTGCTCTCCTTTGTATGTGTTTCAGTCTGTCTAGATTAGCTAGCCCTTCATCTGTTTCCTTGGGTCGTATGTTGTTTACAACGTGCTCCTTATTTCCATCGTCATTTTCTGTTTAGGATTCACCACAGGTCTAGTACCTGGGCACTGGTGAATGTGATCTCCAGCCTGTGCTTTCAGCTTTGACCTTGTACTAGCTTTATTCAGTTTATAGGAATGAATTGAATATTCTGCAGTGGTCAGGCTTTTTTTTTTTTTAAATGATCTTTCAGATGGCATCTACTAAAATATTCTTAACCAAGGAAGACTTTGGAGCTGTGTGTACAGTAGTGGCTCACACCCTTAATCCCCAACACTCAGAAGGTAGAAACAGACAGGTCTCTGTGAATTTGAGGTTAGCTTTATCTACAGAGTAAATTCTGGGATAGCCAGGGCTATACAGAGAAACCCTGTCTCAAAAACCTATTACCTACTTACCTACCTACCTACCTACCTACCTACCTACCTACCTACCTACCTACCTACAAACAATACAAAAAAGACTTAGGGGCCAAAAATGAACACATTACTAAGACTTTGAGGAGACATGAGGAAAAAAACATATAAGGAAAGAATTTTTAAAGAGATTTTGTTCTGTATATATTTTTCCCCCTTGAGGTTCAATAAAATGAAAGGATACCATTTGACATTGCCACATACTGTGTAACTATTATTTAGTGTTCACTTGTGTGCGTAGGATCCCTTTTCACTGTTGTTCTTGTCTAGAGTTTACAACATCTTAGTATATAGCCTAGTCTGATTGAGTTCAAGATCTTCCTGCCTCAACTTCCTCAGTACTGGAAAGGCACGTATTCCCAGCTGCATATGCATTTTTACCTCCACATGATCTGGCATTTCTCTAAGTGCTAGAGGTTTATCTGATTAACATATATTACCTGTCCCAAAGATGTAGCAGAGTTTTAAGTCAGGAAGTTCCAGCTGTGAACCTATTACCTCTGGCCAGGGATGAAAATTTGGTAAGCTCTTTGGAATGCTGGGCATCCCTTGCATGTCCTGATTTGCTCACTCCGGGGCTGGTCTGTCTTGTCACACTGGCCAGCTTCACTACATACTGGCATTCTAGAAGGCTCGGTGTGACTCTGCCTGTGCTGTTTAGGAATTATGAGGGGTTTGTTGTTGTTTTATTTGTTTGTTTAATTATTTCATAATTTGAGTTATGGCTCAAACCACATAGTTAGGTATTTACATGATTCTGAAGGACTCTCATATGAATACAAAAAGGGTGTTTACCAAAGTTAAGTCACATGATTCAGAGCTAAATTTTTATGAGATATTAGTTCTCATTTAGTGTCCTAAAGTCATAGATAAAAACTAATTGCTTTTGTCTGTATCTTTTATTAATTTGTTGGTTTTATGTCCATCTTTTACATTAGTTGCCTTGTAATAACAGATACCTCTATTTATGATAGTATCATCAAATTCATCTTATTATCTTGTATATTTTAGAGTTGTTATGGATAACAATCCACTAAGGTGTTAAGTACCATGATGTAAATTTCAATTTTAAATTTATATTAAAGAACTTTGTTTTCAGGTGGAATTCTTGAACTTTTATACTTATGGTGGGATTTTGGCTTTGATTTTTTTTTTCTTCATGCTTTTCACATGTTTTTTTCTAGACGATTATGTGTATAGAGTCTTAGAAAAAGAAAGACTAATAACAAGCAATTCTAGTTTCTGGGAATTTGGCATAGTGATAAAAATACCAAACATACTTTGAGCTTTATGCTAAATTGATTGTAATGAGTCACTGAAATGTAAAATAAGTAAATAAAAACTAACTAATCAGTACTTATTCACTAAATCCTCTGTTTGACCTAACAGATTCAGGATGACTGTGAAGTTCCATCCCTTTCCTCCATGCCTGATCAGCTTGGGATCAGCTCATTAATTAGGCTATCTGAAATGGAAGTGATTATAAAGAAACTAAACAAGCTTCTTAGTGAAGCAGACAGGAAGAAGTTAGGTTACGAAAGACTTTGACTCATTAGCAAAGTGGCTGGAGTATTTTCTGGTCAAAAGCCAGTTTAGTTACATTCATATTTAAGTGTGTAATGCTCAGTATCTTAGCAAACTAAAGATCTGTTTAACTGGAATTGTAAAAAGAGAAAAATACTCCAGGTCCTTCATAGTAAACAGGATTAGAATATGTAACTTATGAATAGAATATGTACTGATGAATAGTAACTATTTCATCTCCTTGTAATCACGTCAGCTTAAGCGTAAGCTGCCTTAAAAATAGGTTTGTATTATTGATTTTCTTAAATTCCTCACTGTAGATGATAGTTTTAAACAAAGTGATGTTACCATTTAATGATAAATTTTGGGTTTCTTTGTCTAGTTATATATAGAGAATTTATATATATATTATGTTTCTCTATTATTTTAATCTTGGATTGTGTTGTCTACAACCATTGGGTCTTTTTGGTTTGGGAAAACAAGGCTTCATGTAGTTTACAGTGTCCTTCAATGTGGTATATTGAGGCTGGTTTTGAACTTTTGATCCTGAAGCCTCTACCTCCTGGTTCTAAGATCACAGAGTGTGTCACAGTGCCCAGACCCATACTTCCTTGTTGAGTGGAGTAGTTTGACTGTAACTTTTTACAGTCTTCATCTGCAGTCTTCATGACTCTTATTGTCTAAATTTTTGCCCACTTTTCTTTGATATTTAGCACAATTTTGTTTTCTGTATTAAAGAAAATAAATAAATATGTAAAACATATGGAGATATGTTCAAACTTAACCATTTGGGGTTAATATTTTGACATATTTTCATATATATTTAGCATAACACACACACACATACACACACATATATACACACATGTGTTCATGTGTAGAACTTTGTACTTTGTCTTTTTAACCAAAATATAAAGGCTCTTTTTCTATGCCATTAAAATCTTCATGAATGTAATTTAATGGCTACTTAATATTCTATCACATGGCTGTATAATAATTTCCTTAATGATTCCCTAATTTTGTAAATTAGGTTGGATGTAATTTTTACTATAAATAATAGCACATTGATATGGGTGCATAAATTATTGCCATTTAAAAATTAATTCTCTAGGATGTATTTCTAGACAAAATTAATGAATTAAAATCTTTGATAACTTCTAAGCTCACTGATACTGCACAGCTGTTTTTTATAAATATTATGCCCATGTATATGTTCATTGTTTATATTTTAAAATTCTAAATCTTGTTCACTTGAGAAGCTACCTTGGAATTCTGGTTTTGTAGTCCCTAGGATTTGGAGAGTATAAGCTAAGAATAACATTCTGCTCCTGTTTGCCTGTATTTTATTCTTGGAACAAAACTAGAGAGATGTTCAGTCCTGTGATTCAAAAGCTCAGAGGATCTCTCCCACTTTGGAAAAGTCAGGTTCTGGTAATTTGATAGAAAACTACCTCTGAGAAATAACCATCTACAATGCGGGATGAGTTTTAGTGTGCTATGCACTGTAATGCGCCTTGTAGACAGACACAAATATATGCACCTATGAATAGTAGTTTTTAAGCATGTGTGATGTTAGTTGTTACTTATTTTTATATTAGGTTTTCCCCAGTCTGGCTACAGTTATGCCATATGACCTATTTTCTATTAGCATCATTAACTTCAAGAACATTTAGACATGATTTCTAATGTTACCTCAGTAAATAAATTAGAATATAATAATGAGCTAGTCAAAGTAGTCATTTTGAGTGTGAGTTTTGTGTCAAATGTAAAATTTTAGGGAGAGTTACCATTATATAAATTATTACTGTATGTTTAAACCATCATTTTATGCCTACTGACTATCATAGAACATTTGTGCTTTTCTTATTTGTTTTTGTTAACTTTTATTATTAGTGTTGATGGTTCTACCTTGACATTAAAAACAATGAAACAAAGTGATGGTGCTCTTTTAATTCAATTCCTAGACTTAGCCCTGTAATCCTTTTCATGAGAACAAAACAAAAAATCTTACTTTAGATAATTATTACTAAATTATTATTTAGGTTTGGAACACACTAATGTTTCACACTCTTGTTGATATAACTACCTTCTCAGAACCAGTTCTTTCCATGTTTTCTTGTGTTAGGCAACTAGAAAACACTTGCTTCCAAAGCACTTCTTTAATAACGGTATTCTGAGTAGTTTCTTGCGTGTGATATGAGGCTCTATGACTGCGTGACTTGACTGAGTATGAATCTGTGTGCATGTGAACATGCATACATATGAGTAGGCATGTGTTCATGCATGTGTGTTGGTCTGTGAGTGGGTTTATGTGTATGAGGAGGTGCTGCTGAGAGGGAATGTTACAAGTCTTCTCAAGCTGATTGCCTCCATTTCTTTCTGTAGTGTTCTACTCTAGAGAGAGTACACCTGTATGTGTACTGTGCCAGCCTCCATGTGCTCTTAACTTATTCCTCTTCTTTGGTTCATTATGTCCTTTCTGTCTTTTTCTCTCTTCTTTCACATGAGCATGTATATGCACACATACACATATTAATGACTCAAGAATTAAATATAGAGAATGCAGGGTATTTAGTTTCAGTGTTGAAGTGTTTTCTTTTACCACTTAAAATGCAGCTTTCTCCGAGGTTTGTGGTTTTATGAGTACAGATTGTTCTGCTCCTGGTTGTTTTCTAACTCACTGTGAAGAATAATGGGGAACCAGTTACACTCCTAGACTGCAGTCTTCAACTTTCTCAGATACATCATCTGGAATCTTACTAAAATGTCAGGTTCTGATTCAGCTGGTGTATGTGGGGAAATTTTGACATGTGCCCCAGTGATGCTGTTTGTCTGAATCTGTTTGTTGAGTAGTCAAGTTTGAAACTCTGATTCCCCGATAATGCAGAATCCCATTCATTTAGCATACAAATATTTGAGTTTAAGAGGAAGTTCATTTACATATTAGCTATGAACCCCAAGATTTAAAACCTAATTTCCACATCTCCTCAGTTTTCTGCACTTTGGATAGTTTTTAACCATAGGGATTTAAAAAGAAATTATGATTCTTTGATCTTCTATTGTTTTCCCACACAGGACTTTTCAAATTTGTTAGCCAGTGTAGACTACTGATGCAGATGACATGAATTAGAATATGATTTTATAATTAGATTTATGAACTAAGCACCACCTGAAGGTTGAAATCTTTTCTAGGAGTTTAAGGGGAAGAGGAAGGTGAAAGGTGAGAGGTAAGATGGGAAATTGGGATCAGAGATGGAGGTCCTGGGGTACATCTGAGAACTAAGCTCATTCATGGAATGGCTGTTACTCTTTGTCATTCCTATGCTTCTTACCCGAAGAATCATGTTCAGTCATACTGACATGAGTTGTGTGCTGAAAGTGAGGCAGTCACCCAGTCCACCTGCTGGATCAGTTGGCCCTGCTCTGCTTTTCAGTACAGAGTGGCTTGTGTCTTTTAAATGAACAGAGTCACAGACTTCCTTTAACTAAACTTGGACAGAACTCACAATAATGAATCAGTGTATCAGAACCTACAGCATCATGAGAAGATGCACTCATTACAGAGTGAGACTGTTTGACCAAATTCTATAGGTTAGCCTGCTCAGAGCAGTCCAAGGGTCAGACGTAACCATCAACAAAACACCTTTGTCTTTGAAGTAAAGCTCTGGTTTACAGTATTCATGAGAAAAATTGATTGATCTATCAGATATGACTGATGAAGGCACATGTCCCTACTATAAACTCAGAGGAGGAAGAGTTGGAGGCTTTTCCCTTACCCTCAAGTGCTATGCTTCAAGATTAATTATATTTTAATTTAGAACAAAAAATTATCCAGCATTTCTCTTTTTTTTCCTTTTCAAACCTCCTTTTCAAACTAGGTACAACATTTAAGTTATACTTCCAACCTTATTTGTCTCTGTGATTTCAATGAATATAGATTACCTTTTCTTTAGTCAGCCCACACTTAAAAAGCTCATGTTTTGCCATAATACAGTAGAATTATTTGTGGTAATGTTACAAGTCTCTAAACGGCATGAACATTATCCTGCTGTTTTATTGTTTTATAATGTAAAAGTAAATGCAGGCATTAAGAAATGTGCAGTGCTGTCAGGCTCCTTGAGGATTTAAGAAAATTGCCCTAACTGTTGAAGAACTGAAAATAATCTTCTTAGGTCGCAGAGAGCAGTTGTTACAATACTGCCTGGCATTTGCTTCTTTTTTTCTCTTAACGATAGTGGTGATTTGAGTCAATGCTGAAGAAACTCAGATTTTATTTGATTTCAACAAACTGCTATTGCCTTGTAAGAATTACTTATAAAACACCATGGTTAAAAATAGGAAGAAAATAAAAGGCTCATTCTTAACTCTACCTAAGCCTAAACCACATATCTGTTTCTCGTAATTGTATAGCCCAGTTTCTTGATCCAATTTGCAAATTTGATATAATAGGCACATATAGTGTGTGTTAATCACAATGCTGTGAAATTATGTTATGCTGCATGCTTGTCATAGAAATGAGGGGACACAGAAGCAAAATCAATGAGCTAAAGCCTTCCCCAGAAGTTCTTATTGTCGTTCTGGATTTCTAGAATATAAAGAAATAGGCATTTCTTTGTCCTATCTGTTTTAAAATATTTCCATTTAAATGCAGATTTTGATTTTCCATCTGGGACTAGGTAGGAGCCATTCCATTATACTACTAAGAGTGTAATCCACTTTAACACAACATTTCTCCCTAAAGGGATGGTCTTTTCTAGTCACAAGAAATTCTATTTCTCAGAATGATATTAACATTCATAATGTGGTGATTTTATCATGATTTGAAAGATGTTTCATTCTGACAGTAAAAAGGATTAGGAGAACATTGTTTGTATCCTATTGCTAAAACATAGCCTTACATGGCTTAAGATCAGGTACTAGTAATTTACAAAGTGGTTTGAGGTACATGTTTGATTCATATTTTATCATAAAAACTGTAAGCCTAGTGAAATGGAAACCACTAGATTCATTAAATTGCATTCTTAAAAACTGAGTTTTACAGTCTTGTTTTGTTTTGTTTTAAATAAACAAGGTACATGTCTAGAGATTTCTGAGCATGGTATGACACTTCTTTCTTTCATTTTCATTGTGTCCTGCAAGAAAGGCTTTTGGGTGAAGAAGGTGCTGGAGCAACCAGTTACTCCTCTGAGGGCATAGATGTGCTGATTTCTCCTCAGCTTCAAAATTATTAAACTTAAGATAGAGAGAAATTACTTTAATTAAATTGCTTGTCTCAGGTAGAAGAAGGAAGACTCTAAAGGCCTTGCTGCTATTTGTTGGGCAAAGTCCTGGCTTGTAGAATGTAGCTGTCCAAGGCTGAAGCACACTGGGACCCTGTGTGGGATGCCAGCCCTATGCCCCTAGGCATGCTGTCATTCAGCCTGAAGATTAATTAACCAGAGGCTGAACAGTTCTCCTCAGAGCCTGCTGCTTTCAGTCTCGCCCATTCTTGAGTCAGAAATGCAAGGTTTTAAAGACCTTGAACAGTCAAGAAAGCATTTTAAATACACACACACACACACACACACACACACACACACACACACACACGTTTTATTGTTGTTGTAGCTTTTAAAACAAAATAAGAGTGCTTATTAATACTTTTTTAGGCATAGCTTTTTACACACAACTCTGTTATGTATTTTATGTTCTTTCTTTTTATTGGATATCATAGTTACATTTCAGATGTTATTCCCTTACCCATTCCCCCCACCCACCCAGGAACTCCCCTATTCTATCCCCCCTCCTCCTGCTTCTATGAGGATGTGCACCCACCTAACCCCCTACTCTCACCTTCCCATTCTCTAATTCCCTCACACTCGGTGTCTTATTTTTTCTCATTGTACACACAAATGATTTTAACAGATTAAGAACTTTAAATCCCAACCAGTGTATGTGTGATGTTCATAACCTCCAGGGAAAAATTTCTGATGCTATATATTTTTTAAAATTTCTAGTTAATGATTTACTGAATTATGTTGTGTAGATAGCTTTTAATTATGGCTTAATCATAATAAATTAATGTCAGTAATTCAGAACTATATAGCATGACTAGAATAATGTTTTAAATTACTTTGTATTTTTTTGAAATTTTTAGGTAAAAAATGCTTCTGAAACTTTTTATCCTAATCTTTGCATCATTGTTCCTACAAATAGTCACATACTCTTGAAACCAGACCTCTGTCTACAAACTTAGGTGATTTCAACAACCAACTTTACGTATACAATTACCTGCTATGTTGATTACTATGCTTATTTATATTTTCATTAAGATTACTTTTTATCTTCAGCATAAAACATTTCTATTCATATGTACATAAAAAGACCTTAAGATGAAAATTTTTATATGATAGGATTTTGTTTTAAAAATTGTTTTAAAAATAAATTTAACATGGCTTTTCAATAAATCCATCTTTAGGTTGAGTACATTAAATTTACTTTTCTGTATATCAAGTTTTTTTATAATTCTGTGAGGTATTAATAATTTATGGGTAATATTATAAATCTTATTTTCTAAATACACTCAAGGTATATATTCAGAAAAAAGAATTTGAACCTTAAAATTGAAACAAACAAGGACATAGCACAATGTAATAAAAACATATTATTGTTTAAAATTTTTAAGAGTGCAGAATGCAGAATACAGTTGTCTTTCCCACCCCCAACCTCTTCTCTCTGACACTGTCAGTTTTTTAGCACTCTCACTGGAATTTATTTTGTTGTAGTAAATAAAAGACAAGTCATTATTAAACAGATTTTGCAGTTAATTCAATGTATGATTACCCTTTGCCATAGGTACTTTTAAGGGCTTTTATCCAAAATAAAATTCATTAAAAATGCAATTAAAAAATCTATTGTTAATGACTGCTTGAGTGACTAGCTCATAATTGGCTCATTACAATAAAAAAGCAACTGTTTAAAAATGGTGACAATGAGCTACAGTACAGAGAGAACACTTCATTGTGAGGCCCTCTGTGATCACAGGAGCCTGAAGGTGAAGCAGAAGCCTGTGAGTCTGAGCCTCCAGCCCCACTTTCTCTTTTACAGTACAGTGGGAGCAGGTCATGACCGAGAGCATGGGCTCCACAGTCAGAGCCCTTCTTATTTACAGTGTCCCAGGCTGTAGAGTAAACTTAGGTAATGCTGTCCTATTACATGCTGGCAGTCAGTCTCCTCTTTGTTTCCCTTCCCCAGAAATCTTTTCAGTTGACTTAAATTACAAAGTTGTAATCAGGAAATCTTTAGTTCTGTTGAGGCAGAGCTAACAAAGACAATATTGTCATATGAGCAGTCATTATTACCTGCCTCTTGTTAATGTGGGAAAGCATGGAGATACTGTTTTTTTAACTCAGAATTATTTTTTTAAAACATTTTTAGAGATTTATTTTTGTTTAGATATTTTGGGGACTTCATACTGGTATTATTTTAAATTAAACAATTTTGATTTATTTTAAACCATGAGTCCAAAGCAAGATAAAATATAAATGCAGAAGGAAAAGTGAACTGTATGTGTTTCACTTTTCCTTTATCTAATTCAAGTCTTTATTTCTAGCTTTGTGCTTTAGGCTTGCCAGCGATGTGACATATTATGTAAACTTTGCAATGTCAGATGTTAGCTGTTCCCTTTACAGTATAAGATTATAAACCAATGAAGAGTATAATGAAAATGGCCACTAAATCTCTTCTTAGAATTCCATATATAAGGCAGAACCAGGAGTTCTAACAATGGTTGAAAGAACTTCTTTAATGGGCCCTGTATTTCCAAAATGCTTTTCCTGTTTGAGGCTAGAAAAACAGTAAAAGTTTAAAAGACCCAGCGACTGCTGCTTTTGTTTAGTCTACAGCAGCAGTATCAGTGTTGCTTTGGTGTTTGGTGACTGGCTCTGCAGTAATTTTTCATTACCTGTATTAAATGTTGAATTCTTTTGAACTCTGAACTTTAGGCCACAGAGTGTGCAACTATAGAGTGCAGGCAAGATGGTGACATTCTGTCAGACAATATTATCAAGAGGCTGAGGCAGGATGATACACTGTTTGAGGCCAGTCTGAGACATGAACACACACACACACACACACACACACACACACACACACACACACACACATACACACACACACACACACACAATGAGCTTAATATAAATCAGGGTACTCAACAGTTAGGCTTTGTTTTGTTTTGTCTTGTAATTTAACTGAGTGTTCTCTCACTTGTAGCATAAAGTAGCCACTGCTTCAGTACCACCGAGCCTTCTGCTGCCTTGCATCCTCTCCACACCTTATTTTGAACCTTTGAACAAACCATTTGAGAGGTTTTGCGGGGGAGGTTGTTTGTTTGTTTTGTCTGTTTTTCTCTCAGTAGAATAAATAAGAAATACCTGCAAAGGAATCGAATGCAATATTGTGGAATTCACATTTGCTTTCTAGTTCATATCTTCTCCTGCTGTTCATATGTGCTTCTGCAGTTTACCTTTGTGCTCTCCCACAAGACTGAGTAATGCCTGATAGCTAGGAGGCTGCGGGAAGGAGGAACACCCAAGAACCTCAGGCTTATGAGCCCTTGAGCATAGCACCATGGGATTCATGCCTGCAATAAACAAGGCTCTTGGAAAGGGCCATTCTTGGTACCGTGCCTGTACTGTAGACATGGGAAAAGTGGTGAAGCTCAGGGGATGTTAATTCTAAAATTTTACTATTTGATTCATGATCTTATTTTATAATATTTATAACATGATGGTTATTTGTGTGCAAACTCTGTGCCTTGAAGACAAGCCTGAATATATTTATTTTGCTTTCTTTACTTTGGTGTAGTTAATTATTTAAGCATAGATTTCTTGTAGAAGATAAAGTTGTTTATTCACTAGAATCTCAAAAAAGAAAGACGTATATCTTTATTCACAGTTAAGTAGAATACCTTCTTATATGGCTACATTTTAGGCAAACTGATTAGGGTTATGCTACCATATTTGCCATGTTAATACACACCGAAGAATATGTTGCTTTTGACTGTTAAGGAAGAGGTCTGACCTTTCTCTCAGCAGCTGTGTTCAGCTGTGGCCATCTTCAGTATCAGTGCAGGAATGGCCAACTCTCCTGGAACTCACAGTGTAGGTGACAGATGACAGTATAGCACTGCATTGTATGGTAGAGTTATTCTTTTCAAACCAGTGCAGTGGGAATATATAAGAGTGAGAGATTAGTTTTGACTGTAGGAAAGCACTTGGTGGGCATTGGGTAAACAGATGAGAAATGACTTCTCAAGAGATGAAGAATGACTTCTCTGACCAGAACTGCATTCTTCAAGGGACAGAAATGTTTCAAAGTATGGCAGGTGCCGCTCAAGTGTGTTGTGACTAGACTAAATTTTAGGCTAGAACAAAGATGTAATCTCAGGCAGGAACCTAAATATTAGACTAGAAAAAAGAAGTAATTTCAGACAGAAATCTAAATCTTAGGAAGTAGGCTTCAGATATGAAAATGACTTTGGGCTAGGACAGGGAAGTAGGCTCAGATACTTTAGTCATCCTGATAAGCTCTTAGAAACAGTGATCATGGGAGTGTTCATGTAATTGGGTTTATTGCCTTGCTTGTTCTTTGACTATTTGTGTTTATTGTCTTGCTTGTTCCTTGAGTATTTGCATCTATTGTATTGCTAGACCCTCAACCTAGAACTGACCTTAATACATGCATGTAATCAAAATGGTATAAAAGCATAAAGGAAGAGGGGGTATAGGATAGGGGGCTCTAGGGAGAGGAAATGGGGAAAGGTGATGACATCTGTATTGTAAATAAATAAAATATCCAGTAAAAAAGTTATACTAAAAAAAAAAAAAAGAAGAAGAAGAAGAAGAAGAGGCAGAGTAAGGGTAAGAGTGAGGTTGACAGCAGTTGTGGAAAGCCATGAATGCCTTCTGAGGACTATGCAGATCTTCATTATATGTGATGTAGTGTCAGTGAAACTTTGAAACTGAAGCAGAGTTGATGGATTTGGACTTTGCAGTAATACAGCTCATTCATAGGGACAGAAAGATAACCAACAGTAACAGTCAAAAGGCTGAAATCAGAACTGTGTAAATTGACTGTGGAAACCATCAACGTGTAATAAAACCAGGGCTCATGAGCAGGAAAGCTAACACACAGTGATGTTTGGACTTGGTCATGTAGCTGCTGTGTGATTTTGGAGAAATCACCTCCCTGTGCCTCAGCTTACTCATCTAGAAAACAGAGAAAAGACTCTGTATTTCTCAGAGCTGCTGTGTCAGTACAGTGCTGTGATGATAAAGAGAATGTCCCCATGGAGTCCTGAGGAGGAGGAGGAGAGGGCTAAACCAATTTTGTAAGATGACAGAGCTTTGCATATGGTTATAAGCAGTGGAAGTGAAGGAGCTATTGAAAGTATTGATCAGAAATGAGAAAGCTGATTGAACACAATCCAGAATTTTGGAAATAATAAAGTGAAAGTGTAGTTAGTGAGCTGGCTCTAGGAAGAATGTGCTGAATTTAGATACAAGAGACAGAAAAATAAAGGCATGTCCATCTGACACCTGCAATTTTCCTCTCTCCCTGGAGGAAAGATGATTTACTGCAGATGAGTAAAGATGAGGAAAGGAAGGAAGATTGAAGTTGCTAAACTACCCAGAGTCCAAGGTTTGCTTAGACAAAGGACAATTAACATTGTAATTTCAGTTACACTAAAGGAAAACTTATAACATCTGTAGGTAAGGCCACTTTTTAAGAAACACGTTGTGTATATACAATAATGTATTTCATCAGTGAAGACAAAAGTAACGATTTCCAGGAGCCATGATGAACTAAGTGAAGTTTCTGTGAGGGCAACTGTCTGAGTTAATTTTCCAGGTAAAACAGGATTGAGACTGCCTGGGAAACAAGCCTCTGGGCATGCCCATGAGGAATTATTGAGGAAGTTAGAGTAGCCTTTGGGCATGAATATGGGAAATTATCTTAATGATTCAGTTAATTGAGTTATGCCAACTGTGGCTGGCACAATCTTTTGGCTTGAGGTCCAAGATTGAATAAAAAAGGAGAAAGAGAAGTGTGCAGAAACCTTTTCCCTCTGCTCCCTGACTGATTCAAAGTGAGCAACTGCTACCGTGACTTCCCTGCCACGGACTGGAACCTGGAACTGTGGTCTGAAGTGAAGTCTTTCTGAATCTATTTGCCTTGATCAGGGTATTTCACCATAGCAACAAACAAAACATGATACAGTCATCTTATTATAGTTTCATAAAATCAGTGATCAAAGACTACTGTAATATTCAGAATCAAATGTATGAGACTTCCTACTTCTATATTAATAACAGCATTACATAGAAAGAGGTACCTAGATTCATATTTAATGCATTAAAAGAAAACATTTACACAAATATTTTTCAAATACTGTTTTAATTAATCTTTCTTGCTTAGTTTATCAAACAATATATATACTTTAATATTTGAGAGGTTTTATTAAAATACTTTAGGCAGGTTTCTATTATCTATTTTAAAGGCTGTACCAACATCAAAGAGTTACTTATTGACTGTTCAGCTCATTGATAAATGGAGTCCTCATGGTATAGGCTTCTCAGTGCAGTCGACACAATTCTGAGCAGAAGGGTTTGCTTGCCTGGGGGATCAGTGGCAAAGCAGTGGTACTTCAGAGATTATGGCCGAGGTTCACTCTGTTTTCGCTTGCTTCTGGTAACAAAGCAGGGTTTCATTAAATACTTCTTTTCTTTCCTTTCTTACTGTTTTAACTCTTGACTGAAGAAGTATTTATCATTTAGGAAATAGAGATCAATCTTCATATCATCTTGTAAATTCAAAATTATTGACCTTAGGAATGCTTAAATTTGAGATGTATGAACTTGTGTGACATTGGTTTTGATATGATACTGCCTTTATCAATTTAGTTAATTGATATATTTTGACTGTATTTATTTATGGAATATAATAAAAATTCATATATATATATATATACACACACACACACACACACACACACACACACACACACACACATATATATATATATATATGATGAAGCTTATCAACTTTCTTTCCTTGAAATATATGTGGGGGTGTGGTGTGTGTGTATGTATGTATGTGTGTATATATATGAAATTTACATGTTCTCTTCTGTTTCTTTATAAATATATAGTGGATTGTTGTAAACTATAGTTATCCTTCTGTGTGACAGAGCATGTTGCCTAGTTCTTCTGTAATTCTGTTTAAACTGGATTCCCAGTTTAACACCTTTCTTGGCCTCTAATGGCCATTATTCTGCTTTCTCCTTCTATATAATTGCCTAACCTGCTCCCATGTCTGACCAAGAACATGCACTTCATCTTCCTGTGTCTAGATCATCCTTTCCCCCTTAACTGTTCCATGCCACAAATGAAAAATCTCAATTCTGTTTATAGTTATATAATTTTCCACTAATGTGCCACTGTTATTTAAGTTATTATCTATATATACTATCATATATATATATATATATATATATATATATATATATATGCATATGTTCACAGGTACAGTCATAGTTATATAATGGTGTAATTCATGGTGCTAGACAACCCTAGATACATGCCTTGGAGTAATACTGGCAGGTTATATAGTAGATCAAATTGTGTTCTTAAGGCTCCCTCGTGTTCTTTTTTATATTCACTATACTAATTTACATTCACACCAATTCCTTGTTGCAGATTTTAGTCTTTTTAGTTATAACCATTCTAATTGAGGTGAGAGTTTCTTTTCTCCAATAACTAGTGACACTGATCTTTTTCTCATAGACTTGTTGATTGTTTTCTATATGTCAGAGAAATATCTGTTTAAATCATCCCCCCAGTCATGGTCATATCTTAATTAGAATCACAGAGAAGCTCAGAGCAACATTTAAAATTGAGTATTAACTCACATAAATAAACATTCAATAAGTCACCCATCCATGCTTTTGAGCATTTCTAAACTGTTGTTTTGAATAATTTTTCAGTTAAAAATGAAAACATCATGATTGTAGGTCAGTTAGTACAAAGATTGAGTCACATTATAAACATCTTCCAGCTAGATGATTAAAGGTGGAGTGCATTGGAGAGCCCGGGATCTGATCTCAGATTAGAGAGGGAAGGTCAGAGTTGAGGGCGGCTCTGATAAACTGAATAGTCCTTTTTATTCTGGCTAGGAAACTCTTATTAAAGTATAGTGAATGAAATTAAAATCAGAATGGCTTTCTACTCTTTTCATATCTAGATAACAACTTAATGGTTTTGATGTTTATTAATGAAGAAACAAAAAATACAATTAAAATTTATATTTTGATTTTAAAACAGAGAAATATATTTGCTCTGTTTTAAAAAACAAAACAAAACCACACCAAAATCTGAACTTAAATCTCCAGTCTTCAGAGGAACTTAATTACTTCTACAGCTTTAGTTTTTAGTAGAAAATTGAAGGATGTAATACTCAAATTTTTTGTGAGGTTTGTATATAATGGAAGATTTCTAGGAGAATTAACATATAACATCAGTTGATCCTATGATAGTAATTTTAGGGACAGAACTAAATGGCTGAGACTAAACACATGTATAAACAAGAGGACTTCAGGACCTCTGGTGAGTTGTTTTGATGCAAAGACAAAGAATACAGTATTAAGAAATTTTTTCAGTAGAAAATGTTATAAGTATGAAAGAAATTATTAAATATTTTATCATATTTCTATTGCCAGTTTCCACTGCAATATTAGGAGAAGTTACATATAGGAGCAAATCAGAAGGGAAAGGGGAAAGGAATAAAGGACATTCCTGAAATGAGAAAGTAACAGAAGGATTAATCAAACCAAGTTATGTCTCACTTAATACTTTAAACATCACAGAACAAGTCTATATTAGAACTTGGTTTGCAGCTTACTTCTAATAGGAAAAATCTGTATAAGGTATAGCATATTTAAATAGACATGGTGCTTTTTGGGCAACCTAGTTATTATCAAATGAATAAATAATTCCAGGGAACAAAGCAATGGAAATGTAGTCATTGTGTCAAGTACACAGAGGCATATCCCACATAGCTTGTACACTAATCGATTGACTTATTATTTAAATAGCAAAAATCTTCCTGAGGTAATACAGACATGCTTCTAACAGCAAACTTAACCCTCTCCTTTTCCTTGATCACTGGATTGCATTGCTAGCAAATACAGTTCTCAAGAAAATGAGGGAATGCCAATTAAATTGACTTGGATTATGATGAACTCCTTGTTAGTCTACTGACAACATTGGCAAGGTAAGAACAGTTAGTTACCAGTGATCCATTCATTGATTGTATATGCTCACAGAAAGGATAAGACTCGTGGCTGATCAAACAAACAAAAAACAGTTCCTGATCAGTAGAGAGCCTATCAGCGTCCCGGAAAAAATCCATTAAGCATACGGGGGGGTGATTCTGATACTTATTATATGTAGCATCTTGTACATTCATTATCCTGGAAGTATAGAAAAGAGAGGCTTGCTTAAGCATTGGGAGAAAGTGTACCTTATTTGGGTGGAAATGACAAACATCAGACTCATATCTATTTGTAACCAAATAGTTTCTCAACCAGAACTTGGTGTGGAGAAAGCAGGGAGGATCAGTCCTCCTTTTGTCTAAGTGCTGACATCCTTGCTCCAAGACTATTCCACTGGCTTCTACTGACAGCATTTCAAGTGAAATTGATGAGACAACAGGAACTGCACAGAAATGTACGTAGTGTGTACTATTCTATTACATAACTGTTTAACAAAAAGACAAATGTAGTGCAATAGAACATTATTGGCTGCCTTTCTCACAAAATTGCAACTTTTAGAACTCCCTGTGATAAGAGAAATAGTTGGAAATGGCTATCCCATTAAAACAGTGTTGTTGCAACCTTAAATTAAGTTACTAGAGTCAGTATGTAAGCACACATATGACACAAAATTACCCATTGTGCTTTGAGAACATCTATGTGGTTGAAGGAAAACAGACTAAATGAAAATGTGGCCAGGTAGCCTGGGCTGCAGGCATCTGTGTTAAAATGTAGTGTGAGCCTTAATGCTGGGGTTGAGTGTAGCTCCTCTGCTGAAGTCCACACTGAAAGTCAGTGCTCTGGACTTCTGGGAGGCAGTAGCACCTTTAAGAAGTGCAGCTTTAGAGTGAGGTCCAAGTTTCTCAGGGCCATGTTCTTAAAGAGGATTGTAGGAAGTTGGTTTCTCTTTTCTTTTGCTTTATCTCTTCATGGATACTAGGAGGTGAATGGGTTCCACCCCACTGCACACACCTCTAAATTTAGCTGAAATGGCTAAATGTGTGAGACAAAATAATCCTTACGTGTTTTAAAGCTGACTTATAGGTATTTATAACCATAACAGGAAGTTAACCAATAGACTTGGTAGTATTAAAACTAGTTAAAATATGTGAGAAGTATCCGTGTTTGGAATTATAAAGGAATGCTAAAGGATGCCCTTGTATATACTCCCATTTTAGAATTATTTGTCCCATAAAGAAGAAACAGGCATTTTCTGCTGGCTGCCATTCGGTAGTGGTGCTTTCTGGGAGGTGGAGAGATGTGAAATGTGGGAAAGGGAGGGATACAAGAGTCAAATATAGCCTTCAACTCGTACTTTGAATTATATCAGTTTGTGCCTTTGGTTATGTTACTTTTTCAGTTTGTCTCTCTTTATTGTTTAGTGTCAGACTGTGTACCAGTTTTTGATAAAACCTGTGTCAGAATGACTTGAAGCATCAGGTAAAACTTAACATACTGAAGTATTTGATTTAGGTTTATGCCAATATTACTTAATTTCCTGTTTCTGTGATTAAAAATTCCTAAACAATAGCAACTTTGGGAAAAAACAGTCTATTCTGGATTACAATTCCAAAAGCAGTGTAGTCCTCCATGGTGGGGAAGGCTACCAAAAGCTGAGCATGCCCACCAATCACAAGCACAGTGATCACATTTCCTCTCTAAGCAGGAGCCAGAGACATTGAAGAGAAAGTAAACCAGGCCACAAAGCCACAAAGCCCAACCCCAGTGATGTCTTTCATGGGGCTGATGTCCTTCATCGGGGCTCCACCTTCTAGTGGTTTCTGGACCTTCGCAAACAGCACCATCAGCTAGAAACTAAGTACGGAAGCAAGTGAGCCTGAGGTGATTTTATAGTCATACCACAATAGTATGTCCTTTTGATGACAAAGACAGCTAAGAGCTAGACATGAAACAGGACATTCCAGTGTCTATCTTATTAGCATGTGATTGAAATTTGGAAAACCGCTTTGTTTTGTTTGTTTGTTTGTTTGTTTGTTAAGCAGCACTTAATTAGCCATGATACAGAATTTTGTTTTCTCAGTTTCCAGTGCTCATATGGCTATTTTAAAACAAACCCAAACAAAATACTTAGGGAAACCACAGCAGACAAGAAGACTTAGTTGGTGCAAAAGACCATGCTTTAGAGAATAGAGCTGATTAACCCTGCTGGATGATACTGTATTTTAATATCAATGACAGTTTACAAAATGTGTAAATAATTGTAAATTCTCTGTTGAGATCCTGTAAAAATTAAGCCTGTAGTGTAAAGGGAAACTCACTAATGCTATTATAATAATTTGGGGGTTGACTTCATTGTCTTTTACTTTATTTGTTTGACAAATGTTTGTTGAGGACTTACTGTATAATAACCCCCCGTGCTCATTACTAGGTGTGTATGGTAAAGAGATGCAATGTTTGGGAGCATCTGCTTAGAGTCTAGTAATTAATGTCTATGTTAATTACCAATCAATTACATAATTAACCATGAGTGTCTACAGACATTAATCAAATAAACTATCTAACATAAAATTGCAGTTAAGAGAATTGATGCCACAAAAAAGTAGAAGTCATGAGAATGAGTTGAACAGCTCAAAGATTACAAACACTGCTGGAAGTGAGTGGAAGTGAGGCCTGCGCCATGTGAGGTTATTCCAACCTGGTAACATCCTAGTAGCTACCAGCAAGTTGTCTCTGTTTGAGAGATAGGTTTGAACTCAGGTGTCTAACGGAGAGGAGAACACCTAGTGTGAGTAGTTACAGATCAAGGAAAAAAAAATAGTGCGATTGTGATACGTAGTGAAGCTGAGGGTGATGTGAGCAAGCTGCAGAGATGGATAACACTTGATGGCAGCTAAAATGATGGTTTTATGTGAAGGTGTTTACCAAGTAACCACACAGACACTATTTGCTATAAATGAGTTGATTCATTAAAAACTTTGGATTGAACTTCATGGAAAATATGTCTCCTAATTGTATCTCATAGACAGCATTATGTATGTTCCCGTACCAGCTTTCAGTAACCACTGTCCCTTCTCCAAGGAGACCTATTCTCCTGATTTTAATTCCCATCATTTATTTTAACATGATTCTAGACTTCATGCAGTCAGACTCATAATGCTTATAAATTCATGTTTGTTTCCTTCCTTTATGTATATGTGGTGATTCTGTCTTAGCGTGTAAAAATAATCTGTCCACTTTTATTGCCATATAGTATTCCAGTGTGTGAACACATTGAAATAACACACTGTTATTTATTTGGGCTTTTCCAATTTGAAGCTATTATAGAAACTATGCCTAGGACTGCTTTTATAGATAAGATGACATATTGGTATGCTCTTGTTTCTGCAAGGAAGATGCACAGGGGTCTGGGTCAAAGTCCATGTATATGAAGAAATGTAGGTACTGCTATATAGTTTTCTAAAATAGAACACTATTCATTGTCACCAACAGAATTCCAGTTCTTTCATGGCCTTGTCTGCACTTAACATTGCCAATTAATCATCTGGTATGATTGTATGCATTTAGGTTTTAGTTTGCATTTCTCTGGTGATACTGTTAATTTTCCTGTCTGCCTATCTCCTGGGAAAGTGCCTTATCAAGAGTAAACATAGATTTGTTAAGATTAGTGAGAAGAAACTCCTGAGAATAGGAGAGCCAGAGCTCCTTTGTTTTTATGAGGTCTTCTGTGTTTGTGAGCATGTCACCAAATTCTAAGTGTTCTACTCCTATTGAGTTACGAGTTCACATCTTGGTCCTTATTTCCCTCCATTATCTACTTGAAAGCCTCCTCATCTCTATATTTGTAGTCCTCATCCCTGCCCCACCCCACCCCCATTAATTTACATTTCACTGTGCAGAATTTCAACCTTGCATGGCTAATCAGAAGTAGAGAATTCCTTCAAATAAGCTATGTATGGGTTTCAAATTGCTTTCATTCTGGGTAATGTGGTGGAATCTTGTGTGAGTCCTGCTCTAGCCCACCAACATCCTGAATTGTCTCTTTGTCTAGTATTCATTCCAGTGGTGTATATTCGGCCTGTCTTTAGCTACAAGCAGCTATCCAGATGATCAGATCCACTGTGAGAATACGTTGGTACTTGAAATCAAATAGTCATGTTGCATTGGACGGCCTAAATCCCAAGTAGTAATACTAGCATTTCAGAATCAAATTTATTATTCATAAAATTCTTGAATAGATAAACTTAACTGTTATAACTCCTAGCAATACATGAAATGACTTTCCTGGTATCTGACAATATTCCATTCTACTTCTGTAGATTTTTTTTTTTTGTAAAATTGTTTCCTTAATTAATTGTATCAATAAATGAGGTAAAAGCTTATGGTGGTTTGATAGGGATAGCCCTCACAGACTGATGTATTTGAATATATGGCCATAGAGAGTAGCACTATTAGGAAGTGTGACCTTTTTAGAGTAGATGTGGCCTTGTTGGAGGAAATGTGAGGGCAGATTTTGAGGTCTTCTATGCTCAAGGCTATATCCAGTATGCAATAGTCTGTTTCTTCTGCCTGCAGATCAAAATCAGCTCCTTCTCCAGCACCAAATCAACCTGTATGCTGCTGCCAAGTTTTCCACTATGATGCCTCTGAAACTGAGACAGTCTGATTCTTTTTCTTTATAAAAGTTACTCTTCACAGCAATGAAGGAAACAATGATTTTTTTGTTTTGTTTTGTTTTTAAATAGCTATTTTTGTTACTTTTACTTAAGTTCTAGGATTTTAACTACTACTTTTTACTTTTCATGGGTATATATTACTGAGTAGGTTAGTCTGGGAACTAGCCATCCTTTAAAGTAATCTTTTATGGGGCTGAGGTTGCGTAGCTTAGTGGTAAAACTCATAAATACAGGAGACTCCATGTTTACTCCTCTGGAACTTGCCCAGCCTAATTCTATAATGTAACAGATTTTTGTTAAGATGTTATTTTGGGGGTGTTATTTGCATATATACTTCCTGTAAAACACACACTGAATATTTGTTATACATTTATTTATTTAAATATTCCATACAGATTTTCTTGTATTTGCTGTGTATTTGCTCCCGAATCAAGGTGAATCATCTCAAATTTATTTGATTTTCATTGCAAATAAAAAAATGTTGATCAGTAAAGCATAAGTGTAAGATGCATAGACAAGTAGCTTTAAGATTGTGGGTTTTTCCACTTAGAAGTAAGAACAAATTAATAACGAAAGGCAGAGGGATGAGAGGATCTGGGTAGGACTGGGGAGGGGGAAGAAAAAAGGGGAGCAGGACCAGGTATGGGAAGAGAAAGGATAGAAGTCTAGAGGGCCAGTAAAATGAATAGAAATAAGTAGTGGGGGCGGGCGGGTGAGGAACATGGGGAACCACTGGAAAGTCCCAAATGCCAGGGATGCAGGAGGCTCTTAGGGCCCAGTGGGGATGACATTAGCCAAAATACACAACAGCAGGGAGATGGAACCTGAAGAGACCACCTCCAGATAGACATGACCCCCTGTGGATGGATGGGGCCACCTATCCATCTCAAAATTTTTAACTTTGAATTGTCCTTGTCTAAAATAGTGCAGGGACAAAAATGGAGCAGAAACTGAAAGAAAGCCCATCCAGAGACCATCCTACTGTGTGATCCATTCCATCTACAGACACCAAACCCCAACACTATTTCTGATGCCAAGATGTGCTTGTAGACAGGAGCCTGGTGTGGCTGTCCTCTTAGAGGCTCTGTTAGCACCTGTCTAATACAGATGCAGATACTCACAGCCAACCATTGAACTGAGTCCAGGAACCTCAATGGAAGGATTAGGGAAAGGGCTGAAAGAG
>JANHMN010000002.1:178518800-178598736 GCA_030674055.1 Rhabdomys pumilio | reverse complement strand
TTCACACACACATACACACACCCACAAAATAAAAATAAAAAAGAAATCGTAAATCATAATATTTAAGCAAAATATCTGTAAGGTTAAAAACAATGCCCAGACAAATCACTATGAGACAGAACTTCCACAAATACCACCTAGTTTATTTTCTGTTGGCCATCTACTTCTGGGCTTGAGGTCTGCCTTTGAGTGTGATTTGTAGAATCAATGGGACAGTTGGAAAAACCTAAAATTTCCATGTGAATAGTTATCATTTGGAGATAGCTTCTTGGTTAAGGATAGGAGCTTGTTCCTGCTTACTCTCTCAGCTATAGGACCCCATTCAGCCTAGACCTGTGCCAGCCTGTGCATGATTCTACATATGGCTATCCAGGTTTTTCAGCACTATTTCTTGAAGATGGTGTCTTTTCTTCACTGTGTATTTCATGCCTCTTTGTCAAAAAACAAAAGCCTGCTGGCTGTAGGAGCATGAGCTTATACCTGGGTCCTCGACTATATTCCACTGATCACTGAATCTGCTCTCATGCAAAGACCATGCTGCTTTATTACTATGATTCTCTCATATAACTGCAGGTCAGGAATGGTAATAGCTCCAGCCATGTTTTACTGTTTAGGGTTGTACTGGCTATCCTGAGTATTTTGTGTTTCCATATAGATTTTAAGAGGTGTGTGTGTGTGTGTGTGTGTGTGTGTAAAAAGTTGCATTAGAGTTTTGATGGGAATTATATAGAAAGGGAGTGGATCCAAAAGGGAGGGAAGTTGGAGAGGATCTGGAAGGAGTAGAAAGAGGGAGAAATGTAATCTGAATAGATCATGTAAGAAAAAAATCCACTTTTAGTAAAAGGAAAAATATGAAGAAGATAAAACCAAAGTTTACATGTTTCAGTGTTTATTAACTCACCTTCAATTTATCACACTATTTGCAAGTACTGTGTTTCTCAGTAAGAGCATCCAGTCATTCCAGCATTACTTCAGGGAAGCTTCATCATCTTCAAAGAAATGTTCAAAATACCTGTCTTACCTCAGTCAGAATAACTTTCATCCAGGAAATTAAAACTTTTGGTGAGACTACATACAAAAGGGACTCCTTATACACTGTCAGTAAAGATGGAAGTTACTACAGCCACTATGGAAGTTACGTAGGCAGTTCCTCAAAACATTTACAGTAAACTACCCTAACTACGATAACTGTAAACAAAAATGCCTTGGCCTTAAAGAGGAAAAATGGCTATACAGCTCTACCCTTCTTTTCAGTCAGATAATGGAAAGAGAATTTGGGTTACGTTGATGTTCCACTATCACAAAGAAGATGGGGAAGCAAAAGTAAAATAATGCATTGTTGGTTTTTAGATGGAAGTAACTGACGAATCATTTTTATATTCTGCAATTCCTTATTTAATTTTCAGCCATAACATTTTCCCTTATTTAATTGCAAAATCTCACAAAAGGAGATAATACTGGAAATTAGTGACCTAATATCTGTCTTGAGCTCAGTTTTAATGAATAAGACAGGTGGTGATCACTTTCTATATGTTGCTATTGATCATGCAAAATAATAATAATTTTTAACTTAATAAATTTTTTAGTGAACTTTTTTGAAAATTCTAAGTGTCATATTCAGAAGTATTTCGTTTAAATGGTATGTTTCTATGGTTATCTTTATTTGTCTAGACTAAATAAAGAATTAGCAGTAAAAAAGTATGTGGTACTTACCCAACCATATTGCTATCTAGTTATCCAGGCCGCAGAACATCGTTGACATTCATAAGGGTTTCTTTCTCAATAATTCTATGCTGCAAGAAGTCCAAATATTGCCACTTAGAGGCTAATGCAAGAGTCTATCTTTAAGGAATGATTCATATTAAAAATGTTAGAATGTCTTTCAGATGAAAAACACTTTAAATTCAGCAGATCATTTTTTTCTCAACAGGAAAGAACTCATTAACAGAATAATACTGGTAACAGGCATTTTTTTAAAAAAAAAATAATATCTCTGATAAATGCAAGATGCATTTCTTCTCATCAGTAAAATAAGTAGGCCTCGTTTTCATATTTAAAAAAGACAGCTTGTTTTCAATCTTGGGGTTTCAAGAGCCAAATATTCAACGTTGAGACAAGTGATTATTAAGGACCAAAATCTTAACTTGGTTCTAGGTCTACCTTTAAACTGCCTAGGGTCTCAGCGTAAGATTAGCACTACTTCTGTGTGATCACCTGCCTTCATCATTGTACTCTCTGCATAGAGCTTTGTGTAAATAAGGACACACAGCATTAGCTACATATCACAGAAGAACCCTCTTCTGCTCTTGAATGTAAATCTTCCTGGTGCACTTTTTTTAAGAATATTTAACGATTTTTGAGGACTAGGTCATAAACTCGAAGGAATACATCCATGTTTATACTTCTCTCCATCCTAAAATAGCATTGTAGAGTCTATCATTTGCTTAGTATGGAAAGAAAGCTTAGCAGTAGCTACCAATGAAGTCTAACAATAGGACCTGTTCAGATTTGTTAGCAGATTAGTCATTCATATTTTTACAGTCCACGTTAAATAAAATCTCTCTCTCTCTCTCTCTCTCTCTCTCTCTCTCTCTCTCTCTCTCTCTCTCTGTGTGTGTGTGTGTGTGTGTGTGTGTGTGTGTGTGTGTGTGTGTGTGTTAAGGAAGACAGAAAAACAGTAAACAATTATGAATGCCTAGATTTGGAGTATAATTTTTTCTCTTTAAAACTAAAAGTTCCTGAGTTAGATAAGGGTGTACATGCCTGTAGTCACAGCACCTTGGAGCTGGAGAATCAGGAGAAGTTCAAGCACAGCCTGAGAAGCATGACCCCTTGCTCAAGAAACCAGAATTAGATAAATAAGTAGTTCATCATGTTACTCTCCATCAATATTGCCCTTCTGTGTACTCCACTGTGCTCTACATAAACATGTCACAGTCTATTAGAGTCACCTATATTTATCACCACAAAATTTTAATTTCCCAAGGATACCTACTGTGATGGTTTTAAATGTTTCTTCTTTTTAAATACAGTATAAGACAGACTAGAACTTTTTCAATTGGTATTTAGTAAACGATGAATAATTTTGCTTCCCAAGTTGCCAGGACATAAATGTGTGTGGTGCGTGCGTGCATGGGTGTGTGTGTGTGTGTGTGTGTGTGTGTGTGTGTGTGTGTGTGTGTGTGAATTTTGAGTAATTTCCCTATTGATT
This sequence comes from Rhabdomys pumilio, assembly GCA_030674055.1. Taxonomy (NCBI): domain Eukaryota; kingdom Metazoa; phylum Chordata; class Mammalia; order Rodentia; family Muridae; genus Rhabdomys; species Rhabdomys pumilio. The sequence goes on along the minus strand of JANHMN010000002.1, from coordinate 178,595,525 downwards.
AAGAAAACAATAATACAATGTTGAGGAAGTATAAAATTTGAAATAAAAACAACAAAAACAAAATGCTTCTATTGGGAAATATAATTATTATCACCTTATGATATATTTCTGGTTTTTTTTCTGTGGCTATAGATTTTTTTAACACGTGTTTTTTATTCGAGGTACATCTCCTTTAGCTAATTTTCTATCATACATAGTTTCACATCTTTATATCCTTGGAAAATATGTTCTCCATGGATAACTGTTTTATTTTTCTCTTCATAATATTCTATGATTCATTCAACTATTCCTATTATTTGGGATTTTAGAATTTTCCAGGTTTTGTTCAAGTTATATACACAATATAAATTTGATGGATATTCTCGCCTATAACTTGTTTATAGTTACTCTGACAAACTATATTTCTTAGTATAAACTTAAAATAGAATGTTTGTGAGACAAGGGTGATGTGAAATTATCCTTCAGAAAGCATGTCTAGCAACTAACTTAGCATCGGTATCTGCAGTTGTGCTCTTCCCATACCCTCATCAGCTATGAATGTTTATTACGTTTTATAGCATAAATATTCATTTTCTAAATTTGTCTAGTTTTAATCTGTATTTCTTTATTTTTAAGGAGTCTTGACATCATTTGTATGTATTCTCTTGAAATTGCGTATTGTTATAATTTTTGTCATTTTTCCTACTAGTTTGTTAACCTATGCCTCATTGACTTAAAACAAAGATTTTTATTTCTGTTATATATGTTACAGAATATTATTTTCTTAGTTGTGTTTTAGGTGGTTGTGGGAGCACAGAAACGGTGTAAAATTTCATGGTTAACTTTATTAAAGTATAGACATTTACTTACTTACGCTTTATGTGACTTTTCTAGAGCAAAAGCCACAGTGAGAGTTTATTATTTTTTTCCAAAGAACTGCAGACAAACATGTAAGAGGCAGATCTTATAGATGGTGTTTAGTTTCTGGTTGTAGTAAAAAGAGAGTGGTCTGGGATAGAAAGTGGTGCCAAGGAGAAGAGCAGATGGAAAAGTCAGAGATGGTCTTAGGTGCTCCAGCAGGGGTCAGTAGGGAAAGCAGGATGCAGTGCAGACTGCTGGGGTCACAAGGATGGGCACCTATATCCAGAGTACATAGCCCTGCCCAGGTGGTAGCCCTAGGAACTACAGTAAGAACCCACTGGGCAAGATGTGCTTACTAATGAAGTGGCAGAATGTGCGCTATAGGAACAAACAGGTGCTCCTTGATTGGTTTTGAGGTGTGTCCCATAAGAAAAAAATCATTTCTGGTCCTGTTGACCCAATTAAAAACTCATGGTAGATGAGGTCAAAGATGTCTGACGCAAAAAGAGCAACATAGTAGAAAGGGACAGGAAGAGTCAGAAGCATGGGGGATATGAAATGCTGTCTTTAGGGCATAATACAGAATGCAATAATGATCTCACAGCAACTATAGCTCTCACCAGAAGGCTTGCATAAAACTGCCTGCATCAGCCGTTAAGTTTTGATTGAGGAGAGGCCCATTGTTTTGTCTTCATTGTTGACTTATTATATCTCTGGCTTTTTATCCCTAGATAAGAGCAGTCATGGATTAGATACTGAGTCCAGTTCCTGTTTGTTCCAGACCACAGTCACTGAGAGGTTTTCTCTCTTAAGCTCTGTTTTCTCTAGTTTAAAGTTACATTCAGAATGTGTAAGGATCCAGTAGAACTTGTAATTATCCCTAGATGTTTCAGGACTCTTGTAAACTTTCTTATAACTATGCTATGGAGTGGATTGTGCAGGATTCTAGAACACTGTGGAGAAATGACAAGGAGCAATAGTGCTTAAGCCCAGGAAGCTGGATTATTCCAGTCCAAATGAATTAAGACTTTTGAGATATGTGAGGAGAAGAGAGAGGAAAAAAAGCTGTTCTTGACAGACAGAAATAGTCTCCGAGTGCCTTAAGTAGTAGCATTGATGACAACTGTAGTGGTACAAGAAGGAAACAGGACTCGGTATGCAATAAGTGCCCCAGATTATTGGAACTTTCACAATGACGGACAAAACAGGGATTATGATCCTCACTTTATGCATGAGGAAACAGAAATTCAGTAATCTATTCACAATTGGAGCTAGGTACACACGTGAATTTCTACTGAGCAGTAGTAATTATGAATGTTAAACACAGCTAATGACATTTATATGTGATTAATACTAAAGAATAGTCATTCTAGATATATACTGCAGCTGGTTGGTTGGGTATAAACTATACTATTAACAGGATATTTCCAGAGAATTGTATTATTAAGAAGAAATATTAAATGAGAATTATGGTGCTTTTGAGGATATTACTGGGTAGTAGGTGTCAGTCATTATTGTAGCAGTAGATAATTTGGGGAAATACCAGTAGGATTTTTGTTAATTGCAAAACATTTTAATACCTTTTATGATTAGCGTACAAAGCAGTGGTGTTCAGAACGCAGTTGTAGTGACTTTGTTTTCACCGATGCTCCTCTCACCTCCCCTTCCCTACATCCTCTCCTCTTCTAGTCTCACAGAGTCTTCCTTTTGATTTCTGTTACCCTCTTCTCTCTACCCCTTTAAGGCCTTTTCCCTTCTTCATCCTTTCCTTTCCAGCCTTGCACCCATAAACACACATGTACAGATAAATGGTTTAGCTGGATCTCAAGGTAGAACTATTCCCAATCTTCTGAGAAGCCACCAAGTTGGTTTCCAGAGTGCTTGTATGGCCCAGAGCTCCTTTCACCTTCCCAAAAAGTCCTGTTGCCGTCAGGGTCATCCAGCTAACATCAGGGAAAATCAGATGCCTAAAGGACAGCATAAGGACACACTCAACAAGACTCAGGGCAATATGGCACCACTAGAGCTCAGCTATCCTGCTATTACAAACCCTGGATGTCCTAATGAAACTGAAACAAGAGAAGAGGTTCTTAATTCCAATCTTATAAAGATGATAGAGGACATGAATAAATCCCTTAAGGAAATTTAAGAACATATATTCAACCATGTAAGTGTAGGTGGCAAATAAATATAAAGAAATACAGGAAAACACAATCAAATAGGTCAAGGTTATGAATAAAGCTGTCCAAGACCTAAGCATGGAAATGGAAGCAATAAAGAAAACTAAGGCAATCATATAGATGGAAAACCTAGGAAAAAGAACAGGAACAATAGACATAAGCCTTACCAACAAAATACAAGAGACGGAAGAGACAATCTCAGGTATATTGAAGAATCAATATATCAGTTCAAGAAAATGTAAAATCTAAAAAGTTTATGACACAAAACATGCAGGAAGTTTGGGACACTATGTAAAGACCAAACCTAAGAATAACCTAGAAATAGAAGATTACCAGCTGAAAGGCCCAGAAAACATCTTCAACATAATTATAGAAGAAAATTTTTTCTGACCATAAAGAAAGAGATGTACAAAAAGCTTACAGAGCACCAATCAGATTAGATCAGAAAAGAAAATCTTCCTGCCACGTAATAATCAAAAACTAAATATATAGAGCAAAGAGAGAATTTTAAAAGCATCAAGGAAAAAGGGCCAAATAACACATAAAGACAAACCTATCAGAATTGTACCCAGTTTCTTATCTGAGACTCAAAAACCTAGAAAGGACTGGGCAAAATTCTTGTGGACCCTAAGAGACTGCAAATATCAGCCCAGACTATTATACCTGTACTGAGTAATATTTAGAAAACAGCCGGTCCTGCTTGTTCCCAGGCAGCCACCATGTTCCCGCTGCTCTTCAGCTCTGACCTGGGCTCCAGCTAGCTAGAAGTGCAGGCCCTGGCACCCACGAGATGCCAACATGGTGACTGGCTCTACCAATCCACTATGTTGTCCACAGTGCTCGCTGAACCACAGACAATAGCCACCACCCTTGCGGTACCTGGTAGAATGAAGACTCTTAAAGCTTAAAGATCATCCAATAGATTCATATACTTGGAAATGCTCAAATAACAAGATGCCCACACAATTAGAATTGTTACCCAAAATCTAACCTTTTCTTTTTTATTGGATATTTTATTTACATTTCAGATGCCATCCCCTTTCCCCATTTCCCCTCCCTAGAAAACCCCTATCCCGTGCCCCCTTTTCCTTTTTGCTTTTGTACAATTTTTTTAAAATGTTAATTGAAGGCTTTATAAGTATGGTAATGCTCAATCAGAAGTGTAATAAGTTGCTATCCAGAACTGCTCTCGAACCATCAGCAGTTCTCCATGGCTGCTAGCCTCCTCCGCTCGTCTCCTCCCTTCCTATCCTTCTCTCTTCCTCACTCCCCACTCCACCTACCTTTCATACAGCCCAATCACTGAGTCTTATTGCAAATGTAGCAGGAAAATATCCCACTACAATATTCAGCAAGACTTTCAATCACCATAGAAGGAGAAACCAAGATATTTCATAACAAAACCAAATTCAAGCAGTACCTTTTCACTAACTCAGCCTTACAGAGGATATGATACTAGAAGGAAAACACCAGCCCAATAAGGTTAATTACACTCAAGAAAACACTAGAAATAAATAATTACACAACATTAAAACCAACAGAAGAGACATGCGTGCGCACGTGCACACACACATACACACAAACTCAACCATCTGTGAAACACTGTTACTTCTATTGTCAAGTTGCAATGCTTAGTAAAACAAATGTGTACCAATGAAGACTTCTATCTTAACTGATTTCTTCTGTCATTCTTATGCTAAGATACATTTTCTCTTACACATATCAGAGAATTTTTACTCAGAATATTATTAGTAATTACCCCTAGTCACTCCCTTCATATCTGTATTATAGATGGCATTTTCCTGGTTCATATTTTTGCTGTGTATTATTCTGCCCTTGATTAACTATATTGTACTTCTTTATAGTATCTCATTTTCGACCTATTCTTTTAAATTCCTATATTATCTTTATATTTGATATATTTGATTCCTATTTGCTCTTTAGATCCATCCTAGCTTCATGCTATCTATAGACACGCTCATATGTGAATTTACATTCTCCTTCAGTTCATTCATGAGTGTGTTGGACAAAGACCTTGAGCTATGGGAATCATACTAGTGTTTTCACTTCAGACTATATTGAGGAGAATCTATTCCTTCTTTCTTTGTTAGAATTCTGTAAGTGATACTAGGCAGTGCCTTAACCTTTTCTGCATATTAGATGACTCTGTTCTGCTCTATTATTTTCAAAACTATAGTACTATTTTGTTAGTTCTTTTTTACTATATATAATGTTATGATATTATATTATTTAAAGTTATTATAATAGTTCTATATCACTATTGTGCAAATTTTAGAAATTACTCATTCTGGGAAAATATTGTCCTTGGAAGAATTTTCTTAAGAATCTCTGTTGAATTTCAGTGTCATTAAATATATGAATGTAAAAACATTTTGGAACTGCTTCTAAGTCTTTTCTTTTTCAATGAAAGTAGGTCTGTCATTAAAATTTAAGTAAAGGAATAATTACTTTTGTTGCCACTGGATGGATGATTAAAAAGTATGAACAGATAGTTTTTCTAAATGTGTATTTGCAGGAAATAGCTTTTATTCAAAGGTAGCTTTTTAAATGATATGCAGTTCATGTGTAATTTTAGGAGTATGATACAAACCAGATGCCTATGTTTTAATGTCTATGTTTCTCTTATTTTCAGGAAAAAGAAGAAATAGAAGGGGTATCAGTAGGTGCTATACTTTCTGACTATCAGCGTGTGCGAGTAGAAAATGTGTAAGAGAACACCATTTGTCTAAATAACTAATTTAAAAATTGGGATAGATTAAAAACTAATTTAATAAAAAATTAACACTAAGCCTAGTATCTAAGTGTGCTTAGAACATACAGGGCTAGAATGGTAATCCCAAACTCCTCCAAAAATAAAAAGCACCATTAATGAATAAAAAATCAATAATTGTACCTAAGACATAAGTAAATATATACTCTACAGTGCTACACATATGCTTACCCAATTAACAAAAGCCATATTTGTTTTCTATTTTTTTAGTTTTCTTTGAGAAATTCATATGTGTATACAACTAAGTATTGCCATAACCCCGCTATTTTCTCCTGCCACCTCTCAGAACCCTGCAAGTCTTCCTCTTGACGCCATACCCTCCTCCTGCCCCTCCTTTTCTGCTCTTCAGTAGCACACTGAGTCTGAAAAGTGCCATCTACGTGCACCACGTGATACATGCTCAGCCATTGGAACATGCGCAACTTTTCAGTGACCATGCTCCATAGATAAACCAAGTATTTCTTACAAATTTTGATTAAATTTCATATATAAATATATAATACATTCAGTTTTTGGCCTAAGGGATAAATAATACTACTCTATCAGCCAGTCAGTTGTTCTAACACCTTGCCAAACTATCTCAAAACAGCTAAGAATCTTTCCCTTCCTTTCCCTTGGACTTTTAGAGTATGGAGATTCTGATAAACTTGTAAAGCATGAGATTATTACATCTGCCCAAGTAACTATGCCTTTCTCTATTTTCCAACCTATGGAAGCATTAAAAATGAGAATAATTATTAATTGGCAGTTATATGCTGTTTGGAATTGATTTCTAAATTTAAAGACTTACTAAATTTGATATTTCTAGTTACCTGGAAATTTATTTTTTTATGTTTGCACATAGTCCTTAAAAATTAAATGTGCAAGACATTTTTATGATTTTTTTCTTTTTAGCCATTTGTGTTTGTGTATGTGTGTGTGAGTGTGTGGATATGCACATTCCATGATGCACATGTGGAGTGCAGTGGACAACTTATGAGACTTACTTCTTTCCTTCCACGGTGAGATTTCCAGAATTGAACTTAGATAGCAAGCCAAGTGCCTTTATTATGTGAGGTATCTCTCTGGCACCACAAGGCATTTTAAAAGAGAGAGGGGGCGAGGGAGAGAAAGGGAGGATGGGGAAAGAAGAAGGAAGGGAGAGAAGGAGGAAAGGAAGGAAAGAAGGAAGGAAGGAAGGAAGGAAGGAAGGAAGAAAGAAAGAAAGAAAGAAAGAAAGAAAGAAAGAAAGAAAGAAAGAAAGAGGGAACATTTTAAATGTTTAAAATCCTTGAAAGAAATATATTTAAAATCATGTTGCTGGGGACCCTAATATGCTAATATGGAACAAAAACATATCATTTGATATTTTTTTTCTTTTTACTTTGCAGATGTAAACGACTAAATCTCCAGCCTTTAGCTTACCTTTGGCAGAGAAACCAGGAAGATTTGCTCCGAGAGATGATAGCATCTAATATCAAGGCCATTATCATCAAAGTAGCAGCTTTGGGTATGTAACCAAATTTTAGAACAGTTGTTTACTACCTGAGAGATATGCACTAAAGAAGAGCCAGTGATTTAGATAGAAACATGTGGAGTCACAAATGAAGTAAATACTGTGTGTGTGTGTGTGTGTGTGTGTGTGTGTGTGTGTGTGTGTGTGTGAGAGAGAGAGAGAGAGAGACAGAGACAGAGACACAGAAACACAGAGACACACACAGAGAGAGAGAGAGAGAGAGAGAGAGAGAGAGAGAGAGAGAGAGAGAGAGAGAGAGAATATTTTGAAATAACTGTTTGCATGTTTGCTGAAGAGAAAAATAGTGACCATCTCACATGAAGTATATGCTTAATGATTAAAACTGATAATCCAGTTTTCTAAATTCCTATCTAATTTGGAGTTAAGGTTAATGTAAACAGAAAATACAGGAATTGTTGGGGTGATTCTTTTGGTGTTTGGTTTTTGTGTTTCTTTCTTTTTTTGGAAACCTCTTAAATTACATATTTTCCACCAAATATTTACCTTGTATTTTAACATTGTTAATAATACTAAAACAGAATGATTTTCTTGGTATTATTTTTAAAAGAGCAGGTTTTTTTTTTTTAATCAAGAATCATGAAAGAAAAATCACATCAGAGAGAATGTTATTTGATATGTGTGAGCAAAGGAAAATTGCAGTTTTAAATTTGTATCATTGTACTCATTTTGATACATGTTTGAGGCCGATGCATTTAATCCATAAACCCTTGACAAAGAATGCTCTGAAGGTTCAGGTGGCATGGCAAGGCCTACCTGTGAACATCCCTTCAGAGTGTTCACCCCTCCAGTCTCTGATGTGATTTTATTAATAAAGTTGTATTTTCAAATAGCATATAAGAAAAGATGAGGCACATGCAGCACTTAACACACTTGGTAAACACCACTCTGCTCTATTTGCTGAATACGCTGTAATAGAACTCTTGTTGGTGAATGTGCAGCTTAAAATGAAAATGATTGACAAAGTGTAATCTCATTTATGAGAAAAATCTACTGAGCATCTCTGTGGTCCTTAGAATAAAATGACCACTAAAGGCCCATAGGGAGTGGCACTATAAGGAGGTGTGTCCTTATTGGAGTATGTGTGCCCTTCTTAGAAGAAGTATGTCACTAGGTGTGGGCTTTGAGGTCTCAGAAGCTCAGGCTACGTCTAGTGGCTCTCAGTTGTTTTTCTGAGGCCTGCAGATCAAGCTGTAGAACTCTCAGTTCCTTCTCAAGCACCATGTCTGCCTGCATGCTACCTTGCATCCCACCATGATGATAATGGACTAAACCTCTGAACTGTAAGCCAGCTGTAAATAAATATTTTCCTATATAGGAGTTGCTATATCATGGGCTGTCTCCACAGCAATGAAATCATAATTAAGACAAGCTCTTAGATTGTCTAAGACAATCTACAATGAAGCCATATTATTGATAGGGTTCTGTGTGAATCTGTGGAGAGTGTGCTCTGTTTCTTTCCATGATTCTTAATCTCTGCTGGATTTTCTAAGATAAAACAGTGCTGTCCTCAAGTTCATCCTATACCATTCTGGAAAATACTGTTTTGTTTTGTTTTGTTTTGTTTTGTTTTGTTTTGTTTTGTTTTGTTTTGTTTTGTTTAACCAGATTTTACTGTTAGAAGGGAAGATAAACCAAAGAATTTAACATTGCCCCTTTGAGATAATATATAGTCCTGTGTAGTTACAACCCAGAGGTTGAGAATCACTGAATGCTAATAGGTTTAGAAGACCACCCTCAAGAAACACGTATTTGATGTGATATAATCTAATGAATGGGTACTACTGGTAAAAATTCCATGAAATTTTAAAAAAGATTTTTGTGAAAAATGTATAATATACCCAAGCAGAATTATATAACATATAATATACCTGCTAGGACTTAGCTGCAGAGGACTTTTGGTGTATCAGAATGCCTCAACAGAGATCATGGGTAGGGGTAGGAGGTAAAAGGCCATCTCAGTGGGGACACCAGACAGACAGACAGACAGACAGAGACAGGGAGATAAAATGAGAGAGAAGAAAAAAAGAGATACAGAGCAATCTGTGAAGTCAAGGACGACTGTGAGAGCAGGGTCAAATGACTTGGCTTTTGGCACTGAGTGGCTAAGGTCAGGTTAGAGAAGCACCCGATTTCTAGTAATACCATATAACCATCTTTTAAGCACCTCTCTCTCTCTCTCTCTCTCTCTCTCTCTCTCTCTCTCTCTCTCTCTCTCCCTCTCTCTCCCTCTCTCTCCCTCTCTCTCTTTTTTTTGTTTGGATATATAGACTATAGTACCTCTCTCTATATATCTCTATCTCTCTCTTCTCTCTCTCTCTTCCTCTCTCTCCCTCTCTCTTTTTTTTTTTTTTTTTTTTTTTTTTTGGTTTGGATATATAGACTATAGTGTTAAGTTTCTGGGTTTTCTCCTTTTTAAATTGGTTATTTTATTGATTTACATTTCAAATGTTACCTCCCTTTCCCAGTTTCCCCTCCACAAATACACTATCCCTTCCTCCTTCCCCCTGCCTATATCCGGGTGCTCACCCACCCACCCACTCACTCCTACCTCAGCAGCATAGCGTTTCCCTATCCTGGGCCATCAAGCCTCCAACAGGACCAAGGGGCTCCCTCCCAGTGATGCCAGATAAGGCAATCCTCTGCTTAATATCAAGCTGGAGCCATGGGTACCCCCTGTGTACTCTGGTTGGTGGTAAATCCCCATGATATAACTCACAGACCATATGAAACCTAAGAAGGAAGAAGTTCACACCAAAGTGTGGATGCTGACTTTTAAGCATTTCTTAATGTGCAAACTATCTGTACAAATTGTATAAACTACATTAGGTTAATATAGAAATAGCACATGCTATAGCTTGTTCAATATAGATAGTCCTTGTTTTTTAATGATACTTAGGGGCTTTTGATAGTTGTACACATACACATACACACACACACACACACACACACACACACACTAAAATAATTTTAAGGTAACAATGATCTTCTTAGGTTAACAATGTTAATACTGCCTTTACCCATGTAATATCTGATAAGACACTCCCCCACCTGTCTTTGTGATTGTACAGACTGAACCCATAAATACCGTGTACATAGTGGCATACCCTCTAGTATCCAGCTGAACCCTCAGCCCCATCTCCTTATTTCTAAGAATTTTAACTCAATTTCCCGGGCATCCAGCTGTTTTATTCTATATATGTCTAAAGCTCAAATCGTAACTTTAAGTAAATGTACAAATTCAGTCATTACCACATCTAAATTTAGAACATTTTTATTCCCCTCCCCAACAAAACTTCTTGCCTGCTTACTATCAATATCTAATTCCTTCAAATTCTTCTTTTTCTTCCCAGGCCCAGAAGGAAAAGTTATTTTTATCTTTATAGATTTTCATATCTTAACTTCTTACTAGTGGAATTCTAGAATATAAGACCTACCAGGACTGGCTTCTTTAGAATAATGTTTCCACGTTTTACCCGCCGTTTCTGGGTGTTTGTGTTTCTATATAATCTTCCACTACAGAGATATTTATACAGCGTTTTATTAGCTTCTCTTCTGCCCATGAACATTGAGTTCTTCGTACTTGAGGTGATTGTGATGACTCTTCCTGTGAACATTTATTCAAGTTTTCTGCTACCATGTGTTTGCATTTCCCTTGAATATATGCTTAGGAGTAGAATTTCTGTGCCATGATGCCTTATATATCTAATTTTGAGGAACTGCCAAATTGACTTCCAGAATAATTTTTAACATTTTAGTTTCCTACTAGCTTTCAAGGTGGCTTCCTGTTTTTTAGATACTATCAACATGTGATGTTTCCTCTCTTTTCTAGCTCTCCAGTGAAAATAATTGCATTTCATGCCATTATTATTTTATGCACTTCTAGTGACTAATAACATTCATCTCATATACTTAGTGAATGATGAGAGTTCCAATCATTTGAGTGTATATGAGTGGGTGTGTAGGCTCAAGCCCAGGGTCTAAGTCATGCTAGGCAAACATTTTACCACAGAGCCTTTCTCTGCCATTTTGGAATTGTATATGCTGTTTTACAAATTCTGAATATAATTCCCTTATAAAATTCGTGGTCTGCAAGTATGTTCTCATATTCCACTGTGCTTTTTTTCCTCCACTCTCTAGTGTTACCTTTTAAAAGAGAAAGCATGTTCATTTTGGTATAGTTGAATGCATTAACTTTTATAGATTCATCCTTCGACAGTTTATGTAGTTATATAGTCTATCGTTCCCTTTAAGAACTTCATACCTTTAGCCTTTATAATTACATCTGTGACGTTGTGATCCTTTTCCTTACCCACTTCTGTCTGAAATTCTCTTTATCTCTGTTGGTTCATTACAGAGATCCTTGCCAGTACAGAGGCATGGCCTGAATTTATTCATCACTATTGAATAAATCGGTAGTAATGGGCAAAATGCATATGAAATATTTTAATAAGTCTTACTATGATGTATACTATTAATATGTGCTATAAATCCATTGTGTTTAATTGCCTTTTACAAAAATAAAGTGTGGGAAACTGAATTCTGTGAAACAAAAAGCATTAATGCTGTGCTTTATGAATGGAGAGACTACACCTGTTCTAGGTGCTCAGGATTTCATACAGCAAGGTGTCCTTAAGAGAGTTGTACCTGGTACGTGTCAGCTCACAACACCAAGAAACTACATCATTGTCGGTGGTGGTGGTTGTTGTTGTTCTTAATATTGTCACTTGTCAAACTGTGTTGATCAAAGCAACCATTGAGCAACTTGTTTTCAAGGAATGTTAAATCTAAATTCTTATTTTGTTGTTCACACAATTTGTGACCATACTTGTTATAAATCTCTACTGAACTAAGGTGATCTTCAGACAGCACTTAGGAAATGTGAGTGGTTATAGAATTGTGATTTTGGTAAATCTGTTAAGATCTTGCCTACACTGCTGGGATGTGTCACATGTCTGTGACAAGTCATCTTCTCTAAGCATTGCTTGATTCATTGTCCTGACCCTGTTCAGTATTCTCGCATGCAAGTTTATAAGATGACCAGTCTAGAATTTTCTTTTAGAGAAGTGACAGGTGTGGGTAATATGACTTCATAACACAAGCTTCCAAGTGTTTCTTCTTTTTCTAATTGTCCAAAAGATTTTCTGTGCAATTAGTATTAATTCTTAATGTTTTGAAATGTTTATTACTTAAGCCATCTGAACATGGATATCTCTTTGGGGAAAAACTTTTAGGAGAGATTCTTTAGCTCTTCTAGATTAGATTTCAGCTTCATCAAATCTTATTTTACTTAGATAAACTGAGTTTTCCTCTAAAATTATCTTTTTAAAAAATTTTTAAATGTTGAAGATTATAGGGATAAGCCTGGTGTCTAGAGAGTTGCAGCCCAGCCAGGACTATATAGTGACCTCCTGTGTGAAATGTGTGTTTATATCGTCCTCGCTTTTTTTTGTAGAAACCTCTTGGTTTTTTATAAACCAGCTCTTTGTTTTCAAATGCGTTTGCCTTCCAGTGTAAGCTCTCTGGCATTGTCGACTAAACAGGCGTTCTGATAGGGTTTCATGCTTTATTTCATCTTCAGCATGGCTTCTGCTCTGCATCAATCTTGGAATATTCTACAGTTAAGCTTTTGTTTATTGATTTATTGGACTCAAATTTATATAGTTAGCTTGCTATTTATCTAAATTATAAAAGGTATTTGATATATTTTTCATCTTTCTTGACCTTTTATTAACCAGCTTCCATTTTTATATTTGTTAATTAACTAGTTAAATGTTACTTTCTTTCAGTGTTGCCTAGTGGTCACTGTACATTAACTATATTTCCTCCCTGGATGTGTTGTATTACCTTGCATTCTAATCTACACATAAAGATAGATATCTTTATAGTGTATCGTTTTGTTTATATACCATTTATGTATATTGCCTCCATTCTCTCTCTCACTGTACTTTATTCTCTTTTAATGCACTTGTTTAACTCTGGGATAACTTACTACTGCCTCAATAACTCAATTTAATATGCTTCAATTTAGCTTTGCTGATGATAAATTTTTTCCTCACTCTGACTAATTTTTCTTTCACTTGAAATCCATTTTCATGATACTATGGAGAACACAGTATTTATCATCATTGTCACTATGTTTTACCTAACACAAGCCTTGAAATATTTTGACTCATCTGCCTCATGATTTATATGCTATATTTTTGTTTATATTTTAATTATGTGTTTATGTATGTTTTATGTGGGGAAGTGAATTGTCATATACTTGTGTGTTTGCTTACATGTTAGTGAGCTTGCTTGTTTGTGACCGTTACTAACTGGATCGGGCAGAATTTGAAATCATAGCCACCTCTCTGGTCCCGGGATTAGAGGTGCGTACCACACGACTTTGTTTTTGATCTCACTAGTGGGCCATTGTTACTTTTTATTTTTGCTACCTGTTTTATGCAGATAGTATTAGGTCTCCTAAAGGCTTAGTGATGACTCTGCATATCATTTCTTGTAGCGTTCCAGATCTTACTTTTGACTGAGGTCTCCGGCTGCCTATTGATGTCTCCTACAGAGGCTGCTCAAGACAAGTACACATAGGTTTTCCTTCTTGTCTGTTCTTTCTGTTCTATATTATTTACTTATGTATTTGACATACATGATCTATAGAAAGTCATTATGTAAACTGTGATTAAATCGATGGAGCTTTTGCCAGCCTTACATTCTTACATGCTTTGCAAAGGATATTTCAGATAAAGTATAGTTATATGTTTAGAAAACTTTCAGGAGTGTTGCCATTTCTAAATGATAACATTTTAAACATTTAAACTAGTTTAAATGTTAAACTAGAAAGATGTAAGAAACACATCTGTGATTGACATTGGTGATGGCTTACATTGATGACTTAGGGTAGGTTTTCTAGAAGGAAACGTTTGCATCAAACACTTAAAAACATAATTATAATAGTGTTTCATAATGCCCAACTTTATAAAGGTCTTAAGGAACAAATACAACAAAAATTTTAGATACTAATTATATTGGAAATCACTGATTTTATTTTATTTCTTTTTTGGTTCCAGTATAAAAAAAGATCTTATCAGAATGCGTTTCTCACCCACCTTGGGCAGGTGTGATTAGATACAAGCAAATGTAATGGAGCCAGTGTGCTGCAGGGCCATTCAGTGTGCTGCGGGACCATTCAGTGTGCTGCGGGACCATTCAGTGTGCTATGGGACCATTCAGTGTGCTGCGGGACCATTCAGTGTTCTTCATAATTACATTTTTTTTTTTTAAGTGTGAAAGTTGTCAAAAAAAAAAAAAAAAAAAAAAAAAAAAAAAAAGTTGAAGAGTCCTTGTTTATCTTTAGGTAAATTACCACAACACACAACAATTTGCATTACCACCTAACAGACTGCAGACAGGAAGAAGTGAGCACTGCTAACAGTAAGGACTGTTCAGAGCTCCCTCCAAACGACTTCGGTCCTTTCCTACTTAATTTTCTCCCACTGAGAAAGTTCCAGCTTCACTTGAGCAACAACATATTTGAACAACTTTGGAATTTTTGAACATATTTGGAATATCATTTTGATCATTTTCATTTCCAAATTAAAAAAGCTAAGTTACTCTGAGACTCTGCTCCAAAATAAAATTTTAATTCCTAACCCTTTCCCCATGGAGATGAGGCTTTGGGGTTTTTTTGTTGTTGTTTTGGTTTTTTTGTTTTTCTCCAATAGTCTCAAACTCTTGTTAAGTGATTATTTTGATTTTATGGTTGTAACACATCAAAATATATTCAAGAAAACATTTCAAATTCCATTCTTATATTCTAAAGCCTGGCCTTTAATCGTCAAGCCATCTCTTCAGCCCTTAGAGTTTATTCCATTGCTACTTAAAATGTAATGTAATGTGCTTAGACTTTTCAGGGACATATCTCTTATGTGATGGCAGACTGTATACCTAAAGGATACAAAACAAAGGACCCCAGTTACTTAAGTAAACGTACGTAATATGAACTAATAATAAGTCAGCATCAACTTGTTAGAAGGAAGGCCCCAGGATATTTAACAACATTCTTTCTTTATCTAACCCTCCTTACATTTTTAACCAGTATTTTAATGTGTGCTTGAATTTCAGGCTTTTTACATTTGCTGGTGGCTTAAAGGTTATTCAGATTGCTAATACTTTTGATAATAGAATCAGTACTGATTCATATTGACTGGATAAATCTAGCTACTGCATCTTACCAGGGGAAAGGCAGCAGAGATTGTTATATAGTATAAAACAGATACTGTTGACTGCTAACCCTTGAAAAACATTCTTATCAAGTTTTTACATTATATTTAATTTGTGCCGGTTGCACTTTGAGGTGGCAGAGGAGCAGCTAAGCAGATTAGCAAGGTGGAATTAATAAGTTAATACTGAATATTGTGTTTTCAAGTAGTAGTTTCCTTTACAATTACTGTTCTAGTAATGTAGGGGCAAGATGGCATAAACAGGTATTTGCAGAAAATATTAATATAAAACACAGAGATAACAATGCTTTAAAATAGATAGAAATTTCCAGAATGTGTTAACATAAAAAAGTTCAAGTATTTTTTCATACTTTTTTTTGTATTTCCTACCATGACTTGAAATTACTTCTTCAGGAAGTATGAATACTTTGAACATGGCCCAAAGAAACAACCATAAGTCAGTGAGCAGCGTGAACAGAACAACAGAGGGCCAGCAGTGGTGTGGGCACTATTTAAGGAGTCAGCTGTTGAGTCTGCGATGAAGGCCGCAGATTATTGTACCAAAGAAAATGGGTATTTTTAATAGCAATCTGCAATATTTGAAAGACTGTTAGTACTTGTGGCTTCACAGGACAGTGCTTAAGAGCAAGAAAAGTTACAGGTGAAAGGAGTCTAGTGTAGTCTGGGAGCTACCAGTTAGTGCTGTTGTGTAATGGCATAGGAGGGTGCCCAGGTCTTTACATGAATTTTAAATTTCCACTTCTGGCCCGTGCTCTTTCCTTATATAAATTAGGCTCTGTGTTGAGGCAGACAAGGTAATAAGAGGTTGGAAAACTAAAGGATGGAGACTGGCTTCCCTTTTGTAACTTTGGAGTAATACACTACTGGCTACCCAAATAGTTTGTTCTGCAGAAGACTTTCTTAAATAACCTGGTATTGGGCAAGTAAGTATGTACTGCTTGGTAAATAAACTGTTCAAGACTGAGCCCACTGAGAACAACAGTCCTAATTTGATATGGCAAATCAGTCCAGCAATGCTAACAGCAGCTCTTCTTAGTTCTCTGTTAAATCTCAACATTCTGGTAAGAAACGTATTGTGAATTGCAGCTTTCAGAGTTCCATTTCATGAATATTAACTTTGTTACATGTTTCTATCCCTCATTTGCCTGTTGAACTTTGGTTTACTTTTTTGATTTGGGAAATCTGCTTCCTTCCCCACTCTCACCATGCCTCTTGTCCCTGGTGTGAATCTTCGTATCCTACTCAAAGGAATCTATGCTACTGGTGACCTCCATTGTCTTTCTTCAGACTTTGAACATACAGTTTCTTCAGTCTCTCACTCTTTTGGCTATCGTTAAAAGATGTCCATGACCCACTGCTAGTGAACAAAAGAGAAATTGTCCCTGAAACTTTTTTTTCCTTACTTAGCAAGTTTGACAATTAATGGCAGAAGTTTCTCCTGTGGCCGCTCTTCCTGAAGATTGTGCTTATTTATTTCCCCCAACAGTCTCATGTGACCTTGTTAAAAGCTTCATGTAATTCCCAAATAAATTACATTTACTGTTTTGCTTCTATCTAGTATTTTATTGACATTTCCTGATAAGTTTAATAGGATGGAGAGAAACAGTGTTCTCTTTATAGACTCAGTGGGCGATTTGACCTCATCCAGTTAACCTTATCCTGATGTAGAAGGAAGCTATTCTTAATTAGACTCTATCAGCTTCTCCATTATCAACACAAGAGTGTCTCATATATACCTCTATAAATCTTAATTTCATTGTTGTTCTTTCCTAAAGAAAGGCTTCATATTAGCAAAGCAGCACTGCTTAGAAATGCTTGCTGGCTTTCGGATGCTCAGGCATGTCACACTTTATTTCCTTCAGGAACTCTCAGCTGAACACCATCTGGCCAGGGTGATTTATTACCATGGAATTTCTAAAGTTGCTCTCTTCATTCCCCCTAGGAGATTGCTGTTTGCCACTGCACCACTGGTTATTCTCAAAGTGCCCTTGGAGTAGTCCTTTCCCCACGGCTGTGGATGCCACTCCGTGCAACACGGGACCCAGCCAAGTGCCTGCCCTGCCCCTGAGCACCTCTGGCTTGAGCCTTCCTAGCTGAGGAGCCCAACACCTCCACTCATGCTGCCTGCTCGTCCTCCTGTTACTTTGTCCCTTTTCTACCTCAGATTCTTCATTTCCCAACAGTACATCTCTGGTATTTTATTTTTTAAATACCATATTATAGGATGATTTAGACACTTTCAACAAATTCATGAACAGTTCTATGGAACTCTTTTCAGTTTTTCTTTTTGCTATGCACAGATTTCTCTTTTGACTTTTCAGATAATGTCATGGTGCCTATCTTGTAGTTACTATCCTCTTTCTTTCAAGTAACTTGAGATGCTTTTAAACCCTTTACTTCTCTCAGAAGGCTGCTAACTAGGATTTTCTTTCTAAATTTAATGCATACTTTTTAAAGTCTCACCGTGTGGGTTCACAATAGAGATGCCCATGCTAATTAGAACATGTGCTTTAGCTGTCTAGCCTTCCCAGTTGCTAGCTTCCACTCCCACGCAAGCACACTGTGGTGTTCTATACATTGCCTTCATCTGATTCTGCTTCTAACTGCCCAGATAAGCCACGCCAAGGCATGTTAATTATTGCTCTCTCTCTCTCATTGTACTCTTCTGTCATTCATTTGGATAATAATGGACATAATTAAAATCATGTATTGTAATAGCCTTCCTAGAAAGAATGCTGAACAGCAAAGGTTAAAAGCAATTTATGTTACTCTTTTATATTCTATAGTTAACAATTTTTATACCTGAACTTGGTTCAAATAATTATTTCGTTAAAAAGATTGCTTAATATAATTCATAGTTTTGATTTAAATATATTCTGTCTTTACTTAGAATAATTTAGTACAGATTTTTTTAAGCTTCAAAGTTTTACCATACCCAATTGTTTCATGACTTATTTACCATTTTCTAATTATGAAATAATAAAAAGGATTATATCACAACTTTTAAGAATATTTTTATGTAATCTTCAGTTTGAAATACAAATGCAACTAGTAATACAACTGTACATTCCTGAATAGAAGCATCATTTTCCCATTTTATAAGTAGAGTTATAGATTAGAACAGTAGAGAAAAAGAATGCTGATCTGGTTTATTTTAATGCTAGCATATTGTAAGGCAGAGTGTCATAACAAAAGTTAACCCTGGAATATCTGATTCTGATATGGATAGGATTTTATTATTTTTTTAAATAAATTGATATTCCATTCCCAAAGCACTTTGCACTTATTTCTTCAAATATATGATATATGTGAATATCTATCTTATTAATATATATGTATATAAGAATATTTGTATACCAATATATAAATTTCAAGCTGTGATGCCCTCTCACGATGCATTATTTTTCAATCTGATGTCATCATTTTAAAAAAATCATATACACCAATAGAACAGAATAGGAAACCAAGAACCCTGAAGTAAATCCAGTTCTCTATGCTGCTCTTTTGCAAGTGTACCTATAACGCAAGAGAATGGATAATCAATGCACAGTGCTGGAAAGGGAGAAAGACAAATACTACATGGCCTCATTTATGGAATCTTAAAAGTGTTAAAGTCGGGAAGAGTACAGAGCAGTTGAGGAGGGGGAGGTATGGGTAATGAGTTCTACAGATGAGTGAGTTCTGGAGATCCTGTGTGTAGGACTGTCACTGTAGCTCATAGTACCGTATTGTGTACTTGAACTTTCTGTAGGACTGTCACTGTAGCTCGTCATAACGTATTGTGTACTTGAACTTTCCCGAGAGCTTTTGCATTTTATTAACTTCAGTTTTTATTTGGGTTATGGGTTGTTTTTAATATTATGTTCAACTGACCTATAAATATTTTGTAGATTTATAGACTACAGAGGGTAAGTTTTTACTTTTCAGAGGGGCAGTTTGAAAGTGTCTCACCTTGCTACTCAGGCTGGTCCAAAACTCAGAGTTTGGCCTAGACTAGCCTCAGATGGTGTTATGCTTTCCACTTCAGCCACTGGAGGACAGGATTGCAGACATGGATCAGCATCCCTGGTTCAGAAGTAGTTTTTACCATTTTGGAAAACAGTGAGTGGAGCTCAGAATATGTAGGATAATGGTAGAGCACTTGCCTAGCAGCAGGAGAGTCTTGTTTCAGCCCTCAGTGCCCATCCACAGAATAAATAGTAGTTATGTAAGGTGATAGAAAGTTAATTAGCTTTAATATGCTTTGAAATGTATACATATGTGAAACTACTAAGTTGAATACTTTAGGTATACATGATATTAAGCTGTCAAATATACTTCAATAAATTTGTCAAGGAGGGAGGAGAAAATAACTCAGTCAGATTTGCATCTTATACAGTTCAGTCTTCCTGTCATTAAAATGTCCGTTCCTTGGGCTCTGTGCTGTATTTTTGACTCACATTGAGTGTTGTCCTACAGTCAGTTCATCTCACAGCTTCTGTTTCTATTTCTGTATCTGCCGTCCGGACCTCTCTGCTGGGCTCTGACCCCATTTTCCACGCTGCCAATTAGAGTCTCTTCTCTGGAAATGCAACACACTTCTAGAATGATAGTTATTACTGTTTATTTTCCTTCCAAATTTTGCATATATTTTGTTGTTTTGCGCCTGAAATAATGGTAGCGGGCACTATTATCTTTTAATTTGTCCCAAACTATAAAGCTGAGAATCATCTGGGCCTTTTTTCTAGTACATTCCTAGTTTTATAAGTACTGTCTGCATCACACCTAGCACACCTTGCTCTCCAATCTGTCCCTTTCCTTTCTTATTATAGCTTTTGTTCTAGTACATCCTCTCTCCCTTATACCCGTGTGCTGGCCATATACTCGTTTGCCAGGCCACCTCCAACCATGTGTCCAGTGAAGGAGAGAGACCTTTCTAAATCTCAAACTGGATCCAAGGGCGAACTGGAACATACCACAGCTCTGTAAAAATTCATTAGGCTTCTATAGCTATAAACTCTCACAGTCAAAACTAAACTTACCAGTGTGTGCCTTTGGTAACTGCACATGGGATGGATACCCAGGTGGAGCAGTGATATGGATGCCTCACAGCTAACCGTTGAGCTGATCAAGGGGTTCCCAATGGAGAAGTGAGAGAGAAGACTGAGGGAGCTGAAAGGGTTTGAGGCCCCATGGGGAGAGCAATGATACCAACCAGAGCTCCCAGTCTGGGAGCACATAGGGAGGGACCCATAGCCCCAACTGTATATGTAGGGGAGGATGGCCTTGTCGGGCATAGGTGGGAGAGGAGGTCCTTGGTCCCATGAAGACTGGATGCTCCAGTATGAGGGAATTTGAGGGCAGGGAGGTGGAAGTGGGTGGGTGGGTGGGGGCACATCCTCAGAGAAGCAAAAGGAGGGAGGGTGGGATAGGGGGGTTCTGGGTTGGGGGAAAATGGGGAAAGGGGATAACATCTGAAATGCAAATAAAATATCCAATTAAAAAATTAATTAAAAAAAAACTAAACTGATAAGAACCCCTTCTTTTTTGCATCTTTATTCTTAGCTCTTTTCTTTCTCACGTCTCTAAATTTACCAGGCTTGCAGGTTTTAGTAGTCCCACGCTTAAAGCTCATGAGAACACTTAGGCAGGTGTTTCTTAAAGAAATATTTCTACTATCCCTCTTTGTTTTATACACGTATATTTCTCTTTTTTATTTGTTCTTTTCATGGAAAGAATTGCACAATAGTTTTAAAGTAGAAAAGAAAAAATTTTGATCCATTGCTAGTAAGTATTGATTATTATAACTGTACAATTATAATCAATGTGATTTACTAGCCATTCATTTTATGTATGTCATAAATTTTAAAGTGATTTCATAAGAATGAATCTACTTTATGATATAAAATCTCAGATTTTATATTTAAGAAAAAAGGCCAGTATCAAGGCAAGCCTCAACACAGTGAATGAGATAGTTAAGCATTTGGTGGCCTAATTAATAGAATGGAAGGTAAAAGGTTGAAGTGAGGTCCTTGCCTGACTCTAGGATTTCACATGTCAGCTCCTTCTCATCTTAGAGCTCATAGAACCAGCCTTTCTTCCTATCTGTCGTTCTTAACAAAACTCGTCCATTTCATTTCCAAAATGCGCAAATATTTTATAATAGTATAGGGTTTGGGTCTGGGAACAACTAAATGCTTCATTTATTTAAAAACAAATAAACTTTGCAATATAGGATTACTTGTTCCAGTAACTAGTGAGTATGACAGAGATAGCAAGAAATTATGTGGTACATGCACCAAGTGATTCTATGTGCCTGTGTCTGTGTGTGCATGTGTGTACCTGTGTGTATATGTGTAGATCTGTGTGTGCTTGCCTGTGTATGTGTGTATATATGTGTGTGTGTGTGTATGTTTGTGTCTGTGCATGTCTGTGTGTCTGTGCATGTGTGTGTGTGTATGATTGTGCCTGTGTGCCTGTGTGTGTGTGTGTGCGTGTGTGTGTGTGTGTGTGTGTGTGTGTGTGTGTGTATTGTTAAATTATAATAGATTCTCAGTTCCTGCCTGCAGTAGATTAAAAAAAATTATAGGCTGGCCAAAAATTGCTTCTCAGACGGATTATGTCTTTTCTAATATCGATAGTGATTTTACAGTAAAAGTGTACACTGCTGAAGTTAAGATGGGAACACAATTCATCTCACTGGACTTCGTAAAAAACAGCATTATCAACTATTTTGTGATGTTTCCCTCATCGTATATAGGGCTGTCCTGAAGAAATAAACCTCCACTTGCTTTCATGACAGGATATAATAAATTAGCTGATATAATTCAGTTGAGATGTTGAAAACTGCATTGAAAATAATGGGGCATAACATTTTAGGGTTAACATTTATTCATAGATGATGCAATTAAATAAAGCAGGCATTAACTTCAAGGTCAGTCAGTAAAGTAATAAAATTGAATATTTTAATTGAATTGTAATCGTTTCCCATTGATACATGCAACTAAAGTAAAATGGATGTCAGCTCTGCAAATTATAGTTCTTCCTCCTAATTAATTTCTTAATTCTGCATGGAGCTCTCCAGTGCCTAGGTCTTGTTGTGGGTTTATCCACCCACCCATCTTCCATCAAGGAATGTCTGCACAATGTGATTAAATGGTTAGATGTCAGAATTTATAGTCAATCTTTTCCTGTACTTTGAAGAAAATCTTGTTAGTAACTTAAAATCTCATGCCTGTAAATTAAAGCATTCTTGAAATGAAATGACATCCTACATCCTCTGGACTGTCATCTTTGTTAATATTTTATTTCTCTATACCACTATTTATATCAACATTAATAAATGGCTCAATGAATAAAATTCTTAGGAGACATGAATACATTGAGATGGCATTCCATAACTGGCTATTTAAGAAGATAAACTAAAAAGATTCTGTGAGATTAAAGAGAAGCACAGTTAGCGTATATTCACAACCTAGACTTCACTAGATAACAGTCACTAAGTGGAATGAATCTGAAGAAGAGATGTCTCTCAAACCAAGTATGATGAATTGAAGCTTTTGAATAAAGTTTGCATTAAAAGAGCCCATGAGCACTTCTGGTTTCTTCATAATGCTCCCAAGGCGTTTAATGTAATGTAGCTTTACAGAGAAAAGCAAAAGACATGTAATCACAAAGATGTTTCAAATTGCACTGACACTGTGTTGAATATAGGTACTGTTTTGTTTGGCTTTGTTCTGTTCTGTTTCTTAAGAAAGAGAATATTGTACCTTTTAGACCAGGTGCATTAGTAATTAAATAATTACTTAAATTTTTAAATAATTGTATGATATGGACGTGAACATTACCAAATTCTTGTTATTCATATACTTTCAAATAGTTCCACATAATAGAATCATTTCATCATAAATAAAGCTGTATTCCAGGACTGCTCTTTAGTTGCCACTAGAAGTGTAAATGGATTCTTCTTCCAGTAAAGCAAAGAAGTTAAATTAAGAAATGATTCAGACCTTCCAAGATTTGTGTTTAATTTCAACTCAAACATTGACTTGATTATTTTAAAAACTTCTAAGGAAGTCCAGTGATAAATTAATTTATTGATACTAATCTGACCCTGCACTTCAATTCTCAATTATAAATGTTCTTAAATATCAGAATTCTCTGTGTGTCACATCCAGTTATCAATTCCTAGAAGGAGTAAAGGAGAGGAAACCATAATCAGGATATATTATGTAAGAAAATAATCTATTTTCAATAAAAGAAAATCTTTTAAAACAAAAAACAAAAGGATGGAAATCTTATAGCTGAAAATTTATTGAAAATTAGAAAATAACTTTATACATTTAAGAAAATAACTTTATACATTTTACCAAACATTTGTTTTTAAACCCATTCTTCGTGATCAAAAGTAAACTATATGCAGATTGTTCATGCAATGATAAAATGCTTTGAAAATAAAAAAATTTAGAAAAATATGTGAAACTATAAGAAAATTAAGAATTCAATCATATTGAGTTTTCATCTGCATGTTATTAATTATGGAGTCATTGATGCTCCAAGAATTAAGACTTTATTGGGAACTCTTTTGTATCGGAATATTATGGTTAGTAGGACAGGTGGTCTTCCTACCACATTCACAACTAATGGTACCTTTGTAGGAAAGCCTAGGCTGATTTAAAGACATCAATAATGAGAGAGGCTTAGGCCATTGCCTTCTCAAGGACAATATCTTCAATCCCTAGAGGTCTCTGGCTGTTATCCAAGAAATGTTTTCTAAAAACAACCTGAAATGCATCTCATCTAGGTAGCAATCATGCGGTCCCTAATGACTTGTCACTTTCTAATGAACAGAAAAAGTAAAGCAAATGCAGAATGCACTCAGATGGTTCTCTTCCAGGCTGCAGGAGCAACCTAGGGGGCATTACTGAGGGCAACATATTGGCCTGACATAAGGATGACTGTATCCAGTGTTTAATGTAGAAAGATCTATGCAGAAAAATGAAAATACCTAGACTGCCATATTGAATTGAGACACTTTAACTACTAAAATTGGGATATTTTGACAAAGAATAATACTCTATTGAAATAGACACATTGTTTTGAGATCAGCCATAACTTAATTTCATAATATGAGTATATCCATATTGAACTATTAACTGAATTAATTTTATAAGTGTAACAGTTTATTCGCTTCTCTATTCTTATTTTATAATTGCATTTAAAGTTAAAATAAGTATAAAACAGGAAAATCACACTATTGTCTTTAAATAAAATAAACCACAAGTAAAATGCTGAGGTTTTATATTTCCTTTTATTTTAATTACTTTTATTTTTTTACAATCCAGTTTTTGCCCACCTTCCCAGGGGCAGGGCCTCAAGTCTCTCAAGTGTTAGGTACATCTTCTCTCACTATGGCCAGACCAGGCAGTCCTCTGCAGTATATGTCGGAGGCCTTGTATCAACTGGTGTATGCTGCCTGGTTAGTGGCTCAGTGTCTGAGATCTCAGAGGTCCAGGTTAGTTGAGGCTGCTGGTCTTCCTATAGGGTTGCCCTCCTTCTTGGCTTTTTCCAGCCTTTCCCTGATTCAACCACAGGGATCCCCACATTCATTTCTTTGGTTGAGTGCTAGTATCAGTGTCTGTCTCAGTCAGCTGCTTGTTGGGTCTCTGAGGGGCAGCCATGCTAGGCTCCTGTCTGTAAGTACACCACAGCATTGCATTTCCTTTCTGTCAGATTGTACTGTTTTCATCTTCTTTACAATTCCCTAATTGAAGCAGCCAAATTGAAGGAAGGATCTACCTACTGACACAACTGTAATAAAGTGAAACTGATTTTTAGGGGCAAGAAAGAAGTCATCCCTGGGAAATAGGGAAGCAAATTCTGGCAAAGTAAATTTTTACTTTGACATCAAAACAACTTACAATATATATACATTGCTTTCCTGGATGAGGAGGGGTCAAGGGAAGGAAATATGCCTTTAGAGCTCTAAGCTGACACTTACCTAGAAAAAAATCACCTTTCTTGACAGGCTTAGATCCTGATAAGCATCTTGGGAAAACCCTGGTTGAAATGGAGCCTTATCTTTTAGAGGTAAGAACTCATGTTGCTCTTTAAAATACCAGCATCTAAATGAAGAAAGTAGTACCATGGTATAATGACTCAAAGAGTGATTTGTATTTTAGAAAAATTTAGATACATTCCTTTTATGACTGGTGAAACATTAAAACTTTATAGTGTATATATAAGTGTGTTTAAAATAAAATAACCCAAACTGGAATGAGTTTGTAGTTGCAAGAGTGAGTGAGATCATACGGAAGGTCTCTGAGGACCTGTGTTCCTGTTATCACGGACAGTGTGTGCTGCATGTACCGCATGCGCCACAGGTGCCACAGCCTGTCTACCTTAGACACAGACTCGGGAGTGGAAACTTCTGGAGGCTGTTGAGTCTAGTCTTCTTTACAACAATGAACAGATTGGCCAAGAAGGAAAGGGATTAACCATCCCAGCATTTCAAATAGCCTCTGTCATCCTCCCACTGTGGAGTCCTACATGTGTTCTACATACTAAAATATTTGTCTTTATCATTCCCTTCTGTTCATTCTATTGACTTGTATTAGAGAATGGCAGCAGACGCTGTGTTTGATACAGCATCAATAACTGAAGCAGTGTGGTTATTAGGATGTGAGAAGGTATTAAACCCGCAGTCAAGATGTAGATAGACAGTGACTGTTTCTGAGAAGAGCAGAGCTCTGCTAAGTATCCTGTCCTATAGCTAAGTCCCTTTTCTTTCTCTGGGTGTTATCAGGGACAGCACTGTGCCATGAACAGCTACACTCCACTGTAGCTTTAAGGTTTTCATACTGGTTTTGGAATTGTTTGTAGTTGATTGTTTTGTGGTTTATCAAAATATACCAAATGCATAAAAGTCCCTATTAAAATATTAATTCCTTCTGATTAACAAAACTAAGCACTTGTTATGTGACAATTAGATAATAAATATTAAAAGGAAATGGAAATGAGTATATTATAGTTATGACAAATTATGTTTGGTTTTTAGAGAAATTGGTATCATTTGAGTTTGCATCTAGTTACTTTCTGTGTTCGGTTGGCATCTTCTTCCAACCGTTGATGGCCATGGTTGTTTTTGCAGTCATATTTAGTCACTGCCACCAGATTGAAATTAGCTTCCATCTCTCCCAAAGCAATACTGATATATAATGAAGTCATTTCTAGAAAGTGAAAGAAAAGAAATGAGAGACTGTGGCTTTGACAAAAGAACTTCTTACAAGTTCTGTCTAAATTTTGATATTATAAGTTGAAGGACTTAAGAAAAGCCAATTAAATAGGGTGGCTATAGATAATAGTACTGTGCTGTTTGTTCATGAGCCTGAAAGGAAGGAATTTGAGTGCTTTACGTAAAAATGTAACTAATTGAAAAGAAATGAATGTTTACCATAATTAAAATATTATATGATATATATTATTTTAAAATATTACCATACCCCTTTAATATGTCTAATTGTGTGCTTCTATTTTAAAAGGTGATTTTGATTCTATAAAAAAAAAATAAAATGCACATAAAGTTTTAGGAAGTGTCAAGATGTTGATTATAGATAAACCTGAGTATTGCTTGGCATTTTAGTTAGAATTAAAATAAGGAAAGAAATGGGGAAAGAAAGGCCCTAATAACCTACACCAGATAAAGCAGCTAGGTTTCTAATGTAAGCACATGTAGACACTGTTAGATGGAATAGGGCCACCGGTCCTGGAGTAGCTGTTAGGAGATCTTAAACAAAACTCAGGTTTTAGAATAGTCGGGTTTGTATAATACTCAAACACAAAAATGTCATATAGGCTATGTGTATTTATTATATAAATATGTATATGAAACTTTGTAGATGTTATATAAAATTTAGGGCTTTCTCCAGAATATGCTGTTATGTATGTTCAAAGATGTCAAAATCTGAAATATGAAACACTTTCAGATATTCAGTTTATACAAAGACATAAGGCAGACGGAACAGATTTCCAGACATTACTCTCCTTCCTTCAGTGTTTGTCTTGCCAAAAGCTTTTGGGGAGATTAAAACCAGATATTAAATAGTTTCAAATACAGAATTGAGGAATAATTACCTAAACAATGAGATATAAATGAAGACTTTGAGAAAGATAAAACCATTAGTAGTAGTAGTTTGTCAGTAGCAGAAGTACCTGATTGAGGTGGATGCTCGCAGCCAACCATTGGACTGAGCACTGGGTCCGCAATGGAGAAGTTAGAGAAAGGACTGAAGGAGCTAAAGGGGTTGCAACTCTATAGGAAGAACAACAATATCAGCCAACTATATCCCCCAGAGCTCCCAGAGACCAAACCACCAACTAAAGAGTACACATGGAGGGACCCATGGCTCCAGCTGCATATGTAGCAGAGGATGGCCTTGTCAGGCATCAATGGGAGGGGAGGCCCTTGGTCCTGTGAAGGCTCAGTGCCCCAGTGTAGGGGAATTTGAGGGTGGGGAAGCAGGAGTGGGTGGTTGGGTAGGGGAACACCGTCATAGAAGCAGGGGGAGGGGGAAGGGATAGGGGATTTCTGGGGGGAACTGGGAAACGGATAACATTTTAAATGTAAATAAAGAAAATATCCAGTGGGGGGAGGGGAGAAAAGTACCTGATTGCTGTGTTTAAAGAGAAGCAATAATAAAATTGTTTCATGTTAGTTCCAAAGTATCCCAATTTGTAGCCCTCACAATTTTCTGAATGTTTATGCAGATACTCTTAATCTTCATTGTCATATGATACTTTAGAATTGAATATTAAGTATTTTCAGAATCCATCCATGTTCCCAGTTCTGTGCAAACTTGTGAAATAGGAAGAAAATAAATTGAATGCTTGGCATTTTAATGTTTACTTTGAGAAATAAAAGGGGAGAAATTGGGTAAATGAGGGAAGAAAAGCCCTAATTAACCTTCATGGAATAAAGCAGCTGGGGGGGGTGGTCCTAGTGCAGGCACAGTTAGGAGCTGCTGGATGGAGTAGGGCACTGGTCCAGCATAGCTGCTGAGACATCTTAAACAAATTTGAATGATGGGGCAAATTTACCTGGGCAGTGGCCACAAAGTAAATCAATATGAATGAAGATTCATTAGCACATGCAGAGACAAGAAGAAACTTGATCTAAATGAAATTAAATGTGTGTTGATAGATCAGTAAGGAAAAGGTGAACTGGGAATGGAGGGCCCAGTCTTGAAGGGCCTGTAGGGATAGGCCAGGCAATTTAGGATAAGAAATAATAAGATTTAGAGGGCTCTTCAGCTGCAATCCATGCTATTAGAGAAAGCTGAGGAAATATAGTCTAGCAGCAGTATTCATAGATTAGGAGTGAAAAAAATTGGAAGTCAAGCTCATGAAAGTGTTACAGGAAACAGATGTGAGATGGAACTACATGGAAATATTGTGATGGGAAGATGAAAATGACATTGGCATCAAACTTTCCACAGGCTGGAAAAAATCAACAATCACTCACACACAATGAAGGAAATCAGAAGCACTTGTTACTGTAGAAGGCAGAGGGGCTTAAAGAAAAACAAGACAAGCTTAGTTTTTAAACAGACTGGGTTTTATGTAATAACATATAACCTGAATGCAGATGTTTTTAACCAATGAGACTGTAGCTCAGTCGAGATGGTCAGTCAGAGGGCTATGATTTTCTATCAGCATACCTCACAGGGTCAGACAATGTCTAAATCCTCGTGTGCATCAGTTTTCTGTATGAAGCAGTTGTGGAATGCTGCTTTCCCTCTGGCCACTACATGGGCTCTATTTTCTCTGCCAGTTGAGCTGTGCGTTAAGTTAACTCAATACTGACTGCATACCATGTGCTAAGTGGTCTTTATGCATGACTAGTTAATTATCTGACAAACCTGTGATGATGGTAGTGTTAGTCTCATTTTCAGGTGAAGATTCACTTCTGAGGAGGGCTTTTTCAAGGTCGCATGACTGGAATTATCAGCAATAGAAGTTACTTCTAAGTCTCACTGATTTCAGAGCATGCAATGCATTCTGCTCATGAGTCATTTTGAGGTATAACTAAATAAGAATAGCATCATCTCAGCAATAGATCAAGTAGTATAAGCAGCAGTATTAGCAGGAGAACACCATCCTCCGGTGATGGCAGAAGCCAGGAGATTCATGCATATGACAAAAGAGTATACTACAAAGAGCCATGATTGGGTATCTATGCCTATGAACAGCAGTAGAAGAGGAGTGTCTTCACAAATATAGTAATGTGGAAGCCCATGGAAGGCTATCAGAGAGACATGAGAGGTGAACAATGTAAATTAGAAAACTACAGGTGAGTTGAGTCTGGCAACAAATTGTGAGCAGTGAGTAGACTACCACCCACCCAGTTTCCTAATGTAGAAAGGTGGGAACTTTCCTTCCTAGGTATCCATTCCATTAATCATTCATGTTGATGGCATTCAAAATTGATGTCTCAAAACAAGGTACTTTGACATTTGAACAGAGCTAAAGCAGGAAGGTCACTCTGACCTTTGGTACTCTCCCTGGAGCAGACAATGAAGGAGTATTTTGACCTTCCTCTAATGTAAGTATGAGACTTCCATTGCAGATGTGCCCTCACTATACCTGGAGGAAGGGAATACCATATACAGGCACAGGAAAGAACCTGAACAGACAGATAGACAGTGTGCTGTTCTTTGTAGGATGTGTTTGTCTGCTCACATTACTAACCTCAATATCCAAACAGTAGTAGTTATACCCAATAAATAAGTAAATCTTCTGAATCAATCTATGCAACATTAAATTACATACTAAAATACCATTTATAAAATGTAATTGTGGTGCTTTATATAAAACCTCATGGTCTTCTGGACATAATGGAATCTGCAAATAGAAAGTTCTGAGGAAACTACAAACATCTGAGATGTTGAGTCAATAAGAAATTACTGTATTTTAGAAAGTTAAGCATAGGTAGAACAAAAGCATAGAGTTATACTCTATGCCAGGATTCCAAGCCTTTGTGCATTGTTTTATTCAGAGAATTGAGGTGAGGGGACTAAGAACATTGTTTTATTCACAGTGAATTGGAAAGAATATAAAGGAAAGGAAAAAAGTAAGTCTTTTAAAATATGAAAAAGAATAATATAATTTCAGTATGAATCTAAGCTAAAAAAATATTTTCAGTGCTTTCCTTAAAATAATGCTGACAGAATCTTATCAAGGAGTAATTAAATATAGCATATAAAAGTCCCCGTCTTAAAACACAGCCAGACATGGAATAGAGATGTATGTGTGAGAACTGTTGCTGCTTAGTGGGAACAGTATAAACATTGCAATGTTGATTTACAAGTCCTAAAAAGTAAATTAAAAGTATGCACTATGAGCCAGGCAGTGGTGGCACGCGCCTTTAATTCCACCACTTGGGAAGCAGAGACAGGTGGGTTTCTGAGTTCAAGGCGAGCCTGGTCTACAGAGTAAGTTCCAGGACATCCAGGGATACACAGAGAAACCCTGTCTCAAAAAACCAAAAGAAAAAAGAAAAAAAGTATGCACTATGAATATTTTTGTGGAAGTTATACTTCTCGGTCCAAAACTTTTAGAAAAGCAACATTATCTATCCTGTGCATATTTCTTGCTTTTCATACTGTAAGAGTCTTGTGTTTGCACAGACTGCCAATTCACTGAACAAAGCAGATATGATGAACTTTCACCTCTGAAGAAGATCCCATGATGTTATCAAGAATCTAGAGCTGACATTTGGAGGTCACTTAAATATGTTATAGCATGAAGCTAACTGAGCTTTAAAAACAACAGAGATATCAGGATTCAATAAGAATACTTACTGGTTTCTCAATCCTAGAAACCCTGGGAGCCTTTAACCAAATTTATTGGCTGGAAACCTATATTTCCATACTGGCAACTTAGTAATAGAGGAGGAAAGATATTATAAATAGTGGTTGATGTGAGCGTATCACTGCTTCATCATTATTTTGTGGTACTACAATGTCGAATGAATTATGTTTAGTGAATTTTAAGAACTAAAGATATGCCGGGCAGTGGTGGCACACGCCTTTAATCCCAGCACTTGGGAGGCAGAGGCAGGCGGATTTCTGAGTTCAAGGCCAGCCTGGTCTACAGAGTGAGTTCCAGGACAGCCAGGGCTACACAGAGAAACCCTGTCTCGAAAAACCAAAAAAAAAAACTAAAGATATTCTCTTAATTTTTAGCTTTTTCATGTCTCCAAAGTGTTCCATAAATACCTGTTGAAGAGTGATTGATGAGCTAAACAAATATTGATTATATTGTATATAATTTAAGGCTATTTCAGAGCACATACAGATACCAGTGTGCACCTCTTCAAAGCAAATGTTGAGCTGATGTAGCCACTTGCATTACCTTTATAAGGCCTAACAGAACCACATCTATAGGATGTAATAGCCGCAGACTGGAACACTCCAGTTATGCTGTGTATTACAAACAACACAAGAGTTCCAGGGAGACATTTGCCGAAACAGAAAAGCTAAATATTTGTCACATACACACTCCACATAGACTGGCCAGTGAGTCAGAAAGATGAAATTAGAAGGCCCATGGTAGAAAGTTGTTAGAAAATCAGTAGAACACTTAAGTGCAGAAAAAAAAAAAAAATACCCTGAAATCCATATCCCATTATTGTTGCTGTGTGGTTTTTATTGCAGAGAAGATATTAATTTAATTTAGTTTAGTATGGCAAAGTAGTCTTGTCCCATTACTTGGCCCCATAGGGACCACCTCTCATTATTTGGACATGCCAAGTCTCTGCTTTATAATTCAGGCCAAAGTTTATCTATTTCGCCCATTGTAACTGTTAGAAAACATTATCCAGCTCTCCTTCCCACACTCTCCCTCGCTGTTTGGCTTTACAGTGTCATTCACATTATTTCTGACTCTCAGTGGGAGAAGTAGAGTGTTCATAGATCCAATCTTAAGCCACACAGTCAGAATAGTAGCACAACTACAAAAATTACCAAGTTAAGCTTATAACCAGAGGTAAAGCTGAAGACTTATGAAGCAGCCACATCATTGGCACAATGGAATCCCTCTGCTTTGAGCTATAATAATTTGGACTTGTAGCGACTATGAGCATGGAAAGCTATTTCATTCTGAATCAAGGAACCATGGAGTTGTGAGGACAAAACCTCCACAGAGGATCTGAAAATCAGGATCAATGAGAGCCTGTGCAAATGATCAACACAGACACCCACTGTGTATCCACCAAGCAGTTTCCACTCAGTATCAAGGTCATTACATAGTGTGACTTATAGTTAAGACAAATGAGGCAGGGCTTTTTGTTTCTTTCTTTTTTTTTTTTTTTTTTTTTTGGTGGGAGGGGTGTTTTGTTTTGGTTGCTTGCTTGCTTGCTTGCTTTTTTTTTTAACTTCAGATTTTATTAGATAACTTTGTAAACTGAACCTCACTAAGATTTAAGACGTTTTAAAGACTTTCTATGCCTTTAGAAGTTCACTGTTTTTTAGTAACCTATAATATTTTTAAAGATAACAGCCCTGAGCATAATGTATGTGATCATAGGCCTAAGAAAAGATTTTGAATTTTTTTGTCTGGTTAAATCTCTTGTAACAACATTTTTTCTTCCAAGTCAAAAGGCAGGAGATGTATAGCTAGGCTCTGTGTTTTCTCATAGTAACTTACCTGCCTTTAAATCTAAAGCGAGCTTCCACGCTGAAATGTATCCTTACTTTAAGTTTTATCATTGTACTGAAAAATTTTGCCTTGTTTCAAATGTTTTCAAGCTGGTATCCTGCACTGGTTTTCAGGAGAGAATAGCCTGATAAATGAGTGTTTTGAGGTTATCGTTTTAAGTTTTCTATTTCTTTGCTTCTCCTGATTCTCAGCTTTCCAAGAAGTACGGTGTCCACATGTGTGGAGAAGGTGGGGAGTATGAGACATTCACGTTGGACTGCCCTCTGTTCAAGAAGAGGATCGTTGTGTAAGAGACCATTTCGCCATCTCCCCCTTTCTTAAATATACGTGATAGAAGCAACTCAGCACTTAGCTTGAGTCAGCTTTGGCTGTAAGAAATAGAACGTGTCCTCTAAGTTCACAAACACTCAATTTGTTTAATCCCGAGGAAGTTGTGTGAATACTTAAATCAATACCTGACAAGAGGAGGCCTTCATGGAAGGCTGTAAACTTTTTAGACATTGCACT
Organism: Rhabdomys pumilio; assembly: GCA_030674055.1. Lineage (NCBI taxonomy): Eukaryota > Metazoa > Chordata > Mammalia > Rodentia > Muridae > Rhabdomys > Rhabdomys pumilio. The sequence continues at coordinate 178,561,760 of JANHMN010000002.1, read as the reverse complement.
TTCGTTTACTTGCTGATTACGGCCTGCAGTAAAACTAGTGCCTACACACTGACACTTTTATCCTTTCATGAAGTGTGAATTGCCTGTATTATTTATCTTTCATTACAGCTACGTTTGATAAACTGCCACATCAGTAGCCTGTGGGTTCCATTAACTCTGTCCTCTTTTTCCTCTTTCCTGGCTTTAACATGTTAGAATGATGACACTAGGCCCTTCTTCTCAGTTGATGGGATTATTTTCACATGTAAACTTAGTTTTGAAGCTGACTGGGTTTATGATGAGTGCTGTGGCTCCTCCACAATGTGTTGAAGAACTAGTATAGTGAAGCCCAGGACCTTTACCTCCTTCGTCACTTGATTAGCTGTCTCCTTATCGTGCTGTATATCTTGTCTGCTGGAAAAACATGTCTTCTGTTTGCTGTTCTTGATTTTGTTTTGTTTTTTTCTCCTAAGCTCGAGCTTCTTGGAAAAAATTGTTAAAATTGTGCTTGATTAAATGAGCAGCTTTGATAGTTTTCAACATTAAGACTTGAATTCTATTCAATCAATAATGAATAAAGGAATAATCTGGGAACATTAAGATTAAAAATGTTTCATTCCTAATTCCAGCATTCCTCACTCTTGCCTTCATGTTCGTCCACCGTCTTTGGCATTAATTAACATACCGCTGATTTGACATTTTTTTAATGGAGCACTTAATGTTTCCATCAAATTCTGCAGGTCATTTGATGCCCATTGTTTCTACCTTTATAAGCTTGAGGGGAAAATTATCTTTGTATTAACTATGGTACAAGATGATAAGAGTTATTACATAGAAGCTCATGGATAGGAGAGATTTTTAATGGCTGTGATGACAACAAAGGGATTTTGTAAACAGGAAAGGTACTTCCATGAAACAATGCTGTTTATTATTAAAGAAATACATTTGCATGCTTGGGTAAACTTAGAGTATAATGGGAAAATGTGAATATACATACTTATTACCACAAAATTATGCACAAGAGGAAAGAATAGTAGAGCAAAAAATGCTCTCTTAAGGATACTCCAACCACCCTTCTGATATATCGAGGCCCTGGAGTACCCAGAGGTCTTCTGAGACACCTAACTGTAAGAAGTACTACTTTTTCACTCTCTCACCAAATGATCTCAGCATCTGATACTTCAGCAGTGAAGTTTAGTGCCTTCATTTTGTAGCTATAGAAACTCAAGCCTGATGCAGATGATGACACAAGGAATATTGGTTTGGGCATTAAGGGAAGGTGTCAGAGAAGGTGTATTTAACCAGAACCCTTCTTCCTGACAAGTTCCCCTCCTATTTCTCTGTTTCTGTGTTCCTCCCCCCCCCCCTGTGCGTTTGTATGTAAGGGGGAGGGGAGATAAGGAGAGATGTAAAGAGGGGTAGACAAGCATGACACAGGATGCATGTACGCGCCAGAATCAGTGGGCTCTCCTTCCACCTGCATGCTATCCCTATCTGTGCTGTTTCTTCTTCCCATTTTGTCTGGCAACATATTTGCATTGATTAATCAATATAAGCTCATTATACCTTTTCATCAAAAACTTGGTTCTTTAAAGGATCAATGTGTGTAAGTTGCTTTTCTTTTAATGTTGTCTTTTTAATGTCATTTTATAATATGAAGATTTGTATTTGATAGTAATGAATCATGAATATATATTGAGTTTTTAATCATCATATATACTGTTTTATATATCTTGTAGGTGAAATGTAACTTTATTTTCCTGTAAATTTTTAGTATTTTGTGCTCAAGTATTTTGTGGCTTTGTCTATTGGCATTACATAATGTTCTAATCCCAAAAACAAGATTCAAGTATGTTTTTCACCGATCTCGAGTCAACGAAAGTGTCTAGAGAGCTGGCTCCATTCCACTGTTAAGAACATGTGCAGCTCTTTCAGAGGATCCAAGTTCAGTTCCCAGCAATAGCATCTGGGAACTGGCAGCTTATACCTGCCTGTAATCCCAGACCTCCTCGGGCATTGCAGTCGCCTGCACAAACCTACACACAGACACAAAAATACCCACAATTCTAAAATAAAATAAGAGCATAAAAAGAATTTTAATTTAAAAATTAGAGTCAAAGTAATAGAGCACTTGCTGCTCTGCCAGAGGACCCAGGTTTTATTCCCAGAATCCACATGGTGGCACAAAACCATCTATGACTCCAATTATAGGGGATCTTATGTCTTTCTTGGGGCTCTAAGTTTACCAGGCATGTACATGGTACATATGTGCAGACTAAACACTCATACACATAAAATGAATATAAATGATTTTTTTCAAAAAAGGAGTTAAAGATTAACTTTGCAATTCTGCAATGGTCAGGTGCTGAGATTAATATGTACAATAGAAGTAGAAGTAATTCATAAGAAATTAGATATGAGGAATATCTGTCTTTACATTTTCAGTTGAAATGCAGAGCATTATCTCTATCTTAACAAAAATCTTTGGTTAATATAATTTTACCTATAATCTTAGTTATTTATAAGTTCTCTACAGGAGGGGTGTCTTTATAAAAATGAGTTAAGTTACCTGTATCTTACGTGGCAGAAAGCAGTTCATACCGTATTACCTAAAGGTGCTAATTATCCTCTTATGATCTGTGTTGGTAGCAATGGTGAACCATGTGAAGAGTTCAGCCAGAGCTCAGCAGCAGCAGCAACAGCTCTCAACGGCTTAGGCAATGCACGAGTCACTGAGTCAGTCACCTCTTAGAAACAGAGGCACAATGAAGACCACACTGTGAAGTTTAATGCTTAGCCTGTGCAAATTTGTGGAGTGCAATTGAACAGCTGACGTCTCCAAATCATTCAGAGTTTTGTGGAAACTTTGAGTATGAGCTGTGTGCCCTTTTACACAGGAAAAGTGACAGTGTTTCTTAGTATTGGAAGATTCCAATCTCTTCTCTCAGCAGTAGGAATGACTAGCTACAGGGTATGTATTTGCTAAGTACCCTAAACTCTGTGTTGCAGGGACTCTTCAGAAGCAGTCATCCACTCAGCTGATGCATTCGCACCTGTGGCTTATCTGCGGCTCTCAGGGCTGCACTTGGAAGAGAAGGTAAGTAAATCTCCAATTCCAGTGATTTCAAGGCAAGGGAGAGATATACATTAGTTCTGTTGTATGATACTCTAACACAGCAGTGCTCAACCTGTGGATCGTGACCACCTACAAACACACACACACACACACACACACACACACACACACACACACACGACACATGTCAGATATCCTGCATATCAGATATTTACAGTATGATTCATAACAGTAGCAAAATTACAGTTATGAAGTAACAAAATAATTGTATGGTTGGGGTCACCACAACAGTAGGCAATGGAACAAAATAAATAAATGAATTTATTCAATCAATAACTAATACTTTTACAAATGCTTATAGTACTGAGAGTGCTCTGTAACACAAAACATTTCTGAAGAGATTGAAGGTTGGTTTAAAAAAAAAAAGATTGATAAATTCTAAGAAAACAGGCCAGTATAAAGCCAATAGTAATTCCATCTAGGATAGCAATTTGGTTGTAGTGCGTTAGCATTTGGGGAAAGACTTGATAGTTGATTGGATTGTTATTGTACAGGGCTCAGGAGGGAAAAGCAGGAGAGAAAAGTTTTTCTGAAACTGTATAAGGAAGCTCTAACTGAGAGGGTTAAAAAAGATGGCAAGTTAGACGAGGTGCATTAAAATCAAACAAGGATAAAAAAGATGGCAAGCTAGACGAGGTACAGTAAAGTCAAACCAGAGCTTTAAGTGAAGTACAGAGCGGGTGAACAGGACAGAGCCCATGCCTGTCAGTCTGTCCTTGGAGGTAGGTGAAGATCTGTGTTAGATCTCTGCATGAAAGACCTAGAGAGGTTACCCTCTGTTTTCAAGTGATGGTGTCTGAAGAAGAGCCATGATAGAAAACAAAAATAATTGGAAAAGGTCTTATGTCCTGCTTTCTTCCCCACTTCCTGAGGCACAGCTTCAGCTGCATATGCGTTACGTGGAAGCACAGTGACATTTTCAGAGTATACAGTCTCTCTAAAAATAGAATGAAAACTGGTTCCCAAACCTCAGGGGAAGTCAGTAAGACAGAGTAATGACTAGGTCCAGCAAGATGACAATTAAAAGAGAAAATGTTTGCCATGAAACCCTAAGGAATACACATACAAACAAACACAAACACAAACAAACAATAATTATGCATGCCACTTCCCACCAAAGTTACTGATGAACAAGACTGGACACTGATTTATCATTAGACTGGGCTAAAAGTAAACATTGGTGACCTTTTACCAAAAATTGGTGACATCAAAGAATGGTATTATCCCATCTAAGCACCTTCTAAAACACAAGAAGGGTGCCTCACCTTAGCCTGCTTCTCTTTTTGGTGCCAGAGCACAGATAAGAAGCTAGGACACTAATCTCTTGCTTATGTATTCCTCCATTCCAAATTTAGCGTCACCCAAGTAGCTCCCCTGGGTTCTCTAGGTACTTCATTGGCCTTCACAGGCCATTAGCCCACTGTAGGTAACTATTGTGTCTTTCTGAAATGATATTACTGACACTAACAAACACCTCACACTTTCCTTTGTTTCCTTGTAGGTGTCTTCAGTACCTGCGGATGATGAAACAACTAATTATATACACAATTCTTAACATTTATGCTGCATTTTTAAATTATTATGATTTACTTTTTTATTACACTTTTTTACTTCTTCAAAAAAATATATTGGAACCATTCAATAACTGGGAGAATTTCAGTGAACTCTTCTTCGACACTGCCAATTTCTTCAACTTACTTCCTTTGAAAAAATAATTTTTTAATTCCTATTAGGTTATTATTATACCACCCCCACTTTCCTCAGAGCCCTACAATATACCCCTCCTTGCTGCTTTTCCAATTTATGGACACCATTTTTATTAGTATTGTTATATACCTCTCTCTCTCTCTATCTCTCTGTCTCTGCCCTCCTCTTTCTCTACAGACACACACACACACACACAGAGAGAGAGAGAGAGACAGACAGACAGACAGACAGACAGACAGACAGACAGTTGGAATACCAATTGGTGTGCTCTTCCCCCCTTAGCTTTCCCGTCCACTTTAGCATGTCTGTCAGCACCCTCCTTGTTCAGCTCATGTTTAGGGAGCCATGTTGATGAGACTTCATGGGCACAGCTCTTGAGACTCCAGGGAAGAGCAAACTCTCTGGCTCTCACCATCCTCTGGTTCCACTTTACTTTCATGTTATAACGAGTCTCATGGCCTTTGTCTGGCATGCCCCTGTATTACCCTTTTATTTCTCTCCAGCCCTCTTTGTCTAACATTTCCTTGTCACACTTTTTCCTTCTCTATCTTCCACACCCCATGTCATAAAGAAGAGGTATCAGAAAATGAAGAAGACTCTGATCTAGACAATCAAGCTCATTGTAGTTGGGTGTCACCACAGTGATTTACCTTTTTTGTGTTTTTATGTATTTATTATTCAAAATGTTCAACATCATTGGATAATCAGAAATGTTACTATAAATGGATGGTTATTTTATGATTGATTTTTTTAATTTTAAATATCATTTATGTATATCTTATACAATTTTTGAAAAACAGACTATTTTTCTAGAATAATTTTATGTTCACTACAAAACTGAATGGAAAAGCACAAAGTATTCATGCATATTTTCTGTCCCATTGGAACGCTGTCTGCCTCATATCAGCATACTATGCCAGAGAGGTATTTGTAACTGATAAACCCATGTTGTTAGACCCTTATCAAAGATCCATCTTTAACCAGAAGTAGTGGCTCCTCCTATAACTCCGGAACTTGAGAGCTTGAGGCAGGAGCAGTGTTGTGAGGCCTGGATTACTTTGTCTCCAAAACAGACCAAAAAAAGTCATCGCATTCCATGGGATTTCACAAATGTTCAAAGATGAATATGCATCATTACAGTCCTGTGACAATAGTTTTACTGTCTTAAGAATCCTGTGCTCTATCTGTCCATCCTTCTGTCTGCTCTAGCCCCTGGCAGCTTCTGATCTCTGTGCCCTCTGGTTTTGTATTTTTCAGAATATCATGTGGTGGTAGCAATCTTTCACTTACTAATACATGTTTTGATTCCCTCATTTCATTTTTTTTATTTTTTAAATTGGATATTTTTTTATTTACATTTCAAATATTATCCCCTTTCCCAGTCCCACCCCCGCCGAAACCTTCTATCCTGTTCCCCCTCTCCTGCTTCTATGAGGGTGTTCTCCCACCCAACCACCCACTCCTGCCTCCCACCCTCCAATTCCCCTACATTGGGGCATTGAGCCTTCACAGAACCCAGGGCTTCTCCTCTCATTGATGCCCAACAAGACCATCCTCTGCTACATATGCTCCTGGAGCCATGGGTCCCTCCATGTGTACTTTTTGGTTGGTGATTTAGTCCCTGGGAGCTCTAGGGGCTCTGGTAGGTTTATATTATTGTTCTTCCTATGGGGTTGCAAACCCCTTCAGCTCCTTCAGTCCTTTCTCTAACACCTCCATTGTGAAGCCCATTGGGGACCCTATGCTCAGTGCAATGGTTGGCTGTGAGCATTCCCTCTGTATTTTTGTCAGGCTTTTACAGAGCCTTTCAGGAAACAACTATATCAGGCTCCTGTCAGCGTGCACTTCTTGGCATCCACAATAGCGTCTAGGTTTGGTGACTGTATATGGGATGGACCCTCAGGTGGGTCAGTGTTTGGATGACCTTTCCTTAGGTCTCTGCTCCATCCTTCTTAGAAAGGGGAACAAAATACTCATGACATCAAATATGTAGACAAAGTATGGAGCAGAGATTCCCTCATTTCTTGTTATGGTTGTTTCTACTTTTTGGCGAGTATGAATAAAGCTGTTACCAGTAGTCATATACCAGTTTCATCTGAATGTCAGTTCATTTGTATAACTACCAAAGAGCATAAATACCTGAACATCAGTGTTCTAGGCTTTTTCCATTGCTATGATAAATATTCTGACAAAAAAATATAACTAGTAGAGGAAGGGTTATTTAGATTACAATTCTGGATTAACATCTGTCATTTAGGGCAAATGGGCTAGAACTCAAGCAGCTAATCCCATTATATTCATAGTAAAGAGCAGTGATCTCCTTCATATTTCACTTCCATATATCTCTTACATATCTCAGAGTCCTGTCCATCTCCTCTTTTAAAGTGGTGCCTTCCCAAACTCCTTCATTTTCCATTTATAGCCGTGGTTCTCAATCTTTCTAACACTGCAACCTTTAATACAGTTCTTTTGTGCTGACTTGCAACCATACAATTATTTTTTTTGTTAACCTTATAACTGTAATTTTGCTACTGTTTGGAATAATAATGTAAATATCTTTGTTTTCTGATGCACTAAGGTATACCCTGTGAAAGAATCATTAGACCCCAAAGGGGTTAAAACCCACAAGTTGAGAACCACTGCTTTATAGTGTTCAGATCCCTGCACAAAATCCCACAGTAGTTATACAATGTTTTCTACATTAATAAGATCATTATCTATAATCAGAAACCACATATTATAATGCTCTAAAGTCTCTCATTACTCTTGGTCTCAGAGTTCCATAGAGCATCCTTGCTTAGAACAAATTGACGCTCCCTTATTTTGCCACAACTTTCTGCCTCCCTTGACCTTTTTAAACTGTTTGCATCCCACCCATGGACCATTATTGAATTCAGATACTTACATATAACCACACAAGTTGAATTGCCCCCAATGCTTTCTTTGCTTTCTGTAGCATCTTTATTCAGTTTTTTAAGCATTTATCATTTCTTCTGCTTTGCAGATTTTTGTGGACCAGTCCTTTTTCATCTTAGTCATCTATGAGATCCAAAAATACCAGATAAAACTTTAAAAATAACTTTTTAAATGAACTGTCATTTTTCAAACCTCGTTTTTTTTCTTCATGAAGAGTTTTAAAGATGATTTTCCATTACATATTGCAAACAAGTTTACATCACTTTCCTCTGTTGTTATTGGACAAAAATGTGTAAGAAAACTTTAGTGCAAAATATAAAATATAGAGATTGGTAGTGGACATTTTAAAGATATCATTTAGATACTCAACTTATAAAATGATAAATTTAAACAACTTTTTAAATTTTATATGTTGTATCATAAGTTATTGATTTAAATATTAAAATAATACCAATTAGATATGAAGTATCAAACAATATATCTGAATAATTGAAAGACCTGGGTTAAAATTTGGGAAATCAATATTAAAGTTTCTTTGGGTTTCAATCTTTATTGCTTATGGCAAATTTGGTGCTAAAATGTGCCATACATCACACAGTGACAAGCTTGAGAAAATGAAAAGTACAAAGCCTAACATAAATCAACTAAAAGATCACATCAAAATGCCTAAAATTTAACAGAAGAATCACGCTCTTACTTGTAACTATTCAAAACACCCATCTTGCCATTTCAGCTTAATGGTAAACAGTATTCAAATTCATTTTTAGAAAAAAAAAAGGTACTTTAAACAAAAAAATTAAAAGGATTGGGGGCTGGAGACATGGTTTAGCAGTTAAGAGCACTTGTCTTCCAGAAGGCCTGGGTGCAGTTCCCAGCACTTACATGGCAGCTCACAACCATCATTTATGTTCAGTTCCAGAGCATCTGACGCCCTCTTCTGGCCTCTACTAGTACTGTGCATACACCTGGTATACAAACATGCATTCAAGGAAAATACTCACACACTTAAATTGATAGAACTTTAAGTGGTCACAGAAATTTAATCTCAGTTTCATTACTTCCTCACATAGCAGCTCATCCTTCATTTTGCCTTCTTTGAAAACAGACTTTTAATACTAATACATATGTTGTCTCTTAATGCTTAGCTTTGTCTTTTGATGAAAAGTTCTCGTGGAAATGATTTGTTTTAAGAGCTATTCCAACAACTTGTAACTTTAAAGACATCATTATTCTCAGCCTAATTTTGTTTGTTTGTCTGTTTTCATTTTAATGTTTAGCATTAGATCAACTATATCATATATATCTCAAAATAACATTAGACCACCTCTGCTTTAATTTTTCTTAACATACATCTATCACTACATTGCTTGTAAAATTATTATGTCTGTATGACAATTACTGTGAATATGGTCAAATTACAAAATAATTCTAACCTAATATTCTATTGAAGTTACTCTCTGTAATTATTATACCTATTGCTCATTAAAATGAATGGCACTACTAGATTTGTTAATCTGAACAAACATGGCCTTGGTATACTGATGTTTCAAGAAGAAGAGTAACATTTAAATTGTGGAATTTTTTAAATAGCAGTTGGAGCAGAGTTATAAGTGTACATATGAATGAAGCTAACACCCAAAGCATATCATCTCCAGATTTATATTGGATTTTTTAGGAAGAAAGAAAGGAGTAGAATTCATCAAATTTTCAGAATTTTAACTTATTTAAAAGACTTATTTTAAATTAAAAATAATTAAGAAAATTACCTGAGAATAAAGTAGCATAGTATATTCTACTTCATAATACACACTTAGTAATATTCTGTAAGAGCCCTTTAAACTTTAACCAGAACTCGAGTGAAAACAGTCCCCAGTAGAGTTGAAATCTCACTGACTTTGAAGTAGAGTCTAAGGAGAAACTTCTGGGGAGAAATTGTCACATACAAAAGATGATGACCATCTGGGGACAACAGGCCTCTTGATTGTTGGAGTTTCTTGCAATGGAATTTCTTTTGCCACTCGCAGAAACAAATATACTATCAAAGATGCCTTTCACAGAGGGACACTTTTCTCCCAGTGTCACCTCAGGCTAAGTATTAAGGTATCAGTTGAGCAAGGTACTTAGTTAGAGTACTTAAAACCTGAACTTATAAAACTAAATGAACCAACTTGCTTGTTGGAGTTGATCACTCAGGCATTGAAGTCTCCCATTTATAGCTCTAATCAGTGAGAAGCCATGAAATACCAGAGTTTCAGAGTCCAGGAAGCTCATGAACATTTCTTATGCCCTGGGTATATGGAAGGTTTGTCAACCAAGGAAGGGAAATAAGAAAAGGAACGGGTTTTTTTTTTTTTTTCCCTTCTGTTGTCCTTCCTTTTTTTTTTTTTTTTTTTTTTTTTTCCCCTGGCTACGCTATTATTTTGTTATTTTTAAGAAATTGGCTTCTTATTGATGTCTTTTTCAAGTTTCAATTTTATGTCTTCTCATCAATTAGAAGCAGGATACTACTTAAACCATTCTTATGTATATATTGAATACCTAGACAATCCCAGCCACATTTTAAATGTTGAAAATACAATACAGAATTAAATAGCCAAAAGTTATTGCCTTCAGGGACCTTGAATTCTTTGAAATAAACCAGGCAATTAATTCAAGTATATGAGGTAAGTGTGATAGTAGAGAATTTACCCTTAGGAAGAGACTAAGACACAATTAGTCCTCGCTTGAGCTTCTGAGACCTCAAAGCAATGTGTACAATGATTACAGACAGAATGGGTGTGATGATCATTAGAGGAAGTGAATGTGATCTAAGGACCCTAAGCTGGTTATGGTACCAGATTTAAACCCAGGGTGAGAAACATAAAATATCAGTCTTCATATTAGGTCAGTCCCAGGTTCCCCATCAAAAGGCCAGTTGTGACCTCACACACTTGTAATCTCAGCCCTGGGGAAGCATGACAGGCAGATCCCTTTGATGAGTTTCAGGCTGCTGTTTCAAAATACAAGGTGAAAATCTTCCAGAAGCTGACACCCAAGATTGTCCTCTGTCTCCACATGCACATACATACACAGACACAGACACACATTGTAGACTACTTAGTTCCAGGATACAAAAACAACACATGAAAACCTCTTGTATTTCTGTGTATCAACAATGCATAATCTAAAACGAAAAGGAGTAGAGCACACTGATTTCCAGGAGCATTCCGAAGAATAAAATATACTTTGATTAATGTGACCAAGGTTTATTACTATAAAACCTTGTGGGTAAAAGAAAGAACATCCATAGATGTGACAGTTTGAATAAAAATGGTCTCCATAAGCCCATGTGGAGTAGCACTATGAGAAGGTGTGGCCTTATTGGAGGAAATGAGTCATTGGGTGCTGCCTATGAAGTCTCAGAAGCTCAAGCCAGACCTAATAGTGCCTCAGTCTCTCCCTATTGTCTGCAGATCCAGATGTAGCTCTCAATTACCTCTCCAGCACCATGTCTGCCTGCATGCCACCATGCTCCCCACCATGATGATAATGCACTAAACTTCTGAAACTGTAAGGCATCCCCAGTTAAATATTTTCCTTTATTAGAGTTTGTTGGGGTCATGGTGTCTCTTCACAACAATAGAAACTGTAGATACCCTACCAGGTATCAATTCAGCAGTCCCTAGAAGCTTCTAAAAATAAACACATCCATATCCTACACCACAAAACAAGCTTTAACAAATGCAGAAAAATTTTAAAAGTTCCATGTATGCACCTTATCTGACCATTATGCAATAAAACTTAAAATCACTAGCAAACAAATCTGAATGAGTTCACCAACTCATGGAAATTACACAGCTCATTACTAGCTGATGGGTGAATGGGTCAAAGGAGAAATCAAGAAAGAAAAAGCATCTGACTCAGCTGCTTGTTGGGTCTTTTGAAGGATAGTCTTGATAAGTCCTTTTTTGTGAGCACTCCATAGCCTCAGTAATAATGTCAGGCCTTGGGCCCTCCCCTTGAGCTGGACCCCACTTTGGGCCCGTCCCTGGACCTCCTTTTCCTCCTTTTTCTTCTCCAGTTTTGTCCCTGCAGTTCTTTTAGACAGGAACAATTCTGGGTCAGTTTTTGACTCTGGGATGACAACCCCATCTGTCATTTGAAGCCCTGTCTTTCTGCTGGAGGTGGGCTCTCTCTACAAGTTCCCTCTCCCTGTTGTAGGGCATTTCATCTTAAGGCCCCTCCCCACCCAACCAATGGACAAAAGCTGCTGACCCCTGTGGTTGAATTAGGGAAAAGCTGGAAGAAGCTGAGGAAGAGGGCGACCCTTTAGGAGAACCAGCAGTCTCAACCTGGACCCTGAGATCTCTCAGACACTGGATCACCAACCAGGCAGCATACACCAGCTGATATGAGTGTCCCAACACATATACAGAAGAGGTCTCAGGTCTGGGTTCAGTCAGAGAAGATGGACCTAACCCTCAAGAGACTAGAGGCCCCTTGGAATGGAAAGGTCTGGTGGGGTGAACGATGGGGAGGTGGAGGTGGGGACATCCTCGTGGAGTAGGTATGGGATGTGGGTCAGAAGGTAAACCAGGAGGGAGATAAAATCTGGAGTGAAAAATAAAAGTTTAAATAAAATTTAAAGAAAAGAAAAGAAGGAAGGAAGGAAGCGAGCAAGCAAGCAAACTTCCTGAAAACAGAACACAATACCTGGGAAATATATATAAGAAGGAATTTATAGCCCTAGATGACTACACTTAGAAGGAAAAAAATCAGAACACAAATAAACTACTTAAAAATGCAACTTAAGAATTTGGAAAAACAAGGTCAAATCAAACCCAAATCTAATAGGCAGCAACAAATAAGAAAAATCAAAGCAGAAATTAATTAAAATAAAACAATGCAAAGAATCAGTGAATCTTGAAAAGGTGATTTTTTTTTCCTGAGAAGATAAAAGAGATTGAAATTCTCTTGGCCCAATTAATCAGAAGAGTCTCATAATCTAACCAATCTCATAATTCAACAGGAGACTTGATACTTCACACTTAATCTATTACACCAGGTTATCCAGTTAAGTTGTTTAACCTTCCTTAAATACAGTTAACTATTTTAAAGATGAAGAGTAATGATTGCCTCTCCAGGAAAAAAGCTAGGTTCATAAATTTTATTCTACGGGTGTTATTTAATTGACCCTGCCATTCCCTATTTCTTAACCAAGAAAAATCATATTTTTCACATGTGAAATGAAAGCTAAATATTTTTAAATTAAACATTTTTAAATTTTAGAATTGTATTTATGTGTATCTAGTCTTGGCATATTCTTACAGTTCTCCTATCAGACTAAGTTAAAAGCTTGATAAAAAGAGATTATTTTTCTTATTGACTGCTGATGTCAACAGTATATATGTCATTACAGAATTGAGCATTTAGTAGGCAGTCAATAGAGGTTTACTATATTAAGTTGAATTGACTTAGCCTTTAAGTTTGTCAAAGGATAAATGATTTATCTATGAACCATCTCTGAAAGTAGTTTAGCATTCTACCCATTCATCACTACCATAGATGAGTAGTTAGCAGAACAATATAATAAAAAGTGGGGCAGCCATGTTTACTAGAAAGATACCATAGACTTGTGTGTGGTGTACTTAGAGCCAAAGCCAGCATCAACTTTTCTTTTCTTTTCTTTTCTTTTCTTTTCTTTTCTTTTCTTTTCTTTTCTTTCTATTTTTAAATTTTTTATTCACTTTACATCCTGATCACAGCACCCTTCCTTCCTCTCCTCCCAGTCCCACCATTACAAATCTCTCCCCACTTTGCCCCCTCTCTTTACCTCAGAAAAGAGGATCTTCCCCTTGGGAACTAACTACCATCTTTAGATATCTAGTCTCAGCAGGACTAGGCACATCTTCTTCCACTGGGGCTCAACCAGGCAGTCCAGGTAGAGGGAAGGGTTCCAATAGCAGGGAACAGACTGAGACAGCTGCTTGCTAGGGGACCACATGAACACCTAACTACACATTTGCTACAAATGTGACCGAGGTCGAAGTCCAGCTCCTGCACACTCTCTGGTTGGTGGCCCAGGTTCTGTGGTCAATTCAATCTCTATATATCCCTCTGGTAGGGGTCTCACCTAGGGTCACGCCCTGACTGCCATTCCAGTTCCCCTCCTCATGCCCTCTCCTACCCAGTTCCCTCTCCTCATCCACCTCCAAAGTCTATTTAGGTTTCCCTTCTGAGTGAGATTAGTGCATCCTCCCTTTAGACCTCCTTATTACCCAGTTATTTTTGGTCTGTAGATTACAGCATGGTTATCCTGTATTTTATAGCTAATGTCCACTTATAAGTGAGAACATACCATATGTGTCTTTTTGGTTCAGGGTTATCTCACTCAGGATGATATTCTCAAGTTCCAGCCATTTGCCTGAAGAATTCATCATGTCTTTGTTTTTAATAGTTGAATGTGAGGAGCAGGTGTGGTGGCACGGCCAGCTAAAATGGCGCCTGGGCCAAATCTTATGAATGGCACCTGCCAAATCTTATGAATGGCACTTGAGCACTGCTTCTTGGCTGTTTGCAGGCCGAACCTTTCCCTAACTGAGCCACAACCACAGAACTACTGCGCAGACTCGCTGCCACGAGAGTCGGGCTGTTTGAGGTGCACTAATGAGGCATGCCCACGAGGCAGGTGCTGATTGGGACAGGCAGGGGTATAAAAGGACGGCTGTTAAGGGGCTGAAAGAAAGAGAAGGGCTTCCAGAGAGAGGAGATTGTAAAGGATCCTGAATAAACTGCGTTGAGAAGAACTCCGATTTGCGTCGTTCCTGTCTGCTGGTCGGATAGAGAAGCGACAGTTGAATAGTATTCCATTTTGTAGATGTACATGAGTGCATAAATACAAGCAAACGGTGATTATTCACAGAAAGCAAAGAATCTAATACAGCCAGTTTATTTGTAAATATAAAATCATAATATCAAAATTCTTCTGATTTCTTAATAGAAATTAAGTGTCTTTCCCCTATTTACTAGGTTATTTTGGTTTTGTTTACTGAATTTATCTGATTATAATGGAAAAAACATTCAAACAATTACTAAATGTATCTTAAGCATTAAGGCACATATACAGATTAGCTAGGATTTTTCTGAGTATTTGAATTTGGTGAGTGACCAGTATGCCTTACATATTGCATTTCACTCACTTTTGACATTAACATTTAATAAATATTTTAGGTATGAAATTAGTCTTCAGGTTTTATATAAAAAGAACAAAATGGAGTTCGCCATCTTTTCTTATTGATATGAATGTAGATGGTTACTAGGAAGTCTTGGATTTCCAGGAGTCTTGGATTTCCATCTGTGCAAATTACTGCAGGAATAAAGGAATGGGCGAGAGTACAGATAGGAAGACTAGCCTTGAACAGAGATCTGTTAAGCTAGCTGGCAACAAGGGGATACTGAGGGCAATCCACATTCAACTGTGCCCAGGTATGAAAAAATTCAAGTGTTTAATAAATTACTTAATTCAACTTAAAATGAGAGAGGAAATCCTGATGAATTAATCTTATTGACTTTTCTAAAATCTCTAAATTATCAAGTAGTTTTATAGAAAATGATTAACATTTTCACTAACATTCATGTTATAAAAACTTATATAATAAAAATATTAATTTTATAGAAAAAAATCCAGATTAAAGTTTACGTAGAAATTTCTTTTAATGATGGAGAAATTCTACTTTGTTTAACAGTTATACAATACTTATTTTCAAAACTATTTGAAACCCAACTGTGTTTGAATTTTAGGGGTCTGGAACCATGGCTCACTGATTAAGAGAAGGAGCCTTACTGCTCTTACAGACAGGACTAGAGTTCCATTCTTAGATTCCACAAAGCAGCTCACAAATGGGTCACACTCCAGTTCCAGGGTGTGCAATGCAGCCTTCTGGCGTCTTTGGCCTCCCTTGTGCATATGTGCACATAAGCGTACCTTCATGACAACATGCATATAATATTTTAATGAAAAAGGAAGAGTCTGTTAGAGTAATTGAGAAAGTTCCTCTATAAGGCAAACTAGTTTTCTTTTAAAAATTAGTCACAGTGCTGGAGTTAAAAGAAAGGTATGAATCGATATACCCCATTCCACTTTTAAATATAAAATTAATCTAGTGGATTAAAAATTGATATGTCTTAACTCTTTGGTGCCTATTTGATCCTAATGTTATCTCACTATATACTGTATTGATATGCACCTGCCAATTTATAATGATTGAACTTAATTTCTTAAGATGTGCTTTAAGTTTGTTCATTTGTCTTTTATTTACCTACAACTGACAATCTGATCAGTGTATATATTAGTTAATTTATACAGTTAGACTCATTTATTAATGGTGTTAATGGTGTTTGTTAATAATTTTTTGTGTACCTCAAGGTCTCACTTAATAAGTTCTCAAACTGACATTGGACTAACTCTGTAGCATAAATTGTCCACAAATCCATAACCCGCCTCCCTGCCTTAGTCCCCTAAGTGCTGTGATCATATTGCGTGTTCCACCACGTCTGCCATATGGTGAGCCGCATCTGCATGATCAACATTTTTCCGACGGAATTATTTAACTGATGTGCTTGCTGTTTGTCTCTTATGCCTTTAATAGCTATGATCTCTCCTCCTCTTCTTTGAGTTAGGCAGAGTGTAAGTCCTTGCTGTTAGAGTACGCTTTTGATCTTTGCATGGCAGCAATGTGCTGAGAGCACGTGTGACTGCAGTGTGACTTCTACCATTCACATCGGTCATTGATCATTTATTTGCATTGTCAGTATTTACTTCTTTGCCATTATCGGATATCGCATTTTACTACGAGCAGATAAACCTCTCGCTTCTGCTCTACGTTTTACTTTGAGTGGATGCAAATCGCCCTTACCTGTCAGGTTCTTTGCACTTCCTAGTTCATCATTTGTTTTCATGCTCTCTAGCTTTTTCTTAGTTCTTAGCGTACTCACGCAAGCCGTTCATGAGTAACTGCTCAGATGAAAAGAACTGTATTGAGAACAACACATTTAATAGGAAAAGAGCACCACAAAGAAATTGTAACCTTCGATATGGAAATTATGGACTGCCTTTGAAAAAATAATATTTTACTCACATATTGATTATGTGTATGAGTGTTTTGCTTACACATATATCTATGAACCATGTGCATGCCTAGTGCCCCCAGTGACAAAAAAAAAAAAAAAAAAAAAAAAAAAAAAGGCATCAGTTACCCTGGAACTTGGGTTACATATAGTTGTTAGTCTCCATGTGGGTTCCAGAAATCAAATCCTGTTCCTCTGAATGAACAACCAGGGTATCTTTGAGACATCTCTGCCCCTTTTATTTTATCTCTTTATACTACAATATTATATTAAAATTGCTGTTTTTACTTCCTAACTCTTGCAGAACTTTGACAGTAGGGCTCATCATCACTGACAGTGCTCACCATTGACTATGAAATAGACAGTTGTCTGAGGAATTCAGATGTGCTATGTATTTCAATCTTAAATGTAAGATTTTGAGTATATTATTAAGCACTGTCGTAATCACTGTTTTGCACACCATATATGATGTAAACTGGGAACTCAAACACAAGCATAAGACCTAGACCTGAAGAGTTTTAATCATTATGCTATATGGGCTTTTCACTTTTTTCCAGTTATTTATTTGGTTGTGTGAATGTATGTGTGGCCATGCATGTGGAAGTAGTCAGAGGATAACCCCACAGAGTATTTTTTTTATCCCATGAATTGAACTCAAGTCATCAAGCTTGGAAGCAAGCCCTTTACTCACTGAGACATCTTGCTGGCCCTGGGAATGTACTTTTAAAAGATACATCAAGATAGTGTGATTATGAACCCAATTTGAACTGAATAGCATTCTTGTTGCTAGAAGGAACTAGTCATACTACTGTATGAGTAAAATAGGCAGCAGTATCACACAACTGCGAGACTAGTCACCTACACAAGTGACTTTCCTGCTAGATACCCTGGTACAGTAGTTAAGGGAAGACATTATGGGAGTAAAGAAAATCTTATTTTTAATTGTAATATAAGTTCACTCAATGAAATGTAACCAATACCTGACACTGCTAAAATTGCCAAGAACTCAAAACCAGATAGGTAACGGGCCAAAGGGAAAAACCTACTACTCTTTTTCTGCTCAAGCAGTGGTTCTCAACCTTGGGTTCCCCCCCCCCCACCGTACAAGGGTCACACATCAGATATACCATATATCAAATATTTACATTACAATTCATAAAAGTAGCAAAATTACAGTTGTGAAGTAGCAACAAAAATCATGTGATGGATTAGGGTCACCACAGCATGAGGAACTGTATTAAAGGTCGTGGCATTTGGAAGGTTGTGAAGCACTGCCCTAGAGAACACAGTAGAATGGGTACAAAGGCTGTGCTGCTGGACCTTAGATCAGTATGTCACTCGTATATCCTCAGACTGTACGTTATAATTAACAGAGACTCACAACTCAGCAATGTGCAGAGAGTGAGAGAATTTGGAGCACTTGACCCTAAATGGGGTGTCTTTATCAAACTCCTCATCCTTGGGGTTCAGGGATCTCTGTAGGAGAGGAAATAGAAAGACTCTAAGACCAGAAGTGGTGTGACTACAGAGAAACAAAATAGGCCTGTGCACATATGAACTCAAAGAGGTGATGACAGAATGCACAAGATCTGCACAAGTTCAAACCAGACATAATCCCAGCATGGAAAAAGGAAGCAAGCACAATGTCCCTAAACAAGAAGCTGTTTACATTTGGTACCTACTAAGAGAGGAAAACTCAGTTTTCTCCAGTGGACTGACACTGGGTGTATCAACTATACTCCATTAGAGCTACGATCAGGAGTATTTGACCAAACCAAAATGGATTCCATGGTTTTTAATTTTTGCTTAAATTGAGGTTTTGATTTGTTTTGTGGTTCTGATCATTTTTATGGTACTTTTGTTTGTTTGTGTTTGTTTTGATTTCAGAGGAATTTTGTTTGAGACAGTAGGGAAGATAAAACATAAAATTTGATGAGCAGGGATGTAGGAAGGATCTAGGAGGAGTTTGGGAAATGAAAGAATATTACCAAAATATGGGTATGAAAAAATTATGTAGAAAACAAAATAATGCATTCATGACAATAATGCAGCTGAGATTTATGCAAGTATTCCAGGCTAGACCATCCATTGACTCCTTTGTATCTTTAAACTTGTCTTATTTTTCATGTTGTCTAGTATTTAATTTCTTGTTTTTCATGTATACATTCATGTGCCCTTAGTATGTATATGTATGTGCTGTGTATGTAGCATGTGTTTGTGCAAGTGCATGTGATGTAATTTCATGTAGAGGCCAGAATTTGACATTGTCTGTTTTTCTTCATCACTCTCCACCTTTATATATCAAGGCAGAATCTCTCCCTTTCACCCAGAGCTTTCCCTCTAGCCATATTGCTCTGGAGGTCTCTAGTCCTTGCCTACCCTGTCCTTGGATGGCAGTCAGTCTTCCCACCACCCAGTTATCTGTGTAGATGCTGGGGACCCAGCTTCACTTCTCACCCTGTTTTCTCAGCTCTAACATTCATTTCTTCTGAAATTACCAAAATATATTGATTGTAAAATATTGGATTGATCTATACAGATACGTGAATTATTGTTATTGTTACAAATGTGATTGTTTTCTAAGTATTTTAGGACATTTAAAACATTAGTTTCATGAAGAGTTCAATTAGTCTCCATCCTGGGGACTTATTTCAAGAAGGACAGTCAGTTTTCAAAACTGCCTTGGCATCTGAGCACCAAATTCTGTGTGTCGTCTGATGCTGTTACCCATCTTGGACCCCAGTTCTTTGCCAAGTAATAGTTTCCTGCTATAGATTTAAGCTATTCTTTCCTCTTTTCCTCTGCCCCAGGCCTTTCTCTGTAGCCAGAGAAACTACTCAGCTTCTCCCTATGTTAGGGAAGTTGGGAAGTTTCTAATACCTTCATTCATCCTCAACAATGGGAGATAGAACAGAAATTTAGAATTAACATATCTTTCCATTGTAGTATCCTCCTGATGAGTGTGTTTGAAGTGCATAGTTGGTGAGTCCCCCATAATCATGAACTATTTTTGTAGGGTTTTTTTTATAAGCATTTTTCTTCTCTATCTCACACCCTATGGTTCCTCAGTGCACTGCCCTGGGGTTATCTCCCAAAGAAATAATTACCCATGTCCAGGTTCTGGTTTGGGGCATTCTGGAAAAACCCAAACCAAGACAGAAATTTAGAAGAGAATCTTCAGTTACCTTAGAGAGATTGCAACCCTTTTGGATGTTGCTTTTTAATTTTAGAGATCCAAAGAAACTCATTCAACCCATGTGCATGTTACATAATAATAGTATTGTTCATTTGCTTCAGGAAATGATAGGTTTATGTTTACTTTATATGAACATCTCAGTGTTCAAATCTATATTTTAGATGAAACTGAAAAACATTTGTTATTGTATAACTATCACCTCTACATATACACAGTGTACTTTCTTAAATCCATGTTTTGGTAGGTACACCCCCTCCACTGTGGGGTTTTTATTTTATTTGAGTATCAGACTACAGTAGGGCTGAATAATAAAATTGTTGATTTGATTCACATCATTATAAATTTCATTTAATGGATTTTGATATTTAATTTTTGTTTCAAGGTTTAAAAAAAATATAATGTTCAGGAAAAGCATATGGTGATTTCTATTAGATTAGCAGAGCCACAACCCTCTTCTCCTATTGAATGAAGACAATAACTTCCTAACACTTTCATTCTCTCTAATGTGCTTCATGTTTAGGGAGGAAGAAACTTTTAGAATACAAGAAAAGAGAGAGTTAACAGGTTCAAATACTGTACATTTTATCATCCACTAAACCTAAATTTATGAATATTTGGTATAAAATGACCTTTAATGATTAAAATGGACTGTCTGGTGATATGTGTTTATTTGGAAACTCATAAACATGAAGGTTATAGAGGGAAAAATATTATAGAATTTTCTCTGCAATGTATTCTATAGCTTCATGCAAATCACCGTGGCTCCTTTCTATGGTCAGGCCTCTTGGATGCATGTGTGAATGTCTGCGTCCTAAAGTGCTTTTGTTAACACCATAATTTTAAATTAAGTTTTCCAGAAAGCTGTTCCTGCTGTACATTGTGGCATCTAAGATTAGGTCAGTAGCCATAAATCTCATTTATGTACTTAATGCAAAGGAGATACAGCTGCCTTGGGAACCATGGAGCCGGATTCCTTGCTTTGCCCCTCTTACAAGATATTGACATATAAAACAAAATGCTCCCATTTTGCTTTGCATCTCTCTTCGTTTAAAACTTTAAATAAAGAATGTTTATGCAGGGTTCTTTTTCATTCATAAAAATGGAAATCACCCTTAGTGTCTGCATGAGTAGACTTGTATTCTTGTTCACGAATTCACATGATAGATTGGCCCATAAAATCTTTACGTTAGGCTTGTGCAGCTGAGTTCATGACTGAATACAGAATGATAAAGAAGTCTTAGCATTTTGTAGAAAGCAAAGAAATCATGCCTTCTAGATGGCCCTTAAGCTAGCTTTTAACTGCCTGGAAATCAGCTAGAAATGTATAATCAAACTTGCCATTAAAGGCACAGTGTGCAGCATAAATCTTTGGGACATAATCTGCAAATTAATGCAAAGGGCTTCTTTCACATTCATTTGGTTTTCATTATATTTGCATGGATGTGTGCCAATCCAAACACATATTTTTTTTTTTTACCTTTCTATCCATCAGAAGTTAAAATAGAAATGATTGATTGTGTCACTGGCCAGTCCAACAGCCTGTTTCTTTCAACGCATTACTGTGTATTTACTGTTTTAGGTATATTGTTTTCAATTTCTGGCAGAATAGTCAGGTTTTGATCCTTGGTAGAAAATGTCAGTGCTCACATTTCCTGTGGGGTTTTGGCCTTTCTGTGAAAAGGTGGGGGGAGCTAAATGAATTATGGTGCTGTCATCTGAAGAAACCACAATATATTTCTTTGCCAAATTTTAGCAAGACCAGAGCTGATCATCTGCTCGTACAAGCCTTTCACTGGACCCTACCGGCAGTTCACACAGGCTGCTGCCTGTTTTCTTTCATGCTGTGAGAATGTAGAATGCACACGTCCTTTTAACCTTCCCTTTGCAAGGTTAATGGATTTAATAACCCCCAAGGAAGATATGTTTTGCCACAGGGACTTAGGAGTCTAAATTTATGAATTTAGAAGTTCATAACTGAGCTTAAATAAAACGAACACCAGGTTGCTTCATAATGTAAACAGGGTATGGTGTATGCACTTGTCTTTCACTAACTTCTGGAGAACGGGCACTAATCTCATCACTTTTACCTCTGTATTTTTATATTCTACACGTATTTCCTGGCAGCATTTGTACATCTCAGCAAATCACACAGTGTGAATATCTGTGGTAATATGTAAGCACTGTACCCATGGTAGACCATTGTCTACAGTACTTTGATATTCCTCAGTAAGCACCAGTTTAAATTATCTCATTGTTTTTACTAAACCATGAGTAAGTGTCTTCTTTTGTTGTTAGTTACATTATTTTTCAGCCAATTCATAACACACCATAGGAATAACAATCTTGGTCTTAAGGCCTGGGGTCCCTAAGGACAGTTTATATTTACCTCTTATACTTTCTCACTCTAACTTAGATCTAGGTTTTAACAGTTGACTGCAAATTATCTTCTTGAATAATATGTTTAAGCATTTGGTTCATTTTTTGGTTTTGTTTTTTATATTTGTCTCATCACTTTTTATTCCTTGGCTACCCATACCTTAGGCTACCCCTTTTTCATGACACACATGTAGCAATCTTTTGGCTACCTACTCTGTGTCCCACCCTACAAGCTACATGTTAGTTTTAGTAACTAAAATATTCTTAATCTTTTTGCACTCACATGGTTTCGAGTCTAGTGGGATAAAGGTATATAATTATAATAAGTAGGTAAGATGTGGAAAAGTTGACATCCAGACTGACTGACAGTAGACAAAGAGAAGGGTGCATGCTGGACTTGATTGCACGTGTCATGTAGTTAGGTAAAGATGGTAGAAACGAAATAATACCTATCCAATAATAAGTGGTCAGAGACAATAAATGACATTGTAAGGCCTAAACACTGAACAGTGTGATAACACAAGTGACTTGAGAGAAAAAAAAATGAAGGCAGAAAATCAGTTATGTAAGTCAACCTACAAGGAAGCACTGAGCTCATTTGCCTCAATGTTCTGCTACTAGGCTAATGAAATGACTGAAGAACGGGGTACACCCCCAGAGAACTGAAATCTACTGGCAAATGTCCCTGCAATGTGTGTTTAAGGACTGAGCTAGATTATGGTTAGAGGAAAAAATAAATTCTGGGGACTATATTTTGACTCCGTGAGAGCTCCCAGCCATGTTACCAGCCTTGGCTATCGATCAAAAAGGCAAATGCATTATTCCGTGTATGTTTAAACCCAGATGTGATAGCCTCCACTTTTGGACACTGGGAAAATTTGAAAAAGCATTACTGTTTTTCATGTATGTTTGCCTGACTTCATCTAAGTACATGAAGGCCATGATACTTTCCAGGACAAGGGAAGTGAAGGGAGTGGAGAGCAGCCTCTTTAAATGGAAGAGAATTTAACTAGACAAGGCATGGCCACAGCTTTGTGCTGAAGGACTGTGAATCCTTCAGAGTTCATTTCACCAGGAGATGAGAAGATAAGTAAGGAGGGCAATAGTCCCACTAGAAGAAGACAGATTTTGGTGAGCCAAACTAGGGATAATCAGAGAGTAGAGGAGTAAAGGCTCTGTCTAAAGTTGCTGAAATACCCTGTTTGCCGAAGAAGCATGAACTGAGGACCCTTGAGTAAACCCATCTGTCCCATCTCCAGTATAAGAAATTCAAAGTCTGACAATGTTAGAGATCAGTGCCTCACAGTAAATGTGATGGGCACATAGATGAATTGAGAACCCATTCTTTGACTCTCAACCTTGTTTGCAGAAGCTTCTCCGCTCATCCCAACCTGTGCTTCTGAAGAACAAGATTATATTATTTCAGAAAGTCAATTACACAAAGCTTTTACCTTCTGGTGTTTAATTGCTGAGCTCAAGACAGGTTCTAGAATGGAAATGCAAAGGCTTTACTGCTGAGAGAGAACCAAGGCCTGAATGAATTTTAAGAGAGTAAGACAACTGGCCCACTCACGTGAAGTTTTCAGCCCTATTTTAGTATCCTTGCTGTAGTTTTACTACTTGTAATATTCTCTCAACAGCATGTCTCTCTTCCTGCCCCCCACCCTGGGCTATGTTTCCTATCTGAGGAGTTCTCTGGCCACAGTACCTATGAAATCCACACACTGATGTCAGTTCTTCCTTTTCTTCCTTGCAATATTTATTTAGCTTCCATGGCTATTGAACATGGGGTATATTTTACTGATTTTCATTGGTTCATTTTCTTTACCCCTTAACTAAAATGTATGAGGGGTGTGGAGGTGACATGAAAGAGTCTCCCCATCCCATACTGAAGGGACTCATTAAAGTGCTGAGTTCTACCCCCCCCAAAAAAAAGCAACCCACAAATACATTTGTAGCGCAATCAGTTTGCCAGTGTCAATGGAAATTTAAAAAGAATGCCTAGAAAGTTACTTCTGTAACTTTCTGCAAAATCTGCAAACGTTGAGTAACTTTCATAAATGATTATAGTTTATATCTGACAAATAGCAATTATATATAATTATTTTCAAGGAAAATAATAACATGCTTAGAAGAAATAAATATCTGAATTAAAAGACTAAATATATTTCTTTATCATAATTTTATATATCAACATAAAAGAGATTTACTATCTCAGAAGGGTATACAATAAAAAGCAAGGCTGAAAGGTAGTGTGGATTTGTATGTTTTCACGCAGGAGCAAGGAGTACATGAGCTCTGTGTCTATGCTGACACTTGGTAATGGGTTTTGTTTTAATTTTTCTATTCTAGTTGGTTGCTCTGATGTCTCACTTTGACTCCAAGTTACATTTCTCTAGTAACTAATGCAAGGTAATATCTTTCCATGAGTTTATTAGTAAAATCTTTGGTAAAAAATTACTATTTAAATGTTGTCTGTTTTCCCCTTAGCTCCTCCTACATATTACCCTTCCTGTTAAAATAAAACTTTTCTCTCAGAATACAATTAGAACATAATTATTCCTATTTGTACCAGTGGGGTACAAGATAGTCTTAATACCCAGTCCATCCTTTTGTTGAAAGGAGCACCAAGAGGAAAAGATGGAGTAAGGAGAGGAGAAGACGAAGTATATGAGAAGCTCGGTAATGAGAGAGAAAAAGAGAGAGAAAGAGAGAGGGGGCACGGAGGCAGAAGTTTACGTGTCTCCACTAGTCAAAGATAGTTTACATAGCTAGGTTGGGTATTAGGTTACACTTCAGATTGAGCATTACCATACTTATAAAGACCTTGATTAACATTTTAAAAAATTGTATAAAAGCCAAATGGAAAAGGGGGGACACGGGATAGGGGTTTTCTGGGGAGGGGAAATGGGGAAAGGGATTGGCATCTGAAGTGTAAATAAAATATCCAATAAAAAATTTATTAACACCCCCCCAAAAAATGTTGTCTGTTTCTCTCTTATGTTATTTGAGTTTTCAATTGATTAATACAATCTAGATAAGAGACATTGCCAAAGACGTATTGCAAAAACCTATCCTATTCCATGACCTATTTTTCTGTTACTCTACTAATGGTATGTTTTAAGAACAGAATTTATGAATTTATTGAGGTACAACTTACCCCATTTTTATGCTTACTGATATCAATGTCCTACTTCAGAAACCATTTCTAGGCCTAATCCAGAAAGCAACGTTAAATCTTTTAGAACTTTTTCTTTATATTTCAGGTTTTATGTTTTCATGTGGACATACTACTAAAGTCAACCCTTTATGAAAAGTATTCTTCAGAATTCCAGTATTCTACAGTTATTTTTCTCATAAATTTAATATTGCAAAAGTGTGACTATTTCTACAGTTTGCTCTGTTCTGTTAGTTGATATTCAGTCCAGTACTACAGTATTTCAGTTGCCATAGCTTTTATATAGGTTTTGATATTCAGCAAAATAATCATCCAGCTTTGTTCTTCAAAAGTACCTTGGTTCATTTTAACTCTTTCTGTTTCTAAGAAAATTTTAGAATTAATATTTCAGTTTCAACTGAAGAGGAGAAATTTGTGTGAGGAATACATTAAATTTGTAAACTACTTAGAAAAATCATCTAGAATATAGATTATATAATTTGGAAACTTCTAACTCATGTACTTGCTATATACTATATAGGAATTATTACTACATATTATTATTTCATTTTTATGGAAAACTTGAAGAAAAATGACATTAATAACTGAAATGCTTATCTTTATTATTATTGTTGGTTTTCTCTGATTTGGGAAAACTGGATCTACCATCACTCCTATTCATCCCCCTCCTATAGTTTAAAAACAATTGCCACATTTATAGCTCTTCTAAAAGGTGCCTCATAATTTATACAGTATACAAGTAGTATCTGCGCTAATTTATCATTTTTGGACAACCTCTGTAATCTCACAATAAGGGAGACACACTGGCTAGCTCTGTCTCATGCGTACATGGCAGGCATCGTATTAACTCCTTTACCTTTACCAACATGCTGTGTATTATGTTCCTGCCCCTTTTACGGAGGCTAAAACTGGGGCACATGAAGGTTGGCAAGGCTGCAGGTCTATAACTAGAGCGAATACTGGCTCCACTGCTGGTGCTATGACTTCTGAGAGATAAACTACCCCATCAGCAGCAAGGGAACAGCCCCTCGGGCTGATGCTGAAGGGTGGAGTGAGGTTGCACAGGCCTTTTTGATGCACCATAGCTATGAAGTGTAAAGTAATAAACGTACCAAAGGAGATCCAATATAATTTTGATAACAGTAATTTCTCAGTACTGCCACTCATCAGATCTTTGTTTAGATTCTGATTCTGCATTCAGTTTATAAGAAACTAAAAATACTTCCCCAACAATGTTAAAACATTTTGATGGTGGAATATCTTTAGAACATTAATCCTTAGTTGTAAGTAAATTCACCTTTGGAGGGCAATTCACAAAGATAAGATGATGTAGTGTTGGGTAAACCATAGTCTTCTATTAAAGCATCTAAATATGGTAGTAACTAAGGAGGTCACTGGCAGATGTGCTGTTTGGAAAACTACTGATTTGGGGAGCAAAATGATGCTGTCAAAGACATCTCTACTGTTCAGACATGGACATCTGATAACATCCTGTGGTCTCTCTAAGCAAGAATAGCCTCAGAACAAAAACGGAAACAAAATAGTCCCCTCCTTTCCTAAGTGGAGCATTCTCTTGGCTACCATCCCACAAATATGCTTCTTTGAAACAAAACCAAAAATGTGCTTAAAGACAGACCTAAAACTAAGATCCTCTTCAAAGGAATCTGCTTCAAAGCCATTTTTGGGAAATGGCACGTCCACAGCCTCTCATAGAACACTGTGGTCGTCATTCAATAGACTTTAAAATGCAGACTTCAGGACTTGGCATTCATCGTTAAAAAAAATAAACAAAAACAAAAAAACAAAAACAAAACAAAAAAAAAACAAAAAAAAAAACGAGTTAGGTACTTGAGAAGGGAATATTTCAGATCCTTTTCAAACTTATCCAGGAACATTGCATTTATTATTTTGATTTTATTTTTCACTTGTTTAAATGAGCAATAGTTGAATGAAAACACTTAAAATTTAGTAAGCAGTCAAATGGTTCAAAACCATTGATAAACTCATCCTGAAATCTGTAATTTTAAGATGTGTTTGTAAACCTGCCATCAGGTAGGTATGATCTAAGATTGCAAAGGTGTTTATGATTCTGCTGTCTCGAGGCCATATGATAGAGCTCGAACTGTAAGGAAGAGTGGAGAGACTCAGATAATTTCATGTGAACCCAGGATGTGTCAAAGGATATTGATCAGATGAATAGCCTGAGAGTAAATCTCAAAGATGGGAAATATGCAGCATTTCCTACTTCCAAATAAAAAGGTGATACCAACTAAGTACTGTTGATACAATTTTTGAAAATAGAAGAATACTGCAATTTGTTTTTAAAAGGTGTGATTCTTAAAGCCACCGTGGTTGTCTGTACAAAACTTTCCTAAGATAAAGCCACTAAACATTCTAGCATGGAAATGAAAGGGACTCATGAGCCCCAACCCCTAACAGACTCTGTTGACAGTTAACAGCTTCCGGGGGACAGAAAGCATCAAGAGTGTGTAACTCCACACCTGCATTGCATCCTTACTGTTTACCATGCTTCCCATTCTCCAGAAAAATAGAAGCACAGACTTCACAGTTTCATTGGGTTTTATTCTAGATTCCCAAAGTAGTTCATATCCTTGCAAATCTTCTTACTCCGAGTTTTGCTTGTAGTTATGTACTCATTTATGTTGTTATATGAATATTAATTTTTCATTATTTTTCCTGAGAATAATATTTAAAATGTCACAGTGAATGTTAACCTCAGATCTTTCAGACAATGGAGTATGCATTTTTTTTTCAGTTTAGAATTATTGACCATTGTAAAATGTTTAAACAACTTGGAATATTAGCACAGTAGCTTAGAGACCCTGCTGCCCCGTTCATTCACTAACATTTTGTATTGTCTAATTGTTAATGTTTGCCATGTTACTACTGCTATTGACAGAATCTGCCATGGGTTTGTGTGAGAGAGAGAGAGTGTAGGCACTCATAATGTACAAGCTCATGTGGGGATGGGAGGACAATTTGCAAGAATCAGTTTTCTTCCCCTTCCATGCAAGTTCCAAGGTCAAACTCAAGTAGACAGGCTTAGTAGTAGGTGCCTACCCTCTGCTGAGCTGTTCTTCCAGTCACAAGCATGTGTGAGCCAAGTTATCTTAATGTTTTATCTGTAGTTCTATGAACACACAATTCTTTTGATTATTGAGAATTCTCTGTAGAAAACTGCATTCTCACGATTCTTTTACGAGCATTTATATAATTGTCTGCCATTGCTTTTAGATGATTGGTAAGAGTTTATTATTAATTAAATCTATTATAATTAATATCAAATACATACTAATTTAATTAAGACTTGATTTACTAATAATACCAGTAAAATCAGTACTATTTTACATGTGAATACACTGTCAGATATGTGTCTTATAATAATGTCTATACAGTGGTTTCCATTTGTCTCTTTAATAACTTTTGATAAGGTATCGCATCATTTGTCTTTTAAAGTTAATACTTTCCACATTCAATTTAAGCAAAACCTTTCTTTAGATCAAGAGTATAAAGCCATACTATCTTCTATATTGTCTCGGGGTTCATTTTTTTTTCCTAAATATGAACTGTGAAAATTTCCTTAAATTTCTCCCTCAAAAAGAATAAACCAGTTCTGTATAATATTAAAATGTGTATAAGCATTTAATTTTCCCTCACCCACAGAAACTTAATTCAAACTGTATATTATTATTATCTTTTCTTTTAACATTGTGGTAAGTGGAACATAGCTTCTTGTTATTGTAACTATAAGATATTCTAAATGTAAAATGGTGAAGTATTGTGTTTTCTATTGCTTTTAAAATTAAGATTATAATATAATTCAATATTTCTCCTTTCCCTTTCCTCCCTTTGAGTCCTCTCTCACACTCCTTGTTGCTCCTTCACAGCAAGGAGCTTTGCAATGATGTTCTCCATACATTTCAAATGCACTGTGATGGTTTTCACACCTTGTCACTTCCCTGTCTCCACTTACCCTTCTGCTGACCCCTTACTCTTTCTAAAATGTATTACTTCTACATTACTGCATTTGATGTTTTTTTTTTCCTAATTTTAAGCTAGAACATCATGTAGAAGGAAAACTGTAACATTTATCTCCATAGGTGTGTCGTTTTTTCCCAATCTGCTTTTATACCATTTTGATTACATGCAAGTATTAAGGTCAGTTCTAGATTGAGGGAACTAGCAATACAATAGATTCAAATACTCAAGGAACACGCAAGACAATAACCACAGATAGTCAAAGAACAAGCAAGGCAATGTGTGATTTAACAGAATGGTCTCCATCCATTTTCCAAACATAACACATGACCTAGTCCTGCTTTGTGACTAAAACTGTTGTCCATACATTTTTTTTTTTAAATCTTTTCATCCATTGATGGGAACCTAGGCTGAGTCCATAGCTTGGCTATTGTGAACACCCCTGCAGTAAATGTGCATCTGGAATCACCTCTATTGTTTGCTGAAATAGAGTCCTTGGGGCACTAACTGAGGAGTAGTGTACCTGCGCCATTTGGCTGAACAGCTTTCAACTTTTGAGAAACCTCCTTTTCCACAGCACTTGCACCAGCACGCACTGTCAACAACACTGGATAAGAGTTCCTTTCCCACCACTTCTTTACCAGCTTTTCAGGTCTTATTGTTTCCCTGATGAACTATGCCCTTATGAATGTGGCAATAAGGAATCTCCATTTAGATTTGACTTGAATTGCACTGATGGACAACTTTTACAGCCCTTGTTACTCGTTTATCCTTCCATTGAAAAATGCCAAGTTGTGCTTGCAGACAGAAACCTAGCACGGCAGTCCTCTGAGGGGCTCTACCAACAGCTGACCGAGATGGATGCTGATACTTACAGCCAAACATTGGACAAAAGTCAGGAACCCCTATAAAAAAAAGTTAGGGGAAGGACTGAAGGAGCTAAGGGGATTGCAACCCCGTCGGAAGAACAGTATCAACTAACTCCCTCAGAACTCCCAGAGGCTAAACCTCCAACTAAAAAGCATGAATGAGCTGGTCCGTGATGGCACATATGTAGCAGAGGACTGCCTCGTCTGGCCTCAGTGGAAAAGGATACACTTAATCCTGTAGACATGTGATGCCCCAGAGAAAGGGAATAGTAGCGGGTGAAGTGGGAGTGGGTAAGTGGGGAGGCACCGGCTCATAAGCAAAGAGGGGAGGGGGTAAAGAACTCATGGAGGGGGACCAGGAAGGGAGCAACATTTGGAATGTAAATAAATAAAATAAAAAATTGAGATTATTGTACCATTAACTTGGATTATTCTTTTGATGGAGAGTTTAATGTCTAGTAAAGATTTCTGTCTCAGTCTATAGGTTGTCACTTCACTCAGGTGGTTTTCTTTGCTGTGCAAAAGCATTTTAGTTCCATGCCATCCCAACTCTTCTGATTCCCGAAAACATTGGAGTCCTATTCAGAAAATCATCACCTGCATCTATTGATACATTTTTCTTCATATTTTCCTCTAGTAGTTTCAAAACATTGGGTCTTTTACTGAGGATTTGGGGTCTTTTTCTGATTCTGTATGAATTTTAGAATTTTTTCCTTGAAAAATATAATTGAAATTTTTTGATGACCAGTGCATTAATTTAGTAGTATGTTCTCAGCACTTTGTCCCTCTGTCTTTGTATCACTCTCAGTTGTCCCTCCCTCCTCTCAAATTTCTATACTGTTCCCTTTGCCATACTAATTATCTTCTTTGATTACTATTGTATTATGTTTAACATAACACACATACATGTATTATGATATATATATAGATAGATAGATAGATATAGATATAGATATAGATATAGATATAGATATAGATATAGATATAGATATGATATAGATATAGATATAGATATAGATATAGATATAGATATAGATATAGATATAGATATAGATATAGATATAGATATAGATATATCCTACCATCTGAGTCAGGGTTTCTATTCCTGTACAAACATCATGACCAAGAAGCAAGTTGGGGAGGAAAGGGTTTATTCAGCTTACACTTCCACATTGCTGTTGATCTCCAAAGGAAGTCAGGACTGTAACTCAAGCAGATCAGGAAGCAGGAGCTGATGCATGGGCCATGGAGGGATGTTACTTACTGGCTTGCTCAGCTTACTTTCTTATAGAACCCAAGCCTACCAACCCAGAGATAGTACCACCCACAATGGGCCCTCCCACCTTGATCACTAATTGAAAAAATGCCTACAGCTGGATCTCATGGAGGCATTTCCTCAACTAAAGCTTCTTTCTCTGTGATAACCCCATCTTGTGTCAAGTTGACACAAAAACAGCCAGTATGCCTATTGAGTCCATTTAGTATACATACATATGCAAACACACACACACACAAACACACACACACACACACACACACACACACACACACACACATACACACACACTCGAGTCCATTGATTATTATTCAAAAAGAAATGTACATGTGTTCAGGACTGACCACCACTTGAAGGTAGATATCTTGAGTGGAAACGCATTCTTGGAGGAAACTAATTCTCCCCCTTTGTTAATGACCCACACCTCTTCATCTATTTATTGGGCCCTGCGACATTTTCCTTGACTGTTTTTGCATATACTGATCTTATTCAGGCAACTACATTGTTGAGAGTTTATGGGTATATTTTTCCTGTCGTGCCTAGAAGACACTTTCTAGCAAACGGGCATCATGGACTTCTGGCTCTTAAAATCTTTCTGACCCCTCTACCATGATTTCACCTGAGCTTTACATGAAGAAGTTACATTGCAGATTATCAGCTGAGGTTAGGTACCTCATCCTCACTTACTCTGCATTTTGACAATTTATAGACCTCTATAGTTTCTATACAATTTGAAAAAATAAAGAAGGTTGATTAGGGGTGAGAGCCACACTTATTTGTTTGTATCAGGATGAACATTTAAAATACAGTCAGAAGTTCCATTTGGTTTAGAAAAAACTGGCACTGGTAGGTTCTTCACTGGATCCACAGCATCTCTTGATATCTCCAGCAACTGGCAGCTGACTACATTTACAGTATCAAGCATGCATTTCCTCTAATTGTGTGGACCTTAAGACAGCTGTTGGTACACAAAAGGGCCACTGTTGCAACACTAGTGACATCTTGTCAGTCCAGTTATTGTTATAATTCATAGGCTTTACAACTGAGTGACAGCCCTCAAGAAAGAGGCTTGCAAGTCACTTCCAGCTTTGTTCTTCCGAGTCCTATGTCCAAATTATGTGGTGCCTTAAGCAAGTGGGTCTTAATTTCACATTCTATGTGGCAACCAAGGGCAATATCAATAGTGCATACTGTTTTGGGCTATTCTTCTATTGCTCCAGTTCACAACCCAAGGGAGGGTTCCTACACTTGGCACTCGGGTTTTTGTTAAATAGTGCCAGGCTCTTAAGGGAAATATCGTCACCCTATGTGACATAACTTCAATAACACCCCACAACACACATCTACAAACAAATGTATAGTTTATAACCTTATAAAATAATACATCCTGTGACTTTTTAAAAAATTCTTGATGTTGTGTATTTCCCTTTCCTTCCTCTCTTGTTTTACTCTCCTTCTCTCATCCCCAGTTAAAATCAACTGATTTTTCTCATTAAAAGCTTTGTAGCACTTGTTTTTTTCTATCTTCATGTCTAAACTACACACCACCCATCCTTTCCTGGCTTCATCCCATACTTCAGATTAATATAGATATTCATGACTATATAAATTTTTCTTAGAACTCATTTATTAGTTTCTGCCAAGAATCACCATGCAATTCTGATAAAAAAAAAAAAAATCTTTAGAAAGCAGGTTAACTTTTTCTTTAGAAAGCTTTACTGCAACCGTTAGCAGTCTTTCTTGGTTCTGGACTTTGGAAATTTAAGTACAGTGTAATGTGAAAGATGTTTTTCTGGTTGTATCTATTTGGCATTCTAAATGCTTCCTATACTTTTCTGCTCTTATTTTTGCATAGATTTAAGGAATGTTCTCTAATAACTTCGTTGATAGATTTTTTTTTCTCTGCCTTTAGTGTGTTTCCTAGCCTCTTCAGCCCTGGGAGTCTCGTATTTAGTCTCCTCTTTGTGTCCCAGAATTCCTGAGAGCTGTGGTTGTTATTATTGTTTTCTTTTTCTTCATTGCTACTTAATTGTAATAATTCCTCAGTATGTCTATGTCCTATGATAACTTTCTTCTGTCTGATCCCATTCATGGTGATAATTCCCACTGGCTTAATTTGTGACATTTGCTTTGTTGTTTTGTTTTCAGAATCTCTGTTTGCTACGTTTATTCCACAAGCCTTTATTTCTTTACTTTATTTATCTGTTTATCTAAAACTCCCTTAAGATTATTCATAATTTTTAAAAGTAGGCCTGCAAATTCTTTGTTCCATATTTCAACCATTTCCTTTTCTTTGAGGCTAGTTATTGATGCATTATGAACAGATTTTTGAATCTTTGTCTTTGGTGGTATTTTTCCATGCTTATTAGAGGGGTA
Source organism: Rhabdomys pumilio (assembly GCA_030674055.1). Taxonomy (NCBI): domain Eukaryota; kingdom Metazoa; phylum Chordata; class Mammalia; order Rodentia; family Muridae; genus Rhabdomys; species Rhabdomys pumilio. The sequence goes on along the minus strand of JANHMN010000002.1, from coordinate 178,527,647 downwards.
TTTGGGAAATTCATCTTCTCCTTAAGTTCTCTCAGTTGATTTTAATAGAAGATACATAATCAGGTTTTCTTTGCTTAGTTTTTCCATGATCTGTGTTGCCCGATCCTATTTCATCTAACCCACATCCACCTTAGTTTTAAGAACTATCTCTTTTTTGTAGCATATACTTGTACTTTCAATCCAGTTTTAATGCCATTTACCTTCAAATTGAAGTAATTACTTTTAATTTAATTGCTGATATGTTTATGATAGAAGTTCACTGAGACAGATAGGCTTTTCGGTCTTGGTAACTGCTTTGGTGTCCTAATAAAACTGTGTGGTGATTTTTTTAATTTATTTTTATTTATTTTTATATATTGCAACAAGGTCCAAGGATGATCTTAACTTCTGATTCTCTGCCTTTTCGTTTTGTTTATCATCATCCCAATATTCATTTTTGTTAGCCCATTCCCCCAGAGCACATGATAGTTTTGTATAGTCAATAAATATATATATTTGTAAGTAATTTTACTCTTTTATTTCCATTTCACTTCTTCCTGGTTTTGTTTTCAAAGAACATTCTTTAAAATCCCTGTTTTCTTTTTGAGAAATGCAGGGAAGGATTCACTCACTTCCTTTTCCTTTGAAAATATTTTTTCTTTGGAGAGTGTTTTTGCTGAGTATAAAATTATAGAAGACAGTTTTTATTCAACATTTCAAAATATTAAAATATCATTGCATTGTATTTTAATATTTCTATTGTGAACTCAACAGAAATTTCTATTGCATACCTTTAAAGTTATGCATTTTTGCCCTTCAAGTATTTTTGATCCCCCTCATCTTTTCATTTGAACAGTATTACTGTAATAGACTCAGGCAAGTTTTCTTTCTTGTGACTCTCTACTGTGGGAAACTTTTCAATTTTTTTCTTCAGTTGCTTCTCTCCCATGTTTTTTCTCCTGGACTTCCTGGGATGGAGGTGCAATTTAGGAATATCTCTGGAGGAGTCTGATGTTATACCTAAAACTTCTTGTGGGCTTTTATATATTTTATTCACCGGATCTTATCACAAATATTTTCTGGTGTTGCTTTCAAGTTAGTAACTCTCACGCACCATCCAGGGCCTCTGTAGCTGCCTGTCGGACTCCTGCTTTCCGCTCTTATAGTTTCACTGCTCCAGCATTGCTACCTCATATTTGTTTTTATAAATCCTTGCTTTTTAGAATTTATAAATTCAATATATCACCTATTTTAAACATATTAATCATAGCTATTTGAGGGACTAAGATAATTTTTTAAATTAGCAATGTATGCTTTTGTTTCCTGTCCTGTTTTGTATCATAACTTTTATTAATTTGTTAAAATAATGCCAAATGTTGTATTTGTTAACCTGTTGCGATGCTGTATAATGTGGCTGGTCTTGGTGTCTCTGCTTGGCCCATGAGTATTGTAAAGTTACCCAGTTATCCTCCAGGCAATCCTGAGACTCAACTAAAGAATTGGGAATGATCAAATGACTTTATTAAGTCAAAATTTCTCATATATGGACACCTGAATTCTCAATTGAAATTATGGGCTGTAGGGGGTCAGAATTCCTTCCCCTCGGGTGCTTCTACTGTAGCTCTTGTTCCTTAAGACCATGAGACTGCAGGATTCTGCTCATTCCTTCATTGGCTCTCTGCCTAGCTTCTTACTCTCTATGTTAACCACTTAAGTAACTCATCAAGTAAATTCTTATTAGTCACTTAGAGAGCCAAGCTTTGTTGGTTTTTTTATACCCTTAACCAACTTTTATGTTTTGTGTCATTGGTTATTCCCATTTGGAATAGCCAAAAGATTAAAAAGTTAAATGTTGGAAAAGATTTAAGACATCATCTCTGTTGGCTCCCCTCCCACACAGTGCAGAAATGCTTCCTGCAGCATCCTTGGCATATGCTCATCCGGTCTCAATTTGGATATCTTCAGCAAAGGAGCTCATCAGTTCCTGAAACAATCCATTCTGTTGGACAACTCTATTTTAAAAATCCTTATGTTGAGCTAAAATATGCCTTTTTGTAACTTATACTCATTTACTCATTGTTTCAAGTTTTCCTTCTGGAATTAGTCAAAACACGAGAGCATTTTAGATAGCTGTGTTTAAAGCAGATCTAAATGGCATTCTGTGTGTGTGTCCTGCTATTTTATTGCTTTCTTGTTTCAACTCATTGAATGTAAATTACTGAACTTGGACTAATAATTACAAGGACATTTGGTAGTGTTTACAATACTCCCTTTGTAATATACAAATTCCTCTTGTATTTTAAAGATAAAAAAGTTTGTGTAGTTAATTTGAGGTTAATACACAATGTGTATGTATTCACATATCCACATTTACATATACATTTCAATGTCTTTTAAGATTGGTCCTCATATCTCATGCTATCGAGAGACTTATGAGCTTCATGCCTTAATTTTCCTACTGTTGGAAGTGAAGGTATGTACACCATCCTCAGCTTGAATTTAATCATTTTTATAGAAAAAAGAAGGAAGTCTACCATATGTTTTCAAGGATGATATTCCGTAACTACTTGTGGATATGTAAAGAAAATGAATCACTTGCCAAGATTCACAAAAAGCCCACAGAGTGCATGTATATCACTATTTAATCTTAGTTATTATTGGCTGCCTTTAAAGAATGCTGTTAATTATTAATAACAATAATCACATAGCCCTGAATCTTTATTGAGTACTATATGTGATTCATTTAACTAGCCTTTACTTTAGACTAAAATTTTGCTCAGCGAGAACTCGCCTCCTATTTAACAGTGACATCGACAGTTGAGGGTAGTGTTGTAAGGAGTTATAATGAGACAATACATGTAAATAGGAATTATCCTAGCAGACCTGGACTTAGAGTCAGCGTTTTGTGTGAAGGTATGCTATACGTGTGTAGTTGCAGGAGGGAGCAGGAAGAGGATATGGGGTACTCCAGAGCTGGAGTTACAAAAGGTAGTGATCCTCGAAAAATGGGTGCTGGGAACCCTAGCCAATTCTTCAATCTATACAGTCACTCTCTGGGACTATAATTTGATTAATGAATAATTCATAATTAAAGTTAATAATCAAAAGATGATCTCTACTGGCTGATGATCCATAAATACACATACTAATAGATGACAAATTGCTTCAAATAACCCTGAACAGCATACTTTATCATACACCAGCCTTCTTACTATTTGACTTTGTACTTCCATCCTGCACCCTTTGCATATTTGTGTACAACGTACTTTTGTATGTAAAATTTGTACTTTTCTTCATAAACTATCAAGAGTGGATGGAAAAGACATTTATCTTGTTCTACCTTCTCTCAGCTGAAATGGAGACTAGTCTGAATTGGTGACACCCAGGGGCCTACCTCAGGCAGGCCTTGCACTTAAGCTATGAGCAACACAAGAGCTGAGGAGTCAAAGTCCCTTCAGTAATTTCTCTCCAACATGCAAAGCCAAGATAAAGAACAGAATAGGGAATACCCAGCCTTCAGTTACTTCACAAAATGTCATATTTCTGAAACAGACAGTACAGTCCCAAGGGATTGCTCGTTCTTACTCCAAGCAGCATCCTCACACTTGGATATCCAGTGAGTGAGCTGGTGCTGATGCCTGCTTTTCAATCTGATTAGCTTGAGTTTCATGGTACCCTAGTTGTACCATAGACCTCCTCCAATCATCCAAACATATGACTGGAGTTGAGTCTTTGGGCAGAAACTATTGTGACAACAGAAAAAAAATTTCTCCTTAAGCTTCAGAATCATGATTGCAAATGTTGGCACAGGAGTAGTACTGCTGACAGTTGAGGCCACACAGTGACCTCTAAGTTTACAAAGATTCCCATAGCCAGAGCAATAAATGACTGAGTCATCTGGCTAATAAGTCTACAGGAAATTTTCAGAAGCCTGCCAGTTGGGTTAATGATCAAGAAAATATTGTCTCTTCCCCTTAAATAAGATCTTTTAACCAAACCTTGGCACAAATCATTGCTGCTAAAGTATCTGACCTTAGTGGGTGATTAAATACTGACTGCAATATTCCACGCCTTCAAAGTACACTAAAGCAAAAAAAAATCAAGCAAATTTTAGGGAAATAGTATGTGGTTCTTTTTTGTTAGTGGAAGAGGAAAATAGAGTACAAATATTTGGGTTTTTTGTTATATATTCTTTTTTATTTAAGAAAAGAATGTCTTGGGAGACAGACAGAACTTTATGAATTAGAAGCCAGCCTGGTATACATAGTGACTTCCAGGAAAACCAGAGATACCTAGAGAAATCCTGTCAAAAATGCAAAAACAACAACAACCAAAACCAAAGGAAGGAAGGATGGAAAGAAGAAAGGAAGGAAGGAAGGAAGGAAGGAAGGGAGGGAGGGAGGGAGGGAGGGAGGGAGGGAGGAAGTTTAAGCACTTTGGCATTGATCCTGTCCCTTAGAAGACAAGGTTCACAATTGTCTCAACTCTCCTTAATGGATTGATTACCACAGGGTAATCTTATCCTGTGCTGTCTTTCACCTTCCGTGTATTCTGCCTGCATTCTTACTACATCTCAGTTATCTTTCTTGCCTCCTGTCTGTGCTCTTTCTAAAGTTTCATCCTCTACTCTCTTTCATCTATTAAGCATTGTCAAGAACAACCCATGCACATCACATTCATGTATGCACATGCGTGTGCACACATGTATTCTGTGATGAGTTGAATTTTTTTATTCTTCATTATTTTACACCATGATGCCATTTTCTCTGTCCTCCACCAACCCACCCTCTCTATACCATTTTTTTTGTAACCAAAAGATAACTGTCAAACAGTAATCATGACACCCTAATTAAGTTTTCTGATCTAGAATGAAATGAGTCTCACATGACTAGCTGCTCAGCTCTCACACCCATCTCAGGCCCCAAAAAGCTGTCAGAAGGCCAGACTACAATCAGATTTCAGTTCTCCGTTAATAGTTTCCTTGTACACCTCCATCTACAGTGAGTACTGAGGAACTCGTGTACATAACTTCAGTTCATAAACCATTTCCAAGTGCAGCTGGAATGCTTAACATTTGATTGTTACATAAATAAGTGTTTGAGAACAAGTGTGAACTGGGCAGAGTTAGTACCAGATGCTCCTCCGCTAAAATATTTTCAATGTCCGTTTCACCCTCAGTATTCTACGGTGGAGGCTCTTTTTTTTTTTCTTTTTTTTTAAATTTTTTATTGGATATTTTATTTACATTTCCAGATGATCCTGGTGGAGGCTCTTAATCTGCTTTTAGATAATTGGGTATGAACTCCATCTCTGATGTCCATAACCTCATTGTTTTATTTATAGTAGTTATTATATTTAGTGTCCAGTAGTATAAATAACATGGGCCCTGATACATTTTCTCACACATATCTTCTTAAAACACAGATATTTCAAGTCCTCCACATTTGTAGCATAAGAGGAAAGAATTTTGGGGGGGCATAAGTATATACTCTGCTGTGGAAAGGCATTGATTTTCTAAATTATAGTTAATCTAAGTACTTTTATGCCTCTTTACCAAGCAGACAAAATTTTTTTGTCTAGAACACAAACTTCATAGCTTCCTCAGATCCAGGACTTTCCATAGCTAGCCATATCTGTTTTATTTGTAAGATTGTTTATTTTGCTTCTGGGATTTTCAAATAACATATATTTATGTATGTTAAATACCTTAAATATAAAACAGTTAATCATGCATAATACATATGTATAGTAAACATATATACACATAAATAAACTTATACATATATGGTAAACATGCATACATACATTATTAAATATATTATTAAAATCACATGTATATAATATAAACATATGTATATTTAAACAATGCTTATATGCATATAAACATTTGTATACATGCATGTTTAATTGTTTTACATGTATTTGCTTTGGATGTTTATTTGGTTAGGGGAACACACACAGCATGGCACGTATTTGGTTAGAGGACAACTAGCAGGAGCCAGTTCTCTCCTTCCACCATGTAGATTTTAGGGGCAATTCAGATCATCAGACTTGACAACAAGCAGATTTGCCAGCTGATCCCTCTTGACTCTGATTTGTAAAGAACATATTTAGATTTTAGAGTGAGAAAATCTATTAGCTGATGCACAGATCACTTATTTTTATTTTTTATTTTTATTTTTTATTTTTCTGAAAAACTATAGAAGCATTTAATGTCCTAAAGTAGTTTTTCTTCATAGTTTTACTTTACAATAATCTCAACAAACTACACAAAACATATGGAATGTGTACATTTCTGCATTTTGCTCACATTCAGTGTATTGATATATGTCTCAATTGCTTTATCATATGGATTCTTGTCACTCATTGCATATAGATATGGTCATAGCAAATGAAATATATATATATACACACACAGATACACCTACACCTACACCTACACCTACACCTACACCTACACCTACACATACACATACACATACACATACACATACACATACACATACACATACACATACACACATATACATATATGCCAGCCCAGGCTCCTTAGATTTTTGAAAATTAGCAAATTAGTCCTATGCCCTTAAGAGTCGACTTCCTAGAATAAGAATATTGTCTGACATAGAAGTAAACTTATGCATGACACTTTTTAAAATTTTCCTCTGCATTCTAATTTAGTGTGTTGACCAAATGGTACCTTTTATGCCATTATTTTCTTCTAATATAGGACTCATCTTAGGATCACATTTTACATAATCTCTTTGGCTCTATGAAACTATTCCTTGTCTTTTATAACACTAAGATTTTTCAAAATTTTAATTCCATTCTTAATAACAAAAATCTTTTGTTTGTTCATATGATGTTTCCTAATGGGTAGGCTGTGGCTATGTATATTGCTCTGAATACTGAGTAAGTGCAATCATGGTCTTCACAATGTCACATGTGACGGGATCCTACATTCACCCGTCCTCAATACTAATTTTAATCCAAAACCTTAGATTGTTACTTAATTTCTCTACCACGTGGTTATAAATATTAAAATAATCTGTAAGGAAAACATAATGTGAATATAATATACTAAAGAAATACATTGCAACATACCTGACCTAGGCTTTCCAATGCCTTTCTATATCATGGCCCTCCACCCTATCCTTTTCTAGTCTAGCCTTGCACTGCATCTGCCCATTTCTCACTCCCTAACCTTTCCTAGTCTGAGTCTTGATTTAGCAGCAAAGATGACAGACAAATTGTGTATGTTCTCTGCAGGAGAGACAGGTCTCGAAAAACCGCACTGACTCTGGAGGTTTCTGAGAGGATAAACTTATTTGGAGGGAAAGTCCGAAACTGTTCAAGAATGAGAACAGAGGTTAAATTCTGATAGTCATAGATTTTTGATGAAGCTCCCACAGGCTGAAAGCCCCTCTAGCAAACTGAAAAACGTGGTACAAGTGTGTTAAAGCAAGAAGTTCATTAAAAAGCCCTGAGATGAAAGAGGCCTGCCTTTGTGTGAAAACATCATCATAGTAGAAGCAACTCTATGAACTTCTAGGAGTTTGAGTGACGGGACAGATTGGCTAAGCAGTATGACCTCAGGAGAGGTGTAGCACGGTTCAGGTAAGGAATATTGCATAGCAATTTAATATCCCATTGACACAGATGTTGAAAATTTGGTCCCAAGGAGGTGCTCTGGAGAGATGGTCAAATATTTAAAAGTGGGGCTCAGTGGTAGGATCAGTAGATAAGAACATGGTTGCTTCTTTCTTTTTCTTCCTGACCAGGAACTGAATAATCTCACACTGCCAAGTGCCTGCCAACATCATGACCCAGCCCTACTACCTACTGTGGCCAAAGTAAACCTTTCCCTTTTTGTAAGTTGATTATAAGATACCTTTTGGGGTTACAGGGAATATCTCAATTCATGTAGGAAAGAGCAGCAGATAAAAGAAATGGTTGCAGAAAGAAAGTGATTTCTGGTCTCTTGCTTTAGGCTCACAGCTAAGATGCATGGCATAATTCTGGAAGAGGAGAGCCAATTAAATTCACTGTTGAATTGTTTTCCATGATAAGGTGGATGTTTTATTTATATGCAATATTATAAAATTATTTTAGCAACATACTGTATTATAGACTTCAAGCTCACCTTCAAGATACAGAGGGGAAAATTTTTTATGAAGTTAGCAAGAGTAGTCTAATTAGCATTCTTATAGAATGAGCTGTAGATTTACTGGAGACTTACTGAAGAGAAAAATACCAGAGCCCCAGACTAGCACATCAATCTTTTGAGGCTGCCTGACACTCTTGAAGAGGATATCCTGGCGCAGCAAGCATATTGCTGTCTTAAGGCTGTGGCCCTGGGTCAGAGCATAGTAAGAACAAAAGATGAGCAGTCTTGAGAGGAACCAGCTGGCTAAGGTGATTCAGAGTGCACAGATGTTAAAGGCTGACTGTTCCAACAACATCATTACTGAACACACGAATAAAGAACGATTAAAACATTGTAAGACTTAATTTACTGTGTTGATCCTTCAAATATGGCTATTTGTGAATTCCTCTTTCTTTCATGCTAATTTTTAACTTTCCATTTTTATTTTAATATCATTTTGTAAATTTTTTTTTTTTTTGGAAAATGGCTGTTAAAAACTAACTGAACATTCTATAAAAGTTGAAAATTAAACCACAGCTTATCTTTATAAAAAATGTATGTAGAAATGTGTTAATGTTAAGTCCTGTAGATATCTCTCTCTCCTCCCCTCTGTGTCTCTGTCTCTCTCTCTCTCTGACTCTCTCTGTCTCTCTCTCTCTCTCTCTCTCGTTTGTGTGTGTGTGTGTGTGTGTGTGTGTGTGTGTGTGTGTGTGTGTGTGTGT
>JANHMN010000002.1:178515815-178517171 GCA_030674055.1 Rhabdomys pumilio | reverse complement strand
CTCTCTCTCTCTCTCTCTCTCTCTCTCTCTCTCTCTCTCTCTCTCTGTGTGTGTGTGTGTGTGTGTGTGTGTGTTTCTTCATGAGATATGTAAGGGGTTTTTAGACGATTTTGCCAGGTAGATAATATGATAAATGTGTCATTTCTACCAATTAGTCAGATAGAGAAAATGTTTATATCGTTTATCCAAGACTGTAAACATGAGAAAACTAGATTTTTATTTCTAAATATTCACTTTTTTATATTTGTATTACGCTCAAGTAGTGACAATTTAAAGAGTTCTTAGACAGGGGAGCAGGAAATAGTTTACTCCACTTTCATCTTCAATAGTGTTTAGTGTTTACATATGACCTTGAATGTAAATTCTTAAAATTAAACAATTAACATCCAGTTTTGTTTTCTATTAGAACTTAATGAGACAACTGCCTCTCTTAAAAGGTGAATCTCCCCTATTCCTCAAAAAAGAAAAACCGTATTCAGTCAGGTGAAGTATCTCCTAGCTTTAATCCCAGCACCTCGCGAGGCTGAGGTGGAGGCTTGTGAGTCTCTTCAGACTGTGAGATAGTAAATGACTGTGTTTTATACAATTGTCCCTCCACCAAAGCAACCACCTAACGTCTCAGATGACCTAAAGAGTTATTTGCTATAATTTGGATGTGTTTTCTTTACCAATGATCCATCTATTTTCAGACCCTCAGTATAGCATTCTTGAATTTTCATCTCTAAAACCATTCTTACACAACCTTAAACATTTCAATGTGGTAGAAAAACAAAACAAGATATTACTGAACCCTTCTTACTTGGTTTTCTTACTTGAGAACCACCTGTTCTGTATAATGTATATGTTACCAATGCTGTTAGAAGATATTACTTTATCAGTGGGTTATTTCTGTTTTCAAAAACAAAATCTCTGGTTTAATGACAGTGGAAAAATGCACGAGATTTTAAGTCTGGAATCTGGCTCCCAGAACCATTTCTGTCCCCACTAGATACATTCTCAGTGTTTACAATAGTTGTTGGTAATTTTTTGACTTTGCAATGATACAAAAGCTAAGAACATTCCCTGAAAACCATGCTTCAGTTTTAAATTTTGATCTAGTCCAAGGTTATGGGTACATAGCATATAATATTTTTGTGCTCCTGGAAAGAATCTGTGAGCATGCTGTCTGGTATTCTTATGTGATGCTTGACAGCGACCTAAGAATACAGCTCCCAGTTACTTGTGTGGTTGTGAGGGACACCAGCCCTCTTCAGTTCATTGTGCTGCTCAATGTTCAGTAGGTGGACTGTATTAAAACCCATTTCTAGTCTATGATATTTTCATTGTAGCACAAATTTAGGAGGACTTAACTTCATC
>JANHMN010000002.1:178480815-178510815 GCA_030674055.1 Rhabdomys pumilio | reverse complement strand
CTGAAATAACTTCTTTCTTCACCTAAGCAGTTTTTGGTCAGAGTTGGGCTTTGTTTTTGTTGTTATTGTTAGTGTTGTGGTGGTGGTAGTGGTTGTGGTTGCTTTGTTGTTTGCTTGTTTGTTTTGTTACAGCAACAGAAAGGAAGCTGGGACACAGGAATTGTAGTGGGATCGGGCAAGCAGAAATTTGTAATCAAATTTTAACAATGGTATCTATCTGTGTAGTTGTTTTTCCTCTAGTGTTTTTCAGTGGCCAGAGGATCACATGTAGTTTTGAAGGCTCTGTGTCTAATGGGGACCTTTGTGTTACATTATAACATGTTATATATTATAACATGTTACATTATAACATGGCAAAGGCCATCATGGCAAAAGTGACCCTAAGCAAGAGTGCTAGAATTCATATCTCTCTCTCTCTCTCTCTCTCTCTCTCTCTCTCTCTCTCTCTCCACCTTTTATCCTTTTATCTCCTCCCTTTTATATAAAGGCATTGACACCACTACAAGGACTCCATTATTGTGATTTTATCCATCATCTCAAAATATTTATCAAGTCCCATTAACACAGCAATTCCTAGATTAAATTTCTAACATGTGAGCTTTGGAAGAAGCCATGCATAACTTGGCAGATGGACTATCTGCTCACACGTAGAAGCCATCAAGGACGCTGACAGGCTAAGTCACAAAAGCAGTGAAGCAGGATCTAAGTCATTCAGTGAATGATGGTGGGAGCACAGTGATCAGTACCTAACAATGTCAAGTGGGAAGTAAAGGCCGTCTGGTGGCAGCTGGAGTCGCTAAGAGGTTAGAATTTCTAAAGAAAGGGGCAAAATTGCCAGCTCCAGGTCCTAGGCTGTGAGAGCAGAGAAAGGAAAACAAAGCAAAGCAAAGCAAAGACTTCATAGGACTCGGGGAAAGATGCAGAACTGAAGCATGAGGTGGTCTCACAGTGAGCAAAAATGTTGAGGAAAACTATTGTGGCTATGGAAGTGAGATGTCACTGAGAAATTCTGATTTCTGCAGGGCCTGAGAAAAGGTCTGGGGAGGTCAGATCAAATGAGAATAAAGTAGGAGGCTGAGACCAGGACTAAAGGTAGAGCTGGTTAGTCCTGACTGGACAGGAGGGAGCTGTGGGCAGCTGGTTAGTCCTGACTGGACAGGAGGGAGTTGTGGGCAGCTGGTTAGTCCTGGCTGGACAGGAGGGAGCTGTGGGCAGCTGGGTTGTACTAGCTTTCTGCTCAATCTCGGTTCTGTTCTAATATACAAAGATGAGATGGTAGCATTTTAGGTGACAAAAATGACCTCAGTACTAAAGCTCTTTTGGAAATAGTCATTCAGTCCTGAGGTGGCTGTCAGTCATGTGGCTGGAGCAGTGAGAAGACGCAGTGTCACTGAGCTCTTGTAGGTCACCATGCCACAGGACCTTTGCATGCACCTCTCTATACTCTCTGTACAGGCTTCCCATTTTAGGAACACCCCCTAATTCCCTGACCTGGCTAACCAGGATCTGATTACATTTTGTCTTTCTGCTTTCCCCATTGCCACAGGTGCCAGTATGGCTCTGTCTCTGAGAAGGTTTTAGTGAGTTCGATTCCTTTACTACACAAGGCCCTGTGTGAACAGGATCATACCCACCTTTATCACCATTGTATCTGTAGCATAGTGTATGGTATAGATCAGGTACTCAGCAAGGATGAGTAATGTGGATTAAACTGCTCTTCAGACATCAACAATGGGAGGGCAGGGCCACAGAAGCAGAACACCAACAGGAGATACTATGAAGATGCAAGGAGGGCTTTGGCTCTATTCCAGTGTCCTTTGCATATGGCATGGTGATGTAGTCTATAAATGTTTGGGAGTTTCCATAGTAGCTATCCGGGGAAGAGTACTGTCATGGACCAAAGGTTGGACACACAGGCAAGACTCCTTTTGAACGTCTACAGTCCCAATCAACATGATCTAGTTGATCTTGGAAGGACAATACCTTGAAAGGAAAGAAGCTATTTGTGGAACTGGAAACTGTTTAAAGACTTGTACTAGTAACAATGATCTGTAAATCCAGGTGAAAGGGAACTGTGGGAGCAAGGAGCCTCTAGAGCAGTGGCTCTCAACCTTCCTGATGCTGCAAGCCTTTAGTACAGTTTCTCATGCTGTGGTGACCCCCAAGCATAAAGTTATTTTCATTGCTACCTCATAGCTGTAATGTTGCTACTGTTATGATCATAATGAGAATATCAGACATGTAGGACATCTGATATGCTACCCTGTGAAATATCATACATGTAGAACATCTGATACGCTACCCTGTGGAAGTGTGGCTTGGCTCTTAAGAAGGTCACCGTCTGCAGGGTGAGAGCCGCTGAGCTGCAGGTAAGAGGATACACAGATTCTTTAAAAGCTTAGTCATGACTAAGGAAATAAACAACATGTCACTCCTCAGGACATGTCTAGTAGGACAAGACCGAACTTAAGAAGAGGGGAAGACTGAATGAGAGGAGAAAAATATAGCAGAAGAAGAAAGTGGGACAGCAAATCTATATCCTGAAGCATAGAATAAAATTGCTATATTATGAGTTGATTCGGGAACTGGAGCGTGTTTCAGAATATGACTGCACTAAAAACCCAATGACAGCTTACTGGGAAATGCAGAGTCAGACACATGTGGAACGAACAGCTGGAAGGTTGAGTTGTGGGACTCTCACACCTGAGCAGGGCTTAGAACCTAGAAGTTGAAGTGCCAGAAAATTAGGGGTGATTTTGCTGTGCCCTTAATACTAAGTGAAACTAAGACCCAGTGAGACAATAACATAGAATTAAGTCATCTTGGTTTTAAAAACTCAAAGTTGACGAATGAGCACATGGGAAAAGTTCATTGAGCTTCTAAGTTCCTTTTGTACTTTCCTTTCCTACCCAAACACTCTGGGCATTTACTGTATATATTCGTTTTCTCTGTAAAGATTTGCTTCAGAGAAGTGCCTTTTCCCTTGTTTCTGGGTCATCATTCATAGCAAAGTAGGACAGTCACTGACTTTCATTTTTCTGTCACAAAGGAATTCAGTGACTCACCTCTAGCAACTGCATTAACTCCTCTAGGCCAAGAGGGCACCGGCCAGAGTTTCAGAGGAAGTAATTTACTAAATGGTGCCCTTGTGGGCAGAAAGACTTAGCACACATAAAAGAGAGAAGCCACAGATTCCACTTCTCTTCTTCTGAGTGTTGGAAACAATTAGGATTAATTATGTGTTTTTGTGTGCGAGTGATGATATGAATCTCAATGACATATATGAAAAAGAGATAGGCCTATTTTTAAGTGAAATAGTTCTGGTTTAGGTCCATTATAGCTGCACAATGCCATGATGAGATATGAAGAGATAACTAAATTATTCATATTATAATTTTATTTGTGTTCTATTCTTTATTTTTCCTGTAAAAATGTCCCTATTTGTTATTAAAACTAGCATGTTTTATAAAGAGATTTATGTTAATTACACAGAAAGATGCCTTAGTCAGAATTCTATAGCGGATTTTTAGAGTTTTGTAGTGTGTGCTCTCTGTGGTGTAGAATATTTCTTGCTAATGGTTCATACCGTCTATATATATAGATGATCTTTGAACTCTGTGTTCATTATTATGGTTATAGCTATACCCAAATGGCAGCATATTATTAAAATATGAGGTAATGATTGAAGAAATGAGATATAATTATGCCTGTGAAGGAAAACAAGCCTTCTAGGAGTAAGTTTTTAGAAGGCAAAATAATACCTTTAAAATGTTATGCTCAAATAAACACATTATGACAGATGAGAAATGCCAGGGTTTCAGACAAAGCGGGGGTGGGGCATGAATGCAGTATCAAAGGCCCTCTTCAAAATGTTGCTCACTGCAGAAATGTGCACTTTCTAGAACGGACAGCCTCCTGGGATTTCCTTCTGGCGCATTTGAATATTTTATTATCCAAATGAAGGAATACAAAAGTCATTTTTATTTTAGTTAGTCCCTAAACCTGATCTGACCCATGGATAGAGTCATAGCCAACCTCACAATAGGCCTGTTTCTGTGGCTTGCAGTCTAGAAGCCAGAGAAAATAACTACTTCCTGCTGCCTATTAACTCAGTACTGCTGCAACCTCAGCCCTAAACAGTGGGAGACACCAGGAGCTCAGAATGAGAGCCATGCCTAATCACAGCAGAACAGAAACCAACTTGAGGGCGGAGCCTGCACTGGAGGTGTTGCTGAGGGGCCAAGAGAAGATTGAGACACTGACGTTTCTACACAGAGCATAAGTCTCTGTCACTTAGGAGCAGATAAACAATATAATAGGCACATTACTAATATAAAATAGGTTACTAACAATCGCAAGTATCTGAGTGCATTTAGGTTGGCAACAATCGGAAAGGATATGTTTTAACATGATTTTTTTCCCTCAGTAATTGTAATCAAATAAATTACTCATGCAATCGTTTGGAATTATGTGAACATTTAGATTTTTGTATTGGCCAGGCTTATGCTAATACTTGAGGCTTGAGTTTATGAGCCACTTTAGCAGAGTAAAAAAGAGGCTTATGAAGAAGTGAGAAAGCTGATAATGAAAAGTGTATTAGAAAAAAGGAGTGGCAGTGGCCAAGGTCAGAGAGGTGGTGAACAAAGGACCTGAACACAGGCTGAAAGAGAAAAGTGCTTTTCACTGGGCAGGAAAACAAGATCTGAAAAATTCCTCAAAGCAAAGAAGGGGAAATGCACACATCATAGAAAGGTACTGTGACCCTAAATTTTTCATTAGGCTCTATGCACATACCATTTCATTCTTCACATCTGTGTAGTGTCACTCAGAAGTAGATGTGGTTGAACTACCTATCTTAAGCCCTAAGAGATCACAAGAGCATCTTGCATACTTGAAATGCTGGAAGTAAATCCTAGAAGAGTGTGTGCATGGAACAAGCAAGAACATTCAGAGTTTATGATTAAGTTTAAGGCATTTTTCTTTAAGTGAGTTTCTCCTTCCATCAAAAGATCTTATCCAAATAGCCTAGAAAATAAAACAGGAAAGGATGGCCATAGAAGAAAACATAGCTAGTCTCCAGCCATAAAGACAATGTAAGCATGTGATGTAGCATCACACTGTAGCATAAGCATTTATAGCATGGAGCTATCACACAGCCACACATTCTTTGTGAACATTTACATGAAGAACTAAATAATTTACCTGTTTCCTACATATTGTTGACAGCCGGGTTATAGGAATATAGAATTTTATTTAAAATTCCAATTGAATTGTGAATGCTTTCTTCTTGAAAGTAGCAACCTGGTGATTTTGTACACTAGCCTGCTTTCACGTCTTTAAGGGTTGGCTTGATTTATTCCTAATGGGTTGGGGGTCACAGCTAAATAACCTTCTTTGCTACGTGGCATTACCTTATATGGTAGACATTGTTTCTTTTATTTAAAAAATTAACTTATTTGAATTAGCTACATGAGATTGGGTTGGGTCTGGTTATTTCACCTTCTAAGATCTATTATAGTTTATTAGTTGGTATTCCGTGTGTTTATTAAAAGTTTCACATAAACTGACAGCAATCAACACCCCTAACGTTAAGTGGAACAGCAATGGCATGAGCAAAGGGAGGACGCTTTAAGTGGCCGAGAGAGGGATGGAAGTAGGTAATTATTTGTAGCACTGCTGTTGCTGTTGTTCAAACTGAGACAGACTAACAGTGGCAGCAGTCATTTTGCTGAATCAAAGTCCATGTTAGTCACATTATACACTGCCACAAAGGGTTGTTAAGGCTGGTATTAGCATGTACCACTGAGGACACTGGAAGGACTCGATCTGTCACACTAAATCGCCTTCTTGCCCTCAACCATTGAAGTCTCCAGCTCCTCTGACATGTTCTTTCATTAATGGCCTGGCCTTGACAACTGATCCTAATTGCCTCTGAACCGCACTTCATGTATTATTGGTGTCTGCCTGCCCTGGTTCATGTCAACAAGCCACAGCATGCATAGGGTGTGCCCAGTGTCTTTGCTGAAGAGACATTCATATCGTCATGTTGCTTTGAGGGGCTTGAGTCTCACTGGGAACAAAGTAGAAAGCAAAGGATCTCCCTGTCTCTTCTTAGTAATACCTTAATGTTGATTTGTACTGTATATATATATATTGTTTGTCTAGTGACTTTCTGAAACATTAAAACAATTATGTAGCATTCCATTAGGCACAGATGCAAATGCTGACTTCAATTTGCCTTTATTGTAGAGAAGAGGTAAACTGTAAGCTCATTGTAGAACCCTTGTCAACCTTAGCTCAGCTTACATTCCTGTGCAACTTTAGTATAGTTTACATTCCTTTTTGGACTATGCATAACAATTTCAATTTGATGTATGATAATGGCATAAAAGGACTATAATATTCTGTAATTTCCAGTTAGAAATATGCATTAGACCAGAACTCCTCAAAAGAAAATTATTACATGTGTGAATAGGATATTTTAGTCTTAACACTTAAAAACAGATTTATTGTACTACATTTTCTAGAAGTAGCTAAAATAATCAATTTCAGTGCATTACACACATAACATGCGTAAAAAGCCTTTATTTTATTCTGACATTTCAGGAAGCATTTATAAAGGACAAAACAGTTTAGACACATTTTAATTTGTAAGGTGAGTTATTTGCTCACAGAAATATATTTTAAAATCCAAACATCACACTAGAGATGCTCAGGATATTTACCTGATTTTTGGAAGTGTTTCACTCAAACTTTACCTGATTGCTCTGACAGGCCTTTGCAATCATCTCTCTGAACAATGATATGAGATCCTTGCCGTCTTTCCACCCTGTTTTTATTTATTGAAGGTAGTTTTCTTGTGATCCTTTTAAGCATGTAAGTTCTACCCATGATCATAAGAAAATAAATCACAGAAGCTCTCCAATGCTAGGTATCATTTAGTTTCATCTAGACAGTGACATTTGGACCACTCACAGCATAACCATGGTGATTGCTACAAATTGCTCCATGTTTGAGTTTTAATGTTATAAGTAAATTATGCCACAGGATAAAATATATGTTTCTTTGGGAATTAAACATGTTTACTTCAGCAATGTGGCCATGGAATGGAATATAGACCTTAAGTTTCTTTCGTGTGGTTTTACCGCCACCTTCTGAAGCCTAGAAGAATTGTTCTCAAGGATAGCTGTCTGTAAGAGACTTCTCCCATGACCTTTTGCAGTGGTTGAGTATAAAAAACTTCAGGCGAGGGCTCTGGATATAGAGACCCTCCTCTTTTGGTCACATTTATTGTAAGCTAATTCTAACTCTTCATTTTAGGTAGCTACAAGTGGATGCAAGTATCAAACAACACATAAAAATATAATTTTCCCTTCTCGTTTTATTCCCAAGCCCCGCCCCTTTTGATAAAGTGAAGGCTTTGTCAAAAAGTTCAGTTGATATAAATTTGATTCAGCAATGCAACTTACATAGTTGCCTGGAAGAAGTGGGACAGTGGTGGCCACAGCTGGGATCATGAGGAGGGGACAAATCTTTTTCTATCATTCAATCAGACAGTATGCCCTTCAGCAGAACAGCAAGCCCCCCTGATTCCTCAGAATTAGTGAGATTAACATGAAGCACATAATTCAGGATGATGGAGTTTGTCATAATTTGCATTGTCCTGGAAAAATTCGGGTTGATAGAGCGATGCATCTTGGAGCCTGTCATGTCCCACGGGCAGGTCACAGAGGAAGCTTGGCAGAAATAATTTTGTGATATGTGCATCAGTTGCAAATGCTTCATAAGCAATTTGTCAAAAATAAAATAAAACAAACAGGAAGATGTTAAGAATACAAAGTCATTATAAAAGTATATCAACGAACCAGCTATGTCATCCTCTGTATCACATGCTCCGTATTTAGTCAATGCATACAATGAATGGCTTTATTCTCCTTTTTGTTCAAAATCTCCAAAGCCCTATTGGTCTTTCCTTTTTCCATGATATAACTGTATAAAACATTGGGAAATACATGTGCATTTTCACTAAGATTATTTATGGATGTTCCTTACAGGAAAGGTCTGACACAGTACCATTAGGAAAGGATTTCTGAAAGATTGCTTCTGACCTTGCTAATGTTCCTGGACTTCACATAGAAAAGGATAATCGGTGCCTGCTTGACAAAATGAACATGACAGTGTTACTTATCTGCAGCAACATTTCTGGAAATGGGCATGAAGAATTCCGACAAGCAAGGGAGCGTGCTTATTTAGCAGAGCATCCCAAGAAAGAGAGGTCCAATGTCAGGTACTGAAGAGGGCTTATTTATGGAGTGCCTGACAGTGATGCCACTGGTTTCAGTATTTAGGAATTTCTTCTATGTAAGAAGTCTGTAACTAGTGTTCACAGGTTATGTTATTTATCATTTTAAGATCTACGTATGCTGCAGAGACATTTGTGATGCCTCCTTTATTTGTCTTTATACATCTCAAACAAAAGATTAATGTCGGCAGTTGAGTAACACTGATCTTGTATGACAGTTGAACATTTGTAGGTTGAGGGTTTAATATGAAAAAAAAATTAAATGCGGAGTATAAGGAAAATGAAAACAGAGCCATTTGTGACAACTGGACTTCTAATAGAAGCGTTGTTTCATACTATAGAATTAGGTAGGAAGAATACTCTGTTTCTTTCAGATGGCTATAATTGTGGAATTAGACTTTATAAAAAGAAAAATTACCCCAGGGCACAGCTCAACACAAATAAATCTTTCAACACTCGATATCTGGAAACACGATACCCATGAAACCAACAGTGGACTACAATTACAAGCAAATCAAGACGAGCTGTGAAGTCTTTAAAAAGCATTATTTATTGAGTTCTACAACATGAAAGTGACTCCACATGATGTTAGTTCAGACTATTTTAAATCATTTGTTGTTTGCAAAATAAGACCACTCTATCTAACCCTCGTGTGTTGTTAAGCTTGCCCTCCTGTCTGTATTCTTCAAAATGGGTTGCTGTCAATCAACCTGTTTTACTAATCAGGGATAATAACTGCTTTGTGGCACCAGTTATCAAAAGCTATTTTTTTATGAACATTATTTTCCAGATATATCATCTCTTGACTCATGAGATTTTTGTCTTTGCGTTTGTTTTTTTTTTATTTTAATGAATGCTGTTTGCTCATCTGTAGCACTTCTGAGCTATAGTTTAAGAAGATAGCTTGTATACTTGTTCCCTTAAAATTTGGAATTAGGACTCCATTTTCCTCATCACCATGTCATGTTTGTATATTTTGTACTGTCCCCTTTTTGCTAGATGCTACTGTGCAAAAGTAATAGGTACCTGTTGCCATCCTGAGACATTGCTTTCCTACCAGGCATACGCATGTAGAGTCAGGTGATCTGCTTAGGTTGTGCTTAGTATTTTCCCATATATGGAAAAGCCATATGCTTTTCAATAATCTTCAGTGAGAGAAAAATGTATCTGTTTAGTTTTCTTGATAGAAAATTATGTTAGAAGACATTTAAAAAAGAAAAGTAACCCCTGCTTACAATATTTTTTACAACTAGAAACTAGAGAATTTTTAAACCTGCTTTTAATCCAAACTTTTCTAGGTTGAATAAACAAGATGATATGCTAAACAGACCCACTTTGGAGGTCCCTTTAAGCTTTTTGAGCTCATCTCTGAGGGTCATGACCCCATTGCCTAGCCATTCTGGTTTTCTACTGTCTTGTGAGCTCATCCAGTCATTTGCACACTCACTTATTTTATGTTTCCACTGTTTATGGAGTTGCATCTGTGTCCTTGAAGGATGCCAAATAAAAGTGTATTTTCCAAAGTGACGGAGAGTGAAGTAAACTGAGGAGAATGAAGCAGCACGTGTGATTAAGAGGCAGTCACTGGGCGAAGCAGCTTCTGCAGAACCAATGGCACTGACACTCTGCAACGAGCCTCAGAAAGTGAAGAGGTAACGAAAGACTCTCTTACTAACATGCTACCGTCACATCTGGACACGTCCAGGACTCCATGCATTCATGGAAAAGTCATCCCTGCTGCAATCTGAATCGTCATGGTAACAGAGAAGCCTGTGGTTTGAGGTCCTTAGCTCTATTCTGTGATACAACTCAAATCACTAATATATTTGAAAATAAGGTTGTAGATTTTTGCCTTCGACAGATGTCTTGATGCAGTACACTCCATTTGTTTTCTGTTCTGCTTTAACTAACTTGTCTTTAATAAATGCAGTGCCTCGGGGATGATTAATGAGTCTGGTAAGCTTTATCCATTGCCGCCAAAGCTTCACTCCTGTCTCTTTGAGGGCTCACCTTGATTTTAAATCTGCTTCTTAGGGTGATGTAGGGTGGAAAGGAAGTCTTAAAGAAAAGATGTCAGCAATGAAGTCAGCCAGAGATCTCATTGGGAAAAATATGCCACAAAGATGTCCATTTTACTACAGGCTATGTGGGTGACATATTTGAGCAAAGAAGAATGACAGGTTAACACATGTCTAATGAATATGACATGAAGTATTTATTTCCAAACAGAGGGGAGATTGATTAAGAAATTACTTATTTAACAATTATTCATTTTGGGTCAGGGACTTAGTTCAGCTCTTGAGAGCACTTGTTGCTCTTGCAGGGCTCTTGAATTCAGTTCCCAAAACACATGGCAATTCACATCTATTTATAACTCCAATTCCAGGAGATACAGTGACACCCTCTTGGCCTCCTTGAATACTCAGGTATGTACATGGTACACTTACATACATGTAGGCACCCACACATACATTTAAAAACTTAAAAAAATCACTTAAGAATAATCATTATTACCTTAAAATATTTGGTTTCTATGAATGTTTTTAGAAGTTGGTGCTGACAAATAACACAAAGTAAAGAGTACGAACAAAATGTGCTTTTTGGTGACACAGTTTCTTTTCTCTCCATGAGTATAGACATCTCTAATGGGTGTAATTCATAAAATTTGGAAGACCCATGCCAAAATTTTCCCTTTTTATTTGTTATAAGTTTTCATCTTTTAATATAAAAAGTATTTTGTTCATGGCTCAACTCTGAAATACAACCATAAAAACTTTTTATTAGGACAATGAGAGGGAAAACATTTCTTCCCTTATCCAGTCTCATTTTTCATAAACTCTGCTCCTTGCCCAAATAGGGCTTCGTCAGCTGATGTAGAAATATATATATATATAGATAGATAGATAGATATAGATATAGATATAGATATAGATATAGATATAGATATAGATATAGATGATATAGATATAGATATAGATAGATATATATCATACCTCATAATGTATATATATATATGTGTATATATATATATATATATATATTACCTCATAATGTATTTCTGAACTTATAAGGTAAGCATTTTGAAAGCAAATTCTCTCTTTTCCTCTTCATTAGCTTTCCACCCACATTTTATACCTATTGTCCTACTTACAGTTACTACTGCTGTGATGAAACACCATGACCAAAGCAACTTGGACAGAAAAGAGTTTATTCTGAGAGGACAGAGTTAGCCAGAGCCAGGCTGACTCCATGACACGCTGCAAACTGGCAGTTTGAGAGACTAGACCTAAGTTTCTGTTTCCCAGAACTGGATCAGTCCAAAATAAATCATTTCCAGGGAAAAACCACCCTCACTGGCAGTGAATCGGGTCATGGTGTTTCATCACAGAAATCGTATCATTCTTTGCAAATTGCAGATCCTTATCATTTCACTCACAGTTCCATATAAGCTAGGGAATGAACTAATGTAACTAATCTACAGAGCCATCGCTACCTACCATCACCTTCTATTACTATAAATGTATCACACACGAAGAATGTCAAAGACAGTTTTCCAGTGCATTGGTAGGGGTGGTGTGTGTGTGTGTGTGTGTGTGTGTGTGTGTGTGTGTGTGTGTACTACTTCCCAATTAATAAAAGCCAACTACACTTTTTATTATTATTAAAATGCTAGCCACTGATTGTACATGAGGTTGAGGTATTTTGGTGTTGATAATGGAATTCCAGAAGATCCATTTCTGGGCTTGTGTACAAGGGACACAAAGAGAGCTGGTAGCAGCTAGTCATATCAGTCTTGCTATTGACCATGAAAGTAAACTAATATGAAAGTAAATGGCCCAAAATGAAGACCATCCCGCTTCAAGAGCACAGGAATACTGTCGCTAAAAGTCCTGCATGTAACAAGAAAAATAATGAGGAGACCCTAGCTCCATTAAGTACTCGAGCCACTCTTAACTGATGTGACTAACGGCTGGTGAGGGGCCAACACTGACAACTATAGAGACTGGCAATGTTTCTCACATATGGCAAGTGGTTTGTCACTTAATCCTCATAGTCATCCTTTCAGAGAAAATTAGTGTGCTCACTTAAGGCATGGAGATGGATTCAGAGAAATTGTGTAATGAGTGAATGCACTCAGCTCATAACTGGGAGAATAACAGTACCAGCCTCTATTCTATGTGACTCCAAACTTCCTTTCTTATCATACAGTATGTCTTATCTTTTTGAAAAATAGAGCCCAATTCAAGAGGAAAACCTGAGTTCTCCAGTCATAGTGCAGAGGACTCAGGTAACAGGAATAACAAAATGCAACTGACTGACCTGTTAGTTTTGTTTTCTTTTGCTTTGTTTTGTTATAATAGAACAGAAGAATTTGTTAACATTTTGGTAAAATAAAGATGATATAAGTTGCATGTGGTATTCTCTGCTTGGTAAAGCTGACCCTTCTCTCCAGCCTAAATACTGTACCTTTTTTTAAAGACAAGGTGATATTATCTAGGCTCTTGAACACAAAGACTAAAGGTGTACACCACTACACCCACCTACTAAATGTGTATTCTTTAACAGAATGTGTCTAAATCATGGGAGACACTATGAAATGATACAAAAAGGATTGATAACAAGAGAAGAAAAGCATAGCAACAATTATTTTTTGCATGTGGGAAAGTGTTGACAGAAGGCTCTGAGAGGCAACCAGTGCAGTCTACCCAAGTCACCTACCACAGCCTTGGTATGTAACCCTGGTTGAAGAACTCGCCTTGGCTTGGAACCCATTGCAGTCCTTCCTCCACTATCACCCAAGCTTTGAAATTACAAGTGTACATTATCATGGACACCTATTGGACCTCTGCAAGTGTGCTGACTCTAGATTAAAGGTTGACTTTGTGCCTAATCTGCAGTAAAGGCTCAAGGATGAATGACTGAATGAATGACTTCCTTTCTATCTGATGTTCATGATTATCTTTCTACAAAGAGTGGTACCTGCATAGGGGAGTGATATATTGGGCAGAGGAATGAATAATGAGGAGTCGTAACTTTAGGAAATAATGTAGAAATGAACATGAATTTCCTGGCTTCCAGACTTCTGCTTAATTCAAAAGGCAAATCTCTTTTTGATTATTTTAACTTTTTTAGTGAAAACTTTTCACTATGTCATGCTTTCTCAACTCACTTAGTTATTCAGGGGTCAAATACATCAAGAACATTTAAATGACAATGTTCAAATAATTTTTCAACATTGTTTTTTCTGGGTCTTTAATTTTATAAGCTTTACAGGCAGGTATACTCTGATAAATGTGTCTTAGAACTGGCTAATTATGTTTAGAGGCTTAAAAGAAAGGAGTGAGGAAGTGTAATCATCAGATCCAGAAATAAAAGTAGGCTTTACAAAAACAAGATCCAGGTGCCCTTTGAGACTTAAAAGACAGTGCACTCAGAATTCGAAATGTAGTTGGAGTAGGGTTGGTGACGATTACTTTTCCATCTCTACATTACTTTACTTTACTTACTTACTTACTTACTTACTTATGAATTCATTTATTGGTAGAAGGCATAGAAAAATAATAAACATTTGTCCAACAAAGATCTAGGGGAGCTAACCATTTGTTTATGTATGTGAAATAACTTGAGGTTTTGTTTCTTTAAAGATTTGTTTTTATTTTTAATTAATGTTTGTGTGTGTGTGTGTGTGTGTGTGTGTGTGTGTGTGTGTGTGTGTGTGCATGTGTCTAAACACCCATGGAGACCAGAAGAAGACATATATTTCCCTGAGATGGAGTTATGGAGTTATGGGTGTTGGGAACTGCCTCATATAAATACAGGAACTAAACTCAGGTCCTCTGCAAGTACAGCAAGCTCTCTTAACCACTGAGCTATCTCTCCAGCCCATAACTTGAACTTTCAAAAGCTGCTTATTCACAATGATATTTATGAATAAAAGTTGAGAGAATTCATCTTCTATGAGCAAAGCATAAAAGAGAAAAATAATTTTACCTGATATATTTTGCAATTCTTTGCTTTGTTAAATTAAATATTTAAATATTTAAATTTGAAACCTGTATCTTTAAATATTTTAAATTACTTGACAAATATTTTTCTGTCACTGTTACTGCTCAGTATAAAAATCATTAAAAATTTTATATTTAATTGTTTTCATGAAAGCTAATTCAACATTCTTGGAGTTATGCACAGTTGTGTGTTACCATTCCATTCATGGTTATAATTGTCTTTCAACTTTTGAAAGTCTAACCAGTTAAAAAGTTTCATACTAAATCCCATCCCCTCCATAGTACTTTCAATCCAGAGATAACTGCAAGTGATGTGTATCTGCCTTAACCTAATTATAGTTTCTTGCTTATGTTTCTTTGTGTTATCTGTTGCAGAAACCGACTGTTGTTGTTTACCTGAACAGTAGCATTTACTGTTCTGAGGCTGTACTATATCTTTGAGAACAAGATAGAAGTTGGCTAGTCCTCAGAAGAGAAAAATAATTTTTGTCAGAAGGTAAATAGGACTTAGATTTAGAGCCAGAAACTAAATCTGGCTAATCAGAATACTCAATAAAAGAGATTTCATTCATCTTATTATCCTTCTTGGGTTTCGATAACAAAATGCCTCAACCGGATATCTTAAAACAGTAGGAAAGTATTTCTTACAGCTTTGAAGGGTAGCAGAAGTCTGTGATCTCTAGTCGGGTCTCTAGTGAAGGCTGTCTTCCTAGCTTGCAAACTCTGTATCCTCCCATGGTTTTTCTCCATACGCGTAGTATAGAAAATTTCTTTTTCCTTTCTTATAAGGTCACGAATCCTGTTGAATTAGGGGCTCATTTTTATGGGCTTGTTTAACTTTAATCGCCTCCTGAGAGCCCTATCTTCAAATACAGTCACATCAGGGTTTAAGACTACAGCATATCAATTTGATGGGGGAGAAAGAAACAATTCAGTCCATGCTTCCTAGACTCAGGGCCTTTTTGTAAGCACTCTACATTTATTAAGTCTTTGATGCTCACAAAACCTCTGTGAAATAGTAACTTGTCTAAGAAGCGATGAAGCCTCCTGCCCCTTCTGTGCTGAGGTAAATCCATCGCCTGTGTGAATCCAGGGGTCCTCCCATGGCAGCTTCTACCTACATGGAAAAACATGTCTACCCTCAGCCCCAGAGTGTCCATGTTATAGGGATTTTAGTCCCCTCCCTGTAAGTAAAAGGAAGACAGTTCTATTACCCACCTGGGACAGCTTTACCCTGTGTCGAATCTGACAATATTGATAGAAAGGACCCGAAACCTGGGACAGCTTTACCCTGTGTCGAATCCGACAATATTGATAGAAAGGACCCGAAAACAAATGTTCACCTAGATTACTCTAACTCCCACAATACCTGGGTCATGGTTTCCTTTTATTCACTGACCTTGGTGTTACTGTTGCTCTCCGTTATGGGGCATCTTAATCCCAGTGTGTTCCTTAAAGCATTCTTAGTTGTTAGAAGCATATTTTAATAAAATGCTTTATCTGCTCTTTCTGAGGAAATGTTTGAAAAGCATGTTTTCTCTTTCTATTTTCTTCAGATTGTGGAAAGACTGGGAAAGGAGGGCAATTCTTTGTGTTTAACTCATGGTCCATTATTTGAATCCCTCTATGTCTAAGGGAATTGTCCGGGGCTTTGGAAAAACAACTTTGTAGAAATAGGGTAAGTTACATAACATCCGAGTTTAGCTAAGGTAACTCTTTTCTACAAATCTGGCTTCTAGTGATATCCTAGGAATGTTCATGTCCCTCCTCAACTTTAACTTCTCTCTGGTCCAACCAATAACTATAGAACAAGGGGCGTCTAGGTCAGTCATCTTGCATGCACTCCTGCTTCTGCCAATTCCCAAACTGTGACCTTCAGCAAGTCATCCAACTTCTTTAAGTCTGTGCTAAGCTGTACAATGGACACTGGGTTTTCATAATAAAACTATGCAAACTAAAGGATTACCTTCTTTAGCCTGTTTACCATAGACACTCGACAATGGTGGCTTTCTTTCCCACTTGAAGAAGTTGAGATATGTGTGTATCATGGAGCTGTTTTTTTTCTGCCCAAATTTCAGAAACCAAAGCCCAGATATTTCTGTTCACCACTGAAATGTTCTTGACTTTAAGGATGACACCCCACAGTTCAGATGAGGCTGTCAAACCCAGATGGGTCTCATTTGCATTATAATCTCTCTAAAGGCATCCTTCTGCATCAAGACTACAGTGACTGAAGATCAAAGCAAGTTACATTTTCTCACCACTGTTCTTTTCTCTTCCATATTTCCTGCTTGTAAACTTAACACCAATGGATATCATTCAAGTGCTGCATAAGAAAAAGCAGTCCACCTCTGCAAACTAAATCTTGCATGTCAGTTAATGGTTTGAAGCATCTAGAAACATTCCCTTAACAATGTTGTTAAGGACCTGTGACATGTCTCTGTGGGTAGTCACTTGCCACTACATTTAACATCCTGAATTTGAAACACAGGACCCACCTGGTAGAAGTGAATAATTGGCTCTCAAAAACTGTTCTTTGGCTCCCCTGGCCACAACACCATCAATAAATAAATGCAATAGAAATAATTAGAAATTAAAAATGTCAGATTCCTGCCAAGCAGTTCATTTTCTTGTCCTTGGCCAGTGTTAGATTCTTACCAAACAGCCCCCAAAGCTCTCCACATCTCTCCCCCCCTTTTTTTCCCATAAACAAGACTGAACCTGTCTTAGGTTGTTCTGACAAGAATGCCTTCCTTACCCATTGTGGAATATGCATTATCAAAGCAATGCCCTTCTGTCTTAGGTTGGTAAGGCTCTGCACAGAATCATACCCACCTTGGCTTGCCAGGCTCTTAAATTAATAACTCTGTCTGGGGGTCCATTTTCAGTTTCAAGTCATGTACTCTGGCAACCAACATGTAATGTTGTTAAAGACAAGCTTTAACATGATAGGCAGGAATAAAAGTTTTCCCAGGACAAAAGGGCTAGCATGATCAAGCTATATATGTCATTTTGAAGCTTGACTAAAATAAAAATACTGACCTCAGGCCATGGATAATTTTTAACAGCAGTATCTGCCACATGACATTGTCCAAAGACAAGGAAATGGGCTTCAGGCAGGAATCTGACATTAAGCTAGATCAAAAAAGTAATTTGGGGCAGAAATCTAAATCTTAGGCTAAAACAAGGAAGTAAGCTTCAGACATGAAAGTGACTTTGAGCTAGGGAAGTAGACTCAGATATTTTGGTCACCCTGAAACAGGATTTTGGTATCTTAGAAACAATTATCACAGGACTTTGTTAATTGCCTTGTTTGTTCTTTGACTATTTATGTTTATTGTCTTGTTAGTTCCTTGACTATTTGCATATATTGTATTGCTAGTTCTTCAACCTAGAACTGACCTTAATACTTGCATGTAATTAAAATGGTATAAAACAGATTGAGAAAAAAATTTAAACTGTTTCTATAAAAAAAAAAAAATAAGACTTCAGAAAATGAGTAACTGAACTCCTTTGAAGTAGTCTTATTTATAAATGCTAAATGCACTAAATAGATCTGAATGTTTTATACTCAAAGGCTTCTGGCATTTTGTTAATTCTCCCTTTTTGTGAAGATTTTGATAGATCATATTACCAGACACATTCTCTTAAGAAAGCACTTGGAGTTATGGAGATGGATTTGAAGCTGGTCTTTGCTAATTTATGGGTTCTTTTTTTCCCCAACTTTTATACTCCCAACTTCACACTCTACCACAAGATAGCAGCCACACTGAACGTTTTTGCTGGCATCTTGAAAAACAATTCATCATTTGTCCCCTATTGTTTTTTCTGTGGCATTTAAAATCAAATTTCCCATTTTTATCATTAACTCTAAGTCCCACATTGAGGTGCCACTCACTTCTCACTGATGGTTGAACTTTGCTACTATGTGGGTTCTTCCATTTCCCATCCTTTATCTCCGAGAAAGGATTGTATAGGCTGGAGAGAGAGAGAGAGAGAGAGAGAGAGAGAGAGAGAGAGAGAGAGGGAGGTGTTGACTTCTTTCTTGGTTCTTTTTTGAGCATGACTACTAAAAAACCACAATCACACCTGAACAACTGTCAGCCACCTATCTCAGGGCCCCTAGCATTTAGATACCCTCTGAAAAGTTCCCAGAATTCCAAAAGTCACACAATTGCAGAAATTATCTACAGCTGGCAAACCATGCCTCTGCTGGAGCACAAGGCAAATCATATTCAGCTGCTACAGGCAGTTCAAAGCAGTCCCATATTCCCTGAGATTAAAATGAAAACATATTCTTAAATATTTCTGTTTTTAAAGGAACTAAAATTCCAGATTTGTTGCTGCATGGCTCAGCGGTTAAGAGACCTTACTGCTCTTGTAGAAGACTCAGGTTTGATTCCCAGCACCTACGTGGCAGCTCACAACCATCTGTAGCACCAGTTTCAGGGGATCCAATGTTCTCTCCTAATAGCCAAAGATAGTAAGTATTCACACAATACACATACACACAAGAACCGAACTATTCATACACATAAAAAAATAAAATAACTTTAAAAATAGAATAATCACTAACTAGTTGCTTTAAGACATTCTATAAGGGTGACAGAGAAAAGGAGTATTAAGCTTAAAGAGTCTTAATCTAAAAAGGAATGACTTGAAAAGGAACTAATGTCCTTCCAATTTATGAAAGAACTTTAGACTGTTCTCAAGTTATGTGTCCTATCTTTATAATAATACAAGCTGCACAATGAGTCTTCAGATTATTCTAGAAAACCAATGAGCATATGGCAGGTTGGTTATAAACATGTATTCTACACTCTATACAGGTCACATATTATCACAAACAAATCATCAAAGTGGAGCTATTTGGAACTCTCAAGACTAATGGTAGGATTGGGAAAGATACAGAATATGAACAGAGGGACACTCATTGAAATAGGAATAAGCACCCGATGAGTCAAAAAAAAAAAAAAGCAGGAGAAGGTGACTGACACAGAAAAGACCATTAATTCTCCCACAGATCTAGTCTCATGGGTCAAAGAAAAGCAGAAAAGAACACCCACCCTGATGCATGAGCTTTTGGCACACGTAAGCCAAAGTGACCGAGTCCAAGTCCAGGCATCTCGCCCAGTCTGATAAACAGCTCCTCTCTGCTCACTCACCACAGTTTACAAGGTCTTTTGGAAGCAAGCCCCTGGCAGCCAACTTTCACTGCTCCCAGTTCTGCAGTTTTGTTTGGTTTTCAGTGCACTTTATACCGCCCAGGCGTGTTTCCACTGTCTGCACTATCATCAGTTTTTGTTTGTTTGTTTCATCTCATCGTTTATGTATTTAAATCCTTGGTGCCATTCAAAAGGATGACTGGCACTGTCATCATAATTTTGCATTATCACAATGATCATACTTTCTACTGAATATCTGTGATTCCACCCAATTCTTCTTGTTCAGTCCTTAATGATTTTACGTGTATCTTATAAGTATATACATGTATAAAGTCCTGTGACGCACAAGGTTTCTGTTTTCTTTCAAGAAAACACACAGGAATAGGGATGTAGCTCAGTGGTAGAGCACTTATGTACTATGCCTAGGGCTTGGGTTTGATTCCCCTACTATGTCCCTCCCATTAAGCATGCTGAAAAAGAAAGCCTCTAATGTATTAGCTAGGAGCAGTACCAACTACTCTAAACACACAGCAATGAGAGACAATAGAGAACTTGACCTCTTTTAGATATTGAATACCAAATAGAAGTAATTCAAAAGCATTTATTAGTGAGCTGGTACTGATCAGAGTATATTTGACTGGCACTATGGCAAAAGTTACTTCTCATTTATTCAAAAGTTTGAGCTCTCTATAGTTTATGAACCAAAATAAAGCAGAAGTCATATGGTGCTTAACTACAGCTTTCAGGGTTATTCTGTAGCTGGGTATTAACCATTAACTCATTTCTTTTCATTACATCTATCTACAAAGCCAGCGAAAGCCGGTCAATGTAATGTAACAGCTAGCCATGCTTTCTTTCTCTTTCCTCTCCCTCTGTAAAGGCTTCTCTATGTACAGTACTTGATGCAACTATGTGCCCTGTAAACATCTATTTCTGACTTTCTTAGCATCATATTTGGACTGTTGTGGTTCTCTGTATATTATAAGCATCTGCTTTGATTACTACTGTAGCTATGTGGTTGTTCAAATATGTCTGAGTGACCCTCCCTGCACTGTGCAAGGTATAAGTAAGTTATTACTAACCACTTCTCCTGTTAAGTATTTAAATTGCACGTAGTTTCACACATATGTGTAAAATATCTTCCTACATCCAAACTAGAAGACTAGTATACAGTCAACCAGTTAAAACCTAACTAGATCATTTGGATCTAGAAGTGTTCTGAATAATTCAGCATCAATGAAATAATTTAGGGTTTTGCTACTCTGAGTCACTTTACATTGTCATGTTACTACAGAATCCAGGTGAGCATGTACTGTCATGATAGCAATTTTTCAACTAATTCAATTTCTATTATTATTATTTTTATTATTATTATATGTGTTATCTATCAATTAGTAAAAATTTATATTTCCAAACTGATATCTTTTTCTATTTTAAGAATTAAGGGTGTATTTTTTTAAATACAGTACGATAGTTTGAATGGGAAAGCAAGGGAAATGGAATTTTTTTAAAGTCAAAGGCATGCCTTCCTGGATGCTAGTACCTTCAGAAGCCTTTACCCTATGGAGCAGGGGAGGACTCTCTTGCAAACGAAGAAAGTGATGTGGAAACTCACACAGACATTGTCCTTCTCTGCTTGCCCGCTGTGCAAAAGAATCTGTCAGGTCTCATTCCTTTCTTCGAAGACATGCCTAAAGAATGTCTGTTCAGTCTGGCTGCACGTAGGCATGTGTAAGATTGTAGATGCCTTCAAGAAAAAGATAACATTCTGAAAAAAATTGCACTTTAAGGGTTATCAAAAGGAAATAATTTGGCTTTCTATGACTGAGTTGAATCAGTTCTGGAATCCATATTTTATTTAACTATTGTATGGCTTACTTAAGTTTAAAGTTATTTTATTGTCTTTATGGTAAAAAGATGTTTATTTTATTCATGTTTTCTAACTCAAGAATTTCTAACTCATGTTTGGTTATTTTTCTAAGTAGACTACAGCTAGCCTGTGGTCTATAATAGGGTACTTATTTCAGCAATCACTATGAACGTAGGGTTATTGTGAACTTTCACCCAGTCCTTCATGAGTGTCTGACACATTATTCTAAACTTTGATATCTATGTTTTGCTTATAATGTATCTATCAGAGACCAAATATTTTCTCAGTGCAATATTCTCTGAAAACCTGTAGATCTAGATACTCTGCCCTTCTGTCCCCAGGACACTTTGTACACTGCATTAACTTCTTCATACTATTGAGAATTCAGGTGTGGCCTTAGGTCATATTTATCTCTGTGTTTTGATGCCTATATTGGTAAATATTTGCTGAATGAATTAATCCACAAATTGTATATGTACTGTGCCAAACTGATATTTTATTTAAAGTTCATTGCAACCTATATTACATATAATTATTATATGTAAATTATCATTTTTAAACAATAGTCTGTGAAATAAAAATGTAAGACTCTGAGGGCTGTTCCACCAGAGCTCACTTGGATTTGCAGGCAGTGACTCAGGGCAAGGGCAGGAGAATATGTGGGAGGGAAGGAGCTACTTGCAGGGGTTTTTTTTTTTTCTAACATCATGTAAAATTAAAAATAGTAAGCCCTTTTGGTTTCAAACAACACCTGCAAAGCAGTGTTTCCAGAGAGCTCTAAGAACTAAAGAGATTCCATTATGGTTTCAGCTTTACCACATGATAATGGTAATATAGAGATTCACCAGTCGGAACAGGTCAGTAGAAACTGTAGATGCTATTTTGAGCAAAGCTTTGCTAATAATGAGTGAGAAACTGACATTGCCTCTAGCAGAAAAAAAGGAAGCATTTAGGTTAAATGAAGGTCAAATCAAATCTAATTCCCAGAGAGAAAATGGCTGTGAAGGAAATAAATTAATTCTTCGATTCTTTCTTGATGCAACATTCAAGAAACATGCTAGATTGTGTCTTGAAATGTATTTTGTTCCCTACTCAAGAGCAGGAAAAAACATAACATCTAAAAAATGTTTATTGGTATATTTAAATATAAATAAAGCTTGATGTCTATAAATAAATTTCTTTTTTTACCTGTATGAAAAGGCACCATAAACTGAAAAAATATAGTATATACTCTATGTAAGATATTTTCTCATAATTATCCACGTATGGATGCAAAAGACCTTATGGGAGAATCTTCTAGACTTAATTAATGCCTGTATATCTCCATGTACCAATTTCTCACTGAGGACTTGTGGCAAGTAATGGGAAATATTCATCAAATGTCTGAGACCTCTAGATTAACTGTGGCATGTAAGCAAGCATATTACTACTATTGTTAATTGTTAAGATATTTGAATAAATTATATTTGTTACTATCAAAGGTAATGAGTTCAGATCCTTTGAAAGGACAGTATGCATTAGAAAGTTTCTGTCTTGTTCCTCATGTTTCAGACATAGGTTTTACCTTTGGCAGGTAAATAGCTATATGTAGCTGAAATATCTGAAACTCAAGCGTTTTCACTTTCCTTTCTTCCTTAAGATTAAATTACTATTTGCTTTTTGATACTGGATTCATGTTCTCTCTGTGTGTGTGTGTGTGTGTGTGTACACATATGTGTTTGTGACAGAAAAAAACACATATTAAAGATATTTTATAAATTTGATAATAAAAGTATTAAGTTTTCTTTTTACAAATTTATATATGGGAGTTCATTTATGTCATCAAAATGTGATCTTGAGAAAGCATGATTTCAATAAAGTTGATATAACAATAAAAAAGATTAAATTATTAAATTTCTAATTATTAGTTAGGACAAATATTTACACAATTCTTCTATTTCCATTTTGTACCGAACAATAAGTAAGGTATATAACATTCTAGTGGCAGAGTTCAAGATATATAGTAGGGTCCATGAGAAGGTTTAACAAGTAAAGCACTTGTCTTTTAGGCCTGAAACTGGGTTCCAGTCCTGGGACCTATGGAGGAAGGAGAGAACTATCCCTGGAAAGTCATCCTCTAACTCTACACTCATGCCATGGTATACACACAGACACACAGACACACACACACACACACACACACACACACACACACACACCACACACACACACATCTTACACACATTCACACCCAACATATATAAACATCTTACACATATCATATATACATCATACATTCATGCCATCCACACACATCTTACACACATAAACACCAGCACAATATACCCACATCACATATACATCTACATCATATGCATATATATCACATATACACACACCTTTCACACATAAATATACATCATACATGCATCACACATATACATATCACATGCATACACATCACACATGCTCACAATACTTCACATCATATACACACATAAACACATCACATGCACACATATTACACATACATACAAATCACATGCACTCAAATATACAAACATATCACACATACATACACATCATACACACAGATCAATAGTAAAGTTTTGACAAATCAAAGTCTCAGGTTGGCATTTAATATCATCAAAACCTAAATCATTTAGAAATCTTTAAAGACATGAAAATCAGCAATTACAGATTAGGTATGCTATGAATCATTAAAATGAAATGGGCATTTTTATGGACCATGCTTAGCTTAGAAACATTTAGAAAATTATGTAAAAAAGAAAGAAAGAAAGAAGGAAAGAAAGAAAGAAAGAAAGAAAGAAAGAAAGAAGAGAATTGAATCTGGAGGCCATTGCATGTAAATCCACTAAAAGAAAAATAGCACAAATTCATATTGATATATTAACTGTTGTATAATTAAGAGATACAGGCAGTATTCCTAATATTTGACTACCTTATTTTTAAAGACACGTCAGCTCCAAAATAGTGAACACAGAAAAAGTACCAGGACTGTGGACCAGGCTGTGGGAAAGTTCAGCTCTATATGACTTCACTGGGCAAAACTCAGGTAAAAATGTCTTAATCCATTATTTGGACCACTTTTAAATTTAATTTAAAATTACCATTCTCAAGATTACTTCTATTTTTATGGGGTGAAATTTTGCCCAGATCTAGAATTGACAATAAATTTGGCTAAGATAGTCTTAAAATGTCCCATTTTTTAAATTGAATTGGATTTATTGTCCTTTCTGCTGAATTTCTAGATGTTTGTCACTCCTATATCCTAAGCCATCATTTTATCCTAGGCTGGTTTATCACATATCCAAATGTTGTGCCTAATGTTCTAGAGAAGCCAAATATATACCTCAAATACATTAATTGTGAGTGATAAAGATGGAGGAATTTCATAATGATATCTGCAAAAACTAATCACTCTGGGGACTGCAATTAAGAAGTCTGAATGACAAGACAAAGACAAAGCAAGGAGGAAATTGGACAGACCTTAAAGACAACAAAGACTAGATTTCATCTCAGCTTCATGGTTCTGGGGTGTGAGAGCAAGGGGCTGTGTGGTTAGGAGCACTGGTCTCTGAACACACTGCATGCATGTTGCATCAGAAGAAGAAAGTCCTTCCATATAAGCTGAGTGACACTGAATATGCAGTGTATTTCAAGCAACCCATTACAGAAGGAAAAAGAAACTTAGTCATCTGGGTAGGAGGTAGGAAAAGAAGGAGTGAGGTGTGCAGAAATGACTTCCAGAAGAAAATGATTTAGCTTTGACTTCTGGGAATTTCTTTTCATAAATCAATAAGCAAGACATGAACAAGCATAGAGAAGGGTAGGTGTTAAAAATGTTACAATATGTGTCAAATGAAGAGAATGACTTAAGGTTCATCAAAAGAAGTTAATGAATATCACTATGTAATATCCTCTGAGAGGTCAACTGATGTCCTGACGTCTAGGAGCCTGAAAACGAAGACCAGCATGCACTGCAGAAACTGACAAGCTCCCTGAAATGATTACCAAAGACTGAAG
Organism: Rhabdomys pumilio; assembly: GCA_030674055.1. Classification (NCBI taxonomy): domain Eukaryota; kingdom Metazoa; phylum Chordata; class Mammalia; order Rodentia; family Muridae; genus Rhabdomys; species Rhabdomys pumilio. The sequence continues at coordinate 178,485,447 of JANHMN010000002.1, read as the reverse complement.
ACTCAAAATTATATCTAGAGGATAACACGCGCGCAAAGGAACCTTGATATAGGAAATGCCAAAATGGAAAATAAATGAAAATTATCATATACAATAGTATCAGAGCTGATGTGGATTAAGGAACCATTGTATAAAATCACATCATTTATCCTATACTCAGAAAGAAAAATATTTCTAAAATGTATTTTACTTTTGCCTGAATGTTAAAAATCAATAAATAAATTGAAAATGTTGTTTTTAAAGATTTGAGGGATTTGTCAACTTTCTTCTTCCTCTCCTTTCTCCTCTTCCCCCCTCTGTCTCTTCTCTCTCTCTCTCTCTCTCTCTCTCTCTCTCTCTCTCTCTCTCTCTCTCTCTCTCTGTATGTGTTTTGGAGTGAGTAGTACAACTAACAAAAATAATATTGAATTTTGCAGGGAACCTGTTCTAACGTTTTGTGAGTTTTTTATGTGACTGTTTGAAAATCTGTATCTACTGTTCACTGTCTGATTCTGTAAGTAAAGGTGGGAAGATTTGATCTCAGGGAGCTGTACAAGCAACCATTGTGACACGACCTATCTCTGGTGTTCAGACAAAGGTCTTTGAAATTGTCACTGTCATCACCATGCCAAACATAAAAGAAGGAGTCAAAAAGCATTGCAATTTAAAAATATATGATTTGATAGTACTTGAAATGAGAATTGTAACTAATTATGGAAATGTGTTCTATTGATTATTTTTGTTTGTTTTGGAAGTGCTGAAGATCAAGCCATGGGTCTTGTACAGACCAGGCTAGAGCTCCACCACTTCATTCCCAGTGCAAAACGTATCCTTTCAATGATAGATTATGTTTCAAAACCACTTTCTCTTAATGATACATAGGGCATCATTAAGAGAAAATGGCGTCATCAGAACATGGCAGCCTATGTTCTGATGGAGATAACTTTCCAGCCTGCTTTCTCTCTATTCTGCTTTCTTTTTCTATAATCTGCTTTCTTTCTGTCTCTATATACTGCTTGAGACATTTCTCTAATTAGTCGTCTCTTGCTATTCTAAAATAATTCCTTGGATAGCTGCTAGAAAACATTCTAAAAGAGTATGTCAGCACTCTAAGTAATTCTTGGGTTTTTTGACCAATATCAGAAATCCCGTTAGAAAAAATCTTGAAGAGCTGTTTTTGCTCTCCAGAGATCTTCAGACAGCTCGGTTCTCAATAGAGAAGAAAACTTCTAAAGAAGAACTGCTACCACTTTCTGTTAGCTCATCGACTTCAGACCAAAAGCCCAGTTTTTGTATTTACATATCAATTCAATTATTTATTCCAGGCTTTCTTTTCATTCCTATGAATCAGCATCCCATGATTCCAGCCCCTTAATTCTTAAAGACAGCCAGCACACATTTCCTTTTAACATTGATCTGCCTGCCTCTGTAATACACAGACATTAAGCTAACTGAGTAGGATCCCATTCTGAAACAATCACCTGAGCCTGGACATGCTGTATCCCAGGCTAACCTTGAACTCAGGAATCTGCCCACCTTCGTATCTTTCTGACAAGCTGGCTCATAGTATAACTCTGCTCTTTAGATTCATGAAGCTCCTCAGTGTTCACATTGCATCCTTATATTTTATATAGTTGAGAAATTATATATTTTTGAACTCATGTTTTTAGAGTTCTTTTCCACAGCCTTAAGGTCTGTCCTGAGGTAGGTCCCAGCATTTACCATTTTATGTAAACATTAGCCACACCTTCACCTCCTGGACTCATGCTGTCTGATAATCATGGATATTTGATTATCATTAACATTAAGGATGACATTCTTCAGAGGGATATAAAAATCTGTACATTATTATATAAAGAAGCCTTGGACATGGCAGCCATCAACACTCTTGGAAGTCCATGTCCACTGTCCCTGTCCCAGGAGCAGGAACCATGTCATTCTGTCCCACCAAATAAAGTTCTTAGAAAGCCATGTGAAAGACAAGTGTTGGCAAAATATAATATTAAGGGCTTTTGAAAAAATTATTATTATGGTTTGTTGCATCATTTACTAAATCAAAAGCTTCCCGAGACAGCTTGAGAAGGAAATGACATTCAGCCTAAGTCTAACTTTGTGACTAAAGACCTCTGGAATCTTCAATGGGTACTAGGATGTGTCATCAAACTACCAGAAACCATTCTGAAAGTTCAGTAGGTAATTCCATTGTTGTATGAAAATCATAAAGGGCACTTCCACAAACCTATGTGGCACAGGACAGTCATTAACTGTGCCATCTTGATGCAGTCAGAGATGCTGAATACAAGATATATGAGGCATATCAGTACAACACAGCAGACTAACTAGCAGTAAGTTTTGTTCATATGTATGTATGTATATATACATATATGTGTGTATATATATGTGTATATATGTATGTTATGAAATAATTGCACAAAGCATAGTATATTAGTGCATAAATCAAGAGCAGAGAGGGTTATCATTCATTATTATTCATTCATCATATTATGTCATTTGTATCATTTTCTATTGTCAAATATTAAATATGGTGCACAATTGCATGTTCTAATTTTAATATGATTGACATCACAGGAGGTTTGTTTACTACAAGTGCATAATACTTTGTGCAGCAATACTAGGTTGGCTACAGAATCAGTGAGGAGCAGTTCCTTTCAGGTTCACTATAATACCATGTATCTGATATCATTAATACCTCTGTGTCTGAAGACCGCCATTGGTTGAACCATCACTCTTCACCTTACGACTGTTCCTAACCCAGACTTTTGGTTTTCACTTATGAAATTATTTGGGACAGATTATTTCTCTTATCCCTTCCAGCACACACACACACACACACACACACACACACACACACACAAATACCATGATTTAAGGAGGAGAAAAACTTTAGGGTATTAGTTTAAAATGTGTATAGTAAACTGACATCAAAATCAAGTGTCTTCTTTTTTGTGCTTTACACTTATATAACTATTGTCATAGTTCCCATGTCTGGCTCTTCCTTCCAGGAGAAACAGTCATGTCCTCCTTTGTAATAAAAGCAACTCTAAATGGCTTCCTGTGCAGGAATATGACTCACACCCTAATCTCTCACCAGTGGGTATTTGCTTTTTTTTTAGGAAAAGCTCAAGAACAATTACTCCCTTAGCAATCCTTATCGGGTGATTCACATCAAGTGAAAACTAACGTAAACAACTTGAGGCCTAACAATGTAGGTAGGTCCAGTAAACAGAGTCTGAAACAGAGATTCTCAAATAAGCTTTGCTAACATTCTATTAAAACAAGATGTTAGTTTCCAAAAGCCCACCAGACATTTCTTGGAGCTCCTTCCCATAACCCACAGGAGAGCTCAGCTTTACAACTGGAGTTGCATATACCTCTAAAAAGTATTTAAGTTGTCATGGCTCCCAAATCACTCCCATCCTACGGAATCTATCAATAAGCTTTTGAATTAAATTCATGCAGCTTAGTCCTATGAATATACAGAGAATGTAAGTGACCCTCTAGGACTTTTAAGTTTGAACCCATTTGGGAGCCTGTAGGTGTTTCTGTAGTAAAAACCTTCATTCTTATGGAAGAATAAAGAGTGGAAAATGGGAGAGAATAGAGTTAAGAAAAGGAGCAGGATTAAATAACACTATGGCCAAAAATGCCATAAGGAATCATACTGTTAACTATCTACCTACACATAGCTATAATATACATACATAGAGCTATAAAACACACATATATAATTTAAACACTTTTCATCTGGCCTGACAATCTTCCTTTTAGGATCCTGTGGACCATCTAACAAAAAAACCAACACCCAGCATAAGAACCATTATTGAGTTAATGGTCAGGGTAGTCCTCAAATGTTATAGGCTATTGCCATTGCCTTTGGTTGCCCCAAAAGATGAAAAACAAGTACCTATTGCTGAAGACACCATGTATTTCAGACACAGGGCCCAGAGGCACCTCAGCTGGAATTGATCTGAAGTCCTTGTCTATGAAGACTATCTTTCATGGTACCAGAAAGTGCCATGTAAACTTCCAAAGAAAGGAAACAACCAACAGTCTTACCCAGTTATGGTACCTATAAACCACAACCAACTAGTATGGCACAATAACTCTATGGGTGCAAGAGTGGCATACGTAATTACCAGGACCAAACAACTCACTAATTAGATTTAAGATGGTCTCAACAAGAGGAAAACATGCCTGGAACTGAAAATCTAGCCAACTACTCAGAACAAGTGAAGTCATGGATCCTGGAGGAGAACATACAAACTTTACTCTATTAAACTAGCATAATACCTAACTGCATTCTAAATACTTGTTCTTATATCCACTGATAATTGTAGCCCTTGCCCCTCATTAAGTGAAAGAGATAGAGACCATCATCCCACAATAGATGCATCTACAAAAGAACTTCCCCACCTAAAGCTCAAGGATTATTGTAGATAAGGGTGAAAAAATTGTTTGAGCCAGAGGATCAGGGAGTTTTCTGTGAGATTGTATCTCCTAGGAATGTCAGAAGCTAAATCCATAAAATCCCACCAACACCAGAGCCTAAACATGAGCTCAGCAAGAATGGTACTAATACACACACTGTGTGTGTGTGTGTGTGTGTGTGTGTGTGTGTGTGTGTGTGTGTGT
>JANHMN010000002.1:178422178-178480805 GCA_030674055.1 Rhabdomys pumilio | reverse complement strand
GTGTGTGTGTGTGTGTGTGTGTGTGTGTGTGTGTGTGTGTGTGTGTGCAATGAACAATTAATGAAAAAAAGACCATGAATTTGAAAGCAATCAAGAAGGGGTATATGAGATGGTCTGGAGGGAAGAAAGAATAGTTGCAAATATTATTATAGTTTAAAAAAATAAACAACTAGAGCTTTTCAAAAAGCAATAGTCTTTCCCAGGGGAGAATATAGCAATTGGTTCTTTGTAAAGAAATTTTAATCCAGCAACATGGCTGCTCTGGCAAGGGATCATATCCAAAGACCTTCTATGTCTGTGTGACTCAGCTGTAATACAGATATACCTTTAATCCTAGGAGCCAGGGGCAAACAGATTTCTGAGCTCAAGACCAGCCTGGTATAGAACAAGTTTCAAGTAAAGAAAGGTTTAGGTCCAGGCATGATGGTACATGTCTTTAATCCCAGTACTCAGGAAACAGAGGCACGCAGGTCTCTGAACTCTAGTCAGTTCATTTGGTTGAATCACTGAGTTGAAAGGCACTTCAGTCCGTGGCGTTCAGGAGCAGTTTTTACAGGGACAGTTTTATAGAGACAGGTTACAAAGAGAACAAGCTAGGCACAGGTATAGATAGAATGAGCCAGAGAGTAAGAACAATCGAGAAGTTTAGAACAGACTGTCAGAGTTAGCTTGAGACCAAGCAGAGCAATTCAGTGAAACATCAGTTTGGATCAGTTAGCTTGAAGGGGAGTTTGGGATAGAATGGGCCAGTTGAACCATCCAGTCAGAGTTCAGAAAGAGCTAGAAAAGGTGAGCTTATTGAGCAGTAAGCCTCCAAGATGACAATTACATTAGTTGAATAAAAGATTTTTTACAGTTATTCAATACCAAATGGCCAGCCCTAAAAAACATATACATCCAGGCAGCATTATAAGGAGTAATCACTATATGTATATGTGTATATGTGTATATGTATGTATATGTGTATATGTGTGTATGTGTATATGTATGTATATGTGTATATGTGTATATGTGTATATATGTATATGTGTATATGTGTATATGTGTGTATATGTATATATGTATATATGTATGCATGTATGCATGTATACATGTTTATATGTGTACATGTGTACATGTGTACGTGTATGTATGTATGTATGTACTTATGATGTATCCATTTGAGAATCAATAGAATACAGAAGAGAAAAATGATCTTTACACACTGTTTTAACCCAAGGTTTTAAATTCTGTCTTCACCATCCTCTCAAATGTTTCTATGATCTCTTTGAGAATTTTTACAAATTCTTTTACAAAGCCAGTTCCCCCAGAAGTCCATGTCACTTCAGTTTGAATATAATTTTCTTTGATTTTTTTAACTAGATATTCTCCCTGCAGCTCAAAAACATTACTCAAACTTTGTGGAGCAATCCTGGAGGACTTGAAAGTGTCCATTTAGTTTGGAGTGTGTGAGCTTATTCTCTACCTTTTGTAGATGAAGGCTGCATTAAATTTGTCTTGCCTAATGCGCTAACATAGACCTACTATTCACTCACTCCTAAAACAAAGATTACAGTTCTTTGTTGGTTTCAAGGCAGCCTAGTCTACATACTGAGTTCTAGAGTCCTATGCCAGCCCGGTCTACATAGTAAGTCAGTGATTCTCAATCTGCTATGACACTTTAATATGTTTTCTTGTGTTGTGGAGACCCCTAACCATAAAATTATTTTTGTTGCTGCTTCATAACTGTAATTTTGCTGCTGTTGTGAATTGTAATGTAAATATCTGTGTCTTTTGATGTTTTTTAGACAAACCTTGTGAAAGGGTGCTTCAGTTCCCAAAAGGGTCATGAGCCACAGTTTGAGAACCACTATAGTAAGTTCTAAAGTTGTTGGACCTTTCAGGCTTTAGAGTGAGACCCTTTATCTCTGAGAAAAAAAGAAAACCTTTCCTAAATAATTTGAATATTTTCCTTAGAAGGTCAATTATTTTATCAATTTAGATTTTTCTTTATCATTATCCAACTAAGCAATAATATATCTCATAAAGGGGGCACATAACACATACATACATAGCCTATGTGCATATATACATAATTACCGATATTTATAGATATATAATTAATAATGTAAATATATATATAGTTGTACCTTAGTATTCATTAGAAATGTTAAAATCTGCAAATGATCAAGTTCTTTATGTAGAATATAATAGAATTTTCATATAACATATATGCATCTTCCTGTCTACTAGTTTGAATCATCTCTAAATTACTTAATATTTCATACAAAATGTAAATATTATATAAATAATTGCTATACAACATGGTTTCAGGGAGAATTACAAAAGAAAATCTTCATATGTTCAATACAGATTAAATAAAACATGTTTTTTATATTTGTGTATGTGTCTGTTTGTGTGTGTGTGTTTGTGTGTGTGTGTGTGTGTGTGTGTGTGTGTGTACGCGCGCATGCAGGCATGACTTGGAAAGTGCCGTGGCGTATGTGTAGAGGTCAGAGGACAATTTTGGGGAGTCAGTTATAGTCTTTCATCATGTGCATTCCAATCATCAAACTAAAGTTGTTAATTTTAGCAGCAAATGCCCTTATGTTCTCAGGCATTTGGCTGGCCCAGGAATGCATTTTTTTTTAGATTATAATATAATCACATAATTTCCCTTTTCTTTCCTCCCCTCACAAACCCTCCCCTATGTCCCTCCTTATTCCTTTCCAAAATCCATGGATTTTCACTCTTTTCCACATACATACATACATACATACATACATACATACGTACATACATACATATTCAAAATGATGGAAGATCAATGGGTATAAAGACTGGCTCAGAAAAGCAGGTTTATGTGAGACGACTTGAGAAGGCTCCAATGCAGGACTAACGAAGAACCATTTTTCATTCTCAAATTATGCTTTGTTTACTGCCTGGTCAGAGTATACCTTCATCTGCAATACTAACACCATTCATGTGTCATAATTTCCATTTGCTAACTGATGTTTATGTTATTTAATTTATTTCCAACATTTTACTCCATAGCCCTAGCTGGCATAAAACTCAGTATGTAGACCAGGTTGAGTTTGAACTAGCCACAATCCACCTGCTTCTGCCTGCCAAATGCTGGAACTGCAAGGATACAGAGCTAAGCTGGGCTGTGCCTCCCACTTCCTGGAGCAAGCGGGACGCTAGTAAAGTGCAAATGAAATCCACAGTTGTAAATCGAGTTACAAACAAATTTTGCTTCAGGCATGAACCATAAATTAAAGTAATGATCACTTCAAGATGGAACTCCCCCCACCCCTTAAAATGAGAATGAAAGTAGGTCAATGAATTTTGGGATTATTTTAGAGTATGTACAGTATTGTATTGTTTGCCAGTACCTAATTTACAATTACAGAACTCCATGAATATTGAAATGATTCAGCTTCCCGTTACAAATGTATGTGGCAGTTTGGTTGTTGATCAGTTTATGAAGTTAATGCAAATGGAACTGTCTTCCTGTCAGCATTTGAAATCTATAATGCAGTCATGTTGTATATTCAAGGACAGGCCATTGACAGTCAATTAACAAGTTTGATTGGTATGTCAACTCATTCTTTTGAATTGTTAATAGTATGTTAATAGCATTCGTTTCTTTGTGCAGTTCCATTTGCGGCTTCGCAGTTACAGCTATTTTTTATAATTCTCAGTAACCTAAAATAGTGCCTTAATAATAGATTATTAAACACCTGTCTAGCATAGCTTTGGGAGGTTTTTCCAGACTGGGAGTTTGCAGTGGATCTCTTTGATATTCAAATCAACAAATGATAGCCTTTTTATTCAAAACGCAAATTCTTTTGATGGTTAGCTTGTTAAGAAATATTCAGCTCTAGTCTGACCTGATCTGGGTTCTCATGGAAAAGATCTGATGCCGTTTGAAGGTTCATAAACGGAATGCCAATGACAATTTGTTGTTGATGTTCCTCCGCCTCAGCCCTCAGATGCCGCTGGTTGAAGCGCCTCTTTAGCCTCACCAAATAAACCTTGCAGGTAAATAATCTGGAGATTCAGCTGATGCTTTCAAAGCCAAGAGGGCTCTTCTGTGGTCTGGATTTCTAAGCGTGGAGGGGGTACTTAAAACGATGCTTCAGAACTGACAGATAAATTCAAAGACACGGAAAGATGGGGGGTGGGTAGAGTAGAAATGTGGGAATATTTTTAAGTGACTAGCATATTACTTAGAGTTTTGAAAATCTTCAACTGTCGATCAGATCTGCTCCCCATAGCAGATTTATTTCCACCTTGGTTTTTGTTATGGTTGTTTTGTCTGTGTGCACAGGCTTACTCTCACTTTTCTGGGCAAGTTGATGAGACATTAAATGTATTATTCCCGAATGGTGCTTTGGAAGAAGGTAGTGACTGAATTTGCACAGCCATGTTTTATTCATGTGGTTCCCGTACACCAGAATATAAGAATCTGCCATTCCTCTAGCCTTAAAAAAAAAAAAAAGTCTATACCAAGGAAGCAGTAAAAATTTGATTTCTTTCCTCCATTCTTCTCTTCTCTTGAAGATGCTTTCCCGCAACCCACTGTTCCACTGTTTATACTTTGTTTCATTGGCAGATGTTTCTTTGAAATAAAACAGGGAGGGGGAGAACCCCGGCAACGCAGTTTAGAAATTTAGTTAATACTTTTCTGTTCTGTGGCTTTAGTGAATTTGGGTAGTGTGATTTGCATATATTTGAATATTAAAATTAGACTGTTACCTAAAGACAAACATTCAAATACTCCTAAAACATCAGTAAGTAAACTGAGGCAAATACCTCTTATACAGTTCCAGACCCCACTATCTTTATTGCCAACCCTGTACACACCCAGCTTGCTGCCTTACATGGGGACTCTTTTGAAGGACACAATTCTAATTCATATTTCTCAACTATATTAAAAAAAAACTGTTGCAGTTTCCCCTTATTATGGTATAAAAATCACTATGTGACAATTTATGATTAAGAACTATACTAGATAGATTTTTCTATACTAGTAAAATAAAGTTATATAGAATATGTATTTCTTAATGTGTACTGTAGCAAAAAGAAACCTGTAAATTGAAAAAAAAAATGTCATCCAATATAGTTTTTTTTCACAATGTCCCCTTAGGTAAGACTATACATAGCACTGTGACCTAGCTCCAGATGGAGCTCCAGAGGAGGAGGAAGCCATAGGCATGCAAGCGTTAATTGATGATGGGTTTGTGTCACTTTAACTTCTGGCAGTGTTCCTTGGTTTGTTTTACAGATTGCTCATCCTAAAAGATGCTTGGCTGCCAAGCGTTAATTTCATTATCTCTAAGTAGCATCCCTAAGAGTACCTATTGCATGACGACTAAATGAGTTAATGCCTGTAAAGCACTTAGAAGAGTGTTAATCACATTGTTTTACATAAGCATTTACTTTTAGTAGTATTTATGAAAACTAACATTGGTGGTGGTGTTATTAATCTATGCAGCCATTTTTGATCATTTATTGAGTTAATTGCATATACAGGTAGAGTAAATTTTATACTCCACAAGGCCGTGATTAGAACTTGAGATTTTATTAGTTAATGAGAGATGTGAATGAGGGAAAGCATACATGTAAACTGACCAATCACAAGCAGTTTAATTGATAAGGACCAAAGGACTATGGGAGCGATGGAAACAAAGTCTACGTGGGGTCAACTCCAGTCTTTTTTCTTCTGATCGTAATCAATCTCTTCCTTCATGAATTGATAGGTTATCTATAAAAAGGATTTGCAATTCAATATCTTCTGGATACTGGGATTTCGGTGATCAATAGAGTGGTTTCAGAGGAAGTCTTCCCCCGCTCCCCTCGAGTTTGCAGCTTTCTAAGGTCTTTTAATTCTAGGCTGCCAGCAAACCAAAGACCTGTTGCATTGGTGTATTCTTTTCTGAGTCATACCACTTCTAACATGTGTATTACATCTACTGTTTCATATGCCCTTTTCGTCCCTCTCAGTTCCTGTCCCATTTTGAGTTTTCGGGATTGTGAATCTTTGTCTTTTTATTTCCAGATCTATCCACAACTGTCTCAGAGTATCTGGGCTTAATGGAAGGACTAACATGTCAAAAGACATCTCGCTGATTTTACCTTGAAATATATTTTAAAAATTAGCAATATTAGTTATAAAATATCATATAAAACATTTGTATAATATATTTCTTGTACCTTTCAAACTTTGAGACTAAAAATTAAGATTTATTTTTATGTGTGTGTGTGTGTGTGTGTGTGTGTGTGTGTGTGTGCGCGCGCGCGCGCACACACACACACACACACACACACACATGCCTGCACACAGGTGTGCAGGTGCTTGAGAGGCCATAAGACTGCCGGGATTGCCTAGAGCTGCAAGCCACCTGACCTGTGTGCTAAGAATTAAACTCATGTCTTCTGGAAGAGCAGCAAGTGCTCTTAATTGCTGAGCCATGTTTCCCAGCCCAATAAGCTTGAGATTTTATTGCTGTGAGACATATATTTGATCTGTCATGTTATATGAGCACTAATGAAAAACACAAAACCAAATCCTTCTTTTGATGTTTATTAGATGACAATTTCTCTCAGTGATTCAGGAATAATTATAACCATTTATTTTAATAATAAACCTTTCCTCTTTTTTCTGTTGTGGCACTGTGCATCGACGTGGCCTTCTCTTTGAACATAGGACTTTCTAGTTTCAGGGGACAGCAAGCTACTAGGTTATATCTCATACAATTTTATTATAAGTTGATTGACTGCTCTTGTCGTTACTTCATGCTGTGCTTATAAGTATTTAAATTTGCTCTTATGTTCTGTCAGTTTTCCATTTCTTCACATATTACACAAACTTAAGTGATAACAGAGAAGACATTATCAGTTCCAAATTCATAACTAATATGCTATTTTAAAAGTTCTTCTTTAACTCTTAAATTGGAGCAGAGTATTATTTTCTAGGATCCATTCTATTTAAGTAATTCAAAGATTATAAATCTCACGTGCAAAGAGATAAGAAATAAAAAATAACTCATATAAAGACTGTAGAAAATCTTAAAAGTATTAATAATTATTCATTGTACCATAAAGAAATTTTACCTAAAATAATTTATACATGCCCAAGCTACCCGTGGGAATGTAGAATTATACACTGTATCTTCTTCAGTATCTCTCACTCTAAAATTTCTTTTCATAAAAAGAATTTATTCTTTGATAAGGGATGTAATCATAAAACTTCCCTTTATATATAACCTGTTTTTATTTAACTACTCAACTTTTCAATGTAATATTCCCTCTGATCATGAAACTATCTGAATTCTCAATAATATTCAGGATATTAAATTACCAGTGACTTAATAACTTTGTACACACACACACACACACACACACACACACACACACACACACATTTAAGAAGACGTTTGAAGTCAGACTAAGGAATACAATCCCAGAAAGTAAGAACTACATCCTGTTCTTCAATAAAGAAACAAATTCCTAACATCTTACAAATTCTTTACAAATAATTATAAAACATTCTAAGAGCCTAGTCTTTGATTCTGGTTTCTTCTAATCCTATAACGTATCCATCTTTGCTCATCATTAATTTTGATATCTTAAACATATTTTCATTGAATAAATTGATTTTTACCTTATTCTTATTTCTTGTTCAAAGTATTTTCCCTGTCTTTAAAAAAAAAATATGTTGTTGTTTCTAAGTCAGCAAAGTAAGATCAATAAAATACATACATACATACATACACATATACATTTACATATACATACACATATATATTTCAATATATGTATACATGAAGGTAAAGAAATACAGTAAAGACTGACAACTTGCATGCACATAGTCTTTGTGTGAAGGATAATTGCAAAGTGGAGGAGTGAATAGGTCTCCATTGAGGAGCTGTTTCTCCCGTCCCTGCTGAAGCAGACCATCCTGAATCCTGAAGTTCCTATTAACTGCTTGAAGCCAAAAGGATTTGTTCTCAGTAAGCTAAGAAATCCATATTTAGCTTGTGACTTGGTAAAAGTTACTTGGTGGCAAGAAAGTGAGTCTCCCTAATGAAAGCTGGCAGGCAGGACTCTCGCTACACTCTGTTGGCATCTAAAATAGCAGCACATCATTCAAGCAAAAATCAGTAATCCAACTTTTATGTCCTCTGCTCACTACAGTGAAGTTTCATTATTCTATGATCATTTGGGTCTTGCTGGATTAGGCTGTGTACTGCGGCAGCAAAAGGCAGCTCAGATAGACAAGATGTGCAAGAGCAAAACTGTATTTGGTGACTTATCCCATCATCCTAACATTGAAGCAGAAATGCTGTAAAAGTCAGAGCCTTATTACCTGAACCATTCCTGTTCTGAAGAACATTTAGAAGTTCAATTGACCATACTGAAGAGTTAAATTTATAAACTGTAGTGTTCCTTAATCAAGGCAAATCCAATCAGCAAGAGGTAGCTTATTTCAGTGTAAGACTTGAAGGACCAGAAAAGAGAAACTCTGCCTTTCTCTTTTGATTTAACTTCCCCTGCTTTTATATGGAGCCTGAGTATCTTTATAGAAAAGAGGAATTGTTCTTAGAGAAGGTCCATGTGGCCATAAAAGCTAGGTAGTACATTTACTTTAAAGCAGGAGCTCCTTAAGTGTGTTTGCACAGGGAAGCATGGACCAGGCCCAAATCCAGGCTTAAACATTCTCTCCTTGTTATCACCTCGTTAAGCTCCCAGAGTCAAGGCTGCGCCTCCTACACTCACAGGTATGGGGCCACTAATTAAGAAGAAGGGGCTCATTACCAATTCTCATTAACATCAATTGGAGTTTTAAAGCCAAATCCCTGGACTGAAAATTTACCCCCTTAATGTTTAACACAGGTGAACGAATAAAATCATTTAAATGCCTGTATCATAGGGGAGTGCAAATGTGCTCTCCAAGGATGAACAAATTGCTCACTGCAGTCTGGTGCTAATCCTATTGCTCAGTAAAAGGCGGGCAGAGCTTTGAAGAAAAATATACAATTGGAAAGGTTGACACTAGTGGAAAAAGAGAGATTCTGACAGAGAGGGTGGTGCTGATGGGGAAAAAAGAATGGGAAGAGGGTAACTGGATATCCAGGTTATTATCTGAAAATATACCATTTCCAATAAAGATATTTGGGAGAGCAAAAGTATAGCTGGAAACTTAGTGCTAGATGTATATTTGGATTGATTAGTGAAGAAGTAAATGTCCACCCATGTTTTAATAAATGTTAACCTGTTGATGAATGCTCGATTCTTGGACTTGTTTGGATTCTTATTATTTGAGAATTTTTGGAATCATACTCTTTAGTTGAGCCCTGTAATTGTAACAGCCAGATAACACTTTTATTGTAGGGAAATGTTATATTAAGATGCTCCCAAATGCTACATTATGTGAAAAAGTTAAGATGTCTTGTGTTGGGTGATCTGAGAGGTCAGCTCTACTGTTCACTGGTGTGTGCAAATTGTCCTTGGGCAAGACAAACAACTTTTACATTGAACAATACATCCTCTCCCATGTGATTGCAGAATGTCACAAATTTTTCTCTCTTTGCCTCACTGTAAACAAACCCAAAATATTTATAAGATTAATATTTGCTTCCAAATGATATTCATATTTGATAACTATTTCTGGTCTCACAGAACGATGAGTAATATCACTAATTATTTTATAAATTGCCCATATTTAAATCATATTAATAATTTGAACTGTGACTAGCCTTCTGCCAGACTATAAGGACTGAATTTTTCATGAGCATCAGATTTCTTCCTATTACTGTCAATAGTAGTTACAAGATCATAGACCACTATCGCAGGAGGGAGCCTTCAAAGCCATCTAGTTAATGCCACACTTTACTTTTGAATTCCAAAAATTAACTGACTTTACAAAGTTCATAGGATCCTATTTAGAAATTTGGTTTCCTGGCCCTATAGCCTCCCTGAGATGAACAGTTCTCTTGAGACAGCTCTTGTTCTTCATTTTGTCAAATCAAACTATCTGGACTCAAGATTTCAAAGCTGTTTGAACTTTGTCATTAACAATAGTAAAAGAAACCTCGCAAGAAGTAATATATATTATATTTGGATGTATGTATATTAACATATATATGGAAGTATATATGGATGTACATATATTCCGTATATGTATAGATGAATATAAGTGATCCTTTCTTTTTCTTCAGATAGGCTTGCTTTACCACTATGTAGGCATTAACTTTTTAATCTGTTCACCTGCTTAAAAATTGAAAGACAGTGATAATAGATGTATAAATGCATCATGGGATGAATAAATTGTGTGAGTAAGAAAAGATAAAATGAATGTGCTCTTGAAAGAGCAAGCACATCAATCAGTGACTTCATGGCGTTTGCACCAGTGTGTCCAGGGGACACCTCACCAATCAATCATTCAGAAAGCTTTACTCTAGCTTTCAGAAGGGAAAAAAGGTTTGACACAAAAATGTGATAGAACAAGCCTAGCTTTTAAAGAAGTCAATCAAGGGACTCTTCCCCAGAAAGGAGGTAAGAAGAGGTTACCAAATATCTGAGAAAGCTGTAGCTTAGCATTTTGATATAGTGGTTGATTATGAACCTTTACCATTTTATATTGATTCAAAAGTATTAATTGATATTGCTTGGTATATCCCAGCTTTACCTGAGCATGAAGTATTGACATTTGTATATAGATTCTATCTTCAAGGAGTTTAAAAACTAGAAGTGTTTCTCCTTCAAAGCTTTTGCCACTGTGCTGACGTATAACCCAACCCTGTTGTTGTTCTTAAGCATTGAACATCCAAGCCTTTACTGAAAATATTTTAGTTTTATGAATCATCCATCAAATAATTATTGCTTTCTTGTAAGATAGTATATTAGTTGCTATCTTGAAGTAGTTCATAAACTGTTAAGACCAATAAAACTAGCTTATAAATAATAATAAATTAAATGGAGTTAAATGACAGTATTATTTAGGAAACACTGTCTCTCCTAACATTCCCATGGCAATAAAGACAGAGAATCACAGAAATGGGAATAAAAGTGTGTCCAAACACTATCAGTGCTGAGTGGCCTTATCTGGGAACTGATTCCACCAGTGACCAGGTTCTTAGTAGCACTGGCTCTTTGAAGATGGTATATCATTTGCATAATTAACGCAAGAAGAATACTGTAATGTCATAATAAAATGTTTCCAAGTAGTGGAAAAAGGCAGCTTCTACCAGTGAAGTAATTTTTTAAGGAGGAATATTTCTTTTCTGTAAAGTGTCTACAGATCTCACAGTCTAGTGGTTCTTCGAGCTGGATTTTCAAATCAAGAAAATAGGAGAAATAGTAGGTGTGGCTGACCATCCAGAGGCAGCTACAAAGGAAAACTCAAGCAACTAACTCCTATTCAAAGGTATCCATTCTAACCTAAGGACAGCAGTATCACTTGTGAATTAAACGGTCTGTGGCACTGAAGAATGATGAGATATTAGGTACTGAAGTTGAGCTCATAAGCTTGAGAGCTGACCAGAGAATCACTTCACTTTTGTCTTTGTTACCTGTCAGCTAACTGACCAAAAATTTCTGCCATCTGTAAAAACTAGCTAAATGTCACAAGAAAAATCAATGACAATTTTTACTTCCCTTTACTGTATTCCTTTACCACTCTTGAAATGAAAAACAAGCATTTCTTTAAAAATCTAGTTTCTTGTAATTTGTTACAAACGCAACTGTTGCCCCACTGGCTTATAAACCAATTTGGAGTTTGACTTTTTAAAATTCTTTTAATGCCTAAACAGTCCATGCACATATTTAAAAGTAATTTGAATTTTATGGCTTATCTTAGTTGCTGGGAAGAGAAACCATGACCAGAGCAATGCTTATAAAGAAATGATTTTAACTGGAGACTAGCTTACAGTTTCACAGCCTTAGTGCATTATCATCATGGGGGCTTGATGACATGTAGGCAGGCATGGTGCTGGAAAAGCAGTTGAGAGCTACCTCCTGATCTGCAGGCAGAAAGGGAGGGGGCTGGCTTCAGTTTCTAAAACCCCAAAGCCCAATTCAAGTTACAAACTCCCCATAACAAAGCCACATCTTCTAATCTCTCTCAAGTAGCCACTTCCTAATGAACAGAATTTAAATATTTGAGCCTATGAGGACCATTCTTATTCAAACCACCAGATTCCACTCTCCTGGCTCCAATAGGCTTCTAGCAATTTCATAATGCAAAATGCATCAGTCCAAATCCAAAAGTTCCTGTAATCCTTCACAGTATCAACACTATATAAAAGTCCAAAGTTCAAGTTCAAAGTCTCTTCTCAGACTTATAGAAATCTCTTAACTATCAACCCCTGTAAAATCAAAATCACAAAAAGCAGATCACATACTTCCAACATACATTGACACTAAATATGTATCACCATATCAAAAGGGAGGAAAGAGAGCACAGTGAGAAAATACTTGACCAAAATAAGACTAAAAGCAGAATAAAACAAAACAAAAAATGGGGAAAAAACTCCAAACCGTGTCTAATGCCACAACTCTTTCCAGTTTTGTTGATTGCAACACAATTCTCTCTCTTGGGCTGGTTCCATACCTGGTCTGCAGCTTTCCTTACAGGTATCCCAAGGCTAACATCTTGCAGTCTCCAAGGCAATCTAGGCTTCACCTTCACAGCTTCTCACGATAACCTCTCTGGGCCTCCATCAGGAAGCCCTGGCACATATCTGATATCAGCGGTTTCCTTAGCCATAGAGGGAGACTCCATACCTTCTTTCTTGTATCCTTGACTCAGAACCATGTGGGTGAAGCTGGCTAGTTCTACTGACTGCTGGGCCTGGAATATGCCCCCCCCCCCTTTTGTTCAAATACATTTTTCCCAGTTTTCTGCTTTCAATGGTTTCCTTTATTGTCTAAGCTTGGGTGTCCTGGAATACTCTCTGTATGGCAGGCAGACTTCAAACTCAGAGATCTGCCTGCCTTTGACTCCCAAGTGCTGGGATTAAAGGGATGTACCAACATACCCAGCCATAAGCTTTTCTTTGGTTCCTTTTACAGGTTGAGCTGGATGGTATCTTGCCCTGAGGTCACCACTGCCTTTATTCCATTTAGTATCTGGTTTATTAAACTTTTTATCTCCTTAAACACTGGACTTAGCTCCATTTCACTTCCTGGTGCCCCCTTTCTCCTCATACTATGTACATTTTGTAATTTGCTTTGCTCAGCTTGCTCCTTTTTATTATAAATCTGACAAAAGTAACCACTAATGGCCACACAACTGAGTCAATACTAGGCTGCATTAAGGATGGACTGGGTATTAAGACGATCTTGTACCTCACTGGTACAAATAGGAATAATTATGCTCTAATTGTATTCTGAGAGAAAAGCTTTATTTTAACAGGAAGGGTAATATGTAGGAGGAGCTAAGGGGAAAGGAGCACCATGAGGAAAAGATGGAGTAAGGAGAGGAGAAGATGAAGTAGATGAGAAGCTCGGGAATGAGAGAGAAAAAGAGAGAGAAAGAGAGAGGGGGCATGGAAGCAGAAGTTCACGTGTCTCCACTAGTCAAAGATAGTTTACATAGCTAGGTTGGGTATTAGGTTACACTTCTGATTGAGCATTACCATACTTACAAAGCCCTTGATTAACATTTAAAAAATTGTATAAAAGCCAAATGGAAAAGGGGGGGCACGGGATAGGGGTTTTCTGGGGAAGGGAAATGGGGAAAGGGATTGGCATCTGAAATGTAAATAAAATATCCAATAAAAAAAAAAAAAGAAATCTCCTCTGCCAATGCAATTGACCTAAAACTCTTCTAGTCACCTTCATGCAGATGTTTTTGGACAAGAGGATAAAGCAGCCACATTCTTCACCCAAATATTACAAGAATAATTTCTAAGCCATTTACTAATATTCTCTTCTGAAACCTCTTGAGCAAACGCGGCATAATCTGATTGCTCTCAGCACCACTGTCTTCTCTGCTCCTATTAGTATGATCTATTAAGCTCCATTAAAGCATTCAACTTTTTTTCCTAATCCAAGATTCCAAAAATCTGTATTCAGCTAAAAAGAAATGTCAGGCTTGTCAGCACAGTACCCTAGTCCCAACCTCTCTGCTGGTACCAAATTCTGTATCAATCAGTGTTCTATTGCTGTGAAGAGACCCCATGACCACAATGACTCTTAAAAGAAAAACATTTAGTTGGAGCTGGTTTGCAATTTTAGAGGTTTAGTCCATTATAATTATGCTGAGAAGTATGGTACCATACAGACAGACATGGTGCTGGAGAGGTTGATAAAGTTCTACATCTAGACTCACAGGCAGCAGGCAGAGAGGGAGCCACTGGGCCTGGCTTGAATATTTAAAACCGCAAGGCCCACCTCCAGTGACACACTGCCTCTAACAAGGCCACACCTACACCCACAAGGCCACACCTCCTAATCCCTGTCTGGTAGCACTACTCCCTAACAACCAAAGCAGTCTAACATATGAGCCTATGGGGGCCATTCGTACTTAAAACCACCACATTGTATATCCTGAGAATGACACTGAAAAAGATGTTAACTTGATAGATGGACTCAAGTAGAAAATGTCTAGATCTTAATCAGGTCTTATCCTATGAGCCAATATGTTTTATGATTCATGCTATATTTGAAGCATTACTGGCTTACAATGAATATCTTTGTAATTACATGTTATTAGAAAAATAGTGTCTAGTAAAGTTAGAAATGGTTAAAATGTCACATTTCTCTGAATTTTCCTCAGTCTTTCTTGACCTCTCAGCCATGTAGTTTTGCAAGGCTCAAAGTGAGTCCTTTAATGACTAAACACATGATATAATTTGGGTGAGTTTCTTAATATCTACCCATTAATTTGTTCACCATAAACTATACATAGTGAGTTTTATTTTCAACAGAAGACATTAAGGATGTCAGAAAAAGTAGTGCAGAAATGTTCCAACCTTGAAGACGATGAATAACTGAACATCTTCCAGAAGTCAAGCAACTACTTCTATGAAAAGTTAACTAAACCTATTAATTTATCCTACATGATAGGCTTCCAGATAGGACATTAAAGTCATACATAGGTTCCTAGTACCTACCTACCTACATATGACAGGTTTCCTAATGTGCAATCAAAATACATCAAATTCCTTATGGAATTCCAGGGCCAACACTGTTACTCTTTTCCTATGTGACAAATGTCAGCAAAAAGCAAGTGTCAACCTTGACACTGTTCCACCACTTATGTTGGCCTAGATACCAATTTTACAAAATGAATTATTTTTCACTGAATATCATGATTCTGACTTGATATGCTGCATCACATTATACTAACATCAAGACCAAAACCAGAAAATGTATACTCTCTGTAACCAAAATCAAAATAGTCAGTGAGAAAGCATGCACTTAGTCTTTCATTAAATTATAAAATTATGTAAATGGAAATATTATTTGTTAGGTTATAATTATATGATTTGTCCTTCCCTATTCTTCCTCCAAATCCTTCCATATTGCTCCACCTTTCATATTTATGTCCTTTTTAAAATTATTGTTTTACAGACACACACACACACACACACACACACACACACACACACACACTCCTAAATGTATAAATATAACCTGCTCAGTCAGTACAATGTTACTTGTATGTAGATGCTTTCATAAAGCTCCGTGATCATTGCGAGAGAGGAGATGGAAAGGTCATAAGAGCCAAAGGACCAGGGAATTTGCTGTGTGATTGTGTCTCCAAGGAATCTCAGAAGCTATACGCATACAATCTTACCAGAATGACTGCCTAAACATGAGCCAAAGAAGGACACCAATAGCTATACTAAAGCAGCAGTGGAGAGCTCATAACACCTCAACCCTACACAAAGAACTACAGGTAACTCGGGAATGCTCAAAGTAGGAGGAGTCTGAAGGAGGAGCACGCCAATTGGACAGCTAGCGCTTAACCTGTTTAATTTTATTTCATCACACGCTAAATTGAGCACACATGGTGGTCTTATCTCAGCACACAATTAGTTGCAGCTTTTTATGGTTTTTTTTTTTCCCTAAGAAAATATACCACAAACTACACATTGAAGACATACCCAGTAGTTCCTCATTCCTGAATACCCTGCAAAACAGTATATTTTTCTGTGACACAGAAACCAAATCCATCAGTGTCTACAGCATGCTGTAAGAAAATAATAATTTTGTAAGTAGAAGCCTGGTGTGTATGAGTTCAAGCGTTTAAGAAATAATTCCCAATTTTAAAAAGTTAAAATCTAGACAACAGTAAGTTTTTCTAATTTTGAGGTTTTAAAACATTGAATATTTTGGAGAACATTCACAGACGTGGAACTGAATTTTTTATAGGAAGAGTCTGCGAAATTTCAGTGCAGTCTGTTTTCTCTGGAGCCAACTCAAATTAGGGGAAGGAGAACCCTCTTCTCCTAGGTCTACTGTTTCTCTTGGACCTTTTCTGCTAATTGGCTGAGCCTTGCAAGCAGCCGGAGGAGGCTCCATCTTTAGAGTCACGCTCTGAGATGCAGATTTGTATGTGAATGTCATGAGGAATGTTCAGGACCAGAGAGGAAAGGGAGCTCAGGAAGAGATGCTATACAGAAAAAGGGCCCCAGCCAAGTCAATGGAACTGGTCTTTTCAACCTATGGAGCAGGGACTCTATTAGACTGTCTGTCACCTATGAGGCACTAGCACATTTAGTAATCCTGAAGGGAAGCAAGACCACAGTCATGGTAAGAGGGGTATCAGGAGAGGGATGTGAGAGCTCATGACAATAACTGAAGCATTTGGGAGTGAGAGGCAGGAGAATCACAAGTTTAAGGACAGCTGGGACTGTGTATTAAGTGTAAGGCTGTCCTGGGCTTCATAAGAAGACAGTTTCAGTAACAGCAACACTGAAACAAAAACCTTCTCCTGGAGAAGAGAGCGAGTGCTTTGACTGTTCCACATCTTCTGGAGTCCAGAAGTAGAGCTTGCCTTATGATTTAGGTTTTTTCCTTCATATCAATTTTTTTTGTTTGTTTTGGTTTTTTTGTTTTTGTTTTTTTTTGGTTTTTTTTGTTTTGTTTTGTTTTGTTTTTTGTTTTTCAAGACAGGGTTTCTCTGTATAGCCTTGGCTGTCCTGGAATTCACTCTGTAGATCAGGCTGGCCTCAAACTCAGAAATCTGCCAGCCTCTGCCTCCCAAATGCTGGGATTAAAGGCATGCGCCACTGCCCGGCCCTTCATATCAATTAAGAATATTTTGATTTCAGATAAAGAAACTAAATCTTTCATGTAATGTAGCTTGACCCAGTGTTCATACAATGCCATTAGGTTCTGCCTCTCTGTTTTGCTTCTTGGGTTTAGTCCATCCTGATAAGACTTTCCACCAGTTCCTCTCTCCTCATATCCACTGCAGTGCGAGCTCCATGCACACACACCACCAAACCCAAGCAGAAAAGAAGTAATCTACATCCAAATTCTGCCAACAAAAATACTCAAGTGCTCTCACAGATCCAGATGAGATCACATGACCAATCCTATTCCAAATGCTAGGGTCCTGGAAATGCAATAAATTCACTGGCTAAGCTTACGTCTATTATATGCTAATTACCTAATCTTGCTCCTGTCTGTGAGTATAATTACTACTACCCAAATGCCACTGTTTAAATTCTGGATAATCTCATAAGAGAAGAGAAAGGTACATGCTGGGGTGCTAGAAAAAAAATCAGCCACCTGTGTCTCATTCTTACCATAAATTTAAATTGTTTATATTCTGAACTTAATTCAATTCAGTCTACAAATATGGCAGTGTATGAGTGTAGCTATAAACCCAATTAGAATTAGAGCAGAAAGAGAGACAAGGACTTCCTAGAGGTTAGATTATGGTACATAAAACATGGGATGTGCCTTTACCACTGTTACCTCTTCACCTAATCCCTACCAGATTCTATTGTTTCCATTAATTGGAAATTTCTTGCATTCAATCCAGGTCTAGACAATTAAGTGAGATTTAGTCCGGTAGTCATATGTCTGTCCCTAGCCATTGCTTCTTTCATTCACTCAATAAAGGCAAAGCAGTAAAGTACAGCAAGCACTCATCTGTGGTCCAGCGTTAGGGGCTGAAGAGACGCCTCGATGGTTAAGAGCAGTTGTTGTTCTTACAGAACACCAAGTTCAATTTTCAGTGTCCACAAGGTGGATGGATCACAACTGCCTATAACTCCAGAACCAGGGCTATTAGATGGTAATGCCTCTTCAGTAACCAGAGACAAACCTTGTGCAGATACATAAATGCAGGCAACACACTCATAGAGAAAAAAATAAATAAATCTAAAAATTTATAAGTATAAAACAGTGAGGACTTTTTTGTCAGGGGAAGATAACAAATAAATAACAGTAACAAATGGGCAAAGAGATGAGCAAGACACCCTTAGATAAACAATACACACCATGAAGAAAACAAAAAAGTGAACTTGAGGTGGAGAAAGAAGAGAGTTCATCTGAAGGATGTTGAGTATGACATTTGATTGACAAGAAGAAGCCAGCAACACAGAGATCCAGTGCTCTAAAGGGCAGTGGGAATATCAGGCACAAGGGCAGAAACAGGAATAAAGGCAATTCATGAGAAAAGAGAACAGGGGTGAGGCTGAGAGGATGGTATGTGATGGGAGAGACAGATGCAGTCAGGGCACTGGGTCAGGCCCAGAAATGAGCCCTGTGTCAGATCCTGCTCCCTGAAATCTCTTACTCTGATCTCAGGACAGAGGGTCTTGAAGCACTGGGGCAGCCACAAATCAGATAAGTCCTGATGGTTTGTTAGGTCCAACACTAATTTCTTTTTCTCTTTATAAGCTTTGTATTAAAATGTCTTTACTCTGTCCTCACTTTTATTTTTATCACATTTATTGTGTAGGCTTATAAAATGAATGCTTCCAAATTTTTATGTTCACAAAAGGAACTCATAAATTTTATATCATTTCTGCTGACTTAATAAAATAGCACGGACCCTTCTCCATATCAATACTCATGATACTCCTTTAATTCTCTTTAATAGTTGCATGCTGTTTCTGTTGGTGGAGATGGGATGATTCATCTGTTGCCTATTGATAGATATATGTACTATTTGCAGTTCTTTAGTGTTGCAAGCATTTCTGCAGCATTCCATGTATGCCCTTTCTTCTCCCTTTCTTCCTTCTCACTCACCAACAAAACCCCAACAGTCCCAGTTAAAACAAATGTCTTTGCATTCCTATTCAACAATTTATATAGGATGAATTTCCCATTATGGAACTACTGTGAGAAAGAAGGAGAGTTAGGATAAATATTGCTAACTGCCTATGAAAATGTTGTGCCATCCTCCTCCCACACTTGGCCAGTGCTGAAACCTGTCAATCTTCTTTTATATTTGCAAATGTGATAGAGAGAAAAAAAGCAGAGATTCTTATTTTATTCATCCACAGACTTGGATTATTCTTCCTTATTCCTTGAATGCTTTATCTCCAGGTTCTTTGCCAACTCCTGATAATTACAATATTCTTCCAAAGTAGACAGGATCATCTTTCCCAAATTTAGCCTAACTCTTCTTCGTCCTAGAACACCAATGCTAACGCTCATACACTATTTGTCATGGCCAATCACGGGTAGCCCCCGCAGCCTCCTTTTAAGCATCCCACTCTGGTTGCCACCTCCTAACTTCTTCATTTCCTGTATTGTTCACACTGAATATCATCATTACTCCTACTACAAGGTCCCATATTTGGAGGTTCAAGAGTAACACTGAGGAAGACTGTCTTATCTGTTAAGGAACTTATTAGGTGAGTTATTAATGTCCTGGAATGACAGCATGGCATGGGGCTTTGAGGAGAATTTAGACCCATGTGACAGAGTGAGAACCCTTCTAATAGGTGTTAGGGGATGTTGTATACCCTGTAGTTGATGAGTAGACCATTGTACATGTTTGTATTTAGGTTATCTCTCAATCCTTGATAGCAGAGGGAGGGGCAGAGGCTTGGTCTCTCAGTTGTGTCCATCACAATGGATATGATCCTGATTACTTAGGACTATTGATATGCTTCATTTGGGGCATTGAGAAAGACATTTTTTTTCCTGTCTTATTCACTGTAGCAAAGATTTGGAGCCGACCTAGATGTCCATCAATGGATGAATGGATAATGAAAATGTGGTATATTTCTAAAATAGAGTAGTACACAGTTCTCAAGAAAAATTCTTAGTAAAGTGTCTGCAATTTCCTTGCTTTGATAGGAAGTAGAGAGTAGACTACGAGGACAGAGAAAAGACATGCTCTTGGTAAACACAGCCTGAGAAGCACCTAACCTAAACCTAAATATAGCCTGACTTGATTCTTCTTAGCCTTCCCTCCTGGCTTAGCCTTTCCCAGGATATATCTCAACATACATCACTATGATCACTCCAAATACATCTTTCCTTCTCCCTCCCTCCTTCACACCTTCACACTCACACAACCCCAGTTAACACCAGTGCACTGTCTACTCTTTGTCTCTGTCCTGACATCCAGAAATGGAAACAACAACAACAACAACAACAACAACCAACAACCCCAAAATCTTTGTCATGCTACCTGTCCTCACTTTGTCTTTAGCCAATGAGCATTAAGCTTAACCGATGTCTATTTGACTGTGTGCCCTGGTCCTCCACTCTCTGACCCTCCTTCGTGGCTAGTTCACAGCTTCTCTTCTTCTGATGTCCAATGCTGAATTTTCCTTTGAGTCTCTAATGATGACCTGATTCACTAAAATAATGAAAACAACAGAGGGAAACTTATTCTTGTCACCCACATTTAATATTCTCTGTGTCTTCCTCCTGTTAGCGCAGATGAACTGTCTCTGCACTGATTCAAGGCCAATTTTCAGTGAAGGGAACTTGGAGTCATAAATAGGGATACTGACTTGGGAGTAACTCAATCTTGCACATGGGCTGGGCAGGGTATGGAGTGACAGATCTGCCATCGGTTTTCTCACACACTGACATTAACAGGGTCTAAGACCTCATGTCATCTTGGGAATGAGCAAGCCCCATGGATCACATCAGAAGTTGAGACCTTAAAAAGTAAAATGGCTTTCCAAAAGACAAGCACACTCTTAAAAACACTGACAATCAGAGGAGAGATGGCAAGCTCTATACAAGTCATTTCAAAAGACTTGCTTTTTCCCATATAATTAACCAAAAATTAATAAAAATAAGTTTTAGGTTTAAAACTTGTATTTATTTTACTTTTGACATTTTCATGCATGTATACATGAATTTTACTTCATCTCACCCTGTGTTAGCCTGTCTCCCCACTCCTACAACAAAACTTTTTCTTTAGAAAAAATTCCCCTTTCTTTCATGTCTCTTTTCTGTGTGGACTCACTGAGTTTAATAGGATTGTCTGACTGAATGAGGTGGGAGGTTATTTTACTAGAAATAGGCAACTTCTTAATTGTTAAAACAGTAAAGAAAGTGACTCCTTTTCCCAGGCAACATTAACTGTCAATAGTCCTTTGGGAATAGGTGAAGTTTCACAAACCCTTTCCTGTCTAGGATGAACTATAGAAGGGCACAAGTCTATGCAGGTCTTGTGCACGTAACCACATCTGAAATGAGTTCATGAGTACACCAGCTATGTCAAGTATGGAAGACAGTATTTTTCAACTATTCTTTTCAACTTCTGGCTATTACAATCTTTCTCCTCCTCCTCTTCCTCCTCCTCCTCATCCTCATCCTCATCCTCCTCTTCCTCTTCTTCCTCCTCCTCTTCCTCTTCCTCCTCCTCCTCTTCCTCTTCTTCCTCCTCCTCTTCTTCTTCCTCCTCTTCCCCCTCCTCCTCTTCCTCTTCTTTCTCCTCCTCCTCCTCTTCCTCTTCTTCCTCCTCCTCCTTCTTCTGCAAATTTCCCCGACTCTTGTGTAGGAAGTGTGATAATGTGTACCCTATTTAGGACCAAGTACTCCATAGGCACTTATTATGACTAGTTTAGAATTTCTGTATTAACTGACATCCATTAGATCATAAAGACCAGGACAAAAACATCTGTGGGTCTCTGAAATAGACAAACCAATTAACATCCAGAGAAAGTTACTCACAAATATGACTGATACAGCAAGTGGGTTCAGGAGGCATCATTAAAAGTAGCAATTAGGATCCTTCTGTAATTCAAGGAACATAGGCTATTGGGGAGAAAAACCTAGAAGGAGTATAGATATACTAAATTAAGACTAGGGTATTTTGGAAACGCTGACAAAGTTTGGAAATAAAATCTACCAAATAAATTTTGCTCTTGCCAAAAGCAGAGAAATAGAACATAAAATTCAATCGCTAGAGAGCTGGGCCAAGGGTTAAAAACACTGGCTGCTCTTCCAGTGGACCCAGGTGCAGTTCCCAGAACTCACATGGCAGCTCACTAACTCCAGTTTCCATGGTGATACAGTGCTCTCTTCAGTTCTTCACATGTATACATACACATAGATACATGAAGACAAAACACTCATTCATTGGAAAAAAATAATTAAAACAAAAATAAACAAGAATCCATACACAGAAGACACTTTGGAAAATAAAATACACTTTAAAAGAGGTATGAAATTCTTGCTACTCACACTTCAGGAGACTGATGAAAGTTAGACTTCATGAAATAATTGATAAAATTAAAGAGAGAGAATAAGATTTTTAAAAACACTAAAGAAAAACTATGGGAAATATAACCACAAGGAAAAATTAAATGCGCTAAAAAAGAACAGGAAAGAAACATGGCAATATAGAAATCCCAGGCTGAGGTAGAATACAGAACTGTGAAAAATCATAAAAAAAAATAAGGCCAAGAAGATTCTAGAATTTAAAAATAGAAAAGTATATGAACACAATGAAAAATTAATGTATTTGCATTATATGCTAAAAGTAAGTGTTGGGGAACAGAATGAATGACCTCACAAAAATGTATAGGATAATCTCAAGGAGTGAAAAAGACTCAAATAAAATTTATGTTCATGTTGGAAAAAGTTTAGAAATAATAACTTGAACAGTACACAGATTTTTTTTTAAGTATTTAAAATGTCAAGAAAAATGGCTCAGTTACAGTTTCACTTAAAAAGCTGGGTGTGGGAGTATATGCTTCTAGTTCCAGGGCTAGGCAGGACCAGAGGCTCTCTGGGGCTTTCTGACCAGCAACTCTAGTGAAATAGTGAGTGAGCTGCAGGTTCAGTGAGAAATCTTGCCTCCATAAAACAAAGTGGAGAGTGATTGAGGAAAGATACCCTTAGGTTAACATCAGTTCTCCATAAGCAAATGCACATATTTTCAGAAACATATACAGAGAGAGAGAGAGAGAGAGAGAGAGAGAGAGAGAGAGGGAGGGAGAGAGAGAGAGAGAGAGAGAGAGAGAGAGAGAGAGAGAGAGAGAGAGGAAGAAGAGGAAGGAGGAGGAGGAGAAAGAGGAAGAGGAGGAGGAAGAGGAGGAGGAGGAAGAGAAGGAGAAGAAATCTCTTAAAAGAGAGGCATTTAGGGGTTGACATTTTTTCGACATTATAAATGTAAAGACAAGTAAGTATTTACTATGGAATGTTTAAGTTGAAACTATTGAACTGTGAATATTAGGTTAACTAATATTCTTGAAGAAGATTAAACTATACATATGTAAATGAATCATTAACATGTAATTTCATAAACTTTAATTTTTTTCGTGTCTTAAACTTACATTTTCAAATGAATATGTTAGATTGTGGGGCTGCCAGATAACACATTAAAAAGTATCCAGTTTGATTTAAAAAATTAAGATAAATAAAAGTAATCTTTTAATAAACATAAGGCAAATAAGCTATTTAGAATAAACACATACTAAAAAACTGTTCCTTTTCTGAAAACAACACATAACTGGACTTCCTGCATTTACTGAAGCCCTATGTAATAGGAGAAACATCCTCCAACATAAAATTACAAAACACTTTTTTCAAAAAAAGAAGTATGTGGCTTTTAAAACATACAGCATTATTAGTTGCTAGTCTCAGTGCTGTGACATGATATCTGACAAATGTGATTTAAGAAAGGGTTTCTTTTGGCTCATGGTTTGAGGGTACAGTCCATTATGCTGGGGAAGAAGTGGTCCCACTGAGTTTATAGTCGGTCATGTGTCTGAATGGCCACTTGAGTGCAGAAAACAAAGCCATGAAGTTCACTGTGATGAGGAGGAATGGGAATATCTCCACAAGCCAGGACTCTTGATGGATTCTACTGTTTGTGAAAGATGGGCTAATAAAATTTGCTCATACAAAGGGGAAATTAAGAATCTTGAAAAAGAAGAAACTTGTCTACTCTAGTTGAAGCCTCAAGTAGAATCAAGACAAAACAATTTCCCTGAAGTATGGCAGCACACAAGTTCTCCCCGAAACAAATTTGGACTTCTGATCCTGGAAACTGAAAGATGACAAATTAAAGTCATTCTAAATTAGTAAATTGATAGTATGAAACAGCCAGAAGACACAAATATAAATTCCCTCCCAAGAAATGTGAGGAAAGAACTGTGCCAGCCATTAGGTCACTCCCTAAAATAACAGAACGTGTGGGAAGCAGCCATTAGTCATAAAACACTCAAGGAACACAGAAAGACAATGCCAGAATGTAGACCTGCAGAATTAGATGACCAGGGACTTCTTTTTTTAACCCAAAAATACATAATCAATGTGTATTCCTTGTGATAGTATTCTTTGTAAATAGTACTGTGATTTGTCAGCGCACTCTCATTCAGGTATGTTGGGAACTTTGACCTTGTTCACTGCTTCCAAGCTTTCCATTCATTCTTCCTAGCTCCTGTCAGTTCATCCCCTTCTCTTGGGCAACCCCACTTCTAGTTTTGTCAAATATATAAAAATTATTTTCTATATTTATAGGAAATCTAGACTCCACAAATGATAGAAAACGTAGTATCATGACTCTCTAAGTTTGAGTTATTGTAATAAGCAACAATTAATCCATTTTTCCTGAAAAGCATTTTAAAAGAAAGTTATTTTAGAGAGTCAGTATTAAAGTTATTTTAAGTTGTTTTTAGAAGTGCAACTAATATTGTGACCAAAGGGTAGAGTTAGAAATACAGTAAAAATTCTAAGAATGATTGGGTCCAGTGGTATAGGCCTGAAATTCATACTTGGGAGGCTGAAGCAAGAGCATCACAAATCTGAGGTCAGTCTTTGAGATGCAGGAAGACTCAGCAGCGGGATAGACAAAGCTGAGGGAGGAAATTAACCGACAATAATACAGAGTTAAAGAAATCCAAACTGAAGCACAATAAAAGAAAGTTGTGGAAAAATATAAGAAATGGAGATCTCTGATATAAGAGCATAAAACCAAAGTAGTTCTTAAACAGATCATTCTAGAACGGAGTGCAATAATTTTCATGTCGAACAAATAAATCTACAATTAGATATGTGGTGTTTTGATCAACCCCAAAGATAACAAGAAGACTTTAAAACAAGCCCTTCAGATAAGACCATACTGATCAAGCTTTCCAGATGACAATTTTGCTATATATATTCTGATTTAAATGAACATTTAAAGTATCCTTTTACATTGTAATCCTACTGTTAGTTTATTCTTAGAAGTTAACATGATAACAAGGGTTTTGAACGTTGTATATCTTACAACTATATATTGCATATAATATAATATAATATAATATAATATAATATATAGATTTGTTAGGAACACAATAAACAAATCATAAATCATAACAGTGCTTTGAGATATTATGTAGCAATAAAGACTAGGATGTGTACATATTCATATTTTTTTGAAAAGGGCAGATCTGTAGAATCAGTCAGTCGATTAATAACACTTGTAGCAAAATATCATAATTCATCCAGTTCTAATCATGTGTGTGTGTGTGTGTGTGTGTGTGTGTGTGTGTGTGTGTGTATGGATATTGAGGTTTCAGAGAATTTTCTTCCCAAAGCATAAAAAAAGTCATTGCTGTAACTATCCTACTTTCATTTCTGTTGCTGTGATAAAAATACCTTGACCAAAAGCAACATGGAGAATAGAGGGTTTAACAGTTTCAGGTTACAGTCTGTTATTTCAGGAAGTCAAGGCAGGAACTTAAAGAATTATATCCAATAAATAAATAAATAAATAAATAAATAAATAAAATTTAAAAAAAAAGAATCATATCCACAGTCAAGACCTAATAGATGGCCAGGCAGTGGTGGCGCACGCCTTTAATCCCAGCACTTGGGGGGCAGAGGCAGGCAGATTTCTGAGTTCGAGGCCAGCCTGGTCTACAGAGTGAGTGCCAGGACTACACAGAGAAACCCTGTCTCGAAAAACCAAAAAAAAAAAAAAGACCTAATAGATGATAAACACATGGACTCTTGCTTGTTTGTTTAAAACTCAGCTAGATTTCTTCTCTCTGATAGTGATCAGGATCTCCTGCTTAGGGAAAAGTGTTGCCCACAATGACCCAAGTCTTTCTATGTCAATCAGCAATCAATGCAATTCCCCACAGACATACATAAAAACCAACACGAACTAGATATTTCTCATTAAGACTGTCTTCCCAATGGCTGTGCCTCAATTGCTAATCTAAATTATAAGGCTCAGTTGGTCCTATCTTCAAAACTCAAAGATGTAGCTACAATTGCTTGATTGTTTCAGCAAAGCAGTGAATAGTAACTGGTTTCTCACCAGCAGAATGTGAACAATATTTATGGCTTCGTAGCAATCCCAATGGCGAGCCCGGAGGACTGAACACCTATAGCCCTGGAATCCATCAGTGTTCTTGCTGTGATTCAGAACTGTTTTGTTTATCATTCCCGAACATAATTTTTAATTACAGCAGCATGATGATAATTCCAGTTTTGTGTGGTGCATATTTCTCATTATGAATCTAAATACACAGAATGTTTGCTCTGTTTTCAGTCAGCACACTGTGTGAAAATGGTGTATTAAAAATAGTATGACATATTTGCATATTTATCAGTATTAAAAGCCTCACGAAACAGTTATTACAGATACACAGCTGTTACTTTTCAAGTAAATTTAAAGGAGTCACGTCTCCTTCCTATGTAAAGTACACACGTGTTCAGTCTGAGCCAGAGAAGTGGCAGAGCTCTCAAAGGAGTATAAATTTTTAGTTGCTGTGTCCAAATGGCAATTTTTTAAAACCTAGAATGATGAATTTGTTCCTTTGCCACGTAAGATATTATATATTGTAAACAGAAAGTAATTCTGGAAGTGCCTACAAATTATGGTTGCATTTCTTCACAGAAAATGTGTATCTACACAGAAAAGCACATAAAAGAACATTGCCCTATGTCAAGCACCATACAGAACAGGCAGCTTTGAGATTTCACACTGAACTTCCTCTTGTAATAATACCCTATTTTGTGCTTGCACATGTGAGTATGGTATGCATGTATGTATGCATGTATATATGCATGTCTGTTTGCATGTATGCAGGCATGTGCCCAGACACACGTGTGTATGGTAACCAGAGGGTGATGTTAGTGTCTTTCTCCATTGCTCTTTTTATTTTAGATATTTAGATATTTATTTAGATATTTAGGTTTCTAGCTGAACCCAGAGCTCATGACTCAGCTAGCCTCTTGGGATACCTGTTTTCTAGTGCTGGGCTTATAGGCAACCTATAGCCCAGCTGTTGTTTAGATGCAGGGATCTGAACTCTTCTTGCCCTGGTGAACACTTTATCTACCAAGACAATGTCCCAGCCTGAAACATTTCCTGTCTTCATTACTGCTAATAGAGTTGCCTTTATTTTTAATCATCGAGAAACTTTATGCCTCCACAATATTAGCTGTATTATCTTAACAGTTGCCAGAAAAGAGTACAAGACTTTAAATGCAATTGTATTAAATTTCGGTTTCTCTAGAATTGTAATGTTTCTTTGGGTTTTTAGAAAGATACTTTCCTTTTAACTCGGTGATCATATGGCCTGTGGCTGATTACCAAGCAATTCAAATGACCTCAAGTTCTCATCAGAGTCTTGGGGTCTCCCCTTTTACATTTCCATTGCATATAATTGTCTTGCACAGTATTGTACCCCATAAGGACATTTCCATGCAAGTATACTATGTGTTGAGAATATTCCCCCTGTATTCTCTACTCAGCCCTCTTTCTCTTTTTAGAAGCTTATAAACATAGCGGAAGCACAGGTCTAACATTTATTTTGTAGTTCAATTTCACAACGTTGACTAAATAAAAGAGGAGTATCATGCATTACATTAAAAGTTTGCCACTTTGCAGCATTAATCCCATTAGAAAAAGATGCTTCCTGTCTAACTCAATCAGCAAGAGGTCTTTATTGCTCGAAGTACTAATTGATTAGGTTCTCATTAAGGTCAAAAGTACACTTGGCTGACCAGAGGCAGCCAATTAGCAAATTGTCAGCCATGCTTATTTACATTGACTGAACATAACGGTGGTTATCGGACTGTCAAGTCAGAAGGTCACTGAATCTGTTATGCACTTTGCCCTCCAAAAGGGCAGCAGTCACTCGGGCACCAGGATGCATTTATAATAAAGATTTAGCTTATAACTTATTGACTTAAATCATTCTTGGAAAACAGGTGTTTCCTTCTCTTTTGATAAATATATCATTTCTTTGTAAAAGGCTTGAGGTTCAGTTGAAATCCAGGAGTTAATTGTGTGTCCTGGGATGTTTGTTCAAGGAACAATTTATACTTGAAACTCTTAGTGGCTGCTCAAAGATCAAGCTGATCCAGTGTAAGTCTTCTGTAACAGCCTTCTCCTCCTGGTGTGACTCCTCTGCCCTTGCAGTGGAGGGTTAGAAGCAGATTTGAGCTTCACCAGAGTCAAGACATTGTGATGTGTTCTGAACACTCAGGTTGGTAGGGAAGATTGCATATTTATTGTAGAACAAGGTACATTGAGATTCAGCCACTCAGGGCAGTGGGCTAAAATATCTGCTTATTTCCTGAAATTCTTCTGTCATCTAGAAGCATCACCCGCAATTTAAATGGTAGTTGTTTAACTGGTTGTATCTATCAACATTTTATTGCTTTTTTTCTACAGGTTTTCTCCTACATAAATTTAACATCACTTTCCCTTTCAATATCTCAATTATTATTTATCACTGGTAATTACATGTCTTTGAATTTCAAGAGAAAATTCTTTTGTTGAACACATCTTTTTATAAGCTGTGCCTATAGATCAAACTAGAAAGCAAACCTAGTCAGCCCAGAGCCTTCACCGGGCACTAGGCTTTGCTACAAAAGAGAAGCCATCAAAAGTCACAGTTCACTAGTTCTACTGATGAGTGTCATGGGTAGACACAGGACTCTCAGGTGGGTTCAGTGCTTGACACACATAAGCACTTGTTTAAAAAAATAAAGCTTAAAAAAGAAATAGTACATAAATAAGTAAATGGCCATAATTAGGTTTATGACTCACCTAAATATATAGTAAGTCTTTGATAGCACAGCAATTTGTTA
Source organism: Rhabdomys pumilio (assembly GCA_030674055.1). Classification (NCBI taxonomy): domain Eukaryota; kingdom Metazoa; phylum Chordata; class Mammalia; order Rodentia; family Muridae; genus Rhabdomys; species Rhabdomys pumilio. The sequence continues at coordinate 178,451,336 of JANHMN010000002.1, read as the reverse complement.
TAAGTATAGAACTGATTGAATTAACCATTTTACTACTGTTAAATTGGGAATTTACACTTTCTCGGACTTAAAAGAAGCAATGTTTTAATCCAGCAGTCTAGTTAAGCCAACTGCACTAAATATGAAAATAGAATTGGGGAAAAATAATTTTAATTGTTAATTTTGAGTAACTAAGCTACCACTTAATGCCAAAAATAAAAATCTATACACTAATAAAACATTTGCTTTATTTGGGAAATCTGTGATTTTTTTTCAGATGATTTAACATCACAGTTTAGTAGTTAATATTTGCAGATTATCTTGTGAGTATAATGTTTTATGTATATATCACCTACAGTTCTAATGAGAAACAAATGATACAGATACCAAAAGATTTACAGCCTGGTTTAGGTTAGGAAAAACATTGTATATTTTCTCTTATATGTAGACTATAGACTTAAATCTGTCTTTCTCTTTCTGTCTCTGTATCTGTCCCTATCCGTTTGTCTGTCTATCTCTGTCTCTCTCTCTCTTTGTGTGTGTGTGTGTGTGTGTGTGTGTGTGTGTGTGTGTGTGTGTTAGAACTTAAAAGAAGAGAGGGGTATAAAGGAGCTTGCTGGAGTGGGAAGTGGGATAAATAAGGAGAAGGTGATGGGATACATGTGCTATGGAGACAAAGGAGGGGACAACTAGAGAACAGAAAGAATGCGGACAAAAGCAAAGGTGCAGTGACAGGAGGAAAGTGGGGACAGGCATAAATAAGAATTAAGTACATGGCATATATGTATGGAAATTTGTCATAATGAAAAGCATTACTTTCTGTGATGACTTCAAATTTTTTATTTACTTTTATGAAAAGTGATACTGAGAGTATGTATGTCTGTGTAGGTTGTGTGTGTATGTATATGTGTGTGTTAACAGGCTTTTCTATACGTTCACTCATAGAAGTCAGAAGTCAGCAACATGTATCTTTCTATATTGCTTTTCCATCAATTTTTTTTATACACTGTATCTCGTTTAACCTGGAACTTGATGTTTCAGCTAGACTCGCTGGAAGTGAGACCCTGGAATTCACTTGTCTCTACCACCCATTGTTGAGGTTATAGGCACGCAAACCACTAACTGTTTCTATGTGGAAGGTGTGGATATAAATGCCAAGTCCTTGTAGAAACTCAGCAAGCACTCCACGCACTCCCACTCCCACAAAAAATTAAAGAACTGACTTCATAGGATAACTAGGCCAAATGCATATGACACAGAACTTGATTGCTTCAAACTGCAAGTTCTATCTGCCATCTTCATCTGAATTTGTGTTCTTCTTTTAAGTCTTTAAAACTACCTGAAATGATTTAGAAACTTCACTAAATATATGCAGATGTTTAATCTCTGAGTCTAGGATAGGGGTGGGGGAAGGAAATACAACCAACAATGAGAAAAGAACAAGGAGATTGAAAGGTGACATGATTCAGTAAAGGCTGCGTCACTGCAATGCCATATTGCCTTGTGTTCATGCCCCAGTTCTGCTGTTTGCTCCCTCTGTAGTTGAGCTAAGCCACTTGATGACTTTAAGTTCTGAAGTCCTCATACTTAAGATGAATACTATAACAGATCCTAATAGTAGAACATAGAGGGTTGTGTTTATACCAGATATCTAACAGAAAAATGGGCACGTTGCAGGGGCTGAGTAAATGCTGGTAATTGGTAAGTTAATAAACATTCTCCACTGAGATTTGGGCTTTCTATTGATGCTTTGTTGAATCTGGCTATTCTAGAATGGCCTGAAAGTATCATAAGAATCCTGTGTTACGCTGGCACATAGACAATCATCTGCCCATAAGGCTAGTTAAGATATTTAAATACTTAAATTTATTAAGGACCCATAGTTTTGCCTAGGCTCTACCAAACTAACAAATGGCACAACTTGTCACATACAGAGAAACACATATTTCTGTCCCTTATGATGCTTCTCAAACATAGCACCAGTGATATCAACCTCCGGCCATATTCACTGGTGTTACAAAAACTCACAAGTTAAATCTGTAGGTTTTGTCTGTTAACCACTGAGCTCCACAAAGTCTGTTCGTTTCATTTTAATCGGAACATTCCTATTTAGTATTAACATTTATAATTGATATGAATCCTCATTTTAAATGTTTGATTTTATTTTACCTCATGTGTAAGAATTAGTAATATTTTTCAAATGCATTGGAAAAATTTGATACATTTATCCAATATATTACGATAAATTCAGGATTATTTTTAAAAAATGGGAATATCAGATGTTTCGTTTAGTGTTAAGGAAATCCTTTGAAACAAAATTCTTTGATGTGGATCTGGAGAGATGCATCAGTAGTTAAAAACCGCATAATGCTCTCCTGGAGGATCTGAGTTTGGTCCCTACTGTCTATATGCAGCAGCTAAGAACTGCCCGTAACTCCAGCTCCAGGGGATTTGAATATCCTTTGAGAGTTCATAGCCTTGTCACACTTCAGTTTGCTCTCTTTGCTCTCAGCTTGCAGTTGAAAATGTGAGCATTTCGTTTCCTGCTCCAGTAGCCATGCCTGCTGGTTGCTTCTATGCCTCAATGTCACGATGAACTCTATCCCATAAGTCCAACATAAGTCTAAAGTAAACTCTCCCTTCGGATGACTTCAGTCATGGTGTTTTATCACAACAACATAATATGCAAAATTTGGGGTATGAATAATATAAAAACATAGGATGAAAAATGTTGGCAACCCTGCTAATACTACTGCTTTGAATGATATATTCCCCCGTAGAACTGCTGCAATCAAACCTGTTCTAACACTTAGTTTGCTCTTGGTAAATTCAGAAAGGTAGGTCATAGACCATTGTAGTTATCACATCTTAGAACAGCACTATCTTTCTGGGACTTTATCTCCCTTTCTTTGACTCTCTCCCTGACTTCCTCTATCTCTGAATCTCAGTTTTTTTCTCTCCCTCTCTCCAGTCCTTCCCTCCTTCTGAATTTGTCCCCTTCCCTGTTTGGATCTCTGTGGGTACATTTCTCTGAAATTAAGCAAACTCTTTGTCAAAGGAAAACTAAATCAAAGAGAATTTTTTTCTAGTTCTGAGTATCAAACTGGGAGCCTTTGCACTCCCCAGGAAACTGCCCAACCCAGGGTCTCACTCTGAAATCCTCATTCACACACAGCATGCATCAGAGATCCTTAGTCAACTTGAACACATAGCATCTGATCAAATTAGACCAGCTATAAGCCTTTTGCTAAGGGGACAAGGCATAATTATGAACCAAATTTGTCAGAGCTTCTCTCCTCCGTATCTTGGAACTGACCTCTATCAAAATCCTGACCGCTTTTCTCACCACTTGCATGCGAAGAGAGCTTTAATTTTAAACTCTTCCAATTTAACACAGGAAAAGGTTAGAAAGAATGTCAACATCCTCTCAAGAAAACAAGCAAGTGACCCACAACTTCCCACTGAAATGGAGCCAAAACTGCCAGTTTTGCTCCCATGTGTCTGAGCGAGGTCCTGACCCTTCATATGACCTGTGGGTACTGTTACACAAGACTGATCTGTTCTCTTCTCTAAAATTGCTATTCTGTCCCTATTTCGAAACAGTCGAAGATATTTTATCATTAATTAGTATTCATATTATGTCTCAAACAATCTGTTCAAGAATAGGGGAAGTGAACTAGAGGACAGATCTTCTGCTTGCTTAGTAATTAACATAGATGATGCATACAGTACTGAAGGCCTCACAGGCGGAAGAAGTGGTCAAGTGTTGGGTGGGCAACTCCCACATTTAAATGCTTACCTATTTTGACAGGCTAAGCATGTCTAAAAAAAAATACACTTGGCAAACAGGATGGGGAGACACAGGCCTCTGTAAAAATAGACCCATGCCTCTTTGATTCACAGCATCCTGGCTTTGCTTCCCATCATGTTAACATGCCACTTGGGAGCTGGCTGGACTCCCTTGTTCAGTGACATAGATTTCATAGTGTTTTTTAAAACCATTTGTTCTATCAACCACAACATGCTTTGAATTTCTCTTTAAAATTGAGAGTGTATATATAGATTGATCAAAACAATATTTTTAACATTCCAAACAATCTAGTAAGATAGTAGATGGGTGTCACTTAATCTATTATGTTTCTCTCTTCCTCCCTCCCCCTTTCAGCTGCTAATCTTAGAACTTGTGTGCCAAATTGTCTAAGATATTCTTCCAATAGCTACATGTGTGACTCTTTTGTGAGCCCCACAGACAGTTATGAGGACAGATTTGGAGTTGCATATGGGACTGTCACATGGTTTGAATGCCTTGTCTTCCAGGCACTGAGATTTCTTTTCACATTGCTTGAATACAGAGGAATTTTCGGTTGTGATAAAGGTTCAACAGAGTGTCTATTAAAGAATTTGCACACCCTGGTGAGGGAAAATCTTAATGTCCATCACTCTGTGTTTGACGTCTGAACAGCTCAAATGTTTACTTGTCTCTTACGGAGAAAAAAAAGATCGTAGTGTTGTCACAGAGTTTTTTATGAAAATAAGATTTGTAAGAATGTATTGCTCTCCTTACCCTTTTTTAAAGCAATATTTAGCAATTGGCTGAACCTTTAAAAAGGCAGCAAATGTTTTGCCCAAAGGTTCCATCACTTCTGTGCAATTATTTTCAGGAAAATGTGATGGCTACACGTCCTTAGGAACCCAAAATTCTGCCATATAAGGTATAAATCATTTCCAACTTCAAATAAATATTTGAAATAATTCATTGGCAATATAATGCCACATAGCTCCTTATCCCATTAAAGTGCAGGTGCACACAGTGTGTGAACGGTGAAATGCAGACAGATGCTGAGGGTCTTCAAGCCCTTCTCAGACAATTCTGGAGCCATTGCTTAGAGGCACCAGACTTATCACATGGTCCGTGAACCTTGAACATAGAAAACAGCAAGTTCATTGCCACTGTTCTGTATGCATGGAAGAAGAACTTAACAAATAAGAAGGTATCTACTCTGTGTGTGTGTGTGTGTGTGTGGTGTGTGTGTGTGTGTGTGTGTGTGTGTGCATGTGCGTGTGACTGTGTGTGTAAGAGGGAGAGTAAATGTGTGTATGTGTGTGTAAGAGAGAGAAACAGACAGAGAGAGGGTGAGAGAGAGAGCATGCACACACATGAGTTTTATTTTTCACCTACAAAAGAGCGATTTGAAAAAAGGTTTTCCTCAGAAGATAGCAAGTTATTCCTTGCACTTTTCATACAAATTTTAACTAAATCTGGCATAATACGTTTTGATTAAGCTGCTATACTCTACCTTGTAAGTGGCTGTGTACAATTTATGAGTGAAAACCACTTACTAGGAAGTTGTCCTCATTGTAACTTTATCTTAATTCTCCAAAGCATTAGGTTCAGAACTCTCTAGAAGCAGCATAGATTCTTGGAAAATGTTTGAAAAAACTTTTTAGGAATAGGGGAGAGAGTCGTGGGTTTTTTATTTTTATTATTATTTTTATGTATAAAATTTTTATTTATAAATTTTATTTTATTTCTTCAAGGACATTTAAAATTGGCCATATCTTTACATTCTTTAAAATATCCAATAGGAATTGTGTGTGTTTAAGCATATTTTACACAAACTTAAGGAAGAAACTTTTAGTTATTTCACAAACATTTAGACTAGTTGTTTAAATGCATTGGATTTAAATTGTGCTATTTATATTATTAGGTTATCAGAAAGTGGAAAGATTTTTAAAAAGGAATTAAGTGAGGTAATGATTGGAATATACCGCAACAAGAAAAACAATGTATGTTGTTGATGTTAAGAGTTACATCATTGGGGCTGGAGATATGGCTTCGGTAGTTAAGAGCAATTGCTGTTCTTGTCATGGGTGCAGTTCCCAGAAGCCCCAGTGAAGGACCATAACTGTTTGTCACTCCAATTTAGGGGATCCAGTACCTGCTGTGACCTCCACAGGCAATGTACACTCATGGGGCACTTTCATTGGAAACAGAAAAGATACTTATACAAATAAAATAAAAATAAATAATTCTTTTAAAAATTAGATTGCTAACAAAATAATTTGGATATTACTATTTTGTGGTTTCATGAGCCATGAACAATTGTCAAAATTAATTTTAGTAAGACTACTAGGTAGAAATGTGGAAAAAAATCTGTTAACTTTTAAGCATATCAGTAACCAGTTTTAAAAGCTAATGGAAAGATCTAAATGGTAATTTTTAAAAATCTCATTTAATAACTCTATTAGTTATTAATATGACCCAGCTAACCCCCAATAATCAAGGCAGAGTCCTATGGATTTTTAAACTCAGTTCTAGCACAATTACTGGACGAGTTACCCCTAATCTGTTTTACTATATGCCAGACTGTTAGTTCCCTGAGTGCTCCCCAGGTACCATCTCCTCTCCTCAGGGTTCATTTCTCCTGTGCTCATGAGCCTTCCAGACTCATGTGGGCCTTCTCCTCTCTCTGTCTTTCTCCTTTTTCCTCCCCTCTTCTTTTTCTCTTCTGTTGGCCCCTCAATGACTTCCAGCCTGATAAATAAATACTTGCCTACCCTATTCTCTCTAGAAATGGTTGTAGCCACTTTTATGCAACCAATAGCTTTAAATTTGGGATCAAGACTTACACAATAAAGACTGGTATACTAGGAATTTGTTCATCTGGGGGCAATCAGAACTTTAGGGCCTGTATTTAGCATTTGAATACATAGCAACACCAGACCAACCCCCAACAGGAAGGAGGCTAGAAAGATGGCTCAGCAATTAAGAGTGGTAACTGCTATTCCAGCAGAGCAGAGATCAGTTTTCAGTGCTCACACAGTGGCTCACAAATATCTGTTAACTTACAGTGCAGTGCACAGATACATATGCAGGCAAAACACCAATACACACAAACAAAATTTCAAAAAATATTTCTTTAAAAAGGATCAGCAGTGGAAAAACCACTCAGATTAACATCATAACTGTAAGAAAATTTTCAACTGTTAGAAAAACAACCCATAAATCCTTTTTTGTACTGTTTGGTTTAGGGTTGGCATCAAATGTGTGGTTCTTTTATTGCCTCCCCTCACCTAAGTACTAAGATGACAGGTGTGAGCCACTGTATACAGCAAGAAAAGGTTTGAATACAGATTTCAATGTGAGGGGAAAGAAAGAGGGAGAGAGGGAGGCAGGGAGGCAGGGAGGGAGAAGAGGAAGAATAGAGGTGAGAGGGAGAAGGCAACTGGGAGAGAAGAAATGAAAGAGACACAAAAAGAAGAGATAGAGCTCATACATCTCATGGAAGAGCAGCGCCATTACAAAATGGAAAGATATGCCTGGCATAGTGGCACATACCTTGAATTTTAGTACTGGGAAGGCAGAAGCAGGTGGCACCTATGTGTGTGTGTGTGTGTGTGTGTGTGTGTGTGTGTGTGTGTGTGTGTGAATGTTATGTATGTATGTATGTATGTGTATGTGCATGTATATGTGTATGTGTGTGTGTGTATGTGTGTATGTGTGTATGTGTATATATGTATATATGTATATATGTATACATGTATACATGTATACATGTATATATGTATATATGTATATATGAATATATGTATATATGTATATATAATGAGACTGTCTCAAAGAAAAAGAAAGGAAAGAAAGGAAAAGAAAAAAGAACAACAAACCAACCAGAGAAAGATAGAAACGACAACAACAAAAATGATATGACATGTTGCTGATTTTCTTTCAGGGGTCCTGAAAACCCATTTCAGATCCTTTCTACCACTGAACACATCTCCAGTCCACATGTTCTTCCTTTTCATTCTGAGGAAAGGACTCAGGTAGTTTACTTATGCTGAACTGGAGCTCTTTCTGTACCTCAGTTAAGCTGGGAACTAACAGTCCTCCTGTCCCAGCCTCCCAGGAAACGAAGCTTGCACCACCAGACTTGGTGTCCTGATCAAAAGTGATTCCAAACTAAGCTGTTTTCTACAACTTTCTTTAAAAGTTAAATTGCCTGTATTAGAAGCAGACTTCCTAGGTGAAGCTGACACAATAATGCTAAAGAAGACGTGGAAGAGACTGGATTGGCAAACACAAACTTGAAAACTTTATGAAAAAAAATTTAATCTTACGAGGAAGAATAGAATGTCCTGTGCTGCCTCGTATGGAAAGTATATTATAATAATATAATTAAAATCATCCATCTTCAGCCTAATAATCAACAGAAATCTGTGATTCAATTCTTGAACTTTCTCATGAAATTTGTATGTTCTTGTAAGGACAGAGGTTAGTGAGTCTTCAGATCAAACAGGAACACGAGGAGGTCACGCCACCTGGTGCTGTGGCTGGCAGTGTCCTGGGAGATCCCTGGTTCTTGTGAATGAGCTTTCCTGATGTTGCACTTGCTGGCAACTTAGTGCGAAGATGACCTCTTCTCCTCCTATGGACCTTGTCAGTCTTTATATGACTATCACTATATCTGACACTTTTCTCTCCATGGCTCTTGGCATTGCTTTCTATAGCCAACAGTGGCGGGGGGTGGGGGGGTAGTTCCTAGATTTGTGCTTCGCTTAAATTTACTTCTGCTGTGGCTGACACATTTGAATTGGAGCTAATTTGCAGTTCTGCATCCACTGATAGCTCCATTCAGTATCCACTCTAAGCTAAAAGTAAAATGACATGTAAAATGAGATTATTTAAGCTACACTTAGGCTTCAGCACAGAGTAAACATGGCTATTCGTGGTGTATTTCTTTTGACTTATCTACAAATGCTGATCCAAACTCAGAACAAATTTCACCAAGGAAACTATCCATAGAGTATTCTCAGGGAAGGTCATGGCAAAAAAGTGCCAGTCATCTTAAAAGAGATTGAAACGTACAGAAAAGAGTTAGTCCTGCCACACCCATCTCAAAACTGAGTGCACGGCAAAGCACCACGTGAAACAGAAATTTGACAAATCCAGTGAGTGGCATTTAGTGTCCTGCCTGGATGATGTCAATGTGGGTGCTTTTCAACAGTAATTTTCTGTACAAATACTACTACTATGTCACTGTTTTGTCTTAAGAAAATGCTCATAGCCAAAAAAAAATTTGATTTGGAAATACCGTTTTTGCCACATTGCCATTTATAGCTTGCGTTTTAGGTAAGGAAGTTCATTTTCTTTTACACTGATTTAACATCAAAAGTTGAATGAACATTTTATAATTTTATATAAAGCAAAGAAATGTACTTTTAATTTAATTACTTGTGCCTGAAATGCTAGTTGAGTGTATTAGTATTGGGATGCCTTGTAGCCAAAGCATACCCTAATGAGCTATTGTTCTTCCAAAATTTCTCCCTTCTGCATTTTTCCTTCAAAGTGTTAATGGGGTTCAGGACTGACACAATATTATTCAACAAGCATTTTAGTATCTGAATGTTGCTTGTTAAAAGTTTTCTATACTGAGTTGACAATTCCAAATTAAGTATCATCTTGTGTTTTCCTTTTTCCATATCTTTCCAATGACACTGTCAAATGATGTGATGGCTTCATGAGTGGATTTGCTGCCCCATTCATCAGCATAATCGATGGGGAAGGAAGCCATATGGGTTCTCGTCCATTTCTATTGGATAGGACAGATGGCATTATTGATAAATGGAAATATTCCAAATATTTATTATGTGATGATATCACAGGGAATCTTGACTTCTGAGTTTTAATTTTAATATTGACTTCCAAGAATTGGCAGATTAGGCAGTGCATTCAGTCGCCAGGTATTCATTTAATCACACTAGTTTGTAAGTTGCAGCCCTAGTCACTTTCAGTTCATGCTTTATTTTACATGGTGGGCACTCCCTTTCAAAGGCATCACATTTCCTTCTCTGATTTCCTGCCACGCTATTCTTCTAGTCTTCAGGGTTTGGAAGCTAACACAGTATTTGGAGTAGACAGCATGTTGAGGATAGGATCCCGAAAGAGAAAGAAGAGAAGCTTTCCTGACACTTCTCCCCATTATCACTTCCTGTGGGAGACAGAAGGGGGAGAGGGGAGTCGAACAGACTCTTGACATTTTTCTGTTGCTTCACTTTCTACGCTCAGTAGACTTCCCAAAATTATGCTCCAATATAATTGTGGACGTAAGGACATAATGATATGGTTCAGGTTCTAATTGCATTTCATTTTCCCCGCTCTGACATGAAGTCATCTGAGAAAGGGTCTCTGCTGGCATAGGATTCTCAATGCAGTGCCCTCCCAAATGTTTGGCAATGTTCCAAAACTATGTTCACACTACGAGAAATCAGCAGCACCCATAGAGGACTTAAATAAATATATTTTATAGTGTTTAAATGCTTATCTAAAGAAGAAGTATGATTTAATTGAAGCCCAACTCTACTGGGATAAATTTAAAAATGCATCGCGTATCTTCATGTCTCCTGTAGAATCCCTGCAATTCTAAAAAAGGTCAATATCCTACTGCTCTTAAAACATCAAGAAGAAAATTTAATGTTAGTTAAATCTTATCAAATTCTTAAGACATACTTTTAATACCTTTAGTTTATCTTCAAAATGTTGCGGCGGTATGAAATTCTCTAGATGCAAGTTGACTGTTAAGTGAAATAAAATATTTGAATCCTCGTATTATCTTATTTTTAAGAATTTATGCCTCTTTGGGATGGGGAAGAGGTAAGTGTATCCAAAACTAGAATTGAAATAAAACAAAAACCTTAGAATGGAGTGAAACATGAAATGAGACACACTGGGGAGAGCTGTGTATTGTCTGTAAATGTAACCTAATGAGTCTGCTTCGGAGACCTGGAAATGGAATGATATCGCAGAATTTAAACAAACAAACAAAGAAATTCCAAACCTTTCTGAACTTTTGAATATCAGATGCTAGCCATTGGTCAGGCCAGTTAATGCAAACATAAACGTTGACATCCTAAAGCAAAGCATAGGCCCATAGTTATAGACCCAATCTTGCCTGTCAGTGGCAGAGCCTTCAAGTACAAGAGAGATTGGTGTTTGCCAAATGTGCAGTCGGAGGGGAGAAAAATCAAACAACTATGTTTTGGAGCTTTGAAGATTGCCAAACAATGATAGAGAAAATAAACAAAAACTCAATGTGCAAAATTGATGTAACTTGTCAAAGAAATGTTTATTAAAATCATGCTTCCATTTGAAAAACACAGTTTTAGATTTCCAGGCAAAAGACGGCTTCAGAATATGGCCATGAATGCAGAGGTGGAATTTTAAAGATATAATGTGAAGGCTGACAGAAAAAAGAAAAAAAAAAGTAAGCTGTCACATTATCAAAAAGCTCTTCCCTCGATCTCAGGGTCGCTGATCTCTTACTGATTAATTAATATAATCAATTACATTTCAAACAGAAAGCTAAGACTTTTGAAAAAAGTCAACATGGGTCATGGGGAATTCACTCATAAATGCGAAAGGTGAAACACACAGGTTTCTGTTTACTTCTTCAGCATTCTCAAGTTTATGACATTTATTTGATAGCTATATATTGTTTTGAATGAGCAATGACTTGAGTTATTAAAGTACTTATGATTCACAGTAAGAACAAGCATTGCATTCGAATGAGAGAACAACACAGCCTTCTAGTTCCAAGCAGTAGATTTCAGTTCCCCAGGGTCAGGATTAAATTGAGATTTTGTATTCATCTGAGGTAATTGTAATGAGAATATTTAACATGGGTCAAATGGAGAATAGTGGCACCCTGGAAAGGCTTAGAAATGATTTGCCTTTTTATACATTGTTCCACAGTGGGATTTAAAAAGATCAACTTGCCTGGTTTATGGATGCTGTATTATTGTTCTATTTGTAAATCTAATGAAATCTTTGGCAGAAAAGAACACAAAAAGAATAAATGAGTTTTAGAAAAAAAAGAAGACATCTGACTCAAATAATTATACATTTGAAATGCATAAGATGATCTTAACAGATTTTACCTATAGAAAATCAGAGATAGGTATATTTAAAAATAAAAATAAAAAACCCCCAAACCAGAAACTTAATGCTTTCTTTTTATCACCATAGTGGAAAGAGGAGAGACTGTATATATTTTTTCATTAGACATGGGAAATAGTTGCTTAGCATAGCTGTGTCCAGACAAGAGGGTTTTCCAGACTCCCTTTTCCCCTGAAGCAGTCTGTTTTATTTGAGAACTGTAAGTGATTTTTCCATTTCTCACTGAAGTTCAGGACACTGACTCTGTTAGAGCTAAGAGGAGATAAATCATTTTGTTGTGCTGGCTGTTTGTGACTCTTTCTCTCTCTTTCTTGTGTTAAAAATTTGATGATGATGATGATGATGATGATGATGATGATGATGATGATGAAGAAGAAGAAGAAGAAGATAGGAAATCTATAATACCCTGTGTTTGAGTTCTAGGTTTTTGCTGAGTGACCAGAAACTCAAAACTCAATTAAAATTGTGTCATATTGAATACATCACCTATCTAAGAGATTCTGCTTTTAAAAAATTGCCAATAAAAGTCTTTGGGTTCTAAATGATATTCAGAGGGTATTTTATAGCTAAAACATACCCAGTGATTGCTTCAGGCTAGGTTACATTGCCTCAGTAGACTATAAGTTGGCTCAATGTAACAAGCTAAAATAATACATTTTCTAATAGGTTTCTGCCCTAAGTGGAAATATATTTATGTTGAACATATTCTAGCATGAAAGGTTGGTTAGAATCGTCCTATAAATTCAGCAAGTGCTTTAAGAGAAATGGAAGAGTTTTTTACCCTGAGAATTATGAAGGAAAGAGATACTTTTTGTTGAGTAAATTCCCAGTAGCTACATGAGACATTTGTTGGATCGCTTATTCCTTGATGTTCCCAACCATGTGGGCAAATGCCTTAAGACTATTCCTTGTTTAAAACAGTGACGGCTTTTCTCCTGTGCCTCAAACAGCTACTACATGTGAATGGCCAAAGTAGCATTGGAAACAAAACAAGAGTACATAGCAAGTGCTTAAGGTTTTTAAGAGCTCTGCACCAATTCAGTAAGGTATTGAATTCATAAACATACATTACCAACAAAAGCAACTGCTCATCTTATGAGACAGTGAAAATCATGTGATACTATTCAGGTCAAGTGTACCTTGACATTTATAGGGTTTGCCCTCTCAGAAAAAGATGGTAAAATGAAATCACAAAAATTGGCTCATATCATAGAATTCTGAAACTGTTTCTATCTTGTTCATTAAATAAATATGTATTTGTGATGAGTACCTTCAGATATGAAAGAAAATTGACAATAATAACAACAAAACACTCACTTCAGCTAAAGAAAAATTAACACGGCAGGATACAACATATATATTTTAAATTTTACATTCCTAAACAACATCTTGATTTGGGGATAGGAAAATAAATTTGTAGTGAGAGTCCCATTCTAAAATCATTGTTAATATGCCAAGTGTGAATTGTATAAAAACTTTACCTAGCAGGATTTCTTAAACTTTTCTAAGTGGTATATAAAAAGACAAATACTTGTCAGGAACAACTCTTCTGAAAGAAAAATTATGAGATGGAAGTTAATGTATAACTTTAACAATTAGGCATAATTTTAGCACATCAGTCAAAATTCTAGTGTGATTATTTTAGGAACATAAAGTTCTCTTCAAAAATGGGAATGTTCAGGACCATCGAATGTAGCTTACTTAGTATGTATAAAACTTTAAGTTGACCCCTAAGACTACTAAAAACAAACAAAAAGGCAAGTTAATAAATGATACAATGATTCAGAATTGTAAAACATGGTTTTTTAAATACTGAAAGAAAGGAATATGACATATTCAACATGGAATATATTCTACCATCAAATATTTAAAAATTCCTCACAAACAATTGCAACCAATTCTATGCATATACCCTAACACAAATGAAAAGCAAGATTCTGGCATAAAATCACATCTCATGAAGATGATAGAGGAGCTTAAGGAGGACATAAATAACTCCCTTAAAGAAATACAGGAGAATACAGGTAAATAGGTAGAAATCTCTAAAGAGGAAATACATAAATCCCTTAAAGAAACACAGTAAAACACAATTAAATTGGTGAAGGAATTGAACAAAAATATCCAGGACTTTAAAAGAGAAATAGAAACAATAACCAAAGTGGGGCAACCTTGGAGATGGAAAACCTAGGAAAGAGATCAGGAGTTACAGATGCAAGCATTACCAACAGAATACAAGAGATAGAAGAGACAACCTAAGACATGGAAGATACCACAAAAGATACTGACACAACAGTTAAAGAAAATACAAAGTGCAAAATCTCCTAACTATAAAACATCCAGAAAATTTAAGACACAATGAATAGACCAAATATAAGAATAATAGAGGGGTTGGTGATTGAGCTCAGTGGTATAGCGCTTTCCTAGCAAGTGCAAGGCCCTGGGTTTGGTCCTCAGCTCTGAAAGAAAAAAAAAAAGAATAGGAAATTAAGATAGTGAAGATTCCCAGTTCAAAGGGCCAAAAAGCATCTACAACAAAATCACAAAAGAAAACCTCCCTAACAAAAGAAAGAGATGGCCACAAACATATAAGAAGTCTACATCATCGCAAATAGATTGGACAGGAAAAGAAATTCCTCTGTCACATAATAATCAAAACACTAAATGCACAAAACAAAGAAAGAATATTAAAAGTGGTAAGGGGAAAGGACAAGTAACATAAAGGCAGACCTATAAGAATTACACCAGACTTTTCAACTTAGACTCTAAAAGCCAGAAGATCTTGGACAGATGTCATTCAGGCCCTAAGAGAACACAAATGTGAGCCCAGAATACTATACCCGGTAGAATTATCAATCATCATAGATGGAGAAACCAAGATATTGCATGACAAAGCCAAATTTAAAAAAATATCCTTCCACTAATTCAGTTCTACAGAGGATAACAGAAGGAAAGCTCCAACACAAAGAGAGAAACTACACCCAAGTAAAACAAACAAGCCCAACATTACAATAAACCCAAAAGAAGAGAACCACACAAACATAATTCCATTTCTAACAACAAAAATAACAGAAAGCAATTATCATTGGTCTTTAACATCTCTCAACACCAATGGACTCAATTCCCCAATAAAAAGACATAGAACAAACTGGATACATAAATAGGACCCAGTATTTTGCTGCATGCAGGAAACACACCTCAGTGACAAAGACAAACACTACCTCAGACTAGAAGGCTAAAAAATTATTTTCAAGCAAATGGTTCCAGGAAATAAGCTTGAGTAGCCATTCTTATATCCAATAAAATAAACTTTCAACCAAAAGTTATCAAAAAAGATGGGGAAGAACATTCATCCTCATCATAGGAAAAATCCACCAAGAGGAACTCTCAATTCTGAACATCTATGACTAAGATGCAAGTGCACCACATTTGTAAAAGAAATGTTACTGAAACTCAATTGCACATTGAACCTCACACAGTAATAATGAGAGACTTGAACACCCCACTCTCACCAATGGACAGATCATGGAAACAGAAATTAAACAGAGACAAAATGAAACTAAAAGAAGTTATGAACCAAATGGATTTAACACGTAACTACAGAACATTTCACCTGAAAATAAAAGAAATAAAGCTTCTTCTCAGCACCTCATGACACCTTCTCTAAAACTGACAATATAATGGGATACAAAACAAGCCTGAATAGATAGAAGAAGATTGAAATAATCCCATCAATTCTATCAGACCACCACAGAAAAAGGCTGGTCGTCAATAACATCAAAAACAACAGAAAGCTCACAGACTCATGAAAAGTGAATAACTCTCTACTAAATGACAACTTGGTCAAGAAGAAATAAAGAAAGAAATTAAAGACTTTCTAGAGTTTAATGAAAATGAAGGCACATATACACAAACTCATGAGACTCAATGAAAGCAGTGCTAAGAGGAAAATGTATAGCCTTCATAAAGAAATTGGAAAAATACTAAACTAGCAACTTAACAGCACACCTGAAAGCTCTAGAACAAAAAGAAGCAAGCACATACAAGTGGAGTAGACAGCAGGAAATAATCAAACTTAGGGCTGAAATCAACCACTTAGAAACAAAGAGAACATAAAG
Organism: Rhabdomys pumilio; assembly: GCA_030674055.1. Lineage (NCBI taxonomy): Eukaryota > Metazoa > Chordata > Mammalia > Rodentia > Muridae > Rhabdomys > Rhabdomys pumilio. The sequence goes on along the minus strand of JANHMN010000002.1, from coordinate 178,435,292 downwards.
AATCAATGAAACTAAAAGCTGGTTCTTTGAGAAAATCAACAAGGTAGTGAAACCCCTAGCCAAACTAACTAAAAGACTCAGCAACTGTATACAAATTAACAAAAATCAAAAATAAAAAGAGAGACATAACAACAGAAACTGAGGAAATTTTTTTTAAAAAATCATCAATCCTACTAGGAAAGTCTATAATCAACAACACTGGAAAATCTAGATGAAATGGATGTTTTTCTAGAAAGATATCAGGTAGCAAAGTTAAATCAGGACCAGACAAACTATCTAAACAGTCCCATAACGCCTAAGGAAATAGAAGCAGTCATTAAAAGTCTCCCAGGCAAAAAAAAAAAAAAAAACCAACAAAACAAAACAAAAAAAAACAAGACCAGATGGTTTTAGTGCAGAATTTTCTCAGACCTTCAAAGAAGACCTAATAACAATACTTCTCAAACTATTCCACAAAGCAGAAACAAAAGGAATACTACCCAATTCATTCTATAAAGCCACAGTTATGCTGTTACCTAAACCACACAAAGACCGAACTAAAAAAGAGAACTTCAGACCAATTTCGCTTCTGAATATTAATGTAAAAATATTTGATAAAATTCTAGCAAACTGAATCCAAGAACATATAAAAAAAACCATAGTCCACCATGATCAAGTAGGTTTCATCCCAGGGATACAGGGATGATTCATTATATGAAAATCCATCAATGCAATCCACTATATAAACAAACTCAAAGGAAAAAAAATCACATGATCATCTCATTAGATGCTGAAAGAGCCTTTAACAAAATACAACACACTTTATGTTAAAAGTCTTGGAAAGATAAAGAATTCAAACCACATACCTAAACATAATAAAAGCAATATACAACAAACCAACAGTGAACAAATTAAATGGAGAGAAACTTGAATCAATACCACTAAAATCAAGTACAAGAAAAGGCTGGCCACTCTCTCCCTATTTATTCAATATAGTACTCAAAGTTCTAGCTAGAGCAATTAAGGGAAAAAATGTCAAAAGGATACAAATTGGAAAGGAAGAAGTTAAGGGATTATTATTATTTGCAGATGATATAATAGCAACTCTCAAAATTTTACCAGAGAATTCCTACACCTGATAACTTTAGCAAAGTGCCTGGATATAAAATTAACTCATACAAATCAGTAGCCTCCCTCTACACAAAGGATACATGGGCTTAGAAAAGAAATTAGGGAAACAACACCCATCACAATAGTCACAAATAATATAAAATATTTTGGTGTAACTCTAACCAAGCAAGTGAAAGATCTGTATAACAAGGACTTCAAGTCTTTGAAGAAAGAAACCGAAGACCTCAGAAGATGAAAAGATCTCCCATGCTCGTGTATCAGTAGGATTAACAGAGTAAAAATGGCCATCTTATCAAAAGCAATCTACAGATTCAATGCAATCTCTATCAAATTCCAACTCAATTCTTCACAGAGTTAGATAAAGCAATTCTCAACTTAATCTAAGATAACAAAACCAAAAATAATTCTGAACAATAAAAGGAATTCTGAGAGAATCACCATCCCTGACCTCAAGCTGTAGAACAGAGCACTAGTGATAAAAACTGCATGGTATTGGTACAGAGACAGGCAGGTAGATCAATGAAATAGAATTGAAGACCCAAAAATAAAACCACACACCTATGGATACTTGATCATTGGCAAAGAAGCCAAAACATACAGAGGAAAAAAAGAAAGCATTTTTAACAAATGGAGCTAGTCTACATGGCAATTTGCATGTAGAAGAATGCAAACTATTCCATTTTGTCTCCTTGTACAAAGCTCAAGTCCAAGTGGATCAAGGACCTCCACATAAAACCAGATATGATGAATCTAATAAAAGAGAAAATGGAAAAGAGCCTAGAACACATGGGCACAGGGGAAATTTTCCTGAACTGAACATCATGGCTCAGGCTTTAAGATCAACAATTGGCAAATGGGATCTCATGAAACCGAACAGCTTATGTAAGGCAAAGGACACTGTCAATTGGACAAAATGGCAACATACATAATGGGAAAGATCTTTACCAATCCTACATCTGATAGAGGGCCAATATCCAATATATACAAAGAACTCAAGAAGTTAGACTCAAGAAAACCTAATAATCCAATGAAAAATGAGGTACAGAACTAAACGAAGAATTCTCAACTGAGGAATCTTGAAACATCCTTGGTTATTAGGAAAATACAAATAAAAATGACCCTGAGATTCCACCTTACGTCAATCAGAATGGCTAAGATCAAAAGTTCAGTCAACAGCAGGTGCTGGTGAGGATGTGGAGAAAGAGGAACACTCCTCCATTGCTGGTGAGATTGCAAGCAGGTACAACCACTTTGGAAATCAGTCTGGTAGTTCCTCAGAAAATTGGAAATAGTTCTACCTGAAGACCCAGATATAGCACTACTGGGCATATACACAAATGATACTCCAACATATAACAAGGACATGTGCTCCACTATGTTCATAGCAGCTTTATTTATAATAGCCAGAAACTGGAAACAATCCAGATGTCCCTCAATGGAAGAATGAATACAGAAAATGTAGTACATTTACACAATGAAATACTACTCAGCTAATAAAAAGGACAACTTCGTGAATTTTGTAGGCAAATGGATAGAACTATAAAATATCATCCTGCATGAGGTAACTCAGACCCCAAAGGACATACATGATATGTACTCACTAATAAGTGAATATTAGTCCAAAAGCTCAGAATACCCATGAGACAACTCACAGACCATACGAAGTTTAACAAGAAGGAAGACCAAAGTGTGAATACTTCAATCCCACTTAGAAGAGGGAACAAAATAATCACAGGAGGCAAAGGGAGGGAGGTACCCGAGTGCAAGAGGGAAGGAGGAGGGAAAAAAAGAGGGGCAGGACCAGGTATAGGAAGAGACAGGAGAGAAGTCCAGACACCCAGGAGCATGAATAGAAATAAGTAGCAGTGGGGAGTGGGTAACAGAGGGAAAAGGAAACCACTAGAAAGTCCCAGGTGTCAGGGATGCAATTGGTTCCTAGGACCCAGTGAGGATGACTTTAGCCAAAATACCCAAGAGCAGGAAGAAAGAACCTGAAGAGATCACCTCCAGTAGATAGATATGGCCCCCAGTGGAGGGATGGTGCCACGCACTCATCTCAAAAGTTTTAACCCAGAATTGTTCCTGTCTAAAGGAAACACAGGGACAAAAAAATGGAGTAGACACTGAAGGAAAGACCATCCAGAGACTGCTCCACCCTGGGATCCATCTCTTCTGCAGCAATCAAACCCCTACACTATTGCTGATGCCAAGAAGTGCTTGCAGACAGGAGCCTGGTATGGCTGTCCTCTGAGAGACTCTGCTAGCACCCGACAAAGACAGATGTAGATACTAACGCCAACCATTGGTCTGAGACTAGGGACCCCAGTGGAAGAGTTAGGGGAATGACTGAAGGAGCTGAAGAAGATTGCAACCCCATAGGAAGAACAACAATATCAAGTAAACTGGACCCCACAGAGCTCCCAGGGACTAAACCACCAGCCAAAGAGTATACATGGGTGGGTCTATGGTTTCTGCTACATATGTAGCAGAGAACTGCTGTATCTGGCATCAACTGGAGGGGAGGTGCTTAGTCCTGTGGAGGCATGTTGCCCCAGAGAAAGCAGGTGCTGGAGGGGGTGAGCTGGGAGTGAGTGGGTGGGTTGTGAGGCACTCTCTTATAGGCAAAGGGGAGGGGGCCCTGGGTGGGGATGTTGCAGAGGGGAGACCAGGAAGGGGAACCACATTTGAAATGTAGATAAATAAAATACTTAATAAAAAAAGAAAAAAAGAATAGGCTAAATATTATCTATTCCTAACAGTCTTCAATTATTTCATTCATTTATTTATTCAACCAAGTGCCATTCATTGATTCCAATTAATTTTGTAGAGCTCTGCAAGGTATTTAACTAGAATAGCGAAATGATTAAGAGGTCCTTGCCTCCATGATACAGAACACATTACTTTTTTCTTCAATTGGAGGAAAATTGTTATTCTACAACTGAGATATTAATCTTACTATATGTGATATACTTCATATACTCAGCTGAGTCACCTAGGCAGAAAGACTTAAAAGAAAAGCATTCAAAAATGCTGATACATCATTTAGTTAGGAAGGCGACAAAGTATATTTAAAATTATTTCTGTACTTAAGAATATCCTAGCAGCCTAGAAAAATGGAAGTGTGTAAGAACGCCTTCTGAACAAGAATGCAGACCTGAGTTTGGATTCTAAGATCATGTAAACTGTTGGGCTCGGTAACTTGTGCACCTGTAACCGCAGCATTGTAGGCTCAAAGGCTGGAGGATCACTGGGGGTTGGGGTGCTGGTATCAGCCTCACTCCACGTTCTGTGAGAGACTCTAACTTAAAGAAATAAGGCAGAGAATGAAAGAAATGAACATCTTCCTCTGGGCTTTATGGATCCACAAGGGCACAGAAAGGTACACATGCACATAGACACACACACAAAGGCGTGCACACACACACAAGTCCACATGCATACAGTCATGCACACACACACACACACACACACACACACACACACATGTGAATATAGCACCCACCCACTCACATACACACAAACATAGTCAGTTATACATACATGACTTAATTAGAATGTTACTCTTTTATTTCAGAGTCACATCCAGGTGGAACTGTTTTACTGTGAGGTATCACCTACATTCATGTTCAAAGTATCCTGCTGTTGTTGCCAACTGGACAAAGGATAGAATTATTTAGGAAGAGGACCCTCAATTGAGAAGAGGCCCCCATCGGATTGCCTGTAGACAGATCTTTAAGGCATTTTCTTGACTGATTGATGTTATAGGACCTGGCCTTTTGAAGGAGGTGCCAGCGCTGGGCAAGTGGTTGCAAAGGAAAGCAAGCTGAGCAAACCATGAAGAGCAAGTCCGTAAACAGCATTCTTTCAAGGCCTGTGCTTCAGCTCCTGCATTGAATTTCTGAACTGAATTCTATGGACAATGAACAATTAACTGTAAAGTAAAAAAAGAAAAAAAATCTTCCACCCCTGAGTTGCTTTGGGGCTCATGACACCAATAGAAACCCAACCAGGACACAATATGCAGTTTTTCATCAGGGCAGCTTCCTTCAGTGATGATCATTCAGAAAAAGATTCCTGAGCCTATACTACACCTTTGTTTCTTTTAGAAAAAGCTTCAAACAATTCATACTTGTCCATGTAATGAAGTTAGTTTTCAGAGAGAGAATAACCGCATAGTCCTCGGAGGTGAATGGTATTATCATGCTCTTGATGCAGAGGGTAGAATAAATGACTGCTTTCATATGCAAGTTTCTTGGTTTACTTACAACTTTCTGCTAAGGCTCTGGAGCAAAGGATTTCAGCAATTACATTTGTTGTGTGTGTGTGTGTACATTTTTCAGAAAGCATATGTTAGTGGGGCTATTAAGCAATTAGTTTCATGCATATAGATAGTTCATTTTGCACCAAACCATATGATGTGATTGGAATTTATAGAAAACCATCTTTCTTGCCAGAAATGAAGTGAGTTAATTCTCTAGTTTGGATAAATGTGGCTCCATGGCTGCAATCTGTAGCCTTAAAAAATTAGGAGCCTGGTATTCTTGTTCTATAGCTTAGAAAAGTGCATAACGTAAAAAGTTCTGTGTTATGAAATTGGATACGCAGTACCTGGTTCATATTGCATGATCACTAAATGTGTGTTGGCTTGCAATAAACTGATGCCAACCAAGATCATAAGTATACCACACATATATGAGGCCTCTGCTCCTGTCAGCTTTGCATAGAAGAATTTTTAGTAGTCTATGCAAAAGGAAAGTACGGTCCGAGATAGAGTTGGCAACGTTCATTGGATAAAATCAAGCTGGCTGCTCAGGAGAAGCCCAGCTATTTCTGGAAACTTAATCAGTGTTCTTGAATGAAGGTGGCGAGGAGACTGAAATGAAAGAGAAACCGGAAGCCACCTCATGTCCACATTTTTTTCCTACATCAGAGTAGCACGTGGCTATCTCTCCCAGGAAGGCCCACGAATAGTTCAGAAAAAACAACTTCTATGGGGTTGAAATCCTTCCTATAACTGCAGAATGGTGTTTCTTATTTGAAACGTCAGAAAAGTATCTTAAAATAGCTAAAAATCCAGAAACACTATTTCCAGCTCTTCAGGTATGACTAACAGTCATTGGCTTCTTCTTAAGCTCTGGTCACACTTTATGAAGGGACTGATCATGGCTCATTCTTGTAGTATTCAAACCCCCAGCCATAGCCGTCATCGGGTTTAGCATCTTTCCTTTTGGGGAAGAGAGGGTATGCTGACAGTCCATGTAATGTCCACTACAAGATGTAAATCTACATAATTGACCTTTTGAAAATAATAAGCAAAAACAATAGATCAAAATGATAAGAAAACAGATTTTAGCTTAACCCCACATGAAAATAGATGTTGGTATTATTTATGAATGCTCTCCCTCTTCACTGCTGCTGTTTTGTCCCTGGATGGTCAGCTATGCATGGTCAGCATCTAGGTCCAATGTTTAAATGATGTGTTGCTACACTAGACAGAAAGATCCTCCCACATCAGAGTCTGCGGCTGCATTCAATTGCATTTACGATGGCAGAAGTACTATCCAGTCATCCCTTGGATTTTACACATCCTCTGACTACAGGAATCAGAAGAGGGTCTTGGTTTGGGTTTTAAAAATGAAAAGTCAACCTGCTCCACTAGTGAGACTCTGGATTTGTGATTATAATTAGGGTGGTGTCGCATGGGCATCCAAATTTGAATACAGAAACAACGGAGAAGTCATTCAGAAATTCCAAAGAGATGTTTTATTTAAAGAGATAGGCATCCGTTTGAATATGGTGACACATTCAATTAAACCCCAATTTGCCTTAATGTTGCTTCTGGGAACTACTTTGTTATTAGCCAGACTGAGTTCAAAGGCATTAGGTGGCTACTGGCAGGAAGGGTCAACTTTCTTCAGGGAGGCTTACCCTGCTAGGTTCCCCATGTTCCAGTGGATAGCCTAACAGCCATGCATACTTTGGTACCACTGAGTTTCAAAAAGAGCACATGAAGGTGGGAAGAAAAAGCAGGAAGGTATACAGGAAGAACTGAAGGGAGCGAGTAGTGGGTAGATTTGATCAAGACATCTTATATTCACATTTGACACTCTCCACGTTTGAAAAATTATAACATTAGATCTTTTTTCCTTTTATTGTTTCATTAATTCTTCAAAGTTTCGTACAATGTCTTTTGATCAAAAATTCTAATTAGATTTTGAAAACCATTTTTAATAGTTTGTGTAAAACACACACACACACACACACACACACACACACACACACACACATCAAGGAGCATAAATGTCCTTAGGGAAGGCAGAGAGTAGAGACATTGGATCCTCCTGTAGCTGGAGTTATAGGTGGTTGCGAGCCACCATCCAATAAGAGTACTGAAACCTAAATCCTGACCCAGTGAAAGAACAGTGAGTGCTATCTCTCTAGCCCTCTGCCCAAAATATGTTTAAACATGCTATAAATATAAACACCTCTGTGTCAGAGCTCTTTATCTTAAGAAACTTAATTGGTAATGTGAGAAAAATAGCGAAGGGCATAAAGACTTTGGCAAATTTCTTTTTAGTATATGTATTTAGTATAACCAAGTACATTAGAAGTAAGCCATTGTTGGATTTCAGAATCAGAGTCTACATTAAAGTTCAGCTACTCCTTTTGGACAGTTCTTGCTAATATCGCTTTCTCAGCCTCTGTCATTACTCTGCTGGTATCTCTGCTGCTCCTCCCACTTTCTCCCATAGCACCAGGAAGTGGGCAGAAGACAGAGTTTCAGCAAATAGTTTCAACAAAGAAAGACTTCTATTGCTTTTTGTTGCTCTATCTATATAAAAAGGGAGAGATTTTCTGTCAATCTTAGGGTCCCCTGTACCTGTATATTCGTTTATTATTAAGATTACACTCTCTATCAAGGATTCTCTTATCACTGAAATAAATGATTAATAATGATTCAAAGATGCCAAATTGCCAACACTTAAGATATTTTTTAAAATATAAGTTGATTAGGCATGTCAAGGTCTGTCACTTGTGATCATTTTTTATTCTGTGATCTATTTAACAAGGTGAAATAGTCTAATGAGTATTTTGAGAACCATTTTTTACTCCGTTGCCTTAAATAGCATGCTTGCACTTCGACACCAGGTTGTCTTTTACCACTGTGTCTTATTTTATGACCAATAACCTATTCTACTAACTGGGAAATACTTTTTAAATCAAAATTTATAATTCTTTCCTGGCCTCACCATCCGAAGTCGTGTTGCTGTTGTCTGCTGCAGCACCCCATCTGTGAGATGCCAATCAGCTGACACTTGGAGGGGTGGTCTTCTACCTTCCTCGATTTCCTAAATTACTAAATTATCATGGAAGCTGAAGTTCCTGCAGGACAAGTCCAGCTGCCCCAAGGACATTCCTTTAGAGCCACAAAATGCCCAGAGCCCAGACTATGATAGGCTGAGCTGCTGGTGTTAGTCAATCAGTCAAAGTCTAAAAAAGTAGGCATTAACCCTTAAGTGGCCGTTCTATGGGAACTGTGAGTCAGAAAACAACATGGCCTGGGCATTTTTACCTACTGGTAGGATACTTTTAAGTATCCTTATCTTAAGCAGTCTATGAAGGACTACCCATAAGTCTCAGTTTACTGCAAGATCTACTTAAAAGCCATTTTAAGAATCTGAATCCATGCGTCCCAAGCAGTTATATGGACACAAAAGGCATCCTAGCATATTCCTTAACGTTCCTTGCCTCTATTCTTGAATTTGAACTTGATTGGATGAGTATTCCCCCTCTTGTGTAAAATGATTGTACCAACGGTGGTTCCAGATAGCAGTGAGATTAGTTAAAACGATGCAGAAAAGGGAGAAGCCTGAATACAATGCTCAGAGTCCAGTGAGTGCTGCAGTTAGCTGATTTCAACAGAATTTGAAAAACATCGGATTTTGTGATCCTGTAGGCAATTATGTAGCCAAATGGTCATATTTGATTCTTTTTTTTAAAAAAATGAACACTGTTACTATATCTGAAAGAACTCATAACCAAGATAGTTCGCTGTTAAATATGGTAAGTTTTGTTATGATTTTTTTCTTTTCCATTATACACAACAGGAATATTGTGTGCTCTGAGTTGAAGGAACCTAGATTTCCAGGGAGCCGATGTCATCCAGTGGCTTCTGGGCTTTTATTTTTAATGAGGAAGGGGTATTTTTCTCTCTTTCTTTGGAAAAAAAGGAGATCCTCTATCAAGCTTCAGGTTTCTCTGTGCTCATACATTATCTTTTCCTTTGACTCTGGCTCAAAACTGGGGAATAGAGTGCATCTTAAAAAGAACCAATGTCAGGAAGCCACGGGCTCTTTGTTTCTGGGCAACATGAATAAGAAGACACTCATAAAAATATGGAACTTTGGGGGGAAATAGAAATGAATCCTAGAGGGCAGCATTAAAAAGAATACAGAAAGGCACTGTTAAGGAGTAAATGAGTAGTCTTAACAAGGTTTTCTTGTGCTTCCTTTGATTGGCATCAGAGTCTTCCTTCCAACCTTGTCATATTAGATGCTCTGAGCAAAAGTCAATTATAATAGACTCCCGACGAAGACTCCACATCAAAACAGGGGCGTGAAGGGAGCATGTGGCAAGGCATTTTCTGAAAGCTTCCACGAACCACTTCCATTTCTTTCCTTCTCCCCTTGGGTAGCTCATCACGTTCACAGTGTGCTTTCCTGTGATCTCTCAGCCCCTTTTGAAAGTCCCAGACAAGTGGGTGGGACAGTCAGTCCATCTGTTGGTTGAGTGTTGACTAATTGGTTAACTTTTCCTGATGTCTTCTTCACCACTCATGGGGGGGGGAATAAATTCTGTGGGTACATTTAAGAAGTCCTTGGCTAACTCTGTAGGTGTCATTTCAAAAATCAGACTGTTAGTAGTTTAACCTTGACATTTCTTTGTCTATTGAATACAGAACAAAAGTGATGAAAGCATCTTGTGGAATACGTTTCCTCTTATTTTTTCCCCCTACAATGAATTTCTTTCTGGGAAACAAGAATTGCCATGACCATTTTGATTAATGTGTAAAAGAAAAAAATAAAATACTAGAAAATACAGGGAGGGTGTTGAGACCAAGAAAACACATGTAACATGAAAGCAGACAGGGGAAGGATACTGAAGGTAGAAGGGTCCGGTACAAACAGGGACAGAGGGCTGACAGATGAGGAAGAACAGTGGTAGGGAACAACAAATAATATGTATGAAAGTGCCAGAAGGAAACATCAATTTGTACTCAAACTTGGGAAAACAAAAGGCATAAAGCTGAATTTGTTTATAAGAACCTATTAAATGACTATACAGAAGGTAAATGTATCAAAAATATTGTTAATTCACCATTGATTTGCATGACCGTTGATATAATTTTCTTTATTTAGTGAAGAACTAGCCCCTATTTTTTTCTCATGAAGTTGACATAACTTAGAAAATCCCACTAAAGTGATAAGGTGATAATCCATTTTATTTTAGCTATGTCCTATTAGATGCTCAAGCAAAGACAATTCTAATAGATTTTGTAGCCCAGGCTGGCCTCAGACTTTTGGTACTTACTCTTCTTGTCTCAGCCCTCTGAGTGCCAGGGTTACAAGTGTACAGTATCGTTTCTTGCTGAATAGCTTATTTTTATTTTGTTTTATTATTTAGAGTGTGCGTGTGTGTTGATACCTCTGTCGGTGAGTGAATGGAGGCCAAAGACTAACTGGATGTAGTCAATTCTCTCCTTCTCCCATGTGGAACCTGGGGCTTAAACTCCAATCATCAGGTTTTCGGGCAAACATCTTTAGTCACTGAATCATAGTGTGAACAATCCAAAGTCTTAAAAACAAACAATACAATGGGCTATTACTGTGGATTGTTCTACGTTAGACAATTAATCTCCCAGAAGCAACTGGATGTGAGAAGGATGAGGGGAAATGGAAGCATAAAGATACATTTGTGGGTCCACCACCAGGATGGAAATACCAAACATCAGCACAAACTGAAGATGGTGAGAATGGTAAAAGAAGGAATTTAAATGCAATTTTTGATAAAAGAATTTAAACCAGAAGGCAATCCTTTTATTGCCTGGAAAACATACCATAAAGTGAACCATAGTTCTGGAGTACAACTTAAAGAAAATGCTCAGGTCATGTATTAAACATGTTTTTCAGGGTTTGTATATTCCACTATATTTTCTAGAACGATAGAAACGACTCTGGACAGTTTCCCTCCACCACCACCACCCCTAATTTAGTTTAAGTGATTCCACTACTGTTGAAAGGTGGTAGATTCTTCTGAGATGTGTTCTTCCTGAGCTCCCTGGTAGATAACCAGCTGCAGAAACTAAGATGGGCAAAGTTGTTAACGGGTAAGCCAAACAAAAGCTTCCTGGGTTCCATTTCCCTTTTATAAAAACATGAGTGGATAGCATGAATAATGCTTATGCTTTAGTCCAGTCCTGTCTTTGTACGGTCCTGTGGTTCCTTACTACTTTGTGTGTTCAAATTTTCATATGAAAATTATCATTGATCTGGTAGCAGCAATGACCTGAAACTTTCACTCCAGTGTTCAGCCAGCTCTACCTTCTAGGTAGGATTCAGCCAGGAGTATATATTATTGCTTTGCTTCTTCTTTTTCTTTTTTTTTTCTGAAGAACAGCTCTTTGTCTTATGTCTATGTATCAGGCTGCAGTGTCTCTCACCTGAAGCCATCATCCACAGTTAATTCCAGATTGATCTAGGCTATGCCTCAGCAAAAAAGATTAAAGCATTTCTTTGCTTTCCTGTTTGGAAATACCACCTTCAGAACACCATCCTCCACATCTGTCAGTACTCTGCTGTTGCCTCTGTACCTGGTCAGTCAGTAGAACTGAATTTTGATGAGCATTTCTTCACCCTGGGTGGCCGGGAAGCTCTCAAGGACTTTGCACGTATTCATCTCTTCTTGTCATTTCTTGATTTTCAGTTAAGAAGATAGTAGCTCAGGTAGAATTACTCACAAAGGCAGACATAATGTCAGAAGTTTATATACCTGTAGAATACCAGAGAACATACTTTTCATGCCCTTTGTTATGCAATGGTTTCCTGCCCCATTGAAGCTACACTTCCTGTCAGTTTACCTACAGATATTTCTTCATTTTAACTCAAGTTTTAGTTATGCTGAAAGGCAGGAGTCCCTGGAAGCTTTGTATTCCCTATTTCCAGTAGAAAACCACTGGGCAAATCCCAATAGACACAGGATCTCTACAGGAAACAGAAAAGAGAGCAATTGTGTTCAGAATTGTATCTGCAAAGCACATCTTAGTATGGTCTTCCACCCTGCATATAGTCAAGGTATATCAGGTTCAGGTTACTGTTGCTATGGCTGTCACTGGTACCTGCCAGCTACTGCATCTGAAGACTTGACACTATTTCCCAAAGACATGATCTAACTGTTCCATCCTGGGCCCCAATTACATCTTAGTGTCCACACGGTTCTTGTTTTACAGATACTGTAAAACCATTTTCTCTCATTTTACATTGGACTGTGCACCAAGCAATCCAGAGCAGTCAAATGAACTTAGTATATAGGTGAGCATTTTGTAGCTCAATTTCTTAATGTAATGTTACTTTTGACCGTGGCATTTGAATTTTAATGAAACAGTTTGGGCTCTACTTGAAGTTTACCTCAACATGTATTTCTACTTTAAGATTTAAGGCTGATCCTATTAGTTTTCTGAGGAGAAATTAGAATTTTATTAGAAACCTAGAACACTCAGAACATACCTCCGAGGTCTCCCCATAACTGTATGTTTTCTTTTCTTCTTCCCTCAGCCTTTAGACTAGCTCATCTGGAGTGTTGTAAAATGCATCCTTCCAAATGCATCCTGTCCATCAGACTTGGCTGCATGAACCCATTGCAAAACCTAAATTTACACACTCAACAAACCTCAAGCACCAGCTTGGAGAGCTTTGTACTGAGTTGTAAGGAGTGATGCTTGGAGAGC